>OX451206.1:10182461-11382461 GCA_949628255.1 Macrophya alboannulata
TCTTTCCCCACTGGACTATGTGAAAAATAAGATTGTCGAAGTGATGAGAACATCAGAAGATGATAAAGCGGTAGGGGTAGTAGATAGAAATGGGGGAAATGGCGGCGTAGAAAAGGAGGAAAAAGTAGGAGTGGAAAGTCCCTCGGGGGGAGAAATGGTTATCGATGAAAGTGGTAGCCAACCTCAGCAACCTTTAGTACCTACTCTTTACCCGTATAGCGCGCTTGGTGTGCATGCTGGTCCTCCACCAGCTCCAACACCTGCCTCCTTTGCAAATAAAGCAGAGCAAACTCAAGCTGAACCTGCGCCCCTTCTCTCCTCCCAATATGAATCCCTCTCGGATGAGGACTGATTAATCGGATACGATTAGTTAAAAATGGTTGCGATTGAAAACTGGAAAGTAGATTATAACAACAAGGACTAATCTATCTTAAATGATAGATAATAGATGAATTTTTTTGACACATAATATGATTATGCATGTGATGAAATTTGATTGCACGGTGCAATGCAATGCTTATTTGCCAAATTGTTCTTTATTATAGTGTCCATGTAGTAATTGACAAATGGTGAAATACTTTGATAGATAAGATATACAATTTATATTTTATGTTTTATACATTTGTTCTTTGCTTTTTTTTTTTTTTTTATTTATTCCGTTTATTATTTTAAATAAGATATGAATAACTTATTAGCGAAATAATTTCTCTGGCAACGGATAAATCCGTCGCATTTTTAAGTTCAACAATATGTGTTCAAACAGGTAAGCTAGAAAGCAATAAGTACCTGTAATGACCAGCATTAGTCATTAGATTGTCGTGCAGTAAATTATTGAGTAATGTCGAGATAAAATGAAAAGAAATGCACATTCGATTGGATATTTTCTGTGCCACTATATTATTATTTTTTTTGTTTCTCATTCTATAGAATTCTCATTCACCTACTCTATTTAGCTTTTGCAGGAAATTTGAATTAATCAAATTGCTTCGAGGCATTTAATGCGTTTATTTAAACGAAATTCAAGGTATAAGTATCAATCGATTGATTAAATTCGAAGCAAACATTCAGATAAAAGAATCACAGTCACACCTTACAGGTAAGGTCTGAACAACCCGTTTTGAAGGTATAAAAATATTATCAATTAAAAAGAATAATCGTCATTTTTCTGAAAGACCACATTCCTTAATAAATAGATTAATCATCATGGATTGATAAAATTCCAATGTTATTCTCACATACGTTTTGTCTTTCAAATAATTAAAGTCATTTACTATATGGGCATAGTGCATATTTCTCATTGGATCGGACAACAAGTTGGTTTTTTCAATGAAAGAGAAGTGTTATTATTAAAGTTGAATAAGTGAAATTGAATGGAGAAATTATCGAATATAATCAATTATTTGTACAGAGATTTTTCGCTGCGTCATTTTAGATTTCTTATTATTATTATTATTATTATTATTATTATTATTATTATTATCATTAAATAAATACTGCTGGAATTACCTTCAACAAGTATGACATGGTCGTGATTGTTTCTATACAGAGCTAATGCATTGGCACCTTGCATAACAAAAAATAAATAAATGAATAAAAATAAAATACCTTTAGTTAATTGAACAAGTGATTCGGACTCGCCATTGAGAGATGAGAGGCGAGCGCAGCATGGAGACTGTGAAATGTCCGAGTTGATAATACAGACGCTTTTTGTAAATATATTTACTAAACGATAATACGAAGATTAGAGTGTGTATGTTTTTATTTCGAATGAGTCAACTACGTGACCGGAACTAAGCTCTTTAATTGTAAACCAGTGCGAAATGTAGCGAGTAGTCGCATAAAACGGTAAAATACGTTTCATATAAATAGTATGTTTTAAGAACTCGTTTACTACTATTTCTGTTTTTTTTTTTTTTTTTGCTTTTTTTTGGTAAAGTGGTTTAAAATGTAATTCTAAGCGTTGTACATAGTACATAATATTAATTTTTAAGATAAGGAAATAAGTGAAGCTAATTTTAGTTGACCATAGTGTTTAAGAAAAAATATATATATATATATATATATATATATATATATATATATATATATATATATATATATATATATATATATATATATATATATATATATATATATATATATATATATATATGTATATATATATATATATATATATATATATATATATATATATATATATATATATATATATATATATATATATATATATATATATATATATATATATATATATATATATATATATATATATATATATATATATATATATATATATATATATATATATATATATATATATATATATATATATATATATATGTATATATATATATATATATATATATATATATATATATATATATATATATATATATATATATATATATATATATATATATATATATATATATATATATATATATATATATATATATATATATATATATATATATATATATATATATATATATATATATATATATATATACACATATATTATAATAATAATATAGTAGCCTAGCATTTAGGAACCACGAACTGACTAGGGAACCCCTCCCAAGACTACGTTCTCTTATAAATGAATAAACAACAATTAAAACGATTGATTATTAATTAACGAATGTGGAATTTATTTAATTTAATGACACACACTGACTTTTTTATATAGCTTAATTTTATATTTGTATGCAATGTGGTTTCAAGTGTCGACTATGTCTGTGACTGTGAAGAATCCAGGATGAAGATAGCATAGACGAAGGGTGTCAGCATCATTTACTACAATAAAGTTAAAATACCTGCAGAGTGTCTCATATTCTATTTGTGTCACGTCACATTTATCTATATATCTAAAAGGTTTCACTGTTAAAATCTATTTTCTAAAACCTTTCGATCGGTATATTTGCAATAAAAAACAAAAAAGCGTGTGAATTTAATTCCATGCCGCACAATAAAACGAATTAATCAGCAACTAGCAAGTGAAAAAATATTTAAGAAATTCGATCTCAACGTGAAACCCCTTATATATGTATAACAATGAAATGATGGTTCTTTAAAATGCGTGACTCCTCACTCGTTGGTATGACTAGAAAAAAATTTCACGCTACGACATACTAAATTCCTGAAATGCATTATCTTCTTGTTACTCTCTTTCTGAACTAATTACGCATTTGAAATTATTAAATTCAAATATGCATCACAAATATAGGACTTTTGATAATGTAAAACCTTTTCTCTTTACACTTTACATTACAACTTCAATTGTACATCTGTATAGTTAAAATTCGGGGATATTCACGTTATAAATCGCAACGTCAAGTACTTATCAAGAGGAGTATTTAATCATGATGAAATTTTAATATCTGCACATAAGTTTTAGGGTACAAGTATTCCCCTGAACGAGTATATTTTCTGTATCAATTTTCCATCGTCTGATGCACCGACATTGTTTTCTGTACCGTATAGACCGAATAGTAAGAAGATAAATATAAAAAAAAAAGTTTGAATTAAACTACATAAATAATAAAATCAGACGAAATTTGGCAAGAAACATTAATGCTTCCAGAATAAGTACGAATGGTGTGAAAGTACGATCTACTGAAAGTTGATATAACTCAGCCGATTGTAATTTAAGAAAAATAATTAGCATGATAGGGGCAATCGGGAAAACGAGCAAGTTAATAGTGTACACACTATTGTTGCCATTTACTACTCCAGAATAATGAAAAAAAAAAAAAAAAAAAAAAAAAAAACTTAGGATAGAAGACGTGTAATGTACTGTAACATGTGTACCTATATGATTGTAACACGGCATGTGATCGATTGATTTATTTAACGATCGACCTTCCATGCCGAGGAGGCTGTATAGGGCTGACGCCGAGGCACTCATCCTCTCCTGAATATTGTATAATAAGTGAACAAAAAACGTGACGCTGGATAAAAAATAAACTAAAAATAAAAATAAAACTACAATACTACCTATAATATTATCATTAATTAAATTCAAAAAAAAAAAAAGTTAATTACGATTAATAGCGAGCGAGCGCATACCACGCCTACAGTAAAGTACAGGTGTAACATACACGATAATATTATCAAAAACAATTCAATGTAAATTGTTATTTTTGTTGAAATAAAAATCACCTCCGTTACGAGAGGGTCCAAGTAATTATTATCAGACAGACCCATCCCTTGAGAAATACTGAAGTACTTATACATTCGAATCAGATTTTTTTTCTTCTAATTTTGACATTTTTTCAAATCAATATTTCATCTAATGGATACTAAGAATTCAGACTACTTCAATGTATATGGAACTTCATTAGTTGCCCTTAATAGTAATTCTGTCGATTTTCATGAATATATTATTTTAGGTCAGATCTATCTCATGGTAATTAGCTGTTAATCAATTATTTGCACGTTCACGCCACGATGTCAGGCATAGCTGTGATTGGTCGGCGCTGTGTGTGAGTGACTGTAACTGGTTACGAACTCCGTAGATGAGCCGACACGGAAAGCTGTGTCGCTGGCATAAGCCGGGTTGCACCAACCTAACCTGACATAACCTTTTCGAACTCGAACCTAACCTAATCTGAACAATTTCGATTAATCAGTAATTTCTGATAAGTATCCAGCACAATTGACACATGTTTCACAGAATCTGAACCTTATAGCTTTTTCAGCTGGTTACACTGGTGTGCACTGAGTGCTACACTCGTGCAGGGAATCACAAAACAATAATTGAATGTACACTCGTGTAGTGCTGCCTAGTGTACCAAATGTGCACTCAGTGCACACCAGTGTAACCAGCTGAAAGAGCTATTAATTACACACTTGTCTACAATTTAGGTCTTTATTTGAAGATTTGAACCATATTACGATTCGTCGACAGCTGTCAGATTAACATAAGTATACATGTATTTATATTTGTATTTCGTGGAATATCCGTAGCTCAATTTCGAATAAAGTTGCTGAAAAAAAATGTGCTTAGATACTACTTGAGATCTTACAGATTTTTAATCAATTGAAATGATTGATTGACACATCACGAAATTACATTCATTTTCTAGCGCATGCCAACGGGTTAAATACATATGTCTAATTATGAATGATACCAATATTCCATTATTTCAATACAAAGATGAGGATTTCATTTTTGTGGTGAAGAAAAATAATGAAATTGATTCTAAGTTTGATTTATTCTTGATTAAGAAATGGGAGGAAGCACAAAAGAATGGAATATTTAAATACAATTTAAACATCAAGAGTCAGAAAATATTAGAAGGACAATACGGGTTTTTAGCCCAGGTAGGTTTTTCTCAAATCTCAGTCTGTCTGCTTAACATTTTATTGATTCAATAAATTTGTTTTATTTCAGTTGAATCCAGATCGAGGGGAGAAAAGACGCAGGCCTGAGGATATCACCTCGATGTCCCAACCCTTTGATCGAAATTTATTCAATTTCACAAAGATATCTAATCAAGAGATTCTATTCGATTTTGGGAATGGAGATGGGAATGATATAGTAGCTGCAAACATTAGCCCCATGGAGAACTATCATAGTTTAATAATTACCGAGCGATTTAAGTGTCATCCCCAAAGAGTGACGAAGTATAGTCTCAAGAGATCCATTGATCTATTGCTGCTTAGTAATTCACCGTAAATATTATTCCATTCAATGCATTATTATATGCACCGTATGTATTTCCTATTTCAATGATTGGGAATATTTATTGTCTTAGTATACATTCAAAGCAGATGCTCGTGTTAATCATTAAGTCTAGATGTTTGTGTCTAGAAATATCATCTTTATATTTCTAGGTACTTTAGAACAATTTTTAACAGCCTGTGTGCACATGCATCAGTTAATCATTTGCATTGGCATTTGTATTATTTGAAACATAACATGCCTCTAGAATCTATAGTGAGTATATTTTTAGTAGTCGAATTATGAACTTTATCTTGAGCCTAAATTTATGAAACGTATATCATGATTTCAGAACGTTGAACATCTGCGAGGTCCAGTATTTATGCTGATAGACTTTCCGGCTAAAGGATTTTGCTTAAAGCTATCCTCATTTCCGGATCGGAATGTCGATAGTTTAATTTCATGGACGTATTTTATCTTAGAATATCTCCAAAGATCTAATATTGCGCACAATATTTATATAACTAGAGCAAGAGAAAATATTGAGACCAATATTTATGATGATATTCGGGTTTATATTTGGGCAAGGAAATCCAGCTCTGGTACAAAAAGTACTTTCGACTTTGTTCCAGCTGTATGCGAGTTTTTCGGACACTTGTCAATCAAAAGTAACAACATCAATTCTATGCTTCTATGATTATATGATATTGAAGTGTTCATTAGCAGGGTTCTAAAATTATGTAATTTCATTTTTTTCTTTTATTTATTGCTATCAGGTGAACAAGGATACGAAAACTTGACTGAGGACACGGTGGTAGAAATTTTCAACGATATTACCTCAGATAGTTTTTATGCTCTGAGAGATAATATATTAGCGATGAATATGGACGAAAGCGGATATAAACAATCGACAACTGTTGATAAACAACGTATTAGATAATTTGAAATATTAATAAATTTGATGTTATTAAACATAGATAATAAACGAATGAAAACTAAATAATTTTCTTGCAAATAATCCTCCTAAAATAATGTCAGGGCATTACTTTAAGTTAAAAGCGTTTTTAATTTTTTATGGTAAAAATTAGATAATAGGACTTTCGTGTATTAAATTCCTTATGATATGCCATACAATGTTTCAGAAGAATCTCTATAGTAACCAAGTACTTGTTTAATCAATGGTGGTATGCGGCAGCCGATTCTAAGTAGTGTTTCAATTTTTATAAATCGTTTGTTTGCTGGCATTATATGATGACATATTTCATCTTTGCTTCTAAAATAATTTCTGATTACTGATTAACTGACTCCAATGACTCGCTAGTTGATGAGCTACAATAGATCTGAAGTAATTTGTCTCAGAAATTGAAAAATTGTTATATTTATTGAGATACCATGGCAGACACAGACGATGATATAGAGAAAACAGAAAATCTACCCCAGGATCCAGTGTCGTTAACCATTGGAGATGGAGAATCTGAAAGTATGGCAGATGAAAGCGATTTTAGATCAATAACGATTAGAATAGAAACAGAAAGTAAAATGGAAAGTAAAATAGGTACTCAAGAGCCAAGAGCTTCAGACGATGAGACGGACGATACAGAAGCTAAGAAGAAACTTTTGGGTAGCGGCATAGGCGAACTAGCTATAAGAGAAGATGAACAAGAAGCAAAAGATTCATCGACGAAATCTGAGCAGCCAGGTACAATAAAGCATTCTTTGTATACACATTTTAAAGATGGTAATTGAAACTCAATTCAAAAGAATTTTGCATTTCATTGGATTAGTGCATTTTAACGAGGAGGACATGCAACTTCCCTTGACCTCTGCAAGCACTGATACTAACCACCCAGGTGGCGTTGTTAGCTATGAATCAATGGAATTTGAGTATCGCTATGATTGGCACGGAGGCGAAGAACACCCAGGAGAGAGTGGAGAGGACTATCATGGCCCTCGCATTGTTTACCACAGCAGCGAGGACTATATTTCTGGTCCAATCCGTGTGAAAGATGGAACAATTCCTATGAACATTTTGGAATTTCAGTATCCTCTTATATTTATGCAAGAATATATGTGATGAGATTTTTCTGGAGCAAATCCGAAACGAAAATCAAACATTAATAGTATCAATTATCAATTTCTATTGCGTTGTCTGCTTGCTTCTCCAATATGAATCACATTTGCATTGCAGATAGGTAACTGTTCTCATATTTGTACAATTTCTTAACATTTCCCAGTCATTCATATGCATATGATTGTCGGAGACACTTCAATCTATGTGTCGCAGACCCAGATACAATTATTTTTGCCTCAGGGAATTTAATAAATTTTTTCAATACCGCTGATAATAGGATATGGTTTAGACGAGGATCTACTGGTGGCGGAATAGGTCATATTACTGTATGTACTGATGATATATTGTATAGAATTTATTTACCCTCAGTATAAACAAGCATTTTTATTAAATTCTATTGCCCATGAATACAGAAAAATCCAACATTCAGTCACATAGCAATTGGTGAAAATGGAATTAACCCACCCATCATAATCTATGAATGGCCAACTATGGAGATTGTGACAATATTAACACGAGGCACAAAACGATCTTATTCGCATCTGGCATATAGGTACTTCATGTATCTACTTCGTGTATCGAGTATATGTAATTGAGTCTAATTTGCACTGTATCAGCTAAGCTAAAGTTGTTTGTTCATTACCTGCGATATGAATATCAATGTGACTACACTTACTAACTGGGACTTGTAAATTAAAATTATAGTCCAGATGGGGTGCTGTTGGTTTCACAAGGAGGAGAACCAGATTATATGATAACCGTGTGGAATTGGCGGAGAGCTAAAGTTATGCTACGGTGTAAATCACATGGTCAAGACATTTACAATGTAACATTCTCACCATCTGTACCTGGACACTTAACATCAAGTGGATCTGGTCATATTAAATTTTGGAAAATGGCCAAGACTTTTACTGGGCTTAAACTGAAAGGTGAACTTGGGCGATTTGGAAAGACCGAGATCTCAGATATCGTTGGTGTTTACCCTATGCCAGATGAGAAAGTAATTTATACTCCTATTTGCTTCACAATTTATACTTTTATCAACTATTACCACTTCGTCAAATACTCGAATGATTAAAGGTGGTGTCTGGCTGTGAGTGGGGCGATATTTTGCTATGGGATGAAGGTCTAATTAAACTTGAAGTCTGTAAAACAGGCCGGAAGACTTGTCACGAGAAGTTAATAACACAGTTTGAATATAATAACGGAGAACTGATGTCTATCGGTATGTAGGTATGCCTATGGAGCATGTATGTTCCCGAAGAACATTAAAATATGCAGTCACTGATTTTCGATTAATAAAACTACGCTATTATATTTAACATTTACATTTACGATGTAGACACATACCAAGGTGCAGGGTGATCTAATGTTTTACATGTAAGTAAACAGATTCTACATGAATCAGGTATGGATGGATGGATTCGAATCTGGTTTTACGAAACAATTGATCAAGCCGATCCACCTGACGACGATCGCTTCATCGAAATCGAACCAATATACGAATTTGAGATAGCTGAGGATGATGCTGATGGAGACAGCTCAATGCTCATGTGCATTCAGAAAAAAGAAACGGAAGATCCTGATCAAACACTGTGGTACGCTCAAGTGAGTACTACATAAAAACGTTATTCATTTTCAGATTGCATTCTGGCGTTGTTAGTTATATTTAGAAAGTTACAAAAAAATTATAAATAACTATCAAAGCAAATGATTCTTAAAGTTTGCTAATATATTTAAAGAAAAACATGTGAATTGATAAAAATTTTTCAACCCCAATGTAGGATGGCAATGGTGGCTTATGGCTAATTGATATCTGTACCTCTGAAATACCAGGTCCACCGAAAAAGATCTTAACATGCCACGCAGGTCCCATTGTTGATATGAGTGTTTCGACATGGGGTCCATTTGTAGCTACCTTTGGTAAAAATGCACATTTACACATCTACAATTATTACACCAAGAGATTGATTCTGGTTTACAAGTTTCGTGATATTGGCAGTCAAGTAGCCTGGCTTCCATGCACGGTGGGTTGAGATATGAAAATAAAAACGAATTTCACTCGATTAATACCAAGTCAAATGATAATTGATTTCATAAATGATAATCTGATTGCATAAAACTCTGGTATATAGGTCGAGACTACTGGTTCTACTTTAGTGTGCGCATTTGGAAGTGGTGTTCTTCGTGTGATCACAGTAGATGTACAGAAAGCCAATTCCCAGTTAAATGTAAAAAGTGATTACGTTCGACTACTGCAAGTCATAAAACCACACTCAAGCCCCATCACTGTTATGTCGCTGAACGAATCAAACAGGTCTCGAAAATTGATATACTGTTTTTTGCAAACCCTGTACCAGATTCACAGTTCCTTATCCTTATGAAATGATTACAGTTTACTCATTACTGGAGGCGAAGATGCGACAGTCTTTGTGTTCTGTCTTCGAAGAACAATACCCTATCCTATACTTGTACCAATTGGATACGTTAAAGTTCCATCAAGCCCAACTTGCTTTACATGGAAACCTCTTGAAGTAAGTTAACACTATTTGTAGGGAATTTTAGACGAATTTAATATCTATAGTGCTTTTTCTTTCTCTGCTGATTCATTTCACCCCTCTTGGGCTTCGAGTGCCTGTAGCTTTCTGATACATGGTTAGCCCTTGTCTAGAGAAATAATTAATTTTAATCTGTCTAGTAATTTTAATACTGATTCCACCACAGACTGAGACAGTACTAATTGGTTGTCTGCAAGGTGACTGTGTTGAGGTCAAATTTCCTGCCGACGCTGTAGACTATACAACTGTGACGTACGAACTTGTGGCTTGCGAGTTGCACGGTTTTAAGTTTGCATCTGTAAAATCTGCAATTCGAAGGGAAATATTTCATCTTAATCTTCAAAAAAAAAAGGCAGAAAAAGTAGCGATAAAGATGCAACAGATGGCTCAACTTGTAACTGATAATCCAGGAATTGACATTGATGAGGAGGCCTTTTTGAGTAAATATATTACTCTTTATCTATTCAATTTGGAACCACTGTTTCGTCACTGGCAAGTGCTGAGATTTTCCTTTGTATTATACAGAATTATCTCGAAATGAGTTTTATCCTGTACGGATATGCTGACGTATAGGTGCTATAACAGAATGTTTGATTGAGTATGCATACTATAAAGATTTGAAACTTTTGAAACGGTCTCCACATTGAATTTTGTATATCTTACACTGTAAATTTCTCGACATACCTCTAAAAACTATATACATATATTATTTCCGTAATAGTGGATTCTGAAGATGATCCACCATATCCTGAAATATATATACCAGAAGTGCCCAACCGAGTGTTGTTTACAAGTTACACAGTCCACAATACCATCTGGCTGTCGATGGCGGGATTTGATGCTGGATACATATACGAGTATCGAATTCCAACATCTGGCGCAAATATTACTAAGCCTTGCAAAAGTACAATGGTGTTTGATGGAGATGATACTGAGATCAGCTCTTTCTTATTCTGGTAAGATATTCGGCGATTTTGTATTCAACTATACATTGAAAGGTATTTTCAAACTTATCTAGACATTTGGATATCAAGATTATTGGGAATACATGAATTGCTTGGCTGATGGATTCAAAAATTCTTCGATATTGTTAACTGATTTCAGCAATAACAACAAGTATTTGATTCTTGGTATGGAACATGGTGAAATCCGTGTCTGTCGAGTGAATCAAGACGATCACACTGACTTATCCGATTACTGGATATTACCGATGCATGATAATTATAACGGATACATACCAAAAATATTGCTTAGCTATGATAATAATATGTTGCTGACATGTGGCTATGACGGAAACTTATTTTCATACTTGATTAATGATGATGGTGAATATGTGGAGGCAAATTTACATCCGGAAATTCAAGCACCAGCTTGGCCACTGGTATATTACTGACAAAAGTTACATACTACATGATATTAACTGGCGGAGTATGGCTTATTTGCTAGTAAAATTTTAATAATCGATTTAATATGATAATATTTTCATTGCGAAACAGCCCGCAAGAGACGTCGGTGACATCGAAGAACTCTCCCATCCGAGTTTAGAACAAGTTATAGTAAAGGCTGAGTACAACAGAATAATGGCTGTTGCAAAACGGAAAAAAAGTGAAGTCTTGAATATATTGAGCGGTCTTGGCGAAACTTATGCCAAAATTATAGATAGGTACATTCATTATCAGGCAAATACCAAAGCTAATGCAGGAAATTTCTATCATTCTTTGTGTCGCCGTGTTATTACACTGTAAAATATAGATTTAAGGAATATTAATCATGTCGATATGGTAGATCATAGCTGTTTACTCCAGAAACTTCTCAAATCTAATCTGATTCACTGTCTTTGATAGGAACCGTAATTTAATTAAGTCTCAACAAATACCGCATGAAGAATTCGAGCTAGATCCTAGAATTACAGCAGATTTGAATCAACACTTAGAGGCAGAAATGGATCTGGCACATAGAAAGTTAGCATTTAAAGTAGAAAAGAGTAAGCTACGTCTTGAAAAATTGATGAACCATTTTATAGAACCAATTACATGCCTTCCGTTCGAGGTGTGCAAAATACTGTAAGTATTGTTGCAGTATTCTACCATATCTCATACAATCCACGGATGTAGCTCTATTACAATGAATTTGAATATATTTCCAAGGGCACCACATACTTCAGTTAAATCATTGAGAGAGCGAAAATTGGATGAAACATTTTTAAATGCATGTGCTGAAGTAGATAGACGAATAAAGGAACGAGATAATGCAGGCAGGTAATTTGAAGACCTAAGCATGCTTCAGCTCAAAGATGTAGATAATTATTGAGGATTTTTAGATCTATACTGAACTTATATTATTATAAAATAGTATATCATTTTATGTCCTGTTTTCTGTTATTAATCTTTCCTTACCCCATAAGAAGCGGAATTGCAGCATAAACAGAATCTAGAGAATATCCCAGGCAGAGAAGATTTAATAGCGTAATCTTAAAAAATTCTGCATGTTTATAATGCATGGTATACTAAAATAGATTATTTCGAACAGTAGGTGATAATTGAGTTTGACTGATCAGACTAGGACATACCGTACCTACTTTGTGTAAATGACAGTGCTCGAATTTATAGTAGAGAATATTTTGTAATCAGTGTATGGTGTACATTACATTCCTTGTAATTGTAAAAATATACAACAGATATGCAGACGAAAAAGCAGAAGAACTGGAGGAGGTAAATGTGGAGAAGCAAAAAGTTCTCGGAATTGAAAGTTTCCTCAAGGGATTAAGTCCATCAACAATTCAGTACCGTCTCGGTGTTAAAGTCAATCAAATGTTGAGAAAATACCGTGCGAGAAAAGCCCGATTCGAAGAGCGTCAAATGGAGGTATTGCTGTTAATTGAAATGAAGTCGTTATGTGGGAAATAGCTATATAACAATTCGCAGATTAGATTTAAAATCCGACAAATGTAATCTTTTAATTATTATTATTAAAGTGGAAAGCAATGTATGCAAGTAAGCCAGACCCGCATATTAATCATCCAGATGATTTGACTGCAATTGAGTATGCAGATAATACAATTGGTGACTACAAATTGAAAACGTCACCAAATTTTAGTGTCCCAAAAGAGCAGAGAGAGAATACATTGAATAAGTACAAACAGTTTTTGGATGCTAGAAAAAGGGTATGAAGATTAGCGAAAGTTGTATATTTTTCTCTATTGTTTCTTTGTAAACAACTACCGGGCATTTTAGGATCTTATTTATTGTACTAGGCTCATGACATGAGAGAAAGTTTCAACGATAAACTGAGAAATATTAGAAGCAAAAAAGAGACTTTACTAACTGAAGTCAATGAATTGGTAATCCAGTTGAAAAAAATTCATGTTGAGATACCTGAAAAACGAATCAAGCCAATACCAATCGTTCCACAGATTGATTACAACGTTGAGTTTCCAGAGAGAAACTTGGAGGTATTTGTATTATTTAGAATGGGAAATACAATATGCTTTCAGAGTTTGTGACTTGAGAGAACTCAAAATTGAATAACATTATTTGAGTCACGATAAGTATATCATTCATGCATCTTTTAAAATGTGATGCCATTAAGTGTATTTGATATCAATTATTTAATAAACTAATAATTTTGTAGTTTGAACGGTACATATCAATGGCTGAGAAAGTGAAAGAGGCAAAGCGGACTAGGAAAGGATTTGCGACAGAAATTGTTAAGGATCCAGAAGACGAGGAACATGAATTATTATTGATGGATGAAAGAACAGTTCAGCTTGAAAGAGAAAGTAGTCTCACCGCCTTATTTATGAAGATTCCAGAAAAACGATATAGAGCTCAGTCTGTGGTGACAGAAGATGTGCTGCTGAGTTTAGTCACTAGTGACCGAATCGAAACACCGTGGGAAAGGGAGTTAAAACGTGCGCGTGTTGCTCGGAAAATTTATGAACAAGATTGTATATTGGATCACATTCAGGAAAGCTATGAAGCATTAGATAAAAGTTTAGACGAACTTGAGCGTGAGCGTCTTGAAATAGTCGCTGACAGTGTCTACATGGAGCTGTTTGTTTTAACTCTACATCAGGAACTAATCGTTCTCAAAGATTTTGAAGCAATGGAAGATATATTAACAGAAAAGGTTACGGAGAAAATCAACGAGAAAACCATCGCCAAACTTAAGGTAATGTTTCTTTACCAAAAATGTTTACATATGCTCTCATACATGAATATACATATATAATTGTTGAATTATAATAACTTGTTTTATGCAAGTACTTCACTGTTTTCTACCGTCTTCCTTGAATGTAATCGAAGATGAAGATTCTGTAGATGCAAAAATTTATATATTTCAGATGCAAACAATGACATTGAAAATTGATCAGAGAAATAAAGAGATTATAAAACTGCATGCGAAGATAAAGGAGCTCGTTTCCGAGTTTATGGGTATGATCAGTGAAAATAAGTTTCACGACTTCCTCAAGAGAATCTTCAAAAAGAAATACAAGCCACCAAAAACAGAAGATGGTACATTAATACATATGAAAAGAATTGAATCATCGAAAAAATTTCTAACTTCATATTTATGTATAAGTAATTATTATTCACTCAATGTTAGAATCATCGTCATCGTCATCGTCAAGCACGGAAACCACTTCAGAGGAAGATGATGCTGGAAGTATTGACAGTCGAGAAATTGGTCCTATTCATCTTGATGAAAATATTTGTCCTACAGCATGCGACAGAGAACTTTATCTCGCAGCATTTTCTATGCGTGAAAAATGTTATGAATGTGAATTTCAGATTAAGGAGGAACAAAAATCAATTGAAAGTCTTCGAAAAGAAATAGAAAGTGATATGAAAAAGATGAAAGTTATTGAGAATGCTCTGAAAAATAATCAAGAAGACCTACAAGCTTTTATGGTGAGACTTTTTTTATTACAGTTATAAAAACTACTTTGCTGATATTACTGCTGCATTAGGCGAGAAACATCTTGATATACAAATTTCGATATATTGTATGAAATATTTATTGTCAATTACTACAGCAAGAAAAACAACGTAAACTCAACGATATAGATATGACTGTGATATTGAAACTGCATCAACTACAACATTTCAAAGACGAAACGACAATGGAGAAGATTTGTGATTGCGTTGTATTTGTCAACGCCAAATTAACAAGCTTATACGCCAGAGTTGGTGAGCTGAAAGAAGAAACCGATGAACAGAAAGCTAAACACAGGTACGAAAGGGATTTTTGTTCTTCTGTTCCTCTGTTATTCTCGAGCTTGTCAAGATATCGGCTCTTCAGTGTACCATGAATTGTACAATATATTGTTATTTTCATCTCTAACAGAAAGAATCGTATGCATTTACAAAGAATGAATGTTGATTGTAAACATATGGAGGCAGAAATCTATAGATTAAAAAATAGTATACGACAAGAAATGACAAAGAAATTTGGTCGAGAAGTGTCACTCAATGCTCTGTACGAAGCTGTCTTAAGGCGAATGATTTATGATATTAGAATTGGTCTTACTGAAATGGTTCCAGTATTTGAAGGTCAAATCAAATGTAAGGCTGAACAGTTCGTGATTCATATGTACAGAATGAACTTTTGTTCGATTATTTATTAATCTGTATACGTGCACTTTACCAGGCATCAAAGATAAGTATGCGGAAGAAACAAAAACCTTGGAAAGTGTCATTCAGGATAACACAGAAAAATTGAGTTTTCTAACAATTTTAGAAGAAGAACATTTAAAGTTGAAGAAAATTTTGAAATATGATCCAGTTTCTGGAGTAAGGATCATCCTGTATTGCTTGCTCGTATTCAATCTGAATTATTTTCTATTCATTTATTTAGCTTTCTCATAATTATTCTTCCACATTGCAAACGGGATAACTGAATAATTTATTTACAGGAGGAAATGTTAAAAATTGACGCCCAGTATCGAGGTGATCTAATGAAACTAGAAAACATTCTCAAAAGCCAGCTAGAACAGAAAATGCTGTTACAGAATGAGATAAAAAATCTGAGTTTAAAATCAAGGCCTTTACCACCCATAACTTGTCAGGAAAAAGACAAATTGGTGATAAAAAAGCGAAAGAAAGAAACAGGCGATAATAGTGTGGCAGTGATTGATGTTGAAACTGGTGAAGGCATGGCAGTGGAGCAAACTAAACCACAGACTGAAGGTGAAGCGAATTTTCACGTAATATGCAAAGTGTTTAATAGTGAAATACATCATTAAGTTTTAAAGTTACGGCAATGTTTATAGGAGAAGAAGAAGAAGAAGAAGAAGAAGAAGAAGAAGAAGAGACTGAAGAAGATAAAGACGATGATGAGAATGACGAAGAGAGTGGGAATGTAAGTGTCAAGGAAGATGAGGAGGATGACATGCCACAACAATTAGAGGAATACCGAGATGAAAATACAGCAACAATGGTTTGTTTACACTGTATCATAGCATATGATAATATTTTTGCTACGCCATAAAACTTCCTAAATTATTTGATCGAAGATACTAGTCAGAAAACTATTTTATTTTAATATTCATATCTGGCCACCGATTGTATCTATAGCGCAGTAAACCATAATACAATTCGAGAAGAGCACGATCAATAAAATAATCCTCCAACTTCATAACTCCTGTAATATGATCATTTTTATATGCATGAAAATGGTAACGAAATTTTTAGTGAATAATATTATAGGTACGCCACCTGCTTTCACGAATTATTCGGGAGTCTTTAGGAGACGACGATGAAGGTGTGAATAGAGATATATTAAGAGAGGTGGTATCTAATTTGCCAATTGGTGGGAGCCGCGAGGAATTACGTGGTGGAATTGAGCGGAGTATTGATAACATCATTGCATCATTACCACAGCAAGATGATCCAGAAAATGTTGAAGCTATACGTCAAGCTATACGAGAAATAATTAATGAAATCGTTTTCCGGTAAGATGGTGTTACAGAATTAGATAAACTAATTCTAATACCGTATTCATCTTTAAGGCTGAAAGGATATTGATACTCATATTCTGTTGATTTCATAGATTTACACTGGTACTTGACAAGATTAAAATCCTGCTCATTGTTTATGATCTAGATTGGACTCAGAGACAAAAGTGATCAGCATGATTTCACAAGAGGCTGAGCAACTTATAGGTGAATTACTGCGCGACATTGGTATATATGAAGAAACAGAAACAGCAGTTGGTACTCTCCGAAATTCTTTGATTGCTTTATTAGCATCACAAGGAGTGGCTGCTGCAACAAATCACCTCTTGAGTAATCTCCCAGGTGATATCAATGACAAGGCAAAACAGATCATAGAACAACATGCAACTGCAGTTTTTACAGATCTTTCTCAACTAATCGAACATTCAAAGGTATTATGAATAAAGTCAATATAACTTTAATATTTCTCTACTGACAAAGTGGGCTCTTTGAGCAGTGTCAAGAATGCTATTAAATGCTGTAGTCGCCTGTAAGTATTCGACAAAATATTTATTACAGTTTCATCTTGTTCTTACATCTTAAACTTGCATAAACGCTGTAGGTTCACAATTATGAACACGAATCTCCATTGCCTATGACTAATTTCCGAGCTAATTTTTATTATTATATCAAAGGTAAAAGAAGTCACAACCTTAGAAGAGACTACAGTAGTAAATGAGAAGATCAAGGATTCAGAATGGATCGCAGTACCATCGGTTGAAGAAAAGGAATCTCCAATGCAACCGGTTGAACTAGATAAACAGGAATCGCAAGAAGCACATGGTAAGCGGCAGTCTTTATACAACTGAATAATTTCTTTCTGAATGTTATTATAAAGGCTAATTCATTTATGCTCAGATGCCGTAGACACGACAGAAGAAAAATCGGAATCTGATTCAAAAGAGTAGATTAAATAGAAAAGAAAAACCAACGACACAAAATATTTTGAAGAAAAAGTGAGACTGGCAACGTATTCATTCAGTACAAGGGCTGTACGGGAAACTATCAACTACAGTTTTTTGATTCCATTTTACAGATTTAGCACACGCCAAATTAAAACTGTTTGTAAACAGTTTTTTCCACCTTTATATACAATAAAGCCTAATTTTTTTCTCCTTGGGCCATTCAACTAATTATTAAATCTTGTTTCGTACATTTGAGTAATGGTTGAGGTGTCAGAAACGTTAAATATTTAATGCGCTCAGTTTATTTTACGTTGTGAAACAAACTACAGCATTATTGCAGAGCACGTAATAGATAGCTTAGTCTAAGAATTATTCATAAAAGATAACGTTTTTGCTGTACAAGGTATCTCTGAGCCTGTTACAATAAATAAGTGTTTGTAAAATATAAATGATGTTTAGTTTTGGATAATTTTGTGTATAAAACATTAGTCGGTGTTATGTCAGTCCTTCTATTAACAAATAACAAGCATGTCGAGGTTCTGTACATTACTGCAAACATTAACTTGGGCGAACTGAATGTAAACTAAAATAGCATTTATGAGGAAAGGTCTCAATCAATCTAGTCCAGTCAATGGCATTGACTCGGCTGGATTGATTAGGACGTTTTCTCATATTCACAAGTTCGAGTGCTAACTGTGCAAAATGTACAATAAAATATTATCTGTCTATTTGTTTCGTATCAAAAATATCATCAAACTCAATTGATGATCACTGTTTCTTAAAACTCTTAAGAATCGGATAGATGTTGTCAAAAGCCTCATAGATTTCTTGTCGTACCTTGGCCCCTGTTAACAAAAAAAAAATTATATATTCACTATTAGTATATTTATCGATAAAAATCAATCTTGAAACTGGAAAAATCATTTCAAATATCTAACTCACCAGTTAGTACAACTTTTCCAGAAACAAATATGAGCAATACAATGCGGGGTTTGACCATTCGGTAAATCAAACCAGGGAATAACTCTGGTTCGTAGGAAGAGAACTGGCCGTGGGTTAATACAAGGCCTTCTAATCTGATTGGGAACTTGACATCACAGCTGCCAACCATATTTTGAATTTTGAAATCCAAGAATTTCGCCTGTTGAATGGTATGAATAAATATCAATATAAAAATCTGTTCAAGGTATTACCATATTTCTTTTGATAAAATAGTATCACTAACTGGAAATCCGAGCTTCTGTATAATTCGTGCATATTTTCTAGCAGCAAGACGCGAATCCTCTTCACTTTTGGCTCCAGTGCACACCATTTTACCACTACTAAATATTAAGGCAGTTGTTCTTGGTTCTCTAATTCTCATTATAACTGCGGCAAAACGCTTTGGATTATACTCAGCATTTCTAGCATGTAGAGCAATTTTCTTCAAGTCAAGTTTACAGTTCAGGTTTACTGTAGACACGATGTTTCTAGAAAAAAAAATGTTACCATTTATTGAAATTAATTTAAATTCAAGTTATGACATTTTATAGATATCTAGGTGAGAATAAGAATTTTCCAGGATCTTTCCATCCAATTTAGCATCATTCATGGATAAAAAAAATTGTATATCACGATAAAAAATGAGATTAACTAATGCTGAAAACCATACTGTAACTGAGGCAAAATTCCAGGATCAGCAGATGCCGGTGTCATCGGTGTCATAGGTGCTGGAGTTGAAGGTCCGATCGAAGGAGGTGCAATTTGACTAGCAGGTTGTACCATGGGTGACATCATATTTTGCTGTATAAAAATAAATGCCATAAACATGTAATTCTCAAGTTTTAGAAATCTTTTACTTCTCAAAACTAAAAATTGAATATGTGACAAGAAAAAATTCACTGTTAGTTCATTCATAATGCATTTTAAAATACTTTGGCAAGTCTATAATGACGATACTACTCAATAACATCAATTTTACTCTTTAAACATGTTTGAAATATACAATATTCACCGGTGTTTGTGGCTGCATAAGACTTTGTGGCGTTGCAAACGCTGGAGTGTATGTATGCATAGTTTTATGGGGTGTAGCAAGCATAGGCATTCCATGTAAGTTGGAACCCATTGGATGCATTTGTTGTAGTTGATTTTGTTGAACTTGTTGTTGTTGTTGCTGGAGTGCATTTGGTAAAATTTGTTGATCTTCTTCAGGCTGATGTAAAGGGGTGCCGATACTTGGGATGCTGAATCCAGGACTCGGTAACATTTGATCCATTTTGATGGTATATTTTTGTTTACACTTTTAGTTGAAAAATTTCCGTCTAATAGGTTATAATATAACCTTATGTGAAAAATTTAGCGAACTTTCGAGTAGAGTAACTAGTGCATTTCTTTGATGATGAAAAAGATATTTATTTAGTAAAGGGTATAGTTCGCTTGTATTTATCGATGCACTAGTTATCAGAGTAAATATATTCAAATCGGCACTTCTCCATAACCTTTTTGTTGCACTAGCAACTTAATATACTCTTATGTATATAATTTATTATTGACGTAAATTTAGCGCCAGGCACTTTTACCGCTTATTCATTACTATCACAAATTTTATTCGGGTAGTATTTTACACCGTGAATATAGTAGGACACTTACTTAATTCATTTTAATAAATGTGTACCAGTCTCGATTAAAAGTTTATTTACCCGATTAGATATCAACATTTTCAGATTCTAGCCAACAGGTTATACTTCACATACACATACCTAACAAAATTGTGGATAGATGATTTGAAAAATGTGTTCTCAAAGTATATGGTTCATGAATACGTGGTCTAACGATTTGGTACGAGTTTCGAATGACCGATAATTTTCCCTGTATTTCATTGGCTGATGTGAAACATGCGTCACTTTATATTTGCCACGGTTTGGCTACTGATAACTGACGTCTCGTCGTTCGCTTCGTGTCATGACTACTTTCCATATGGATATAAACCGACGGAGCATTAATCAATCAATCGCCTCGTGTTGGCTACATTTCTACCAAGGAGATAAGCCAAAGGAGGAAAATAAAAAAAAAATCGCCTCGTGTCGTTGAGCATACGTTGACCGAAGAGTGACTGCCCAACGCTGCCAGTGACTGCTGTCAACGTCACTCTTTCACAAATTAATCTCTGATATGAATAAAGTTCTTTTTTTCGTACCTATTTTGCTGATTCCTCTTACTTTGCGATAATTATTGCTTGAACCTAATATCAATTTATTAAAATGAAGGGAAATTTCCTACAGCTATACTATTGTCTATCGAACGAATGATCCAAGTGATACGTTCATATTTCATGCCGCTTAAATTGAATTGTAAAACTAGTTTTAATTGATTGTATTTACTGCCGTAATAATACAGAATTTGATAAACGTCTGTCTATTCTCGATGCCGTATAGATACGGAAAAAAATTGGAATAGATTGAATAAATATTTGGTTATTTGTGTATTTATTGATAAATGGGTGAAAGCTTATTACTCGGGTATTCGGAGCTTCTGCAAACTTCAGACTGTAGGATAGAACACAAGCATACTACATGTATGTGTAACAGGGAAACAACCTTTAAATGATCAGTATAAAACAGTACGGAAAAAGAATGTGACTTTTTAGGAATATAAAAAATGTTTGTGAGGGATCCCTGTGGCATTGTTTGCATCATCGTGACTTACATCGCGGTCTTTTATGCCGATTACGTTGTTGTACGATGGATTGTGCTACATACGATGCAGGACAGGTTAGTTTTACGCATTTCCAATTATCTGTCACAATTCCATGACAGTTCATTTCTCTAAACCATCGCAATAGACAAATATTTCAATATTATCACATAAATACTTGCTCATCACCAAACAATAATTCATGAACTTAAAAATCTGAAAAAAATTTGGTCTCGCAATTTTTTTTTTGTTTTGCTAAAATAATTACGTAGTTGACGTTTCAAATCCTCCACCTTATGGGCGAAATTTCTAAACACAGATTAATTTCTCCAAATTTTACAGCCTATGGGGTCCTTTTCATGTGGTAACATTCAATACGGTAGTTTTACTGCTAGTCATGTCTCACTTGAAGGCAGTATGCAGTGACCCAGGGGTCGTGCCTTTGCCCCAAACGAGGATGGATTTTTCTGACATTCATTCAGGAGGAAGTAGGGATGATTGTGACGAAAGAGATGATTGGACAGTATGTACTCGGTGCGAGACTTATAGACCGCCAAGAGCCCATCATTGCAGGATATGTAAACGATGTATTAGAAGAATGGATCATCATTGTCCGTGGTAAGAGTCAGAAATATAGAAAGAATTGTTCAGAAACAGTGAAATGAAATAGAGAGTGTGAGTAGGTATAATAAAACAAAAATAATTATTAGAGATTGTCTACAACGCAACGTATGTAAATTTTTATTTTTATTTAAGGATAAATAATTGCGTCGGAGAGCGTAATCAGAAATACTTTATTCAATTTCTGGTTTACGTTGGAATATTAGCGTTCTACGCTATTACTTTAGTTATCCTTTCTTGGGTCTTTGATTGTCCTGAATGTAGTAACGATGTGGCGATAAAACAGAGCCGAATGTGAGTATAATGCAATACACTTCTATCTGAAACTTTGTGGATGTAAAATTTGTTTGCAAGGAATTTTGTGTGGCAAATATTTGTTTAGGGACATTAAACTGACCTTTGTTCTTCTAGGTTTGCCATTTTTATAACTCTGAATAAGTACTTGAATATAGTTAATATTTGTAAACAAACTTTATGCAGATGTATTTGTACTCCCTCATATCATCAACTGATGTATCGTAAAGACTTAGCGACACACAAGATTCATTCCACATATGATATAGTTACTACATATATACCTCGATACAATACTACTTTGTTGTAGAATTTTTGATAAGCGCAAGAAGCGATTATTATTTTCGAAATAGTGAAACACAATTTCTCTTTATAGTTTACATTGCGTGATCCTGGTATTGGAGTCAGCTCTGTTTGGAATGTTTGTGGTGGCAATTCTAGTGGATCAATTCCAAGCTATTTTAGGGGATGAAACAGCCGTGGAACGAATTCAAGGCAATCATCATCACCACCATAACACCAAAACTACTCCACGTACTTTGACTCTTCTTGCTCAAGTTTGTGGAAAGAGTCATCCAGCATTGTGGCTACTTCCATGTCATAATCCTCCGCGTTACTCATACCGTAAAGATGCTCATTTAATTGACCATCAAGTTTAGGGTGGGCGAAATCCAGGAGATAAGGAATTATATCACGAATTTCCTCGAATCAATCTTGTAGAAAGTAAATAATCAGTTGATCAGTAAACATGCTTTGTTAATCGAATTACAATTCAATGGCAGTACATTACGTTTGTTATTAGCAAATGATACAATGGATTTATCATACTTCATTAAATAGACAGTTTGATTAATACAAATGTACAACTTTTGTGTTCAGCGTAATTAACTCAAAATTCTGATGAGAAATATTTGGAATATTTATGGTGGAAATTAAACTTTCACACAGGATTTTCTATTTTGTAGATATGTACTACAAAATGGCAATTAAATTAGCACGCTTGCTGAAAGATCTGAGACCCGCGCTTATTAATCGCTACAATTGATTCAGTACTCAGCACCGTATTTATCTACTTTCTAACAAATGACTATGTGTGAACAGAAAATTTATAACAATTGACGTGAAGATTTGTTGTATCGAAATATTGTGAGACACCATGACTGCAATGTGTAAAGTTTGATGTCATAGCTGGACGTAAAATTTTCTTACGTACAACAATATAAATCTCGTATTCGTAATCGAAATTGAATATAGGTACTTTGAGAAGGCTAGATTATTTTGCTTGCTTCTTTGGGCGTGGATAGATATTAATAGAATAGTAATAAATTATTGTTTATGTATAAACGGTGTGAGAAATTCCATATCGTCGGTTTGCTGGAAGAATTTATCAGACTAAATGTATACATATCAAACTGGGAAGTTTTTAGCAATTTAATAAATTATTCGATAACGAATAATCAACATCGCGTACAAAGTATGTATGTAAACGAAACTTTTGAGCTATAAATTTTGTATATTTTTTACGAATCAATTATTTATTCACTTAATGGTTTAAATGCTGCAATCTAGTCAATTTTTGCAGCAAGACGACGATTTTATTACTTATTTATTGCGATATAGATTTTTTATCATCACAATAGCAGTGTACACATAAATAAATCGATAAGAATGGCAAGACATATACTCTATTTTTGGTAGATGCCCATAAAGTTTGCCAATTATCCATTTATTTATTAATTAGTTTATTATTATAAGCCAAACAAATTCATTTATATAAAAGAAATTTCAAATAATTTATCAAATATCGAACTGAAATCTACTAATCGCACAATATATGGAAATATTTAATTTGCCAAGTTATAATAGTTAAATGACGGAGTTGGTACATCATTCCATTAATTGTTAATAATATATGTATATTGTAATCCTGCAAGGTTCTTAAATTAAGAATGTCATCTATAATAAAATAAAAATCATAAACTTAGAAAATAATTACTACCATAACAAGTTTTGTTCTCCAATTATAATTCTTTTTCGTAAGGCTTTACCTCTTCACTAAATTATTGAATATAAGCTTGAAAGAATACGGAAGATAAGGATAATTCTCTTTTTCTCAACGGTCTATTTTTTGAATAACGACACAAAAATCCATCAACTTTCACTTGGTACCAAATTTATTATAGATATTTCACATCAGACGGTTTTAAAGACACGCAGCCATAAGTCCAGCAACATTTTCAAAGTCAATTTTTTCTGTGATATTTTTCGTTTTGATATTTTCATCTTGATTGGCAATGAAAATTACATTTTTCGACTCTTCTTTCCATCCATACTTCTTGACCCAATGTTTTAACGTTGAATCTGGAATTATTTTTAAGAAGATTAGTCACAACGGTTTATATATTTATCATTGCATATATATATTTTTGTATTCTTCAAAGAAACGTACCATCAACTCCGCCGAGCAGCTGAGCCAGCAAGCCTTTGTCTATAGTTTGGAAAGTAATTCCTACAACGTGGCAAACAAACTTGCGAATAGAGTCTTGGAAGCCAACTATTCTATTGCAAAGTTCTGGCATTGATAAAACTCTATCCCAAAAATGTTGGAAATCGCATTGTTCCAAGATATCACCCAAATACATGATCTGGTTGATTGGTTCTTCTTGCATCTTTGGGAGGAAGATTTTAAAAGCGATTAAGTACGTATGTTTATTTTTTTGTTTAATTTCTAAATAAAAACTAAAATATTACACTTACAATTTTTTCTGTCAGCAAACATTTGCAAAGTACGAAATCTGTATGCGGAAAATTAGTCAAAGCCTTTAGCAATATTTGACAAGTTATGTCTTGACTAAAACGTTGCGGATCCAACTGATACAATTTCAAAACAGCCAGATTAGCTTCCAAGTCATAAGCGTTTTCCCTTGATTGAATTTCCACGTATTTTTCAAGGGTAGATAGATTTTCAGGGTTATATCTGGTAAAACAAATAGATCAATAAATTATGTTACATTATCAGAAGTTTTGACATCTCTGTGACGTGTGAATAGTAACGGGATATTTTCATGTGGTAAGAAATTCGGGATACTATAAATTCAATGGTTATACGCGCCTTTCAATTCCCTTCAACATTTCGACGATAGTTTGCCTCATAGCGTCTGCCATGGTGTAATTATTTAATTATTTTATGCGCTTCGGACCTTCCCACACTATGGAGATACGGTAAAAGATTTTCAGGTTATGATAGCAGGTTGGACTTGAGACGATCCCACGCCGTGTTCTTGAATAAGCTGAAAGATATTTTTGAACTACTTGAACTTCGCAAGTTCAAAACATCACATGCCTGATTAAAATCGTATGTTGTCCAACTTTGTGATTCATATCTTCTATGGTTTTCCGCGTGCCGAGCGCATGCGTAAGTATATATTGTGTGAATAATTTGCCCACAAATCCCAGTTTTATGATGAAGCACTTGTACTCGGTATACCAGTCAGATTTCTTTAGTCTTAATTACGAAAGATGTTAATTTATTGTAAAAATATTAGTTAAAATGTATTTTCTAATACAATGTTAGTAATTGGATAATTGAAACTAATAAATTTCATAGTTTAATTTGTGAATTATTGACACTTGCTTGTGGTTAGTTTTTGTCGGGTACTGTGCAAGCGATTATTAAAATGAAATTGGAAGTTAACTATTTGACGCAGGAGCACCTTACGGGCTTCGAAAATTACAAGGTAAGCTTCAGTTACTATCTGTAACAGTTTGCAGTTCAAACGATCCCATTAAACCTTTATTAATCATGTACATACCTCTATCATCTACTAGCCTAGATTATACGTTACAGGTAGTAGGTGTAGCATCATTTTAATTGTCTCATAATTTCTTTATGTAATTGATTTTTTTTAGCTAACTTGTTTCGTGGATAATACACTAGTCTTATTAAATACGCAGTAATTACCATATCATTATCATTCAAGCCGCGTTTATTATAATGATATACTATCATCTATTGGTTCATACAGATAACGAGTTTCTGCATTATTTACTCGGAATATTTAAACAAGGGATATTTTTTATCTCAATTTAACCAACTTTATATGTATAGAAAATAATTACCAATCTATTTTCTGACAGAGAGTGTTCTATCAACCCTTGATAAGCACTAAAACCATCAATCGTTGGCGATGAAAGTTCCGGGACTAAAAGTTCTGATCTTAAATGAAAATTTGTAGTTTTATATGTCTGTTGTGATAATCCATATCAACTATATAATGATAGAAATATTTCTATACTTATTTACAGTACAGCTCATTGGATACGAGTCCACTGAGTATTTATGTGATGCACCCCTTTTGGAACAAAGTAGTAGAGGTATGAATTGAATTGAAGATACTTAAATTTTTTTTCTTACCATTTGCCTTTAAACAGGTATAGTAATTTCAATGTAGGTTTAGATTGTTAAATTATTGATATTGACAAGTATATCAAGAGTTGTTAAAATTTCTGAAAAAAATGAAAGAAAAAAAAAAACTGCCTATAGAAGCGTCGACTAGCAATCTTTAACAATTTTCTGTTTCAACTTCAGTATTGTCCAAAATGGGTGGCGCCAAATTTACTGACATTCTCTGGATTTCTATTCACTGTAATGAATTTTCTGATGTTTGCGTACTATGATTACTTCTTTTACGCATCCAGTGACGATATGCCTGAATATCCAAACATACCAAGATGGGTATATGCTATGGCTGCTTTCAATATATTCATGGCTTACACACTTGGTGAGTATTTATATGACATAAAACATGTAAGACTTGATGGCTAAAAAGCCACTATCGCCCAGACATGTGATAAAATATGAGTTAAACTAATCAACTGAGCGTCTGAAAGTTTCAATATTTCTTATAAGGATATCGAAAAATCCAAATTTTTCGATCAATCGTGAAAAATAAGTCTAATAGTTTATTTAACTTTGATGACAATGTGCACAAGCCTAAGTCTTGAGTTAATTACAAATAATAATTGGAATACATTGTTTGAAAATCAGATGGTATAGATGGTAAACAGGCGAGACGAACACAAACGTCAGGACCACTAGGAGAATTGTTTGACCATGGTCTTGATAGTTGGACGGCGATGCTGATTACCGTTTGCATGTATTCAGTTTTTGGTAGAACTGATCACAGCGTATCTCCTCTCAGGATGTATTTTATTCTATGGAATGTTTTTGTCAATTTCTACCTAAGCCATTGGGAGAAATATAACACTGGTGTTCTCTTTCTGCCTTGGGGATACGACGCCTCTATGCTGGTATGTCCAATTTCGATTATAAAGTCACATATTATGTTATTATTTTTTTTATTCTCATGAAAGATAATCTAGGAAGTCAGCTAGCTAACGATACTTCAAATCTCAATTCGTTTATTACATTGTAGTCTACTCCTTTTAAAATTTGATTAAAACTTAGCTAATGTGTTCCAGGCAACTATCATTGTGTTTATTCTGACAACCTTTGGAGGCCATGAAGCTTGGAAGTTTGTACTCCCGGGTGGAATTTCTGCTGGCATTATGTTTGAAATGTTATTATATGTCAGTGCGCTGGTGTCCAATTTACCTGTGGTGCTTTGGAATATATACAAGTAAGTATTTGTACCTAATCCAGGTAGTGCGTCAACATGGAAAGTGGCAAGGTGATAACAGCTTCATAACGTTAATGTTTTTTCAACCTGAGGATATGATTGTAATATATCAGTTACATGTCATCGATGTACAAACCTTGCCATCAAGCTATCACAAGGCTGATATTCTAATGTGCGATTCACATAATTCGATGATATTCTATGTTGATGTGTTTGTTATTTTAAAACCGTGTCTCCTTTACGGAAAGATTGTTATACCTTATCAGAGTATCTATTAAAGACACTCATTTTTTAATGATTGAAAGTGGGTATTGTTGAGATCAGTCAAGAGCAAACAATACTCTTTGCAAGATGATGAAAGGTGTTTCATGTATCGTAGAGTTTAGCTACTCAGAATCTACGAATTAGATTATATGTTCGTCACATATATCACAACATTATTGTTACAGATCATACAAAGATAAAACAGGTAAAATGAGATCGTGGCCAGAAGCTGTAAGACCTCTGGTACCAGCAGTCATATTTTTCATAGTAGCGACTTTCTGGGTCACGCACTCACCAAATAATATTATGGAAAAGGATCCAAGAATAATTTACTTTGCGACTGGAACGATATTCTCCAATATATGTGTAAGACAAAAACTTGTATACATACATAAATGATTTATTACTACATAGTTTTTATCAAGCTGTCATTACACATTATTTAAAATTTCATTTATTAATGATATTTCTATTTTCATTCACAGTGTAGATTAATTGTTTCTCAAATGAGCAATACCAGGTGTGAAGTATTTCCTTGGATCTTAATTCCTGTAGCAGGTGCTGTTGCCTTTTCATTCATGGTACCATCACTTGAAGTTGAAACCATGTATCTAGTAGCGATACTTGCGCTGCTGGCTCATATACACTACGGAGCTTGTGTGGTAAGTTTCTCTATCTAACTTTAGTTTCTTGAAATTTATCGATCACTTTTTGTAAAACTATTATCATCTCTTGTCACTTAATATGTAAACAGAATTTCTAGAGATCATACTTCTTGGCATATTTTTTCCACTAAAATGTATAATTTGCATAACATTATTTATTCCAAATAAAATATAACAGACGGGAGAAAGACTTGCTGGACTTTAGACTTGTAATCAGTTCATCAATCAAAAACATGTGATTATTGTTGTGTCATACTTACAAGTTTGTTTCTTATCACAGATTTAAGTTCACACTAAGAAATTGATTCCGAATATACCCCTGATATCCTTTATAAAGAATACTCTGAATTTTGTTTCAGGTCAGACAAATGTGCCATCACTTTCGTATCCATACTTTTCACATAAGAGATCACTCCGAATGACTACTTGCCGACGATACGTGTTAAAAACAGAGAGATAGAGAGATAGAAACAGAAAAATCCACGACAAACAACATCTATCAACTAGTATAGCCAAATACCTGAAACCTAACTTATTAACATTTTTAGTCCTCAATTGCCACAGCCATGATATAGCCTGAGTATACAACACATAATCATTGAATATATTTTACGTATTTATAAATAGATTATTTTCATTAAGCGGTAGTTTGGCCAAACTATTTTCAGTGCAATAATATTTATTAAATCTATTTAACTTTATTTGGAAAAAAATCCTTCAAAAATTCGTTCATTTTCAATCGCTTTTACGTCCCATTATTACTGATAAACGTTTATTAGGTGTTAAAATAAAATTTTTTAGCTAAAACAGAATGGTATCACCGTAGAATCTGGCACCAATTAACCAAAAGCAGTGCAGAGTAATATATTATTATTATATTTTTTTTATTTTTACCTGGTCAGTTCTTATTTTTTCCGTTTTTTTTTTTTTTGCTCTCTTCAATATACCTTGGTTTGGTTTTGGCTAACACGCAGAATAATAAGTGCACACCTCTCAGTTCTTAACATGTATCGTCCCTCGGACATAGTGTTTTTACCAGCCATTATTTTATATCAGTTCCTTGTGATCTTTAGTCTTTGCTAGATACTTAGCCACGCATGAAAAAAAAAAAAAAAAAACTGGTTCGAAAGAGCTAATGTTTCAGATCCAGTTTTGCATGCGTTCGAGTACATTTTTTTTTTCACCCATTTACCTTTTTCACCTATTTCCCCTCCTCACACCTACACTATAATCCGTATTGATTAGGTTGTATAAATATAGTATATCTCGATATAATCTATCTTTCACAATGCAGAATTTCGATGTCCTAGAAAAAAAAATATTGAAATTTGCACATTAATTGTAAGCGGTGTTCAACACACACGTGCAAAGAAAAGACGCTCAAAGGGAATTAGGCTTCGCAATTATTAGTAAAATTCGTTAACAACGAAATGTACAGTAGACAAAAGGTTTAATCTATTTTATTTATATTTATTCATATTTTCGAATCTATTATTATTATTATTATTATTATTATTATTATTATTATTATTCTAATATCGTAACACTTCTGTGTAAATACTGATATAAAAATATTCTTCAAATTTATCCGACTCATCTAATCAACGGTAACAGTCTATCCTCCTTTGAGCATTTTCTTTTGTATTTTAAAACAAAAATAACTCATGTTTTGTAATCCTAACACTAGATATATCAAACCATTGCATTTATGTATAAAGAATAAGTAAGAAAAAAAAATGTACAAAATAATTATGAATCCTATATAACAATTGTAAAAGGTGTAGCAAAAGTGCATATGTAAGTGTGCAAAAGTCATCTTTGAATTGCATATACGTAAATAAGTTGAATATCCAATGCAGTGCTATTTTTATGCTTTGCATATATATATAATATATATATATGTATATATATATACATATATGTATGTATATATACATATATGTATATATATATATATATATATACATACATGTATGTATATATACATATATGTATATATATACCTACTTTATTAGAAGTTAAAATTTGGCTTTGACGTTTTATTTTCATAATCATTACCAAAGCACGACAGTCATATCCATGCGGGTTGTAATAATTGTCGATACTTTCTCAGTGAACTACTGATTAGTGTCAAAAATTTGTAGAAACTTTAAGTACTTTCTTATGTAAAAAGAACTTGAGCTGACAATTACATTAATAAGTTAAAAAAAATAAATAACAAAATGAATAAATATAAACAGATAAATGAACAATTCAATTCACAAATACTTAAGAGTATACTTGTATGAAAACTAAAATTTATTTCTTAATTATGCACTCGAATTTCCAAATAAACAAATACAGAAATGTCTATGAATATTATTTTATTTTATTTCTACTATGGTACAATATGATACAAATCTGTGCCATTTCAGACATATACACCATTATTGGTAGTTATTTCATAGAATTTGCATGCAAATATCCTTCTTTTATCTTTTGTCTATCTTCAGGTGCGGGCAGATATGGTTTAATCCCTTTTTTTTTTCGCTCCAGTGATATTTGGTACTGGAATTACAAAGTTTTGTTCTTTGTTGAAATAAGAATTAATCGATTTGACATTAGAAGTAAATATAACAAAAGATTATCTCTTAAGCTCTAAAGAGGATATAACCATAAAGGAAAAGAAGAAAAAAAGATTTCTTGTAGCTTTCGTTACCCAAAAATCTTTGCAGTTTTGATAGTTCATAAAATGCAATTGACATGCATCTCTATTATAATTATTATCGTTGAGACATTTATGAGACAATTTCTGCTCCTGAAATTGAAAATAACCAATACAATATTTATTGATCAATCAATATTAACATAGCATTAAGGTTACATTGTTTATTATTGCATTATTACCTTTACACACGGATTGTTCAGTTCGGAATTTAAATTTGTTGTATGTGTGATAGGTGCCTTTTTCTGTTTTTCTGCATTCAGATCACGTATTTCTTTGGCTGTACTCATTTCCGATCCGATGAGAAATTTCGATCGCTTTCGTATCTATGATCATACCATACTATGCAAATAAAATTCTAGGTTAGGTTACAAAATAATCATTCCTTTCTGTAAAAAAACCGAAAAATGGTACTCGGAATAGCTGCCAGAAGGCGCCACGGGCTTATTTCTCAGGTATGAAACATGTGATGTATAGGTAATATGTGCTTCTTTCGATTTCCGCCACCTGTCGCCCAAAGGTAAGAATTACGCGGGCGTCCCGTGCCGTGGGCCGTGAGTGTCGAAAGTGGAGCCCGAAAAGTAAATACACGTCGTTGGGCTTGGACGTGAGATAAGAGACGAAGTTTTCATTATTTTTTTTTGTTTTTTGTTATTATAATTACTACTTGATCAAGCTGTGTTTACATATCGTTCACATATAGTTGGTAAATCAAAAACGTAAAGTACTCCGCGATAGCTTTAAAAATGAAAATACTGAATTAGTCTTATAAATTGTAATAATTTCGGTTAAACTATATGATATATTTGTGACTGGTGCACTGGAACTGCCATTTGGAAAGCTACCGCGATTGTTTCACTCGTCGGTTACCTCCCCGTTGGAATTGGAATGCCTGGTATTGTTTAAGCCGTAAATATGACTCGAACGATGGCGACACCTACGCCGTGCGTTCTCAGACTCGTCGCGCCTCTCTGCTCCTCCAGCTGCCTGCATATGTAACCAATCACTCAGCAGCTTGCCTGTTTTCGTACTATGGTTTCGCGTTCTTTACCAACAACTCGCGTCCCTACGTGTTTACAGGGTTATTTTATGTTTATGGATTTTCGCCTTAGGCGACAGGGGTTTTGTTGAGATTCCTTTTATTTTCTACATATCTCAAAAATAAACCATGTCAAAAAATAAACTCCACCATCGTGTGGACAACGGCATCGTCGAGGTGAAGAGTAAGGTGAGGCATCAGTCATTCTTTAACCACTTCCCACATTCCCATTGATAGATAGAAATCTCGATTTAATTTTTATCAATTAAAACCTAGCCCCAGTCACTCTGCTCTACCTTTCCTATTCTCAGATATTGAGTCAAAGAATATGAGTCATTTGTTTCATTATGTACCATAGAAAGGGCTTGTGACTCGCTACAAGTCTATGATTTCATAAAGAACAGTTTTCCACCTGGTATTCATGATTTCTCTAGACCACATTATTACAACCAACATTATTGAGACACTAATCCATCATTTTATAACCATTCGATGTTTTTTTAATTTTGTTAAATATTTTTGTTGGACCGTTATTTTTTTCTTCATTATTTGCTTTCTTATGTTTAGTTTGACGCTGAATTCCGGAGATTTTCTTTGAACCGAAATGAGGCCATACGTTATGAAGATTTTAAAAATTTACTGGCAAAGCTACACCAATTGGATGCGGATTTCAGTTTTTTAATATCATACACTGATCCGAGAGACGGAGATCTTCTACCAATTAACAATGATGATAACTTGGGTAGAGCACTGCTTACTGCTAAACCAGTGCTCAGGATTATCATTCAGCGAAAAGGTAATTTTAGATTTTATATAATTTTCATTATGGTTGGTTAGCGATTCTCGTACCTCGGTGCAATCGAGCAGTTATTTTGTTCACCATTCAGGGATTTTTGACATTGAGAAAAGAAACTAGTACCTAATAATGTTTGAGCTTTCAAAACTGGTTTCAAATTAGAGAAATGGTGGATTTCAATTGAGCTGTGTCAGAGAATGGCAATTTTATGCAGTAATTCATCACCCCTAGTCTTTGTACAACGGTAAAAATGAAGATGATTGAGTTTGTTGGTTTTTAGAAATGGTTGTAAACTTGTTTTCCCTATTTTGGTTATATTTTATAGGTTTGTAACATTCTTGTATAATTGCATCGAGGTAGATCGTGGCTATGATTTCGAGATTTCTTTTAATGTTAATTTATTCTGTGTGCGAAAAGGCGGTAATTGTGGTACGATGGGACAGAATAGGCCAGCAGGCTTTTGGTGTATGAGAATGCGACGGAGTACAGCTTTGGGGTGCCTTTGTCCAGTGGCTGTTTGAGAAATTATTTTCAATCTGATTCAATATGATTTTTTGTATATTTGATGTTCTGTTGAGTGAAAAACTTTATACAAGGATGTATTTCCTTACTGTTTTGAAATTTATCAACATTCCGGGGAACAATATTTATTAGCTTTTTAAAAAGGGAAATTACGGTGTGGTGAAAACTATGGAGTAATTAATAAGTTTAATTACAAGGGAAATCCCCAGCTTATCTGCGCTCATTGTTTACAACACACGGATTTTTCTCAATAGAAAAAGTCTTAAGTGACCAATTTTACTGCTATCTGTGATTTTTTTATAAATTGCCATTAACGTATTTATGTAGTATTCGTCTCGAGGCTTTTCTCGGTTGATTTAACCACAGTGCCATATTTTTGTAGAATGCGCCTTTTTATTTTTTTGTTATTTAAAGATGATTAATTTGTAGATATCGATTATTGAAGCTCTCGATTACCATACGTATATTGTGCATATTATATTTATAACTGCTGCCCATGTCGACACCAGGCATATTGTAACGAATTTAATCTATGCCATATTGCCAGCTTATTGATTACCTAGATATATTTTAGATAAAGAGCTTTATTGTGCATATTATTTTTTATTTCACATTGTTAATCCTGTGATTGTACAAATCTTTTATAATAAAATTCGATTATTGAAATTATTTTAAAACTGTGGTTTATTTTCGGGTATTCTATACTCGTCATTACGGAACCTAATAATTTCATTATTTTTCGCACATAAATTTCAATCCAATCAACAATTCCGTATACTGCAGTGTAACAATAAAATCACAATTTTTTCTCTCAACTGCACCAAAAATTATAATATAATCAATTAACGGTATATAGCGAGGTACATAGTTACTCAAATGATAACATTGATCATTGTTTTTTTCATAACCAGCACGAGGCCATGTGTTGCTGAATTTCTGATAATACTTTCATCATCGTTAAGTTGTATAATTTATAATAAATTCGTTCCAGTTATGGTGTAAAGGTGACATTGAGCTATTAACTGAAAATGGATCTGAATCAGAGGGGGCGTGTTATACCACATTAAATTATTGCTCGTCATTTCTCCCCTCGTATTTATTATTTGATAAGCCTTCATTCACCTAGCATTACTAACTCCCACGGAATGTTTCCTTGTGAATAGCTGATGCCCTACATATCTTAACGAGTTATCTACAATCGGTTTGAAAATAAGATTTACTGATTTCAAATACGCATTCCATGCATAGTTTCCTGTTGCCTTTTCTGGAGCTTTGTTGGCCATACTGCCTGAGTCAAACGTGATTTGCATAAAAGATTATTTAACACACTTGTCGATCGTTCTAAGAATCAACTAGGATTTATAATTAGAATGTCACTTTTTTTCTCTGAGCTATGTAGTATGATAATGAATCTTGATTACAATCATGAATAAGTAAACAGATAATATTTTTACAACTGATACCACGCAAATGAGGGTATAGATTTGCTGATTCAAACTATAACTTATATTATTGAATATTCTTACATTTAGCACACTGATCATATTTCTAATGTTTATAATATTTTATTTCCGATGTAAGCATTGAGATGTTTCACTGACCTTAAACATACAACTGAATCAATTTATTCTGCGTAGTATCTATTCTTCAATTAACATTCAGAACTAGCTCCACACTTGAAGTGAGACATCATTCCTGCCCATCGTTAATGACTGCAATAGCACGGATATATACAATCTTTATTGATTCAATATATTAGTAATAATTTTTTGACAACACATTTCATTTGCAGGAGATAGTCTGGAAGAAATGAATGGGTATGGAACCATGAAACCACGGAACTTGATATCCAGTATTTTGGGTGGAACTCCAGGAAAGCCAAAATCCTTGGCAATTTCTAATCCGCATGATTTTCGACAGGTTTGTGCATCTTACCAAAACTCATGCAGTTCTTACAGACATTAAGTTAATACCAAATACTGGACTTTTGGTAAACCTATTTTGAAATGTTAACAGGTATCAGCTATTATTGATGTTGATATACTCCCTGAGACGTGTCGACGTGTACGGCTGTTAAAACATGGTTCAGATAAACCTTTAGGCTTTTATATTAGAGATGGGAGCAGCGTCAGAGTATTACCGCCTTCAGCCGGTGGAGGAATTGAGAAAGTTCCAGGCATCTTCATAAGCAGATTGGTGCCTGGTGGCCTTGCCGAAAGTACAGGCCTCCTTGCAGTAAACGACGAGGTCCTTGAAGTCAATGGAATAGAAGTGGCTGGAAAAACTCTCGACCAGGTAACTTGATAAGAAACTATTACCATGTGAAATCTATTCTTCAGAAAGATTTGAGTTTATTAGCTATTTATTAACAATTTACATATAAAATAAAATCTAAAGATGCTCTATTCAAGACTCGCTTTAAACACAGGTAACCGACATGATGGTAGCCAACTCGTCGAATCTTATAATCACAGTAAAGCCAGCAAATCAACGGGGAGCCTTAGCTGCCCCAAGACGTGGTTCGTTTTCACGAAACAGTCAGTTGTCGTCAGGCAGCCAGCAATCGACCCAAAGTGCGGCAACCGGTAGCGATGAGGATGCAGATGAGATAGTAGACTTGACTGGTGTGACGTTGCACGATGATGCGTCCACTTCGCATCACCCACACGCGCGTCACCATCACCATCATCATCACAATCATTTTAATCAAGACCAAGGTGTCTTACATCTTTAGGATGAGAGATAAAATAAATACAGAATTGGACTAATTAGACGAGTAAATAAATTTGGGAAAAAGACAGAAACAGTGATAGCTTCGTTCAAATAAAATGGCAGCAATTCGGATGGGAACTGTATCCTATATTTGTATTAAATGAGTTTAGAATCCATCCAGATTTATATAGTTCAATGTAAATAGTACATCAGCGAATATTTTCGAGAATTTAACACGAAAAGGGGGATAGATGCGATTTTTCTTTTTCTTTTTTGTCAATATTGTATTCAACATTCCATGCACTGAATTCGCAAAAATTTGTGAGTATTGAATTGGAAATGATACATTAGTCTACTTGCGCACGTAGATAAATATGCCAGTGATATAAACCTGTCGCAAAGTCGTGTCTACAATATTTTATTAACAATATATATTGTTAATTATTTTAATATTATTTATTCCATGGTGTTATTTAAATAACAAATCACAAGATATAGTATGTGGTGGTACAATTTGCAGTAAACAAGTATATGAGAAAAGTGTATTAAGTTGACTAGAAAATTCTTTCACTCAATATTTATTAACGTGCGTATTGAATGAATAGTGAAGGGCTTTTTTTAAATAGCCATTGTATATATGACGAAGGTGCGTATATTTCTTTTGACTTTTTTTTAAACATTAGAATTTAGTAAGATATGAAGTATCGAATAATTCTAAATTATTCATATCCAGAATTAAAGTTCGGAATAGAGTATTAAATTCAGAAAATGAATACAAGCACATATCTGGTATTCCGGATCTAGTACTTATAAAAAGATAGCCAGATGAAATATAGTATGAAACAAAGTTCTCTTGGCTTTATATCGCTAAGTTTATTACCTCATAAGATATTTCATTAGGTAATTTGGTTTTATTAAAAAAAAAAAAGAAAAAAAATATATATATAATTGCTGATACGGCGGCACCCAGTATACTGAAAATGTGATTTTTATACACAGAAATTATTTATTTCAGTGGGCAGCCTGAGACTTGTATAAAGCAGAATTTATTAGGGTTTACTGAGAAGTACCTAAATGATAATATTATTATCGGAAATACCAGCGACCACGAGATACTACAGAATATTATTTTTTTTTTTTAGATAATTATTGATAGATTCTGAAGCGGTTTACTTATTTATATGATGAAAAAGAAGAAAAAAAATATTAATATTACGAAATAGTATGCTATAACGCAAGTATTATTGAATGGCAGCATTTTAACGTAAGCATTGAACAAATACTGAACAGTACTTAATTGTTGAAACTTAAAGTGTACTTAAATAACACGTTCGAAAACTACTTACCTAGGTAGAATTTAGTTGAGTATAAAACAGAATAAGATGTAGTGAGGGGGAAGAAAAAAAATCTACAGGATTAACAATACAATAACCATGTGCCTAACATGATTACGCCTTAAGTTCTATTCGGTACTTAAAAATAATCTGAAAGTGTCATCAAACTTTCTCCATTACCCATTGGTAAACGAAAGACTAATTTTGTTTAGGATAAATCCCATTACAAAACTACAGTTCAACAATGGAATTTTATATCTTCTTGTACTAAATTACAAGAAATATATTCATACATTTAGGCAATTTATAATTGACGTTGACCATATCGAGTTGTATATATAATCAGAAGGACGTATTTCTACAATTGAAATACACAAGACGTGAGGCCTTAATCAACAATAAACAGATGTAAATAATGATAACTATAATTGACCATTTCATCTAATGTAACAAAGAACCGATGTTCTTTAATTTCAATTTGACTTTATTTTTTTATATCAAGAACATGGTGTCGTGTTCTTACTATATGTAAATCATTCCAAATATTAATTTTCCTTTGATAATATTCATTTACAATAATACATATTTCAGCACGCCTATTCGTGTGACTTTGGTTTTTAAACTACATACATATGTTGAGTGTTGAAGTTTTTGAAGTTTAAAACCAATTTTTTATGATCGTTATTTGTTGTCTGATTAAACGATAGTACATACATATATTGAATATTATTCGTATATTTAGGAGAAAAAATTTCAGCAAATAATTTGTGTAATATTTTTTACACATCTATTGCTATTTAGCTAATCGTGCCTTTTTCATTACGATAATAATTTACCAATACGTTTTAATTGCAAAATACGCAATAACATTCCACAACTTATAGAATTATACAAAATTTTAGGTACACGATAATGTTATTTTAACTATCGCACATAAATGTGCTAAATTTAATACAATTATTACTACGTCAAATTGACTATGCTCGAAAAATAATTTCTTTTTTTTTTTCTTTTCGTAGAAAGCGATCACAATATTTTTATCAATCAACTATACTCAGATTATAATATGTAAATAAAACTATAATATAGATGTATTATTATATTAAACATAATTTTAATGTAAAATTATTAATTATTATTATTATTATTATTATTATTATTATTATTATTATTATTATTATTATTATTATTATTATTATTAATATTTAGTGCAAGTTTACCGTGCTTTCCCAACAACAGTACAAGAATTTTACTGAACATTTTCAGAGACGATGTCTGGATTTGGCACGTGATTTTTTCAATTCGTATTGGAATTTTTTTCAAAGGATGTTGGCTTTTTCATGTCTATGTATAGTGCCTTCCATAAACATTTGCGATTTTTAACGTTGTATTACTATACCATACGGCTGTATGTTTATATTTATAAATTGATCATCTTTATCAACTCTATTATCAGTCTTATTGAACTATCGCCAAAATTATTTATTCACATAGGTACTTATATCTTGGTTTAGTATTGAAAAAATTAAAAAACATAAAAAAAACTATAAGAAATATCAATTATATGTAACGATGTAGCTCTTTTTAATGGCAGCTTACAAAATAAAGTATTTTATTGTACAAGTTTTTCTTCTATCGTCTGCACTTATTACTGACATTTATTGTTTCATATTAGGTATAAGAAAAAGCTTTTTGTCGAACCTAGACGATTAGAAGTAACTTAAATCGCCAATAAAAGGTGGCTGGTAAAATACTGCATTTTGATCGTAACATGCGATTGCAATTATACTTCTTCAGTTCTTGATCTTGAAGTGTGTGGATGCAAATAGTGAAGAAAATCTGAAGTAAGTGAAATCTATGAAAACTTGGAGATAATCGATCTAAATAGTACAGTGTTAACAAAATAAGAACAAATTTTGTTTACGGATATAAGCTTTATTGATATTTATTGTTATTCTAATACTTATTACAGCACAGTTACATTATGTAAAAGCTTCAGTATAATATTGAAGCTGGCCCAATATTTTCCTGGTGATTGAACAATGATGGTATACAAATTTTTAAGGGTAATTAAACTAAACATAAATCGCTTGATAAAGTTGTAAACTTCATACCCAAGTTTAGTTTTCTTTAACAATCGCAAAAAGTAGAACAATGTTCACAGCAACATACTGGAATCATTTAATATTTAAAATAAATGCATAATAATTATGCTGAAATTCGAGCAGGTCTTATATTTACACTCTCATGCAAATACAGTAACATTAATCTTCTTCCGGCCATGGTTTTCCAATGCCTTGCGTAGCCCCCATTCTAGAAGGATCTTGACTCGGATAATGAATCGGTGTTGTTCCTGGTGGGAAAATAGGCGCCGCAGCAGCCATTGCAGGAGTAAACATAAACTGAGGAGCAACTGGAGGTGGAGGAATCATCATAATTCCCGGCGTGGCTTGTAAGTTGAAAAAATTATTTCCCATATTTTCAGGTGGAGGCGGTAGAGCTCCAGGTAATCCAGGAACAGGCTCTAACATTTCCCTACTTGTTTCTGCAGCCGAAATAGCCTGCCGTCCTTGCGATCTGCCCCATTTTATGGTTAACCTTCTCCCCCCCAGTATCAATTTGTTGAATGTTCTTTCGGCAGCTGCTTCAGCGGCGCTACGTTGAGTATATTGAATAAAGGCACATTGCTGTCGAGGCACCATTGTAATCGATCTAATTTCCCCATACTGATAAAAATGATCACGTAATTGCTTTTCTGTTAAAACATCCCCCAAATTTCCAATATATAATGTTGTTATTGATTTGTCTTCAGGTGGTTCTAATTTTGGCATAGCTGCTGCTCTACGCATCAGTTTATCAGCTACTGGGTCATTCACTCCGTAGTAACGATCCTTGATATTTTGATCTGCCAATGGGTCATCGGGATCTGTTGGCTTTTCGTGACGATAAGGACATTCCTCGCCTCTTTTACACTCTCCTTTTACCCAGAAAGAACAAATGTGAGGTCTGTTCCTTTTGTAGTAAGGACTTGTTCGTGCCAATTTCATCAACAAGTCACTAGCTGCAGCAGATTTTCCTACAGCACCAGCCGGGGTAGTAGCGTCGAGTTTTCCTATCTCGTTATCGATGTTTTGAACATAGTATTCTTTGTTGACGTCAGATCTGGGCAAATCGTCTTTAATTTTCAATGCTGCATCACGTACTTGAATTGGCAAGCCGTATTCCAAGTCCAACAAGCAGGTTTGACATACGTTTTTCAAGCGGCTACATGTTTGACAAACTTCAGTTTTTTTGAAACGCATTCGCGCACCTGGACACCATCTGAACACCGTGAATGGGCGCATGCAAATTTTACATTCTTTGCCATAACGTTCTTTTGTCTGTGAAAATATACAATGTATTAAGTGCGATGCAATGTTATAAGATATTCATGGTTTAGTCGTAGCTTTTAAGATACATTGGATACATAATAATGTTATTTGTATAGGTTCAGTTCAAGGTTAACCTAATACAGATGCGATCCGTTTCAAGTGGATACATAAGATACTTGACGAAATTTCTGTTTGAATCGAAGTGTTACTATCAGTTTTGAGAATGTGGGAAAAATATGTCAAGTAATTTTCTTACCATACGAATGTACGGATTGTCGCCCAGGCAAGTTTGACAGAGTATTGGAAATTCCTGCAAAAAACGAAAGATTAGGTTAGCGTGATATCAAGTTAGATGTATTAGTGAGTAGTGAATAAATGTGTAGAATCGAGTAATTTGCTATTTAACTTACTGCATCTTCCCAATTTTGTCTATTATATGTGTTTGTAGTTTTCGAGGTAGCCATCACAGCGTCGTTATCACAAATGTCCAAGAAATTTTTTGGAGCAGGATCACCAGCATAATCACCAGTGACACCAGTATTGCCAACTCTGCTTTGAGCAAAACTAGTATTGTAGCGCCATCTATCAATACGTTGAAAATTATAAGAATGCAATTTAACCTCCGCATGGTTAGTCCCTCATTTGCTGGGAATTAATTAATTGTCTTTGGCATCGTTTATCGGCTGCTTGTTGGTGAATGATGGACTAACGTTGATGGACTAACGTTGGACAGTAATCCGTTGATTATAAAACAATTTTTTTGAATTAGCCTAGGAAATTATTTTAGTTAGCCCCCCGATCGTATTACTTTTGATCGATTTTGACATTAATCGATGTAGAATCGTTTGTTGGTGATTGATGGACCATGTTCACCAAGAAAAATTGGATATTTTCACAATAATCGCAGAAAGAACAAAAAAATAATGCAATATCTTCTTTTTCCGAGGCTTATCTCTTCATCGGAGGTAGCCTAATTCTTGTTCATTTTTTTTGGATCATTAGGGACAATGCTTTGTGGTTTAGAGGCCCATAGTTTAAAGAATTTTGTTCCTGGCCTTGTCCCTTTATACCAAGTCCACAGGTAAGTATTCTTCTTGATATTGGGCATGTTTCTTTCATAGTGTCAGCGCCAGTCAACGCGGTAACACGGCCTTGTAGCGTCAACGAGTGCACACGGGAATCCTATGACGAGTTTGACAGAGATCTCATTAGAAACATTACAAACGCGGAGAAGTTGTCGCTTAGATATTAAACAAGCAGTATGTGAGTTTTCAAACTTATTTTATTTTATTATTTTATTTTATAAATATTATATTATTTTTGTCTGGCAATTGTGAATTGAACCACTGACGTGACTGCCAGACAAAAAACAAGAGAAAAATCTCTGTCCGACACGATGTAGTTTATATTATAAGAACTTGTGTAGCAGTAGGAAACGAAGATATACTCGATAATTTGCGATGCGTATCTAGGTATGTGTATTTACTTATCAGAAATAACTACATTTTGTATGTACTATATACATTGACAGTAAGAAATATTGTATCGATTCTGCAGCAATAAATTCCCAGATATACCTATAATTAATTACTTCGTTATTTTCCACTCTCCCCTTCCTGTCACTCTTTATTTCAGGTATTGATTGAGGTAAGTGAATTATAATCATCGTAAGAAGACACGGCGTAATTTTTCGATTTACAGCAATTTCAAATCGAAAAATTAGCTACGCCTAATGATATGATTACATGCCATAAGGTGCCCAATTTTTCCCGCCAAAAATTTCAGCACACCTCCTCGGGTCAGATGTTTTCCTGATACAGGGAGCAATTTTTCGACTTAAAATCTCAAAAATTCTATATATCGTAAGCGAATGAGACATGCAGAGAGAGAGAGAGAGAGAGAGAAAGAGATGTATAAGAATGCATACTTGCTTAGACATACACTCAGGGGGTTTTCCCGCCAAAAGTTTCAGCACACCTCCTCGGGTCAGATGTTCTCCTGATACCAGGAGCAATTTTTCGACGTAAAATTTCTAAAATTCTCAATTTCGTAAGCGAATGAGACATGCACAGAGAGAGAGCGAGAGACACAGCTATACGGATGCATGCTCGCATGTCGCTATACTCCTAATTTTTCCCGCCAAAAATTTCAGCACACCTCCTCGGGTCAGATGTTCTCCTGATACCAGGAGCAATTTTTCGAGTTAAAATTTCAAAAAATCTCGATTTCTTAAGCGAATGAGACATGCACAGAGAGAGAGCGAGAGACACAGCTATACGGATGCATGCTCGCATATCGCTATGCTCCAAATTTTTCCCGCCAAAAAATTCGGCACACCTCCTCGGTTCAGATGTTCTCCTGATACCAGGAGCAATTTTTCGACTTAAAATTTTTTAAATTTCCAATTTCGTAAGCGAATGAGACATGTACAGAGAGAGAGCGAGAGACACAGCTATACGGATGCATGCTCGCATGTCGCTGTGCTCCTAATTTTTCCCACCAAAAATTTCGGCACACCTCCTCGGGTCAGATGTTCTCCTGATACCTGGGTGGGTTGGGAAAAGAGCCCAGAAAAAAAAAAATTATTATTATTACTATTATTACTATTATTATTATTATCATTATTATTATCATTATTATATGAAAAATGTCAAATTCAAAATCTACAAATTAATTATCCAAAATTATATGAGAAAAATCGATATGCAATAACAATGCCATTAATACACCGAGAAATAATATTTTTTGTAATTTGTATTTGTTTAGGTTAGCATTAAGTGGACGGATTGCGTATAGAAACTGTGCATTTCTACAGAGTACAGTATTATATTGTATCGTTACTATGTAATCTGGTTTAAATAAATAAACAAATACATAAATGAATATCAGTTCGAAGTATTCGTATTGAATCTCGTTAACGCAACCCCCATATAAACTCTTCGACGCCACGTGGGCTACTGACCCCGCAACTGCAGGTGCAGCTACTCAAGTTCAAGGTCGTTGCTTGCCCCGCCAACGGGGTCTGAAATGGTATCGCCATCTCGCGCTCGAAAGACGAACTACTTCTGTTGGTAAGACCGGTATCTGCCAGAAAAAGTAATTCGTCACTTCGACCGCGAGATGGCGATACTATTTCAGACCCCGTTGATGGGAGAGCAACGACCTTGAGCTTGAATAGTGGCACCTGCTCTCACGGGGTCAGTGGCCCTTATGACGTCGAAGAGTTCGTATGGAGGTTACGTTAATGAGATACAACAGTCACGAGGACACAGGCATATCGATAGAAATTCTCCGAAAGCAGAGAGGTTGTCCGAAAATAGAAAATAGGGATAGTCTATGTATAGAATATGAATAAACGAAATAAAAAAAATATGTTTCTTATATTTTCTCGTCCTTTACTGCAGCCCATACTGTTCGTTGTCGCTCAAATGGGATGAACCGAACTCTTCTTCTTGCTGAACCCAAACACCCGAAGCTTTTATTATTATCTGTAAATAGCTTAGAAATGAATTGCTGCAAATATCCAATAGTCAACGAAGTGAAAATATTAATTAATCGTAGGTGTATCTAGGAATTTATTGCTACATCTAATTATTAACGTTTACGTGCGAACGATTATTTAGAAAAAAAAAATTTGCCGTAACATCTTTTACCAATAAATAATAATGGTAGATGGCTCATACATACTTGAAGTAAATACATGTAATTGCTATTTAGCAAAGTACAAGAGAGAAAGAACTTGGTAAGTAATGTATTTTCTTGTGTAGATTATGAATCTGCACTAAAAAATAGGAGTTCCCATTTAAAAAACAAAAGTTACCTCATAAAAACCCCATAATATCCTATATAGAATTCAAAACTCATAGCATTATCAAACGTCCCACTCGGAACGCTTCGGGATTCTTATCGAACATTTTTTCGTATCTCTTTTGGTTTTTGAAATCGGGGGGCTAACTAAAAAAAATCCCTAGGCTAAAGGATAGAAAATAACAAGGCAATTGATTATTGGTATATTTGAGCATTTATTGTTGCAGGATGGATACGATATTTTTCATTGTCAGTTATCCATAATTTGTATTGATTCTTAAAAATAAATATGTGTATGTATGTATACCCATATGGGTACATACATAGGTATATTTATCTGATATTTATCCGATATCGGAATTAATCGATACTGTTTACTTGCTTCCTGGCATTCAAGTTATCATAATATCAACCGCATTCGAATTGCAACTCGTTCGTTGCAATTGGAACAGAATCCTCGCTGGAGGGAGATGTTTGGGATTTGAAGAAATTTATTCAACTGTAACCAAAGGACGCATGTTATAATATTACTATCATTAAATAATGTACTCAAAAGACCAATCGAGATATTTTCTGTTAATATCTCTGACCTCCGTATTTAGAGCGAATATAACGACGCTGATTAGTCGCTCCTTACACACCCAGTTACGATGTGAACCGATTGACGCCACGAGGGTTACTGACCGTATCGGACCGTATAACACCGCGGTCGCATAGGATAACGGTCGGATTTCCGATGTGCGCGCTGAAGAAGTAATCTTCACACTCCTGAGTATATGTAATCTGTCAGACATTGTCCGTTCTTTGTAGTCGTTTAATTCTCTACTCTATGCCGCCATCAGCTGATCTGAGGCAACAATTAGTATTCAAATACTTAGTTTTGAAGTATAACAAATAGTAATGAAATGAGAAACCAATCCTACTGTCATAATATCTCTATTTTAACGTAAATATAGGAAACAGTATGAAAGTTGGTCTTACAATTCATTGTGCACAGATGTTTTTGATGATAAATATTCATAGATATACGAATAAACTGTTAGTTTATTATTTTTCACCCTCTTCTGTGTACCGGACCCTATTCTCACCCAAGAGAATGCTACGCGTATATTTCAACGTGTAATTTTATAACACAAGAAATTCAAACTGTCAAAATGAAATAGAATACTCTAACAATAAGCTTGATTGTCTGATCAGATATCATTTCATTGTTGTTGTCTTAGACTTAGAAAATTACTTGTCTATGATTTTTCGACCTTCAGAGATATGAAATCGCGTTCAATCAAGCTTTTTACCCAGCCCTGCCCAAACATGAAAAAAAAACCAATTGCTGAAACTAACGATTCAAATCTTGCCGAAGTACCTGCCCAAATTGCGATAATTTTATTATATGACGCCGAATGTAGGTATACACGATTCCTAGCATAGTTATATTCAACTTCTAGTTGTCAATCAAACCGAATAAATTAGATCAATTTCCGTTTTTGCCACTTGAAAGTTGTAGAATCATATAAAGCACAGTGACATTGTTCGTAATAGAGTATCTACACGTAAGGTCATACAAACTTAGACAATCGCGACGCTTTTGGTTCATAGTAATTCTTCTAATATTTATGGTATTCTAAGGCCATATTGATTCTAACAATCGATACTACCATTGAGTAAATGATACTACTATGGCTAATTAGAAGAGCACGTGAAACACAGCCGCGATAAAAGAAAAACAGCTCAACCCAATTTTTCAGAAAGAGAAGGGACAGACAAGTGAAAAAGGCGTCGTTCAGATTGCGCTACGTTTGGGAAGTTAGAGCAATTTGTAAAGGATGAAGGCGATAGGGTAACATGAAGTTTTTCAACAATTTCACATTATTTTTATGAGTTTGGTTGCAATTAAAACCAAGTACCCACCAGTCGAGTTTCCCCGGTTTCAATTACAACCATTTTTAATTTACAATTTATTGCAGCTAAAGACAATAGTTACACGACAGCGTAATTTTCATGTGTGGGTCGTAAATTTTTTTGTTTTCACCATCAATTTATGGTTGGCTGGTGTGAATATTTTTATACAATTTATTGAGCTTAGAAAGTACTATATACGTGGGCTTCCGGTGGGCTAAATTTTGTATATCTTAAATAATATTTCGATTCTTAAATTTAATTTTTCAAAAACTACTACCGATCGATCTCAACCAGCCATGTCCAAGAGCCTTATGTGAAAAGTAATCACACAACAAAAACAATTTAGATTTTCATTTGAAAAATGCTTGATTCGTAAAGAACACGAGTAATTGACTTCCCTTGCCAATGTTTCCAATTAGTTTACAATTAGATTAGAATCGTATGTTCTTTCTCAATTGGAAAATGCAGTTTCAGGATCATATAACTCGTGTTTACCTACATGAAACGTTATTTTGAAGAAGTGACCTTCAAAAAGGTAGAACTTTTTAGAAGGATACAGAGGCCTTGAAACATCGATTTCAATCGGAATACCTCCCACATAATTTCCATGGACACAAAATGTAACTTTCACACCCTTACAATTTGCTCAGATTTCACGTAGACTTAATATGAGAATAAGAATAACAAGAAAACCACCCATCATAGTGTACCTCTCTGTCTTTTAAAATCTTGAAGTACCTAATCGTATTCTTATATACCGGCTATATGATGCATTTACTTTTATTACGATAGTTTTTTTTTACTTCATTATTCATAAGTCGTAACTATTGGTTCTTAATAATAATATATTGTACGATATTAATCTACATTTTTACGGATATATAATTGAATATAGAAAGAATAATAATAATCGTTAAATACAAACTTAACGATTCGTGTACAGTAGCGGCACATGATTATTGTACCTGTCTCTGTCCAGTATATAGGTAGTTGCAATGATATTTGATTGACGTTACATCATAGAGTTGAAAAGCTTTTACTATTTGTTGCTGCGATAACATTACAAAAAAAAAAAGAAAATGTAGTTCAGCATACCCAATTATTCGGAATCAATAAGAAAAAAATCACAAATTTTTTGCCTACTGCAAAAACAACAGATATAGGTATGTAACGAGATGTGCGATTTAATGAACACATTTTAGTTTTTGAATAACAGAAAACAATCAGTAAATTGTAGTTGTAAAATGTATGTATGCATACCGACCATACTTTATCATAATGGATAGAATTTTTGAACTCGCTGTGCTAAAATTGAATGAATTTTTTTCTGTAACATGCCGTAACAATTAGACGTATTTCACAAAGAATATAATTTCTAATTCTTTAAAGTTAAAGTATCGGCATGCTCAAACTATTCGAAAGAAAAAAAAAAAACAAAAAACAAAACGATACAAACACTACAAACTAAAAATCGTCAGCGACTTCATTGTACAATTATACATATGTAAGTATGTAATAAGATGTTCATATACATATTTAAAGGTTTTTGTTTGGAGGCTTGCTTTATTTTCACCTAAAGTATCGTTAGCAACGACTTTCATGTACAATTTCATTTGTTATTACAATCTACAAATTAATAATAGTGTTTTGCTTTTAGTTACTTTATAATCGTTAAGTGGGTAAATATATAAATTACTGTTGTCATGTCACTAACTACAAATAGATAAAAGTAAAGACGCTCAGGGGTAAGATCGGGAGTCTGATGATAATAAAAAAATTATTCAAAATCTTATTTCATTTGCTATGCCATTAAAAATCATGAGATCCCATCTATAGCCAACATTTTCACAATCCCACCACACACACAAAGTTACACGTACGTTGGTTCAGTCTTTGAAATAAAACACAATATCTACAGGTCGCGTATTGTCAGTCGTATAATAATAATATAACATCATTTTTTCTTCAATTTTATTTATCTACCTTTTTATAATTCTTTACCTTCGAACAATCAACGCCAAACATAATACTAACTTACTGCGCACGGACTTCTGACTATGAACAATCTAGTGCAATTTGGCCAAAGATTATTTCATTCTCTTCAAACTTAATTCAATTTGTATCGAGTCATCAAATCATAAATGAATAACACCGTAGGCGTGGCGAAGTTTGTAATGTAAGATAATATAATCACAGACACCTGCACTAATCCCCTAGCGTCTTGGACACAATTCAAGTAGTACCACTTCACATGTAAGCATTAAATGTGATTAAACAGACGTCTATATCCGTAATAAACCGTTCAAGTTTCCCATCTCAAATGATTTTTTTTTTTTTTCACTCTACTCAATATTTCTCATCCGCCAAGTGTACACGTGCAATAGTATAGTAAATTTAAGAAAAAAATAATAATAATCATGATAGTGATGATAATAATAACTAATAATAATAATAATAATAATAATAATAATAATAATATAGTATGAGAAAGAACCTTTACTAGCTTCATTAAACGGCAACAACATTTTTGCTAAAATATTATCATTCCGTATAATTTTGAAACACGCCGATATATTTTGTGCAGTGGCACAGTAAGACGCACTTAACACAGCGTGTTTCGTTTATAATTCATCATATTCTGAGAATCATCAAGTTTATAGAAAGACATATCAAGGCTAAGAATAAGTAATTACATTATATTACTTTAATAGGTAATTACTTCGACACATCAAACTATATTATTGGAGTTTTCACAATTATGAAGTACACAAAAAAGTTCTGGTTGTTATCGACACAACTGGCAGTAGTTAAATATTTTCTTTTTTTTTTCCTTTTTCTTTTTTTCATTTTCTTTTTAATGTTTATCAATTCGTTAAACAACCCTTATCAAATTCTCGCGTTGACTCACAGTTCTGTGCAAGACATTGAGTAATGTTATACTTCAATAAATTTGCAACGACGGAGACATTCTGTAATTACTAGCGTTTTATTTTAATAGATTTTTTAAACGTTTTTTTTTTTGTCTCTTTATAATAATTAACGAACTGCAACAAAAAGCATAGCATATACAATTTATTCACGATTCATGGTTTTCGTAGTATAGCAGGAATTGTGTGTATAATCCAATCTGGGGGGAGAGGGGGGGCAACGGGTAATTGAATACGAGCTTAATCCCTTCAATTTATGTCAACATATGCAGACGAGGAGATTTCTGCTCATAAACAATATCTTATGTTATACTTAACGATCAATGCATACGAATGTTTCACTCATTCCTCCAGTGAATTTGCAATGATTTGTACGATGGCGTTGAAACATTCGTTTTTATTTAAATTCTCATCATAGCCCTGCGTTGTCATTGGCCTGAACTGTTATCGAAATGATCATTATTTACGCGCAAATTATTTACAGGGCAATGAAATAAAATGACACTGTTTCTCGTATTGTTTTCACAATAAATCAGTTTTCTCTACGCAAAAAACCACAGACTTGGAACTATCTGTTGGGTGTACGTGCCTCGATTCGTATCAGCAATCAATGTACACAAAGGCTTGATTACTAAGCGCTTTATTCTGCAAAGTTTTTTTTTTTTTTTTTTTTTATATATATATATACCTATAAAGAAATGTTTATTCCATATAATATGCAAATAGCAATAAAGTTCAATCAGAACATCTTGTGAATACAAAGTCTTCTATTGCGTTGTTCTACGGTAAATGCATTCATTCATTTCGCGTACGTAATTACATTCTTAATTCGTCTTTGTGAGAACACTTTACACAAAAGATGTTTCTGTTAATATCGTCGAATATCGTTAATTTATGGCCGTTTCATCTTTCTGACTGTCTTTCTTTCTCTTTTTCTTTCTTTATTTTATTTTATTTTTTTGTTTTTTCTTTAATATCAAGTAGTAGTGTACAACCCTATCGATTGGATCGTTACCTTTTTTCAAACACTTGGAATCAATGTATGGTATATGAAATATAAAATTTACGAAAAGTTAGCCATATTCTTACCGTTTTACAAATTGATGAACAAGTGTTGTTTAAATGGTTTTTAACATAAAAACATTATAAGTTTTCATTTATGACAAGTTCCATCTAGTCTCGAAAATATAATTCAGAGACTTTTTTTTGCCTTAATCACGACCTACAGACGCGCACAACACTTTGTACAAGTAAGTCCGAGTCACAGGTCCAATTGAAAGCTGTAAATCGATCATTTTTTGCTTTGCTTCGCTTATTATTATTATTATTTTTTTTTTTGTCTTGTCACATCCAGGGCTATGTGAATCGATAATTTCATCATTAAATTCGATTTCATCTTTCATCCTAAGCTTACCAATCTTAAAAAATACAGCTTCGTTTTCACAGTTTAGATTAATTAAGACAATAGGCAACTTGATTATTAATTTACTCGTTTTGTTGATCAACTTCCTCTTTGCTCTCACCGTCTTGTTGATTCACATTAGCTTTGTTATTCCCAGATTGATTGCCATTACTGTTTTCTGACATCTTCTCATTGTGCGAATCTTGTTTGTCGCTAGAATCCATTTTCACAGTGCCTGAAACAAAACACACCTACAATTCTAAAGAGTAACTACGTTATTCCAAAATTAACATATAGGGCTATTAACATATTCAAATTCCTAATACAAAGAGCAACTCTTTTCCATTGCTCTTTATTTAGAGTAAATGAAGGAAAATAACAAACCTTGACTGCTGCTATAGTATTGTTGTTGCATCTTCATGTTACGTTGTTGCTGCTGTTGTTGCTGCTGATGAATATTTCCTCTATGCCGATTAATCTGAGCCTGTTGTTGTTGCTGTGTCGGCATACAATTCGGTTGTTGTTGACTCTGGTTTGGATTCGGCCCTGTAGGAAATGGAGCTGGTCGTTGTATTGGTGCAGGATAACGTTGTTGGGACGGTTGAATTCCTGCACGTGGTGGAGGCATACCCATTCCACGTACATTTTGTTGTAGAACCTGTACATCACGTTAATGTAATTAAAATAAAAACATATATATGAACATGACATTGACAGAAAAACAAAATAAGAGGAGGCTCATATGTTAAACGGACCATATCCTATAATTAGGAGGTATACAAGAATATTGGTATAAAATAGAGATAGTCTTATTCGAGGTATGTAAATTTTTCAATAAATATTAAAGTTCGGGAAATTGATCGCGCTGTTAACCGGGAAAGTTAACAACATGCAGTCGAATAAACAGTTATTCATGTACTTGTTAAAAAATGCCTTATCAATTCACTCAGATTTCATGACCGTTAATGAATATAATTAGATTACCTTTGAACCTGAAATGTCTATTCGAATGCAGTTTAGGAAACAGCTCTCTTCTTCATTGCATATAGTCTTGCACTATATTTCAGGCTTTATTTTCTAAATGTTTTCATCATTGTATATTTAAATATTTGAAATTTATACGTCATTCATTGCACTGTTAGATATCAATTCTTGAATAAAACCGTTATACTGACAAAAATATGGAAGTAAGGACTAAAAATAAATGAATTAATGAATGGTACATACATAGTTGTAGCTGCTTACCAGAGCAGACTGAGTTGCGCCCTGATATTGTTGATACTTATGTATTTGAGTTGGGCTTGGTTGCGGCTGTTGAGTCTGTGTTTGTTGCTTACAGTTTCGCGATTTTGGCGATGGAATTTGGGGGGCTAGAATAGCAAGTTGAACGTTGTAAACGAGCACCGAATTTTTCCATTCAAAATGATATTGTTTTTTTTTTTCACTCTGTATATATCAGAAAGCAATTTGAAATCAAACTTACTTGAGCTGAAAACAGATGCCAAAACATCTTGTTGATTACCCGATGGGCTCTTCAGTTGTCTGGATTGTTCCTGTTGCTGATGTTTTCCGAGAAACGTGGCGGCTGCGTTACCTGGACCTGGCAAACCTCCTGTAGGGTTTCTGTATTGCTGGGCAGCAGCTGCAGCAGCCATTTGCAATCCAGATCCAGAAAGAAATTGAGAACCGAAGTTCTGAAGACCAACCGGTGTTGCACTACCAGTTGCAAGACTCTGGCTATGTTGGCCAAACCCCTGCAGACCGTAGGGAGTACCAGTTTGTTGTCCCGCACCACCAGGTTGGTAAAAGCCTGTTTGCGAACCAGGGAACACATCTGAAAAATAATTTTTCATTACCGGAAACTGCTTTGCTTTTGACTTCGAGTGAGACAGTGGGTATGAAACAACAATTTTTTAATTCTACAGTTTTTGTTTAGGAGGTGCACGGATCTACAGACAGACAAAACTACATTCGCAGGATGTATGGAGTAGAGAAAACGATGTTAAATGTGATGATATGTTGAGTAAAACTATCAAAATAGCAGAAAAAAATTTGATAAATAGTAAAAAGTTCATTATTTAGAATCCCAAAATTGTCTTTTTTTTAACGTAAAATCGCGATTACTCGTGATTCAAATTAAAAATAAAATATAAAAAATCAGTAAAAGAAGAAAGTTTTGCTATTCAAAAGTTTCAATTGATTTTATAGTTACAAGATTATGCCGTTAATCTCTGTGTTTTACAGTACAAAAAACACAATGAGAAAAAAAGAGAATACCTATTTGTATTCGATTTGTTTTCACTGAAAAATCAATTTTAAAGAAGCATTTGAAATGCATGTAGCGAATTTTAATTATTAATCAAGTAATTAAATATATAGCCTAAGCCCAGACTATAATAAAACATTATGTAATGAATGATTGTGATTTTTGTAATAAATGTGAACCTTATGAAATGAAAAGCAAATGTTAGAAGCACTAAACTGATTAAAATATGATAAGTAAGGAATAAGGCCAGTCAAGCTTACACAGAAGCGTGTTAGGTTTACCGGCGGAGCTGGCGCTGTAGTAACTGTTGCCAGATGGTGGAACGCTTGGTCCAGGTCGTTGTACAAGTTGTGAGTTACCCATATAGCTACCACTCACGCCTAGAACCTGGTTCGGATCGTAAGGGATGTAGGCTAGCTGTAAAAGAAATAGTATTTAAAATGTAAATCGACTGTGATTTTAATAAATTTAATTTCTGAAGCTCTAAATCTCCAAAGCTTTCGAAAAATGTAGAGTTTTATCAATTTAATAAACACAGATCGTGTCATTCTCAAAAAATTTGTTAGCATATCAATAAAGATGCAGATATTATATAATAAAATTACTTCTTTTTTGCTTTTTCACATACATATGCAATTAAACGTGACTCACTTGATTGGGCTGCGGAGCAGAGGGTGCTTGGAAATGTGGAGCTTTGGTCCCAATGGCGCCGATTGGTTGAGTAGATGGTTTAACGCTTGCAGACATCAGAGAGTTTGAAGACGAGCTGATCAATACTGTATTTGGATTATTGCTCAGTTGTTGATTTTGGCCAAACGGTGGAGCAGCTGCGGTTGTCTATAACATGACATCGCAAACAAGACTTACTTACTTTTTCTTGTCGTATTTAAACTTCAAGGTGATTTTCACATTATGCAAATAGTGTACAATACTAATCTCTGTTATATTAGTTATATGCGATGAGTGACAACCAACAAAAGAAGAGAGATTAGCTAATATTGAAGCAATAATTATACTCACAATTCTGTACTGTGACAAGTTGTTCTGATACATATCAGGAGTTGCACTTGGTGCGTGAGGTGGTGGCGGTGGCTGTTGCAAGTAAACACTCTGTTGATTAAATGAACTCTGAAGAGACGGTGCATATGGTGGATACTGAGTAAAAGGAGACCGACTTTGATCTAGTTGGAATGCTCCGTATAATCCACCAGCCTGTGCAGGTAATTGACCTGATCCAGTGTTGAATAAAACCGCTGGTGGTGATGGTATTGCAGACATACTACCATATTGTGCAGCTTGAGAACCCGGATACTGAGGAAATTCCTATCAGACAAAAGAAAATATGTTTTATTGACAATATTTGCAGCAAAGATTACCATTGAACAGTGTATCAAGACTGTGTCCAGTTTTCAGAATTCAGTGATGAATAATGTTAAAATAGTTATGTTTATGTTATACTTATGTTTAAAATAGAAATTAATTTGGTCAATAAATGAATGAATGGATGATTCATGGTAAATCTGAAGTTATATAAAAAAAAGTCACGGTTTTATGTTTTTCTATAATATTGTTAATCTTACTTGATAATTAATATGAGATGGTTGACCAGTCGAATTGAATGGGGGAGGGCTCTGCGGTCCTTGTAAGCTGGCTGAAGGATGACCAATAGGACTTTGTCCAGGCCCAATTGGACTGGGTCCATGTACCGTTGATCCAGGTTGGGCCCCAGCACTCCCAGAGGACTGTTGCTGCGGCTTCACCTGCGGGGGAACCAGCTGCGCATCAGGCAAAGAGTCAGCATCTTCCCACAGGGGACTTATATTTCATTATATATATGTATGTATATCTATATTCTACTTATATTTATGTTATCCCTTATACATATATGTATACTATGCATATTTTTTAAAAATTCGTATTTTCTGTGTATAATAAAATTATTTCATTTAAAAGCATATTCATACATATATGTAAGTACACATTTATCTTCTCATTTATATCAGCAACTTAGCTTATGATCGTTTAGGATTAATTTGAAAACTATCAGTAAATCTTTGTTAGATGTATTCAATAACTAGTAATTTTTACACTTAAACAAAGCATGCATTATCCTAAGTGAAAACTCTTAATATTCTAACATTTTATTGTGGATAGATCTGCTAATAAAATTTGAAAAGGCCACGTTTTACATGCACTAAATATTTGGTATTTGAAAATAGAGAAAGTTGTGATTTTATTCAAAATGCACACACCCGGATTTAGGAATTAGTTTATATTTCATGATATTCGTATTTGATAGACAACACGAAACGAAGATATTGAAATTGTTTGATTCTGAAATTTTAAAAAATAGCATTTAGGGTTTGTCAACAATTTCTACAACTTTCATGCTTCTAGTGTGGCTAGTGGTTGAAAAGGGCTAAAAAAATATCTGAAACTGAACAATGCGTAACGCCATTATCATAAGATAAAAAAACTCACCTTGCATACATTTGTCGAAGTTGCGATTTCGTTCTTCATGTTGTTCTGATTATATTGTTGATGAGGGCTATAGCTGTCGTCAACATCATTGCTCTCGAAAGGTTGAGGAAAACTATTTGCGGTTGTAACAACATTTCCGTCCTCATGTTCGACTACAGTTGGCATTGGAGGTGCATTTTCCCATACTTTTTTCACCGAAGCAATCTTGAGATTCAGCTCTGCAGTTGATGGAGAAATAGTACTTTGACCCCCGGTCATATGAATCGATCTTGGCATTCCCAAAGACTTAGTTTTAGCATCTTCAGTTAATTGCGACAATTCAGAATCAAAAGTAAAGTCTAATTTCATATCAGCGTTGTCTTCATTCTTGCTAAAAGACAGTGGCATCTGAATTGGTTCCTGAGATTTATCTTTCATAAGTTCGTTAGATTTGTTAGAAAAAACAGCGGAGAGAGCTTGCTGTTGATGTTGTTGTAATTGGCTATCCTCTTCAATTTCACCTCGCTTATCAACTCTTGGTTGGCTCTTTATGTGATTAGAAAACTTTGATTTCATCGCTAGATCCGATGGTCCAGACTTCGTAGTTTTAGAGTAGTTAGTATTCTCAAAGATCAAGGTTTGTACAGGTGGTGATGTTCCATCCGAAACATTCTTATCAACTATTATTTCCTTTGTTGTTTTAATACCTTTCTCCGTGTTGGGTGAATTTCTTTGACTACTGCATCTAGAATTAACTTGGTCATTAGTATCGTGATTATGATCATTTTGACCAGTCAATCCTGACATAAGTTGAATGTCTGCCGGTACAGATGACGGTGAATTAGATCTTATTTGACTGGTAAATGGTTTGTCCCAAGCATTAACCGACGGCGGTGGTGCTGGACCAGCGGCTGAGTCTTTCATAGAATATATATTATTTGAGTTTGCCTTACTACCATCATTAACATCGCCAATACCCATTTGTTGTTGTTGTTTGGCTAATCGTGCCTTCATGAATCTGGGAGCCAAATTTTGCCTGTTAGAATTCCTGTCTCTGTCGAATTGTTTTTGCGGCAAATTTGCAGGCTGAGGAATTGGCTGGCCTAACAGAGGTGGGATATTTTGAACTTGTTGCGGCGTGGGCTGAGGACCGTTGGATTTAGATTTTGAACGATCTCGTTCTCTATCCTTTTCTTTCTCACGTCTCAACGGTTTTGAGTCTTCTTTTTGGCTGTGCCTAGATTCCTTGACGTTCTTTTTTGAACGCACTTCTTGAAATCCATCCGCATCTATCTTATCTTCGGTGCTATTAGCCCCATCATCACCCCCGCCAGAATAATTGTTTACTTCTGCTTCACCATCGACGAGTACTTTCTTCTCCTTTGCAGCGGATTTTTTATTTATATCATTTAAAGCTTGATTAACTAGATTTGGATCGTTTAGTTTTATCTCATCAACACGATTTACTGTACTCTCTTTATTTATAGGTTTGCCGGGAGGTCCGCTGTTGGCTGATCCTTGGCTTCTGGGTCTCCCATTTTGTGTCTGACTATTTTGCATCAATGGTGGAATAGATCCGGAGTGATTTCGTTGATTATTATAAGAGGAGTTTTGTGCATTTCTTTTTTCGGCTCCAGGAGCACGAGACGAAGTATTCCCGGGTTTTGAAGGGTTCCTTTCCCTCTGTTCCCTGTTGTTTGTCGATTGATCATTTCTCCGGGACTGTTGATTATTGCCGGCTGGATTCTGGTGGGAACTCTGATTACCCCGATTAACAAATGGCTTATTGCGTGTGTTTCGAGATTCTTTACGATCTTCAATATGCTCTTCGCTATTATCGGAAGTTGTCTCCCAGTCATCGTTACCAACATCTGAAGAATTCTGCTTTGGAGCGTTGCTGGGATTTCCGCGGTACCGTCCATCGCGATGTTCTCTTCCCTATTAGCATAAAGTACAATAATTAGTGATAATCAGTTTTAAATTTACAAGACATTATATCAAAACCATCGAAATAACTAACACAACATTTTCGTAACTAGAATTTCTCTTTAGTCATCACGTTACTTTATATTCTAATACCATGTTTCAAACAATTTTTACTAACGTTTCATAAACTTTTTACTAACATCTCTTCCTTAACTATTGCTTGAAACTTACTTGTGTGCGTCTACTGCCACTGTGATTTCTCTTAGTCCTTCCATCGTCTTTTCTGCCTTGTGATCTCTGCGGCGCTGTATTTTGATTCTGTATCTGGATAGAATCTTGTTTATTATTGCCCTGTGACTGGCTCTGTTGACTTGGAGATTTTGTATGTCTCCCAGTTATGCCAGCAGTCAATGCTTGCTGTTTAGCGATAATCTTATCGTCGTTAGACTCTGACTGACCACTTACAGCTGGCAATTCACTTTCTGGTGTTGGCGTTGACGGTTTTTGTTGACTAGTTTCTTTGTCATCCGCGTTACGCTCAGTTGAAAAAGGGCTTTTGCTGGGTGGAGGGCCGTAAGTGTTCATGCGTCCACCTGTGGTAGGACCGCGATTCCGAAACCCCCCTCGGCCTCGTCTCGTGGGTTCCCCAGATGGTGCAAACCCCTCCCGACCAGATCTGCCTTCATATCCTCGTTTTTCGCTTCTTACTTGAGGGTAGTCACTCCGTTTGTCTTCGCGCCTAGAAACTTCACGATTCCGATCATCTTTTTCTAATTTTTGAAAAGGCTTGGGAGAACGAGCAGGTCTTCTTTCTTCTTTTCCGGATTCAGTCGATCCAGAGATTTCATCGCCGCTTAATTCAGAGTCCGTATGGCCGTACGAGCCGCTTCTAGCAGAACCTGGCCTGCCCGAAGATCTTGGTCCTCCTCTTCGGCCCCGTTGATCGGAGCCTCGCCATCCGCGAGTGTAAACACTATGACCTCCCCAAGGTCTAGCACTGCGAGCAGATTCTCTGCCTCTTGAACTACCGCTATTAGTTCTATTTCTTATATTTTTCTCTCGTTTTTCATCCTTCAAATCTTCTTTCACGTCCACGCTTATGGTGTCCTCTCTTTTGCTGTCGACGCCTAATTTCTCCATACTTTGTTTCATTTCATCAACTTCTTTATCATCCTTAACAGGTTCAAGCAACGCCTTGTCATCCTCCATCTCAAAAGTTGGAGATATAGCATCAGCCCACGCTTTAGGTGAATTGTCACCTCTCTCCATAGTTCGAATACTTTCGGAACTACGATCTAGCTTTCTGTTCCATACATCAAGTTCCTTTTTTGCCTCTGTTGGGCTGTCTTTGATACTATCTTTCCTGTCCAATTCAGATCCGGAACGCTTAAGCTGCGTTAAATTACGTTTTTCTCCTTTTAACTCATCTGCTTCAATTTTTTCTCTGGTTACAGGACCCGGAGGTTGTCTTCGGTCCCTGTTGTCGTCGCGATACAAGTCTCGCTTTTTTTCCTCATAATCAGGTATGTCATTTACCCAGGAGCCACAGTCTCGTGACTTATGCATTTCGTCGTCCCTTAGAGAAGTTCTAGACTCTCGGGATGCCCGGCTGTCACGAGAATCCGGTCTTTGAGGACGTTCATTACGTTCGTTACGTTCGCTACGTTCGATGCGGTCATCCCTTGGCGGCTCACGCCGATTATCAGATTGCCTTTCTTGAGTAGCTCGTTCTTCGCGCATGTCTCTTCCTCGATCATCACGCCATTCAGGATTTTCTGGACGTTCTCTGGGAGGCTCACGCTCGTCGAACGGATTTTGTTGTACGGAACTTTGCTGAAATAGATAAATTATTTTGAAAAAAAAGAAAAGAAAATAGAAGTCAATAATATCTTAATTAAATTTGATTTTATTTTATTTGAAATAAGACTACAGAAACGCTTGTTCTACTACGTTGAAACTCGAGAACATATATTATTCTGCTACCGAGCTGTGTATTAGTAGAATTTTAATTTTCCTGGTTTCAATAAGATATTTGCAGTGCAACTAATCGAGTTGAATGCAATGCTATTCCAGGGGTGATATCATTTAGAGTAAGAAGTAGAATTATGATGTTGTAGATATTATTTTTATTTTTATTTATTTTTGAAATGATAGAAAAATATTTACCTTGGGATAATTGTCATAATCTTTTTTCTCTCTGTCTCGGTTATCTCTTTCTCTGTCATCGTAGTGCCTACCACGTTCCCAAGAATCATGAGGATGTCTTTCGACATAATCATATTCTATGTAGCGAGAATGATCGTCGTAATAACCACCGGTAGATGGTTTACGACCTTCGTAGGATCTGTGTGACGAATGTCGGTAGCGATCATCTCTGGACAGACCACGATGATCCCTTGACGGAGGTCTGTCATCCTCAATAGGACCAGACAATTCAGAATCAGTTCGGTTTCTACGTTGGGGCAGTGGCATGGAATGAGATTGCTTCTTAACACTGTCTGTAAATATTATTTTCGAATTGAAATTAGGCGTTCTAAAATAAAAAATAAATAAATAAATAACAGACAAAATTTTAACAAAAATTTATACATAATTTTATCGACACACTATTTATTCACCCTGCTTCAATCCGAAGAAAAAATAGTGTACTTTTATACATACAGACCACATCAATTATGACCGACTAACAAAATTTTAATCAAGGAAGTCGGGGATGTAGAATCTGTGTGAAAACGATAAGACAGACAAAAACCTGGTTCATTGATATTCAATAATGTTACTGTGAAAAATTAATGGTTGTTTGAAAGAAAGGATAGTCTCGTAACCTATGAAAATATGCAAACTTATGATCGAGTGAGAGAATATTGGAAATAGAAATCATGAAAAATTAATTTTGAAAAAATTTACAAGCAAATACGTACTATGAAATCCTTCCCGCGATATTGATCATTAATAAACCAGTTTTGAAATCGATTCTATCTCCCATATTTTGTTAGAAATAGTCTTAACACTGAGTAAACACAGAGCGAATCAACAGTTATTTCATGTTTAAATAAACTGAAACTTACTCGACATATTAGGGTGACTGCTGTGTACCCATCTACTAGGATCATATTGTTGAGAGAAAGATACCAGTTGAGTATTAGGTCTCTCAGCATTGGGAGAGACCCTGTTATAGGCCCCACCAGTTCTCTCAGCCTGTTGTTTCTGGAACCTTGGTGGTAAATCGCTTTGAAAATGTTTAGAAAATGCTGGCTGATCTCTTTCTCGCATTTCTCGTTGATCACGATCGCGATCACGTTCATTTCGCGACATATCTTGTTGCCTGACATAGCTGGTACGTTCAATTTGTGTTATTTGTCGAAATTCTGATACAGACTGATCACGAGAATCCCTAGTGTCACGACTCTCACGAGATTCCCGGCTTGCGGGCTTTTCGTCTTTACCTTCAGACGAAGTACGAGATCTATCCCTTTCACGGCTATCACGACTCTCTCGACTCTCGCGATTATCCCTGTCTCTCTCCCAATCAGGAACCGGAATAATTGCCGCGGGTATGCTGCTCAAGGATTTAGGTTCAGACGAAAAACTTGAATCATCATCTTTTTGTTTCACATGTTTTTCTTTTATCTTTTGCTCCAAGTCCTGCAATTTTTTATCTGCAGCTTGTTTAAGCGATTCTTGGAATCTTTTTTCTTCCTCTTCTTTACGTTGGCGAGCTCGCTCTACGGTCGAAGCCACCTTTTCTCCTTGTTCTCTGCGTCTTTGATTCCATATTTCTTCTTCCTCGACACCTATGGAAGATTTCAAACCATTAAGTGTATGATAGTTGGCAAAAAATAAACGCATATGACACAGTTTAAGGACCAAAAACTGATCGAGAGTAAAACATAAAAAAATTGATGTTTCAATAGTCTTAAAAAAATATGAAACATACCTCGAAGAGGATGCGGGCTACGAATTGGCGGTTGCGGAGGATAATTGACGGGGCCATTTGTACCACGGAAATCACGAGACAATGGTTGAGGTCCCTGATTCCATCCTCTATGAGACTGTGGCTGGTCACGATTGTCCCTTGCCTCCCTTTCCCTTTCCCTTTCCCTTTCCCTTTCCCTGTCCCTTTCCCGATCTCTCGTCTTCTCTTTTTCCTCTGGTTGAATTTCTTCGCGTTTCTCATCCTTGAATTCTTTCTTTTCATCTTTCTTGTTGTGTTCTTGATCTGGCTCATCATCACTGAATGCCAGTTTTTGGTTGTAATCAATATCGTCATGGGCTGCCCATCCAGCATCGCGTGAAATATCGTCCATTCTTGTTAAATCTTCCTCTTTAATAATCGGTCGAGTTATTATTTCGTCTTCAACCGGTGGCGGAGGACGTTCACGCTCTTGCTGACGCGGGGGAGCTGGGAAGCGTTCCTGGGGATGATTGAATCGGGGTCGAGGGCCGCTAGCCCCCATATTTTGTGGGAATTGGGAAGGGAATCCGCCAGGGAAGCTGCCTCTGTACATCTGTATAAGTGAGAGCATACTTTTACATGGAACAAACATTGTTCTGAAATTCGGGTCATAAGGTCACTTATCATTTTTATTACACATTTAAAACACTTGCTTAATCCTCAACCTACAAAATTCGACATGAAATGGTGGAAGCTTTTAATCTGGTACTTACGAAAGAGGAAATTAGTCCTCGATAGTTATGCAAGTTAGGAGTAACTTGGTGGGTGCCAGGGGTTACAGCCCCTTGCCCGCTGGGGGGACCATTAGGGCCTGCCTGGGCCATGCCCATGGCTAGCGGCTGGACCAAGTTGGGCCGCCCGCCAGCGGGTCCCTCTGCATGTCCCGGTAGCCCTCCTATTCCAATGTGCGGGGGGCCCTGGGCCCCCGGAGTATTCCCATTTCCTGGCCCAGCTACCCCTGCTCCAGTTCCGCTTGCTGTGCGACTTCCACCTTGGATCCAGCTGCCTTCCGCTACGTGATATCAATGTATTATTATTAATCATTGTGTTGACATGCTGATACGATAAAAACGAAATGACGAAGGGCAAACACTACTGATAATGATCGCTCAATGGACAGTAAAGGTAAAATATTGTATTGAAAATTTGTTTTTTGTAATTGTTCATCACAATTTCACAAGGTGAATAATGTAATCTGTGAAAGAACTAAAGGCAAAGAGATTACTGCTTACTTTGGGGACGTAGACTGGGTCCTGGACCATACTGTGCATTCAGCTCCCTGTTCTGCTGAGATTGTTGCTGTTGTGGTCCGGCTGTGCCATCGCCTGCTCATGTACAATAAAAATAAGTTTTTTTCTAAGTAGTTGTATAAGTTTGAGTATCATATATAAAAATTTATTTGACAACAGCAAACTAAAATTTGAATACGTGAGGATTGTAGATTGGATGATAAATAGCAACTGTTTTAAAATACGAAATAAATATAGAAATATTCCACAATGATACTTTTGCTGAAGAGGGACCAATTTTTTCGTTAACTCCATAGTTTCGTCAAGTTTGATAGTCCAAAAATAAAGGATCTGTGATAAAGGAGATCCTAGTCATACTCATGCTATAACCAAAATCGTAACAGCAATAAATTAGGACTAGCCCAATAACGAAATTCCGTTTCTGGGGAAAATCTATGTGTCTGTTGTAAAAAAACAAATGCATTGTCCCACTTTTGTTTGTTAGATATATCTTCAAGTTTCTTTTAGGCATGTATAATATCTGTTAAGTAAACTTGAAACAATAATTAATGGCTAATATGAACTGAAAAAAAAAAATCCCAAAAATAACGAATTGCAGTAACATTAAACGACACAAAGATAAACTTTCACTTTGAAAAGTTAACTACAAAATAAATACAAATTGCATGAATGAACGCATTCTATGAGTGCACTCTGTGAGGAATGTGTTTAAAATATTAAATACAACAATTGTGTACCATGATGGAGATTAAATTGAATCAAAGATACGAATGAGATTTATCATCAATAAATTCAGATAAAAATTACTGAGTAGAAGATTTTCATAGAAAAACGTACAGATAAATCTGATGAAAATTTTACATGAGGTAAACTTGTTCACAAAATAAATTGATGGGATACTACAAAGGGCAAGATCAAAGACTAGGAGTTGAGACTTACAGGAAACAGATACGAAATGGCTAGTTGTTAATCTCAACAATTTAATCTGTACATATTGGATTGTAGGAATGAATTGATGAAAAAAAGTCTTGATAAAAAAAGATGTGGTGAAACTCATAGCCATACATCGGCCCAGTACTCATAAATTTGTGATAATATATAGAAACCAAGCAAAAAGGAGCACTACTAAGATTGAACTGAACATTAGCAGCTATTGGCAAGCAGCGCCCCACCTGAGTGGCTGTGGGAATGGGACTGCTGCGGCAGCAACGACTGTTGTTGAGCAGCAGCCGATATCGCATTGGGATTTGCGTTCGGCGTTGTCGAGGACTGTTGAGTCTGACTCTGATTGGAGTTGGAGACGGAGGGCTGGCCACTGAGGCTGGGGAACTCGTGTTGGAACTGCGGGGACTGGTGGGCGAGAAAGCTCAGTCCAAGGGCACCTCTTCCCCCTCTCCCGCCCCCCACGAGCCCCGCGTAACCAACGACTGCTGCCACGACGGGCCCACCTATTAATTAATTGCACCACCCAACCGGCATGACCCAATTTTACTCACAATTCACTTGTTTCATTTACTGACACCAAATAGGGAATAAATCATGCGTAATTGTTTGCTATCACGTTTTGTTTCCTTTTATTACATTGTTATATTAGATATTTTTTGAAACATGCCAAATCGCATCCATGATCAATTGTTTCACGTTTTAAATTATCCTGGAGTTTATTTGCTTTTATGTATATATAAACTTCACTATCAGAATATCGCTGATGGATCAAACTGTGCCATGTTAAAGGTAGTATTTAAGAAGCTCTAAGTCGCAAATAGTGTTTCGTATGAATTATCTAATTCAATTTATAAGGTAATGTTACAAAAATTTTTCAACCCAGACATAAGTGATTGTAATAATTATGCATCCTCGAAAAATTAATGGCCCTTGGTAATACTGAAAAAATCATTAAGATAATTGATATAAAGCACATGTTTTTCATTATTTATGATAGAGTCAGCTCAAGTTCCGCTAGATGATATTTCGGTACTGTTTGGAACATCCAAGGAGCTGTTATGTGCAAAAAAGCTTTTTTATAAAAATTTAATGCCTTTATTACGTCATTCATCTAATGAAATGGTGTTTGAGCTAAATCAGTGATATATGATTTAAATATAATTACTAATAACGTGATTTCGAAATCTTGTGTTAAAATGAAAGCTCAATGCATGAATTGAATCAAATATTTGTACAACTTTCCATTTCAACTAACAGTTGTAGCTGATTTTTATATTTTTACGCTCAACTCACGGGATTGTAATAAGCATTTTTACAAATATGAAATGTAAACGCAATTTACTAAATGATATGATTCATAAAATTCACATTACAAGCTTGATCAAACTACAATTTTATGCTGCTTGGTTAATTTGAATATTTTTTGTTCTATGCTCATTTTCGTTAATATTTATCAATTATCATTACCAAAGACGAATTTCACCCTAACAGAAATTTAATATCTCGATTACCTCTTCCATATAGTATTTAGAAATTGCGAGAATTCGAGCGTAGATTAAAAACTCGACACCAAATTCGTACCTCATCAATATCTTTTGGTAGGACAATGTTCAAGTTTATATTTTCAAACACAGAAGACCGTTTACCATAATTGTATCATTGTGAAAATCTTTTTATTTTTACATTTAAATAGATTTTATTTCTTTATTGTTTATTTTTTATCTTTTTGCTTTTCGTTATTGTTATCTTTACGTTAATTTTAGATTTCGCTGATAGTCAGAATGATTTTCATTTTATATTAATAACATATTAAGCTTGCAAATTTTTTTTTTTTCTCGATATATTTCTATTCAAACAGCCTCTAAATTTGATTAAAAACAATAATTTGCACAATAAATAGACTTTACGATTGATTCATTTATATAATATTCACAATATTATACGTACCGACATCTCCAGGTCTGCTCATTATTGCGCTCCATGAGGGCGCAGACGGGTGAGATGTCTGTGAAATATTCTGCTGTCCTGGCAGTGATGGGTGTAGAGGCGATGCCGTTGCAGGAGCAGCTCCCGTTGCACATTGTGTCGAAGGTGTATTGCTCTAAATAAAAAATTACAAATTAAAAACAAAAAGCCATTGTGAACTAATAATAAATTTATCTTTTGTGACAACTTCTTATTACTTCAAGTCCACATCATCCAGCCCAACTGACTTCAAAGAAATGTAGTAATAATTACTGAGAAAATAATTCATGATCAGGGAATAGCGCACGCACAGTGATAGTATCAGAGATTGTAGAGGGTGTAGTAGTGGCGTTACTAGTGGTGTTGGTAGTTGTGGTGGCAGGATCCTTAGTAGTGGCCCAACCGCTGCCACCGCTTGGTACAAGACTGACTGCTGGGTCGCTGCCGCTTTGCTCACTTTTCACACTAGGGAGGTTAGCAGGTGGCCGCCGTGCCGGCACCTTTCCCAAACTCTGCATTCCATGTTTGCGTGGTATTGTATTCTTTTGTTGGTGTTGCTCCAAAGATTCTCCCTAAGTATACAAATATCATATTTTTCTTTTTACTTTATTTTAGCCACGTAAAATAAGTAAACAAATTTTTTTTACAGTACTCCATAAAAAATTTAGTACACAGTAAAGAAGCCACAGTATAAGAACCCGCAAATTTCAACGCCTGCCATCTAATTCTTAATCCAATAATCGCTGTCTCATGAAATTTGTATTTGCTAATTGGTAATGTTATAAATGATGATTGTGTATCTTAACTATTTTTATTTGTTTATTTTTTTCCACGGGCCAAAGTCATGGGTGAAACCATTTACAGCTTTGATAGTATAGTGTAGAAAAGACAGAATAACGTACTCAAGGATTATTCACTATTGTAAAAGAATCATGACCATATACACTGTAAAATGTTACTATTTTGCCCCAATTTTTCAATTTTTAAACTTACTCTGAAATTTTGTACTTCTTTACGAGGCACTTGATTTACCAAAAGCTGTGACTTAACAAAAATATACTCTCAATTGTTTCTTGAATAAAAAAATTGTCTTTTCAATTTTAGAATATTTTGAAAAAAAAAATGTCAAATTTAAACATAGCAAATAGTTTATTTTGTGTCAATTATAGAAATTACTTTTATTCAGTATTATTTCTTACTTTACTGAACTAGATGGATAAGCGAAATAAAAATTTTGAACCAAATTTGTTAGGCCAAAAGGTTTCTAAGAGTTTTGGAGCAAGTGATTGAACTTTATTGTATATTTACGAAGAAATGGGAATGATTGTGAGGCCTGATGTTATATGTTGAATCATTTTAATACGTTTCATCATAGTTGAGCTAATATTTGTGAAAATTTCATGGTACGAAGCTTAGTATGTAAGGTGTCTAAATACTTTGAATAATAAAAATACTAAATACTGCTGGAAGATACATAGAATACAAAAACAAATGAAATTAGTCAACTTACCCTACTGGTCCTGTATAAATTATTGATGTCTAACGATTGAAACTTGGATTTTCCTTTCTCCCCCTTCGACACATTCCCCGACAGAGTAGACATGCTGTCTGCAGGCAACCATTTAGTACCACTCAGACCCAACGAACGAACCCTTTGTCTAAAAAAAGAAAAATAACATTTTATTATTATTATTATGATAATCTTGTCAAGTCAGATGCAGTTTAGGTGGTTTTGGATTTTTGTTTATCTTCTTGGCCGTTCACTGGTCTTTTGTTTAATAATGAAAGAAATAAAGTTTTCACAATATGACACATATTCGAAAACACGTGATAATTAAAGAATAACACTATCTGTTGGGCGAGAAACATTAAACTTTTTATATGCAAGAAAGAGAGTTGATTCAGCTGCACGCAAGCCGTTTGAATGTAAACGTAAGTGCATAGCTATCGGAGTTATAATATTGACTGAAAACGAAAGTTGTCAGTATTAATAAATAGCCCTAATCCTTTCTTGAGATAAAATTTTATCAATACGAATAGGACAAATCAAGATAAAGTGTACTTAGACACACATTTCACTGAAAACTATCGTACCCTAAAACTTTTACCTATCTCTGCTGTGAACTGGAATGAAACAATGTTTTAAAGATTAAGTTTACAATTTTTTATAATAAAACGTAATCATAAAGTAGATTGAAAAGTCAGTTATGATTGTATATATGTACAGCATACATACTTCTGTACGTCTATAAATTTTGTTTTTCAACTAACGAGTTGATTTGCAATATAGTAAATACAGAATGGATGCACTTACTATAAATAATGCAATTTCACACACATTTCCCATTTCAGTGTATGAGTGAGAACTAAGATTAAAGCAAATTGACGTATGTAGATAATGAAAAAAAATAAAATAAATAAATAAAATTGAAAATATGCGCAATTAAAAATACTATTTTGGATAACACAATTTTGGATGACAAGTGCGTGCATTAAACTTCTGAATCTGATAATAACATTACTGGGTTGACTTTGTCAACTATAATGCAATCAAAAAGAGAGTAGAGGTGGCCCCAATTGGTCTAGACATACGTGGGGCAAAGACCTATGAAGACTACAGATACATTCAACTGCTGCAACAAAACAAAAATACTCCTCTAACGGACTAAACTGATAAAAATACTCTGGAGAGTTTACCCAAAATTTCAATGGCCCTACCATTTATACTCATTCTGATTCATTCTGTTGCCGAATTTATTTCCAAATGATTAAATTACACATAATGTTGTATTCCTGGTAATATTTTACTCTGAACAGTAATGACTCATTCTGATACGTGCTACCTTTCTCTTTGTCTTAAATGATCCTTATTCTTGCCAATCAATCAACTTTTAACACCCGAAATTGATATAGATACTAGATACAAATAGGTGGTAATATTTTAGCAGAAAACTTTGATGAGATATAAACATGAAAAAAATCAATATCATCATAATATACATATATAGAAAACTTGTCCATTTCTGTGTTATTAATTGCTTAGCAAGGAACACAATTTTCAATTTGCATAATAAATCAACAAAACGTGTTTATAGGAGATATATGAATGAAGGTAATCTTTGGTTTCAAGTGAAACAATAGATTCCGATCAGCACACTAAATTGCATTACAGTGTGAAATAGCTTGAGTTCTGACACAATGGAAATTATAATCCATGAAAAGTAAGGAAGTGAAAAATTTTGAAATAGAACATTTTGTAACCTGTTAAAAATCTGTCAAACCTGATTTCTGAAATTTTCGGAAATTTATTATGAAACGTTAAAAACAGGTGAGGGGATGTGTAACAAAAAAAGAAAAACATATGTAATTAATTATTTTTACGAAATGTAAATGTTTCTTACGAAATGTAAAATCTTCTTGAAAACCTGAGACGATTTAATAGAACTTGACATTATCATCGAATAACAAACTGTCGCTAAATACCGTCTGTATTTAATTAAATACATATCAAATATAGCAATTTCAAGTACAATATACCGTGCTTACAGAGAAGTGGATCAACGTCATACAATAAAGCTGCAGAGAAAATGTCTATGAATGTTCTACTTGATGTTCGACCATATGAATTAGTTTATGAATATTTCTTATGATTTTTCAACGGCAAGGTTTACAGCAAATAAATCGTGAAATGCTTTAAAAGAGAATGGAGAGAAGAAATGATTAAAACCCTTAGTGAACTGTCAAAAATAAGTTTGACGTTTTTGCAGACCGTTGGATAAACTGTGGTAAATATAAAATAAAGCAAAAAAAAAAAGTAGAAAAAAAAAAAGAAAACCTTTGTTTGAAAGATAAATTGAAGTTTTAGACGCGGGGCGTCCATTAAATGAACAGTCGACTACCCGTAAGCGTTTATTTAATATGTTTGATCGGGAATGGAATACCTCAGAGTATGAAATAGACGGAGGTTTTTTTTTTTTTCTTTATTTATTTTTTTTAGCTTTTTTCTTAAATTTTCTTCGAAGTTCGAAAGGGACCACCCAACACCCTGTTTAATGTCAAAATGTTGTTTCTGCCAAAACAAAAGTAAACCGTTGATGTTTAAAGACGTATTTATCACGATTAAGTTAAGTTTGAGAATATTTTAACTACGTGGGGGACGACGAACTCGTAGACGCCGAGGTAACGGTACCCGGCCGTTCCGTCCCAAGCCAACAGCAACCAAAAAACCCGCAGAATCCACGTAGAAAAAGGACCTCCCGAAGGGCACATATCACAAAACTATGCACTTACCTTGGTCCGTCCAAATGGGTAAACAGTTCACAAACGGATATGAATCCCTTTAAAACTAACTAACTGGCGGATTGCCGCGGATACAGTTCAGTAACAATATCGCCTACGAAGCACAAACTTCTTTTCCACAATTCGTCCAAGATGGCGAATGCGCGACTTTCGGCTCTTCTTCCGCGATCAATACAATTACGTCATTCAAACAAAGTGTCTCGCTCGCGCAGACCCTCCGGATCTTAGTAGTACACCGTCACGTTGAAAACTAACTGATTATTATTTGGCTAGTTTTTTTTAATTATTTTTTTATTATTTCAGATCAATATTTTATCAGCCTTTCAATGAATTCATTCAATATACGTATTTATTATAAAAGCTAGACTTCGTACGTAGTAGAAATCACTACGTTTCCAGTATCAACTGCGAACTACTTGACAGTACCCCATGTACCGGCGCGAACGGAATATACCAACCAAAACCGTGAAATCACTTTGGAAATTCTTCACTACCTACTCCGAGGTCATAATAGTCACGATTCGTACAACTAAGGGTGAAAAAACCTGTGGAAATTGACTCCAATTATAAATAAAATTCATGATTTTTTTTTAAATTCATTTTACACGTATATATTTATTTTACGGTTACAAAAAAGAACTATTATAATTTCTATATTTGACTGGCCGTCACTCGTCACGTGGAAAAAATATGAAAAATGTAAAATGGCCGAGTTGAGCGTCACTCCAATCAAAATTTGACATTGAGCGCGTAACATTCTCTAGTCCATATCTTTTACAGTTATATATTTTTTTTTCTCAACAATGTTAAAATGGTAACAAACTCTTCGTACATACAATTTTACTTCATAATTTCTATATGTTTAACTAATTTTTTTTTTTTATTGTATATTTTATTTATCGGTTTTAGAGTGTGACGTTACACACTGACGTAGGTGACATCAAAATCGAAGTATTTTGCGAACTTTGTCCAAAGACATGTGAGGTGATTATCAAGTTTTTAAAAGTATATAAAGAAATTTCAGTTTATCCATTACGTCCCGGAATAGTATCATTCGTTATACCAATCCATAAAACATAATCAAAATAAGTGATGCCTGTTGGTTTTTTTTTTCGTGGTCACCCGTAATTGAATCTAACCTCCCATTTTTTGAGCGGATATCTTCACTGTTTAAGGCTGTAACTTCAAACTTTAGAATCGATTTTCAAAATTATTTCAGTTGCATTACTTGTTGAAAAAATGTTTTCCCTGGATTCGGAATTTTCTTCATATCTTTTATAGCAAATCGAAATTACCCAGTAAATAACTTTTTATTTTTGTTTTCACAGAACTTTTTAGCTCTATGTGCAAGTGACTATTACAACGGTTGTTTGTTTCATCGCAATATCAAGGGTTTTATAGTTCAAACTGGAGACCCTACACATACTGGAAAAGGTGGTACTTCGATTTGGAATCGTAAATTTGAGGATGAATTCAAAGAGGATTTAAAACACAATGCTAGAGGTCTTGTTTCGATGGCAAATAATGGCCCTAACACTAATGGAAGTCAGTTTTTTATATCGTACGCACCACAGCCTCATTTGGACTTGAAGTATACGTTATTTGGAAAGTAAGTTGCGGTGTAATAAGAGTTTGATACCAGAATATCAGCTTCAAGATCAATTTATACAGATACTTTAATTTTCATACTATATTTCTATCTGATTTTACTTCTTTCATTATTTTCAGAGTAATTGACGGATTTGATGCTCTTGACGAGCTAGAAAAATTACCAACTAATCCAAAAAACTTTAAGCCACTTACAGAGACGAGGATAAACAATGTGACAATTCATGCCAATCCACTCGCAGGATGATATGTCGATCAGAAATGGCCAAATTATAAAAAGCGTATCTATTTCTATTACTAAAAAAAATCTAATCCTCCTATATTTCTTTGTAAAAAATATTAATTTTAATGAATATTCGAAAATATATAAAAAAGCTGATTAAATATACATAATTAATTTTTGTATATAGTTTATTGTCATATTACTTCCTAACTATTCAGGTCAAGTTAATTCAGATTTTTATTTATTTATTTTTTTTTCTTACGATTGTAAGATTCGTTTCTAGTTTTAGATTTTTTCTATACAATGATTGAATATCAAGCTTGAGCCTATCTGCTGTAGTATAGTTCAGCTGATTTCATTTACATTCTAAGATTCGTATAAAAATTTCATTACATTTATCAAGCTACCATCTTTAAGTTATGGTTTCTTTTACTTTTTTTTTAAGTAGAAATAAATAAGTAAACACATAACATAAAAATTTATGCATGTGTTTACTAATTGTATATGCCGTGTAATCTCTTGTTTTCCGGATCAAACGGACTGTGTAGATGTAGTTTGGCTGGATACTTCGTGCCCATTACTTCAATTTCGTAAGTCCCAGATTCCAAGAAATGTTTCGTTATATTTTCGCCTTCAGGATGTGTAACATATCTTGAAAAAATTGATGGTTACATTTTTGGATTATTTTGTATTAATCGTGGTCGTTGAGTATAGTTTTTCGATTAAATAATTAGATGCTTACCCTTGTCCAATACTGTTTTCAAGCGTATATGCATAATCACCTCTTCTTAAATACCCAACGCTCCTTCCATTTCTGTAAATTGTTTCGAGACCCCATACCGGAATATGCCTGCAAATATATAATTTTTAATTTACATTCGAAAACACTTGTGGATGAAATTTAATTAGTGTTGACTTTCGCTGTATTCATCGGTGATCCAAGATATATGATTTAACAATATTGATACATACTCGTTTATTAGAAAGTGTGCCATTTTTCTCTTGACTCCGTTTTTCCTAATGCTATCAACTCTCCGTTTTCCAAGATAGTCTCCCGTTGTTCGACAAACGAAGCCTAATCCAGCTTCAACTGGATTGTCATCCATACGAAGATCTGCATTCCACAAGTGATAGCCTGGATAAATAATAAAAGTAACACATTACTACCAGCATCGCAATAAATAATAATTTGAATAATCGAAATACACTGCTGTCCATCAAACTAAGATAGTTTACATCTATTTAAATAAGATAACAGATCAGTTAATTCGAAAATAAGATTACCTTTTTCACTACTAAGGCTGTACAGTGCTCTGTATCCAGCTAATTTTATGTTATATGTTTTACCAGCTTCCATGACGGCGTGGTAAACTTTCTCGGATGATTGCGATGGAATTTGGAGTTCAAACCCAAGTTCTCCAACAAAGCTTATTCTTATTCCACGCACCAAGTTGCCCTTGATTGTTAGCAGTTTTGAAGAAGAAAATGGGAAGGCTGTATTCGATATATCTTCATCAACAATACTCTCTAGTATCTTGCGACTGGAATTTGATTACAATTTCGTGTTTGTAGTTTTGATTTTAGATATTAATCATCATTTCATTCCAATAAGCTACATAAAATTTGTTTTCCCTCTACAAAACTAAAAGTATCTTTGAATGTACCTGTTCGGCCCTTGTATAGCAAGAACGCCAATTTGTCTTGTGGCGTCGTGTAAGGTGACACGGAACCCTTTTTTCTTCACTACTTGATTCATATGTACCCACGTGTGATATGCTGACATACCGCTAGCAACTGTAACGAGATCATTCACTCAAAATCTTCTTTATACATACATATATATTTGTATGTATTTTACGTGTTTCAGTGAAAGGAAAAAGGTTTTGGAGCTCGACCTTGTGGTGGAGATTCTTATAGGTATACAACAGATTGGATGGCCTATAAATCTTGTATAGTTTTCATGTGGGGGAAACTTTTGCTATGCTCATAATTATTATATTGTCTTTTGCTTTAACAATTGCAACAACAGCAAAAACAACTATCTTGTTATGTTGAATTCAGTAGAAAGTAAAAATGATCAATAATAAACTAGACTCTTTCCAGAACGTCAACTAAGTTACTCGCTTGAATATTCGTATAAATAATATTTATATTAATGATAAATATTAATTAATAATTGGTTAATATAACATTGATATTAATTATTTAGCATACCAATGAGAAATCCTTTTCCCTTGAAAATTGGATCCACTACAGTTCCAGTACCACCTTCAATACTTGTAACAGTACAGTCTACCTCGACGCCACCGTGTTTGTTGAGTGCACATGTATAAATAGTCTTGTTTGTTTCGCGATGCATGTTGGATGTAAATAAATAATCTGCAGCTTCCTGAGCTTCTGGTCCGCAAAGATAGTACTTCCCAAATGACGAAAGGTTGAACAATACTGCATTGTTTCTACATGCTAGGGCCTCGTTTCTTATCTGTAATATATCAGTAGCTAATAATTGTTACACTTCCTTCTTGTTTTGAGAGTTGAAAAAGATGAAGATGGTGTTAATTTTTTGTTTTCTAGCAAATAGGCATTAAAAATTCCATTACCTACTGTGGCAAAGAATGAGATACTCACAATTTCATAATTTTCTGGAAAATTGAAGGTGTGTTCTTTCTGAAGTATTTCGTTATATTTGTTGTTTTCGTTCTTCGGTGATCCATAATTTCCATAATAATCGTATGGAGGAACTGTAACTGTTCCTTCAGGAAGAAACCATCCTGGTCTTTCCAATCCTTGGCGTTCTTCCATAACTGCACCTTCTTTTAAAAGTATCTGCGGATGGATAATATTCACAAAATAAGTACAATAATAGCATAGTTTCCACTTTTTATCAATAAACAATGAACTATTTGAGTGATGAATAAATGAATAGCTGATAGTACAGAATTTCATCATTAACAATACATATATTGGAAATTGTCTAGTTTTAAAATAAACTTATCGTTGAGAAATAATTCTTACATCGTGAAACGGATCTTTGTTCAAATTTCTACCACTATGATATTCATCATGGGGAAAAACTATATCGTAGTTTTTTGCATAGGATTCATGAGATCTTTCGTTTGCCCAAATCGAATCGCTTGTTTGCTCCGGAGTGAATCTGTAAGTGATAACAAGATGATTACGACATGCTTCCAACTTTCAGGATGAGTAAACATCGTAATTTTTATTTTTAGCAATCACCTTCTAATATCGTAACTGAACATGTGTTTATCTGGCCGTCCATGAATTATCCACTTTGCTATTTGTTCTCCGCAGCCACCGCCCAGCATCATTCCAGCGCTGTTGTAACCACAGCTATGAAAGAAACCCATACATCTAGGATCCTCTCCTGAAATAGTACTCTCTTAATAATTTCTTTAGCATTGATAAATAACTTAGTTGCACCACCGATATAGTAGAGCATAATATAATCAATGTCCAATTCAAATTACAGGCTGAATCATAACGTCAAAGTATCATAATACATTTTATTACAATTGCAATTGTGTTTCGCGCAAATTACTACGCATGAAAATTCTCACGAAACTCACCCATAATAGGCTTATGATCTGGAGTGAAACTCTCTGGTCCACACACCGTTGACCTTATGCCTGCAGTTGAAAATTGAGGAACCATTTCAACGGCTGCTTCAATGTGAGCACTAAATACATTCCAATCTAACTCGTAAAGCCCGAAATTAAAGTCCTTAGGAACCTTAAGACAACATTGAAATCCATTACACAAATATACATGGTATATATGCACACATTTCTCAATTATACACCTAATAAAAACTTCTGTACAACTTACCGATTGCAAAATAATAGGGTTTGGCTCATAGCCACCCATGCATAAGGACGAGCCTTGTATTCTAAAATACATGCTTTTATCGTGATCTCTTAGATTTGGTAATCCTTGTACACCTTCGGTAGGTTCGCTGACCACATAGGCATGTTTCATTGGAATTAAAGGTATCTGAAGCCCTGCCATTTTAGATATACTTCTTGACCAAACACCAGCGGCGTTTAGAACACAATTTGTTTTTATTACTCCATAAGGTGTTTCTACGCCCATAACTTGATCAGATCCAAACTCTGTTTTTTTTTTCAGAATTTTGGTTACCGGACAATCTTCTACCACCTGAAATTTAACAAACAAATTATTTCATCTCATAGTCATGGATTCAGATCCCTCAGAACAGTTCCGTATGAGTACCAAACGACGGAATATTCTACCTTAGCTCCATGATTCTTTGCATATTTTGTTAGAGCATTGCAAAGCATAGCTGGATCTACCACACCGTCCTCCGGAGTGTACAATGCCCCATAAAATGCATCCTTATTTATCAGAGGAAAGATTTTATGTGCTTCTTCGGGAGATACTAAATGTGATTCTATGTCGAACGCTTTACCCACTGTCGCCAGTCTCTTGTATTCATCCATTCTGATCTAAAAATTGTTAAAGCATCTCATACACTTTTATTGTATCTTACGATACTAATTCTTCAACAACATCAGGGTGATGGAGCAGTGCATTTCTAATAATGCAATTATTTATTCTAAGTGAAAATCTAAAATTACCTACATCAGAATGAGCAATGTATAATCCTCCATTATTTATCCAACCAGAATCTAATCCTGTTTCTTCTTCTAAACGCATAAGCAATTTTCTTGTGCTACGCAACAGTTGCATTTCTACATCGCTTGGCCTAAGTTGCCATATTAATCCTGCCGTATGCCATGTTGTACCGGCAGTCAACTTGGCTCGTTCCAAAAGGATCGCACTTACCCCATTTTTTGCAAGGTGATAAAGAGCATTGCAGCCTGCGCTACCACCACCTTGGAAAATAATATATATATATATATATATATATATATATATATATATATATATATATATATATATATATATATATATATATATATATATATATATATGTGTGTCATGCAATATATCATGTATATGTATGTATGTACATAATTGAAAATACCTATTACTACTACATCAGCAAATTCGGGAACATTTATTGTTTGCCTATAAGTAATAGTTTCCTCTGTTGGCTTTGTCAGCAACGTTCTTTTATCAATGTTTGTTTTTCGTTTTCCCAGCTAAATAATATGAATAATGAATCTGTGATTTAAATACTTATCAATATCTAAAAATACATTATTTCTTATGATATGTACAGTACAGTATATAGTATCGCTTTGATTCATATTACAACGATGAGTTATCAGTGGGTAATGAATTGAAATGACTGGTCAATCAATATGATACAAGCAATATCTGTGAAATGTTTAGACAAATATAAAGCATGAATGCTTCATGCATATTTGTTCAGTTTTTTAATATTAATCAATTTTAATAATAGTAATTCATTACCTTGTGGGCAGCTAAGCGTAACATGTTTTCTGTCCGGGTAATTAACGTTCTGAGGCTTGTTCGTGACTGACCAACAGCCTCAGAACAAACCGCTTTGATGCCAACCATGATGGGTAGCCGGCTCTTCTTCAGAACTTGTTATCACAAGTTACGCATTCTTCAGTCTTTGTATTTGTTCACAGAATATTCTAACATCATACTGTAATACATAATCTGTTATTACGGACTCATCCTCTGCTTTTGTGTAAAAAGTGATTGCAGATAACATGACCTCATTGAAAATTGATCATGACATAAAACTAATTAAATTCACTACCAATATGTGTTTACCTTACTTATCAGAATTTAATTTCAGATTTAGTCTATCATGAAAATAACTGGGAGTTAAAAGGTGCTGTGATTATGATTTACTGACCTTTCAGTATAAGTTTAAATTTTTTTTAAACTTAAATCAATCATTATAATAAATAATAAATCGAAATTTCGAAACCTACAATGAATGGCTATAAGTTATCAGAACAGCTGAACCGAAACTGAAAAATATATGATATGTAAATGGTATACCAATGTATTGTGCTGTGGTCTGTAGATTCAGCTGCTTAGAAATTCAAACTCTATACATGTATGTATGCGGTTTGTATACGCACGCAGAAGTTGTATGTACGCATTAATTTAAATGATAATTCATTATAATACGTAAGCCTTAAAATTCTTTCACGTCCTACATCTCTTTACAATTATTATATTATTTTTGTATGCCTATTTAGTGTTGATTCTCAAATTAGTTTCAACTTTGCCATATCATTCGACGCATCATTTTTGTTTTTTTAAATCAAAGTACTTTGCAAGCGCGCCGCGGATGTTGAAATCTGCCGCGCTGAAATAATACGCGCGTAATTATTCTATTTGTTGTAACACATTTTTATGATTTTTTAATTTAAGATCAGTCGCTAGCAACACGTGAACATATCATTTACGTTTATAATATTCTGTTAAATCATCATACCTTTTGAAACACAGCCCCTGGAGTCCGACGTAACACCAAATTCAAATCCACTATCACGTATCTGAACAAGCGTACACTCGCTGTTCTTCTCTGTACATACATACATACATACACATACTTGTATACAGATAGAACATCCTTGTAAATCATGAAATATATGAATTATACTTCAGTCTTTTTGCTTTAATGAATTGATTTTGAAAAGAGACATTCGATTTTATACACTGGTAAAAAAGTAAATTAGTACGCGAACGAATGACACTCTAATATCATACGCGCGCTGTACGTCTGCAGCTAAACCGTTGGAAAGAATGCAAGTATATGTGACGGGAGTCACGTATCTGAGATCGTAAAAATCATCCGAATAGATCTCGAACTACATCTACGACAATTGTGTCCAATTGTAGTATACGAGCTATCTAATTGTTTCAGTTAATACTTATTTGAATAATATCATTTCTACGTTTCATAGTAGCAAGTTGACGTATCAGCTATGCTGTATACGAAAACTATTCATCTTTATTATCAGCTATATTATATTATTATAGCTTATTGTACTATGATATTCGATTGCGTCTGTTAAAACAAAGATCCATTGTTCTTTGGTATTGCAGCTCCTCGTCTTAAAATCTTCATTATTATTCCTACCATATGCATTATCTTTTGCACTGTATATTTAATTTACAAAACATGTTCTAAGGACGGTTTTGCAAACCGTGAAAATATTCCTCACTGCACGGTAGTACAATATACACTGTGTATTGGGTTACTGTAAAAACATAGCAGGCGACCTTGAGAAGAGAGAAGTTGATTCTATGTTGTACATACATATACATACATATATGCCATGGGAACAGCTATTATAGATATGAGAAGATTTGAAGATATACTGTATGTAAATGTATAGTTATGCTATATAACGGCTGTATGAATAATTAAATAAAGCTTCTCTTTTAATTAAACGAAGTTGTCTAATGTCTTTTACAAGCTAACTATGTTTCGTATTATGATAATATTTATTTATTTACTCATTTCGATCACGTGCTCAAGTTTGAACGAACTTTTTATAAATTCATCCAATTTTAGCTCAATTAACGATACTTTTGTATTGCAATACGGATAACTTGATTTGATAATTAATGTAAATGATTAAATAATGTTGAAGAACCATCACGCGTTATGAATGCGTAAAAAAATCAATCTACAGGAATAAGTCATATTGCACGCGAAAAATCACTTTACAACACCAACGGTTTGTTGTTGTTATCATACCTATAATCACCGGATGTAGAAGATTTAATCTGTAAACGCCGTTATAGTGCGATCCTAAAATTTAATACTTGATATTCATTTTTCCGAGCAATTAATGAAACATTTGGATCGTCATGAATTGTTATTGGTAAAGACAAAACTTAGTCTTGTCACGTTATCAGGCACCATGATATGAGAATCGTCATAGTGATGCAAAGATCGAAGTCTCAAGCTTATTATCATCAAGAAAATTTCACAATGTGTACAAATTTGTTTGTAAACAAAATTTTGCCACGTTAATATTATTTTTTACCTCGGACGTCACAATTCTTGTTATTTTAACGTTAGTAACATTAATTGCGAAGTTTTTTTCTTATGTATTTACTAAAAGCGATTAATGTTGTTTTAGGAGATCATAATGGAAATACAGATTTTTTTTTTCTTTCAAAGAGTAGATGTATAGTTTTATTGCGTTTCTTCGTAATAAAAGTAAACGTCACAAAAGATAACTAAAATATGATAACAGTATAATTGAATAATTTCTACGAGTCACATATATTTTACGCAACATAATAATACTGCCTTCCTATATGTATACATATATCAGGCTAATCATCAAGACTTGTATTTCTTATTGTGTGTACGAGGAATATTGATACAATAGATTCTATTTAAATATTAAGTAAAATATCGATGAGTTTTTTTTTTATATTAAATAGTATTATCCAGTATTTATTCCCCATCCTGACTTATTGCAGATAAGAGGATGTGACTAGTATTTTAAATTAAAAATACATTATCCCGATAATTATAATCAGCGGCTTCTATGTTCGAGTTTCAATAAAGGCATAATAGCGGGCTGATTTATGAGATCAAAATAATGTTCTAATTAATCAGTAATCGTACGATAATGTCTGTAACAACGTAATATTATAACAAAAAAATAACCATAAGTCTACAAATCAGTAAACTATAAGCATAACTTTTCTTTTAGCTTATTAGTCATAGTCTTTCTTGAAGTCAAAAGCAGCGCAGTCTAATCCTATTTTCAGCATAATGTTAACAAGGCATTCATTAATTCATCCAAAGGAACCACATATAAGATAATTTTGTCACGAGGTCAAGCAATAATGAAGTATTCTTGATTACAATGTTTTACCTCGACTTTTGTCTGAAAGTTCAGTCTACGTGGATTGCGATTTTAAATTATTGATTACCTCGTACATTTACATACCATTAATATATCACAAATAATTTTATTCACTAGAGCTGACGCGTGACAAAAAATTTATAGAGCCTGGAATATCATAATAACTAATAGAATAAATCATTTTCTTCTGAAATTCGTTATTAAACAATCTTCCAAACTTATTTAAGCTTTTTATGTTATGGACTTGGGTCAGGTAAATTTTAATACTATTTAATGCTGACAAAGTTACAAAGACGTGTGCTCTTCACTAGCAATACTGTCTGTATCTTCTATATCTGAATTTGTTGCTGCCTGAACTCGCGCATATTCATCTGTATCAATACTTTTACAGAAATGTATTGCATATTTCAATTTTTGCCGAAGTACTGACTTGCAGGAATACCTCGGCATTTTCAATAAAAAGAAGCACGTATAACTTTCCGGAAGGAAGTGATCAGGAGGACTGTATTTATCGAGTACCTAAAAATAGAATATATAGTCAAAAAATCTGGTTATATGGATTTGATTACATTTTAAAGACTAGAAATCTATAACGAATGCAATTTTTCGATAACAGATTCTATTGCACTCAATAGTACATAATAGAGCAGTTATCTTTGAGTAAAAATGTACTCTCTACCTGTAAAACAAAGTCTCTTCCTCTAAAATCGGCAATTGTGCGTGGCAATCTAGTTCGGCCCCAGACAAATCGAAGAAATAGCGATCTTTCTTGATTTGAAAATTCTTCCATAACTTCCCAGAACCACTGAATTAGGGGTGCAGTTGCATCTACGCCTAGAATCAGAATATAAATTTATATACAAATCGCCGCGGAGTTGAAATAAAAATTTCGAAAATGTTTATAAGCTGTTCATTTACAGTGATCACTTATTAATTATTAATATCGTACCTTTGTAAGTCGCAACCGATTTCAGCAAGCTAAGTGGAATGTCTGGACTTCCACAAACCATTGTTTCTAATTCTGCTCCACTAAATAATGCTAAAAGAGGAACAGGCACTACTCTAGACATTCCTTCCCTCACAGCAGCTACTTGTGTATCAAATTCATGAAGCCTGTAGTTCAATGCCAATCTTACGTACTCCTGTCTATTTTCAGGAGTTATTTTTCGATATCTATAAGAAAAGAATTATGTTTACTATTTACTAACACCTAAGCCTGATCAATGATAACTTTCTTGCTATCTGATATTGGTCAATTTCGGACAAACTGTAAAACTAATAAAACTCCAATCACTGATCTATGCTCTCTAAACTGATCTAATTTATTTACCTATTTGATAATGGTACATCGACGCCAACAGCAGACGGCGTAGAGAATGGCATTTCTAAAGTTTGAAATACTTTCTCATCTGGATCCATATCTCTGATACATAGTAATCCAGGAACATAATCTCTGTCCACCTCAGTCAGGTCAGCAGGCGTCAAAGAAATCCCAGCCAATTGTTTCCACACTGGTTCTGCTAAATTCAAGCTCAGAGGACTTCCGGTTCGGATAGCAATTCCTATCAAAATTCCTGGAAAATCGATTTAATTTCAAAATTAAAAATTCAGTACAAGATGTATTTATAACACGTATTTATCACTGCATTCAGCAGATTTCTTAACTCATCCAAAACAACGTATTCAAAGCATGAAAGACAATACAAGAATATTAAAATCACCCAAGAATTGGAACATGTTGATATGTAGATCACTGGTAGCCATCGGGTTCAACAAAAAGCAATCCCTGTTAGTTCCATTATCCTCTCGACCATTAGGCGTGGGAATCAATAGCGGCAATGATCCATTCTGTAATTCATCGCACATTTCTGCAATACTCTCGCTGTACCCTCCTCCACAGTCGTCCACACTCTCACCTATTAATATAAATAAAATAAGTCTTCATTTAGGAATTATTGAATTAATCAATCTGGTTTAATTTCAAAGCAAGCCATATTTTTTTAAATTGCACGCCGTTACTAAATATTCGAAATATTTTAAATAAAATTTGACCCGATGTAGTCTCATAACAATTGATTTTGTAGTACCCTATTAACTCACCGACAAATTTCACTTTCCAAACTCTGTGTGGCAAGAATAGAACATCTTGTGTTAATAATGGCATTTTGGAAACCATTTGACCGAACACAGATTTTATTCCATCAGGTCCAGCAAGGCCTCCTTTACTCCTAGCTCTTTTCACTTGAATGCGGTTCAATTCAATAACAGGTCCATGCTGTCTGTCTCTGACCATTGTAGCTTGAACAACTTTCCTAAATGTTGCTTCTTTAATACTATAGACGAGCATTGGTGCTAATTTATTTAAACCAATGTGTCCTGTTGTTTGAAACATAGCTAGGGACGGACAAAGTAATTCGGCAAAGTGATGGAGTAATACTAATCGATTGTGTAGTGCAGAAAATGGTAAATCCTTAACAACATCATATTCCATAGGCGTAGTAGCTGGCAGCCTGCTTTGGGTAGCTTTTGTGGTACTCCAAGCCAAAGTATGAGCACTACCACACGCGACTCTGGTTATTTTCTTGCCTTGTAAAGCATGAACGAGCCTAGGTCTTTGCAAAGCATTTGTAGTCCCATCGCCTAGCTGTCCTTCGTCGTTGTCACCCCACGTAAATACTTCTCCTTTGTCAGAACATGCTACGCAATGTAGGGAGCCGGTAGCAATTGAAATAATTTTTTTTCCTTGCAGAGCCGCAACTTTACGAGGTCTTCGAACGTGATCGTCTGTGCCATGCCCCAAGCGATGGTAGTCACCTTTGCCCCTGTGGAAATATTGAGAAAACTTGGATTAATTTCCAATTTGTGTTGCACCTAATAGAGATTGAGTGCTCTCATATGCTTTGTATTACAATTCGCTTTTTTCTATCCAAAAGTTTTTTCTGATTAAAAGAAAGTCTGATCGTGTTTTATTTACCAAGTATAAACAGCTCCTGATCTGGTTAACGCCACTGAGAATTGGCTTCCACATTCAACCTTAATTACACCCAATCCTGCAAGAGACTCAATTTTCATTGGTACTTTGCATCCATCGCTCCCACCTCTGCCTAGTTTCCCATAGTCTCCATCTCCCCAACTCCAAACGTTATCATCGTCGGTGACACAAAGAGTTTGCGCATCACCACTGCCACAAGCCACATCGACTACTTTGTAGCCCTGCAATGCCGACACTAATTTTGGCCGGAGCTGATCGTCACTATCACCATGTCCTAAACGGCCATATCTCCCTAAAAAAAAAATAGCATTGAATTTATAACAAATGAACACATATATATAGTCAGCGCGATTACTATATGTATTTATACCTTTTCCCCAAGTATATAGCCAGCCAGCGTTAGTAATAGCTGCACTATGATGTCCCCCGCACGCTATATCAACAATTTCCATTCCGAGTAACGACTCGATTAATTTTGGTCTGTCGTAAGACAATCTGTTACCATGCCCCAACTTTCCATCGTCACCTTCTCCCCATGAATAAACGTGGCCTTCTGAACTCAAGGCTAGGCTATGCTTTCCTCCAGAATTAACAGCAACTTTCTTTACAAAGACATGTTGAATTGATTCTAATAGCGTCGGGGCCAGAGCTGAGTCTGTTCCGCCTATACCTAATCTCCCGACGGCACCATATCCTGGAAAATCATTTATTGTTTATTATTTTAGTGATATTATGCATTTGTCAAAATCTATTTATGAATCATGAATTATATTACTTGCACTTACCCGTTGCGTAAATTTTACCGTCCGCTGTTACCGCCATCAGTGTTTGCTCACCCCCAGCCAGTTGCACAGGTCGTAATGCTGATAAACTTTCGCAAGGTGATGGTAACTTTATCTTTGCACCTTCTAAGCCACCCAGTTGCCCTCTATGATTATGTCCCCAGCCATAAATCGCTCCAGATCCATCCCAAGATAATGTCCAATCTTCCGGCCTTCTATTGAGCCATAATAAAAGTTGTTCGTCGTGTTCTTGTTTGAAAAAATCATGATTTTCGTGTTCTTTTGTGGTACCATCTCCTTCAGTGGTCATTTCGTTGATTCTCTTAGTAACTTCAATGCAAAATGGCTTGGGCAATGATGTTCTGTTTATTAGTGATTTAGCTACTCTTGCTGCAAGACAATATCTTCTGAACCACGACCATTTGTGCATTTCTGAACAACATGGCATTGCATCCAGTTCCAAATCGCAAGCCAAAGCTATGAGTACTTTGAAAAAATCACTATGCATCAGTTGCTTGCCACCTCTTACTGCAGGATCCTCATATTCATATTGTCTCAATAAAGCTTGTGGTAAAGAATCTAATAGTGTTGATAAAGTATCTTCTGGTCGAATACCGGGGCCGCTTAAATACACAACTTGCAATTTCTTTAATGCCCACATTCTCTGTGGAGCTGTCAAGATACTCAGTTGACTGCATTGTGCTAACGTGGCAGCTAATCTTGTAACAATATGTCGGTCGGTATTTGTTAGGCTGTTACCAAGTAGACATTCAGCCAAAGCTATCGAGGGCTGTGATAATACAGCTCTATCAGAGCCTAATTCGTGAGGTGCCAATGTAGCCAAAACTGGGTGCACAGTAAAACGCCAACCCCATCCATTAACTGAACCATCTGAAGAAAATCTCCATCGTAACTCGTCGCCTTGAATTCGAATCTCAGTTGCCCATTCACTCCATTCTCGACCAGATTTAATCGCAAGTACCCGCCCCGTAGCATCCATAATGGTCAGTGGATCGTGTCTTCTCTCTGTAGAGCACTGACGGTCAAACTCTACTCTCAGAGCTTCTGCTCCTGGAATTTTTACGTGCCCTGTCAATGTTGTATCATCGATGTAAGGGTGTGGAGTTTCTTGTATAACAAGCTGTGGCGTCATATTTAATGAGTTAGAATTAGCTGCTGTATCCTCTAATTCAGTCACGCAAAGTTCTAGCAGCATGTTAGCTATTGAATGATTAGCATTTCCCAATGCCACCAACACAGATGATATTGTTTCTTTTGCGCCCTCGCAAACTCGATTGGCTACTGCCAATTTTAACAAATCAACTAGCATTCTTGCATCATCTTCTGTCAATGTTGACGTGAATTCATCCAAGCCGGGCTCAGTAGTATGCCCATCGCCGACGACTTGAGCATTGGATGTTAACGTCGCGGCTATAACACTCATAGCACTCGTTGACATTTTTGAAGCTTTAGATGATAAACTTGCCGAACTAGACATTGACGGGAATGTTGCTAGTGGACATTCCTCTGATTCCGGTGTAGCCCTGGTACTTGCAACAATGTTTGCTACTTCAGCAACATTTGCTGGTGCTTCACCCCCGCCTTGAGCTATTTCTCCAACATTTTGATATACCGTATGAGTATGTCCTATACTAGAACTCATCGTACCTTCCGGAGGAGTATCTGGACTTGAAATAGTTCCACAAGATGCTAATGTAGTGTGACTGTGTAGAGCAATAACAGCAGCTGTTCTTGCCTGCATAATATGAAGAGCATTTATGACATGCTGTAATGCTTGTTGTTTAGCAACATTACTTTCCAAGGAGAGTATAATGTGTGATAAAGATGGCCTGACACTTTTCGAAGTTGCGTTAGTGTTGGATTCAGATATATCGAGGAAACCCAAGGTTGCTTGACCTAGTGGATCTTTGTCAGTCGGAAATGTTACGGGCTCTTGGTTACTGGTGGCTGGTTGATCAGTTAAAACCCATGCGACGCTGTGGCTAGAACCACAAGCCACTCTGTTAACCTTAGCATCTTCCAATCCATGTACCATCGAAGGCTTTCGATTAACTATAGTTGTGCCATTACCTTGTTGCCCATGGTCGTTGTCTCCCCATGCATAAACTTGTCCAGTGTCAGTTACTGCTAAACAATGCAAAGCTCCTACGGCCACGTGAACTACTTTTTTTCCACGGAGACCTTCTACGATTGTAGGTTTTCTAATATGATGGTCATTTCCGTGCCCCAAACGGAAATAGTCTCCCTTTCCCCATGTCCACACTTCTCCGTATTTTGTTAGAGCTAGTGAAAATTGTGCTCCACATTCCACTTGTATCACTCCTAGACCATTTAATCTGTCAACAAGTAGAGGTGTATAACATCCATCACTACCCCCTCGCCCTAATTTACCAAAATCTCCATCACCCCAAGAATAAACAAATCCATCTTCGGTTAATGCCATTGTTTGCGCGTCTCTGCTGCCACAAGCTACTTGAACAACCCTTTGTCCAACGAGTGCTTCAACCAATTTAGGCCTAAGTTGAGAATTTGTATCTCCGTGTCCTAATCTTCCATATTCTCCTAATCCCCAAGTATACAATTCTCCGTTACTTGCGATTGCAGCAGAGTGTCCTGATCCACACGATACATCTCGGATTCTTCGAGACTTTAGTGCTTCAACGAGTCTTGGTTTGTGTAGAGATAAATGATTGCCGTGGCCTAACTTTCCATCTTCTCCTTCACCCCATGAGAATACTTTTCCATCCATTGTTAAAGCCAATGCATGTTTACCACCTGAATGTACCGCAACTTTTTTAATAACGTATTGACTCAAAAATGGTATAGGTCTTGGCTCGTACACGTTATTATTATCACCCAAACCAAGTCTGCCATTGGTACCCTCGCCACAGGCATACAATTTCCCTTCTTGGCTGACAATAAATAGAGTTTTACTGCCTCCTGCAACATGAATTGGTTTCAATTGCGATAATACTTCACTGTACACGGGGAGCTTGACTTTGGATCCTTTCAGGCCACCAAGTTGATCCTTGTCATTTAAGCCCCATACATACACAGCTGAGTGCTGATGTATATCTCCCGTTCGTTGAGTCGTGAGTTGTTCTTGCACAGCTTCCCAGTCAGATGCCAGAAAAGAAACAGATGTTGCCAGCTGATTTTCAAAAAGTTTCTTTCTGCCCACTATATTCAGTGCGTGTATTTTACAATCGATGCCTCCGTTACGGCACTGTTTTATTGATATTTCAATACAGGGATAATATTCTCTCAAATCTTGTATCAAAGTGACAATTGTATCGGTATTTCTTACAGTAATTGTTGCCAGCTCTAACAAGCTGGTAAATGAGTCTCCAGCATTAACTACTATTAGACATGGCATGTAGCTACTATCTTCTGGGTTCACGGTTATTTTCAATGAATGAATCAGAATTCCAGGTAGCATTTCTAATCTAATCCAGTGCTTTCCTTGCGATCCACAACTCTGCCAATATTTTCCAGAACCATCCACAAGTCTAGTCGCCCAAGTTTCTCGAGATGAAACACTCAAAGTTCTGATACATCTAGACCAGTTTTCTATCAATGACGGTTCAGACAAGTCTTGTCTATGATATCGTCCTGGTTTTCCAGCATAAACTGCAGCAGATCCTGGTTCAGCAATTCGATTAAAGCCATGTCTATGTGACCGTTTTGTATAAAAGCAATTTTCACATAAGTTGTAATTTTCGCAAGGCTTACATTTGAACCTTGGTCCAGATATTGGCGATAAATGACATGAATCGCAAGAGACTGCGTGGTGGTAGGATGGAACTCTCTCCATTTCTGCAGCACAGCCAGTCCAACTACTTTGCTGTGGAAAATCAACAGATACATCATTACCATTGTTAATTATCCCAGTGACTACGCCAATGCTGTGATGATTAACCGAACCCCATTTATACTTTGGTATTGCAACTGCTGGTTTAACTCTGACTTTGTCCCCGACTTTTAGTGCAGGTAGACCAGGCAGAGTAGGCGGATGTCCTAACAATTCGATATGTATGAATCTGACCCAATAAGTACTACCCTTACGTTGCCATGCAACCTGAACATTTAGGTCATGCAATCCTTCGGGATCAATTTTTACAACTTGCCCAACATCGCCGTAAGCAACTTCTTCATAGCGTTTGCAACAGCGCACGAACATGCCAGCTGTTACATTATCACGAATGTAAATAGCGTATTCATCTACGGATAAAAAATCCGCACGCTGCATGTAAGCCTGTGGAGGGGCTGCTCCTACTTCATGAGTTGATGTGGTGTCATCTACCTCTTCACTAATAGAGCCATCAGAATCTGAGAGGGCATCAACGCTTGAGACAGTCTCAGTATCGCTACAGCCAGTATCAGGATTTTCCAGTAACCAACCTACAACTGTTTCTGGTGTAATATTTGCTTCTGCAATGCTTAAGCTTTTGATAGCAAGTTCAGCACTTTTCTTATGAAATCCCATTTCTACCAGTTGCGTTACTAACGGACTACTGGGAGAGCAATTCTTTTTTCCACCGCCTTTACAATGTCTTTGTTGACTGGATGTCAAAGATGCTAAGGAACACTCAGACGTTGGAGTTGCTGGTTCTGATGCAAGTCCAGTAAGTTGAATAGGTGTATGTTTTAATTCAGATGCCAAATACTGTGACACTGCTAAAGCAGCCACTTCTAATTCTTCACGAGTAAATATTGGTTTCAAAGGTTGAGGCTTAGTAGCTCGAATTAGCATCTCTTGTAATAGAACAGTCTGATCCTCTTCACTTTCAGCAATTGGACATTTCAGTACACGTCTTAAGAGAGTTTGATGGGTGAGGAGAGCTTTACCAGCATTCAGAGCTGCTAATTGTTGTTGTTGGGTGCGAAGTACTGACGCATTAACAACACCTGCGATGACTGGCATTGCACCGGGACGTCTATCTATTGCACAATGGCCTAAAAGTAGATTAGCCCAAGTCATTAATAAGGGTTCTGTCATGATCATTCGATCCAAATGAAACTGCTCATTAATATTTTTAACAGCGGACAATAGCACTTTTTTTTGTAAGCCTGTGTCATGTATTTGCACCAATAGCTTTGAATGTTGGGTAATTTTACAAACTGTTCCTATTTGTCCTTCATTTTCAACCAGCCCTCCGATCCTTGGCTTGTTGTCCAATCCACCGACAACCGAAAGTGATGCTATGACAGTCTGTTGTATTGCAAGGCTATTCTCACCATCATTTTCGTTCATTTGTATGTGGAATAAAGGCCCATCATTAAGTAGATCAGAAGCTAATGCAAGTTTTGCCGTAAGAAATGTATTCAGAGCAGAGTTCCAGCCTGGTAAAGAATGTATGTTACGAATCAGTGAGATTAGTTCTTCGGCTATTGTTGAACTATGCGCAGCAGTCAGAGATACTCTACATTTATTCATGCGGAGCTCTGAATTCGATCTTATTTCAGTCATAAGTGCAATTTGCCCTAGCAGCTTAAATACCTTGTCTAAAAACTGTATCATTTCTGGACTTTCCGCAGGCCATGAAGGTAATACAACTTTCAACAATCTAACTGCCATTATTTGCTTCTGTAAATCGGTGTTATTTTTTTCTTCAATCATACTCAGAAGCAAATCAACCCATGGTTGTGTACTCAATGCTCTACACAGCATCGGTGAATTAGCTACCGCTCTTAATATTCCCAGACTTGCCCAAGTTTCATGGTGATCCTTTGCCAGTAAAGTTCGAGTACTAGAATCTGGCTTATTGGCAGCTAATATAATTTCTCGAATCACGGACGCCAAGAGTTTTATCGCAGATGGTTGGACTCTGCTTGCTTCTATTCCGCAAGAAAGTAAAACTATTCGTAGTAACGTGGCAGATGCAGCTTTGAGATACATTGTTGGGTGTAGATCACTCATGCCATCTCTGTCAAGCTTATTTGTATCTAACGGAGATTCACTATCCGTATCACTGTCAGGTGGGGTGGGTGGTTCAGCTAGTTTCAAATCATATTTACCCTCCTTGCCCATACGGTAAGAATTTGTATTTCCATTGTCCCATTGAACTCGAATCCAGCCATCTTCCCCTAATTCCCCTACAACTCTCCCTTCACCGGGAGGTGGTCCGTCTTGATCGCCCCACTTCCAATCGACACCACGAACAACTCGTGTTCCAATCTTCATGAGAGCAGCTAATTCTATACCACTTAACGTTACTGTAGGAGGCTTTGTTTTTTGAACTGAGTCTTCATAAATAGCGATGAGTTCCTTTGGCTTCAACATCTGATTGGGTAAAGAAGGTCCAATTTGTCGAAGTAGTGTTAAAATGCTAGAAAGTAATCCAGAATTTACTAACAATCCGATTTCATTAGCGTGTTGATAACCAGTTAACATTCCCAAAATAGTAAGCAAAAATCTTGCTCGAGGTAACTTTCTAAGCCAGGTGTAAGTTCCTTGATTCAAACTGCTTTTGCCATCAGCTTTTGACTTGTATTTTAATTCAGTTTGAACAATGTGTTCTCTTAATGTTCGAATCGCCCAAATTGTAATTTCAGATTCTGCTAAAATTACTTTTGACTTTTGATAAGGAGTTACAAGCTGAATATTGCTCAAACAATGCGTGATCTCTGTATTACAAGTTTTTTCATTATACATGAGGCCAAGCCATCCGTTAAGCAAAGGGTACTTCACTGATGTTATTAAGTAGTCCTTTTTTAAAAGTTCTTGAATCATAAGTATGCCCTGCTCCCGCATCTTGACTCGCTGGACCTGGCAATACATGGCTCTTCGGAGTGTTTCAACATCTCCACCTTCTTCGGTAGTTGCAAAATTAATTATATTGGTCATTAATTCGGTAGAGTCAATGACCAATGGTCTTGATTTAACTTTTTCAGCTAACGGCATCATTACTTTCATTAAATCTACCGTATCCTGTGACTTGGGTGGAATTATTGCGACTGGTGTTCCTGTTTTTGGCGACAAATCTTCATCTGACTTATTTTTTGCTTCAGCATTTTGAATGGAAGTATTTACTATATCCTCCGGTTTGGCTAAAGAATCTTTGTTCTTATGTATATCTAGCATTAATGATTCTACAGCTTTTTTGAACCGTGGTACGGTGTACAAAAGTTTCAAGTCTTGTAACGCTTTGACTTCGTAACTTGTTGCTGGTCTGACTTCATACAGTAAAAATCTACACCTTTCTTGTGCTGGTGCACAGACTTCCTTGTAGCTTCTATTCTGCAGTTGTCTCGATCTGATTAAATTCCATTTTGTTTGATGTATTGTTCTTATCATATCGATCAAAGGTTTGGTCAACTTTATATTACCATCTGTTAATTCTTGGTCAACTAATGAAATCACTTGATATCCCAAAGCGAGATGTTTTATTATAACTGCCATCAGAAGTCTCCCAATCTCTTCGACAGGATGATCTCCACAAAAATCTACATGCGATAGTAAATTGTTTGCTTTACTATATCTGTCTACAATGGATAAAAATGCTTGAACGAAGGTATCCGTCTTATGTGTTTCTGCTAAGGCTTGAATAAATGCAGCTACTCTGTCTTCCGTTAATCTCTGAGGTTCATCTTTGGTACATATTGGTACTGGTGGTTCAGTAGGGGAATTAGCAGCAGTTGAATTGTTACTCCTAGCTTCACCTTTTTCTTCTTCATACGGATTTGGTGGTTGTAGAATTTGCAATCCGCCTCTTAGAAAGTTGGCATTAACCCAGACACCAGCCTCCTCTTCAGCAGCTTGTATAGATAAGCTCTGCCGCATTTTATGAGCATGTAAACCCAAGAGAAAGCTTAAAGCTCTTTCCATATCGAGCAGACAGGAACATACGTCCGTTTCCTCGATCGTAAACTGTGTGTTATCAGCTTCAGCTTGACAATATTGCCCGACAAAATACGAGTCCATCATATTCTGTGCTAATTGAGAATGAGGTGTGCTCAGAAACGTTGTAGTTGCATCTCTGCCTGCAAATCTTTGGAGCATTTCCGGCGTGCATGCACCCTCGTATCTGAAATCTTGAACGTCATAGACTTTATTGTGTATAACTATCCACAGGCCTCCGTCGCGATTGTGATTTTCCAAATCGGCCCATCTAATTAAAGATGACTCGTCTTGAACTGGAATTTTATTTCCATGTTGAGGTGCAATTATACCTGGCCAGGACAAATCATCAGCATCATCTTTTTCCAAAGTTGGTGCTAGCCTGTTGAATTTATCTAAAATATCTAGAATTGGAGAAAGTACTTCCATCCAACTCATATTTCGCAGTAACATGGGATAATCAACTTGCAGTAGTATCAAACAAATAACTAATTCTGGGAGTAAGATATTTATTATGTCTCCTTTGATTATCGACGATACGAGTGCAAAGTTTTTCGTATTTGTTGCAGCTGCTTCGTTTGCCAGCGGTAGTGTTTCTGTGACGTGATTACAGACTTGGCAAATGTACTTCTTGAGAAGTGATTCGGCTCCTAGCATCTCTTGATCTTGAGGATTTTCAGAACTGTTGTTATGTATGCATTGGTACATCTGAGCTATCAACAAGCGTTGAAATCTGAGTAGTAGATTTATGCTTGGTGTATTATCAAGTTTGGCAGTAGTTTCGTTCCTCGAAGATTGTTGTAAAGTTTGAAATTTAGACTGAGTGATGCAAGATCCATTTTTAATCAACTGTTTGACCAATTGTAGCAACGGTATTGTGACGTTATGCTTTTCTGAATTGAATTCCTTGGCCTGTTTACTTTCCCCAGTCTTACCTACTTTAGAAACAACTGGGAATTCACTTTCATCAGACATATCTGCGACTTCTGCCTTAATTGCTGCTTTTAGAGCAAATTCCAATCCACCATCAGCCATCAAACTTGAAACTAACAGATCTGCCATAAACTGTTGTCCTTTATTAGTGTTTGATTGCTCTAATCCGTTTGAATTTGGTAGAAGTCCAGATAAAGTTTTTGCACGTTCGTTAGCTGTAGGCAATAAAACGCTCCACCCTGTTTGTAGCACAGCCTGAGCTGCTTCTTGCATCGTAGCTAATATCCCTGCACCGCTAGCAAGAGTAACGCATCGTTGTTTCAAAGAATTCAATAACTGAGTGCATCCGAGGCCAACGGCTTTATTTTCAATATTATGCGTGATCATTGCATGAAGTTGTAGTCTCAACAAATTCAGAGCAGCTACAGCTAGACATTCACGGTCTTGCGTAGGCGGTCGAGTTCCAGGTAAACCTTCACAAGATTTAGCCAATAAAGTGTCCAAAAGTTTAAACGTATCTTCGCAGACATCGACAACAAAAGCAACTTTACTTGATACCGACCATGTTGATCTCATTGACCAAGCAAAGCTTTGACTTGGACCACAGACCAAGCCAATAACGCTTTTTCCAGTCAGTGCTGGGCATAAAGTTGGCTCTGGGACTGTAGAGCCTGAGGTATGATCAATTTGCCCATAATCATTCCTGCCCCATCCGTATACTAGTTGGTCTTCGGTCAGTGCCAAGACATGTACATTTCCCACAGCTAAATTTTTAACTTTTTTGCCTTTCAGGCCTTCGACTAATTTCGGGTATCTAATGTGTTCTTCGTTGCCGTGTCCCAAGCGATACGCATCGCCTTTTCCCCATGTGTAAACTTCTCCATAGGCTGTTAAAGCGGCGGAGAATTGTCCCCCACAAAATACTTTGACAACGTTTATATCCAGAAGTTTGTCAACAATTTTAGGAGTCTTTGTACCATCTGAACCACCTCTGCCAAGTTTTCCATAATCACCGTCGCCCCATGAAAATACAATCCCTGAATCGGTTACACATAAAGTTTGCGAGTCACCACTACCACAAGCTACATTAACAACTTTATGACCATTGAGTGCTGTTACCAAAGTCGGAATAGATACATCGTCACAATTCCCGTGGCCTAATCTTCCGTAATTTCCTCTCCCCCAGGTGTATAAATCACCGTTTGCAGAAATAGCCGCGGAATATGTACTGCCACAAACAATTAATGTTATTTTCTTGTCGGTTAAAGAATCTATAATTTTCGGCTCGTCGTAAGAAGTGTTATCACCATGTCCGAGTCTACCACCATCGCCATTCCCCCAAGAATATACTAGATTGTCTTGAGTCAATGCCAGGTAATGTTTACCATCGGAATGTGAAGCAATCATTAAAACAGGTACTTCAGAGAAACCATGAACTCTCTGAGGATATTGAGTGTCAGAACCGTAATGCATCATGTAAACTTTTCCATTCGAAGATAAAGTCATCAATGCTCTCTCGGTACAGCACAGCTGTTTCACTCCAAGTTCTGCAATACTATCGCAATAAAACGGCGAAGTACCATTGCCAAGTTTGACTCCACCCCATGCTAATACTTCTTGATACATTTGCGCTTGGTTTTTAGAAAATCCTCCCGATACAATAGGAGGTAACAGAGGACTAGCTAAACGACTTAAATGGCTCATTATTATCACTGCAGCTTTTCTCAGGTCTACAGCTACCGTATCGTCTTCCGGCAGTCTAAGATACTTTAATAAGACTTCGCACGGTCCAGGTACGGCGTTTTCATCTACGGTATGTCGCGAGTGAGGTATGGCTTCCAATCGCCGTAGCAAGGGAATGAGTGGTGCTGATGTTCCCGAAGGCATAACACGATTATCTTGATGCTTTGTTTTTCCACTCAGATGTAGTAACAGAATTACAGAATCTAAAAGACTGGATAATGTGCCTCTCTGCGTTGCAAGTTCCAGTAACAAACACAGAGCAGTATGTTGATCTGACACCGGAACTGGACACCAGGACTTTCCAGTAACTACATCCCTGAGAAAATAACAATTTAATTCTGTTAGTAATTTGTTTGAGAGCCTTGGACATCAAAGTATCATTCTCAATCATATTGTGTTATATTGTTTCAGTTTGGACAAAGTAACGCTTGGCTATTCATTTGGTTTCTCTTTCTCCATGTAACTGCCTTACCTAATTTATTTTCTTACCCAGTAACTACTTGTCGTAAGAATTTTGCAGATCTCTCAACAACTTCCAACCACATTCTCGATACATTGGATTCATCGAACAGAGTAGCTTCGGGTAAAGACTGCAACGCCTCTAAAGATTCGATTAACAGTTCACTGCACAAATCAGCATCTTCTCCTGACCGCCAAGCACGGCGTAAAAATGCAAATGAAAAGTTTAAAGCTGCTCGAGATGCAACTCTAGCTAAACCAACGGTTGCCTTTTCGCATGTTTTGACGCTGAAATAATAGATTCTTCAATATTTTCAAATACACTAGCTTTTTTTCATCAAATGATCATCAAATAATTGATTTACATCTTTTGTGTTTTAGCTGTTGTTTTTGAAGTAGTTATATCCTTCGTTTCTTGTGGTTTATAGCGTGATAAAGCTGCAAAATATCTTCTTGCAACAACTAAACGTTGCCTCAATCTAGTCGCAAAAAGTGTACTGTTAGCCACTTCATAGCAACGATTTCTTTGTTCGTTGATAAGAGACTCGATGCAAGTTGTTATATCAGCCGCAGCTGAAATATCAAACATTTTTCACAGATCTTTTGATCAAAAATTTTTACAATAGAAAACTTTTTCAATCTTCGATGACAAGAAGATAGACTATTATTGATTCTGACATGATTTTACGAACTTACAAGGCTGCGGTCCCCACAGCCATGAATCCATTATGCTTTGTGCGGGTACGGTTTTTTCCGTCAATGTCGCAGTTATCGCAGCCTCTTCAGCATCGATTTTTTGACAAGGTCCACAATTGCAGCCGCTTTGTGGTCCGCAAATCCCATCGCAACAAAGACATGATAATACTCTCAGATTACAATAATAGTGTCCGCTATCCCCTGAAATAAGTGAATCATATTTTACTATGATTGGCTAGAAGCAGAGTTGTGAATAATGCATTTTTTTCTAATGCATTTCCCATTATATTGTTAATGAAAATGGAATGTTGATACATTATCGATTATATTTTTATTGCACAATGGAAGGTTGATCAAATGATGTCGCATGGAATGACGTTAAATATAGGGCATTCCACGTGAAATCAACCTGACTAAAAATCCTGACCCTCTCAGAATTCGTTCCAAGTTTGTGAAATGCTTTTCTTAGTTGATAGGAGTATGTGTGATTTTATGTAGATATTTATTCAATGAAGTTTAGACGTTAGTAGCCGAGTTTCAACTAAATATAACTCGAAAGCTATTTATCACATAAAAAAATACAGATAAAAAAGTTTTGATTTAAAGTGAACTTTAAAGATATAAAATGCTAAAAATATAAAGGCCCTTCGAAGTTGACGAAAATTAAGAAAAAACATTAGTTTTATGGATTTCTCAAAATTCATCATTTTCCTTATCGCTAAAAATTCGAGTTTTTCAAGTCTTCATTCGAACGGAAAGTCATGGGACAATTTACTCAGCAGATATTTTGAAGACAAAACAAAAAGCAGGATTGAAACGTTGTACTCCGATTTGTATCACCAGCATCAAACCCTGATTGAATCTTGTACTTTGGTAATGGATAAGTGAATTGCAATCCATTATGCATTACCATGGCAATGGGTAATTGAATTTTCAATACATTGCCCATTGACTTTATAATGAATATTTCAATCGTGCTGCATTATACGTTATTTAATTAATGGATTATGCATTATTTGTAAATTATTATTTTCGAAATTATGGCTAAAAGTTATATCAGCAATCCACTGCGTAAATAGTTTAACATAGATTTCTGATGAATTTTAACTTTCTTGCAATTTGATGCAATCTTATTTTGACAGGTAACATTATCGGACAAATATCGAACCTTTCCTTGCTGTAACTCCAGCTGAATTAATTAGACCATCGCTAAACGATCCAATAATTTCTCCATCTCGTACCATTTCATTCCATAAATCAGCGAGTCCGTCACGACATAAGGCCCGCTGTAAATCTGTTTTAAGCCACTTGCTATCCAAACGGATTTCGGGTCTGATTGCTATGTTAAATCTTCCAGCCATGTTTGATTCGCTGAATTTACGATCTTCTTTTAGTATCAGTCTAATCCAGGATTTTGAAGTTACACATTTTTTTGTCTTCGTAAAAGTTTTTGCTATAAAAAACATGAAACATAAGAATGTACAGAAAAAAAAACAAATGATAACTTAAGTTTTTGGTCATATTTTAGCTGCCTTTGGTCAATTCACTTTTAATTATGTGATTCAAAATTAAATCAACTTTAGATATCTTGAAGATCAACTTCTGTTCAACGCATTTGATAAAGAAATAAGAAAATAGATATAAACCGTTTATCATATGTGATGAAAGATGAATAATATCGTTAATTAATTAACTATTATGTGTAGTGTGAAATTTTAATATACAGAATAGAATGCTTTCAGAGTTTTAGGAGACACACTTTAAATTGATATTGAAAAGGTTAGGTTAATAAAGTATCGAATCATCCGTACTTACTTTTGGAGCCATTGTTTGATCAAAGCTTTCTATTATATGCGTAGCTTGGAGTTTCATGCATTTATCCTATTCTTAGACGTTAAAAATATTTATTTCTTGTCTGTTTTTAGTTTTTTATTTTATTTTTTATTTTCGTCTAAAATCGACTGACAGTTCTCTTGTTGTAGACCGTAAATGTATAATGGGAAGATATTGACAGGCTACGATAACCCTTTCCATACTTTCCGGTCCTCACATCGCGGATATAATCAAGTTTAATACCTTTTTTTTAATCTGAATTATAAACGGCTCAACTGTTCAATAAACATATTTAAACAACTCGATCTGCTGGGTTCGTGTATTGATTGCTGAACGTAAATATTTACCGTTCTGCAGCAGCAGTAGATACTTCTCGTATCCGACCAATCAAAATGACGGAAACATTAAACTACCCATCTCCGATTCGTGGCCAAAAAATCTCTCGTCCTACGACCTTTAAATTCGGTTACATAGTTTTTAGGCAAAATGGTATATCTCATTATCAGACAATTTAATCACTCAATAAGCGTATGAAAATGTTGTGTCTCGTCAAAGATATCGTTAAAATATGTTCGAACAAGTCCGGTAAGTCTCCGCTTAAGACTTCGTAATTGATAACCACTTTTCTGAACTTTTAGGTTATGTCCTTCACACATTTATGATCACGGCAATTTGATTTTTGAAAATATTATTACGATAAGACTTACCTCGTAAAATTTTGTCATCTAGATATTATACCAAAGTAAAATTTAGCTGGTTGACAAAAATAAATGCAAAAAAAAAAACAATATTTATTTGAAATATGCATTTTTCAGTTTTGGGCCGCCAAACTTTCGCGAAATATTCAACAAATATAAAAACATCTCAAAATGTAAAAACAGCAACACAAAATCGAAGTGTAAGTCTGCTTCAACCCAGATATGGTCAACCGACTGCAATTACGCATCCACACTTAGTTAAAGACGGTGAATTACTGCCCGGTATATTGTTGGAGGATTTTATAAAACGAAGAAATGTACTGATGGATAAAATTCTAAGGGATTCATTTCTGTCTCAGAATTCTGACCGTAGTCACATTATAATTATTCCATCAGCTAGCAAAGTTTATATGTCGGAAAAGATCCCCTATGTATTTAGACAAAATACAGATTTTCTTTATTTTACTGGTTGCCAAGAGCCGGACAGCGTTTTAGTCATAACTTCAAAAGGGGATGATTCTTCGACGGTTTTATTCGTTCGGAAAAAAGATTCACACTCAGAGTTATGGGACGGACCAAGAACTGGAGTCGAAGCTGCTACTCGTATGTTTGGCGTAGACCAAGCCCTTCCCACATCAGACTTCGAGAGTTATGTCAAATCTTTTCTCCAACAAAATAAGAATACAATTGTTTGGTATGACGATAGCGAAATAGTACAGCCAGAAATCCAAAAGAAATTATCCAACTTTTTAAGCCAATCTGCTAAACAGGTGTTTGATTCGTTAAAAACATTCATACAAGAGATTAGACTGATAAAAAGTCAAGCTGAAATTGAATTAATGCAAAAAAGTTGCGACATTGCCTCCGCAGCTATTGCTAAATCCATTGAAATATCAAAACCTGGAATAATTGAGCATCAGATATTTGCTACTGTTGATTACGAATGTAGAATGAATGGTGCCGAATTTCTGGCTTATCCACCTGTAGTAGCTAGCGGAAACAACGCTAATATTATTCATTATATAACAAATAATCAGGTCGTTGCTGATGGGGATATGGTTCTGATGGACGCTGGTTGGTAAACACTTTAATTAAATTATATAACATGTTTTTATATTGTTGAAAACTTTTCCACATCATAACTTGTTTGCAATTGATTAAAAAAAGTTGATTAATTTTGGTAAATAGGTTGTGAATATCATGGTTACTCGTCAGATATAACACGTACCTGGCCAATAAATGGTACTTTTACACCTCAGCAAAGGATATTATATGAAATTGTACTGGAAGTCCAAAAAGAATTGATTGAAAGACTGAGAGAAATGCCTACGCTGGATTATGTATTTCACGAAATGTGTTTATTGATGGGAAAGAGATTACAAGAAGTTGGATTAGTACCTAAAAGTTTTGGTCAAGATAAGCTTTTGGCTGCTGCTTATTCCTATTGTCCTCATCACGCTAGTCATTACTTGGGAATGGATGTACATGATACTGGGAAAATATCTCGATCAATCAGAGTTCAACCTGGAATGATTGTTACCATTGAACCAGGTAGACATAAACATCGCACATATTTTCAATCCAAAATTACACGAAGTGCTATGAAAAATTATTGCGGTATAGTTTTCAACTTTCTCCTGCTTCATTCAATTTTTCAGGTATTTATGTCAATGCTAAAAATAAATTGGCTCATCCAGAATTTCATGGACTTGGAATTCGAATTGAAGATGACATTTTAATAACAAAAGATGGCCCAGTTGTTTTAACTAGACATTGTCCTAAGGAGGTCTCGGAAATCGAGACTTTAGCTAAAAAAAATCAATCGCAGTAAAAAATTTACATCGTATGTCTTTATCACATAATTGTACGTATATACCATACATGAGGTAGCTTGGATATATAATCTAAGCTCTTTTATATGTTAATGAGATGAATAAAAAATATATTTTCAATCAACATCGAAAAGTTATCGTGTATGGCTCACTTAAGACTGATTATGATAAAATTTTAACCAGCAGATTCTGTTTTGACTTTCAAATTTCAAAAGTAGTCTGTAATATTTTTGTAACATAATAGTTTTTATTCAATTATAAATGATTGATACAAAAATATTGTATAAATTCAGATATTATAGTCCTATTCGAAAACTTCTCTCAATGGAAAGACTTTGATATTGTAAACTTGCATCCAATATAGTACTACTAACAAAAATAACAATATAGCATATACGAGTACAGCAACCATAAACATTTATAATATCCCTGATGATAAATCGTGTAAAATTTATATGCCTGAAAGTCTGATAATCCGAATATTAAACTTTATCAAATTGATCAGTAAAAGTTGATAGAATCACAGCTATTGTTATAAGAATGAATTAAAGAGATTCAAATAAAAAATTATGTAGAATATTATACGAAAAATAGAAACGTAACAGAACTTAAGACTTGGCGTGAAGACAGCTGCTGTGTTGTTATACAAAGTAACTAAATGCAACTTTGAAAAAAACCTAAAACTTATATTTTAATTAGAAAAGACAAGTTAGATATAACAAAAAAAAAAAAAAAGAAAAGAGTATAGCTACGTTACTTATACCGTTGATGTGTAATATACATATCTGGAATGTTTTCCAAGTACAAAAATATACGTTTAAGAAAAAAAAAACGTACGGTAGCAAAATAATATCTAGTATAAAACTTCCACGTCAGATTTACAAGCTGAGCTCCCTTAGCTTCTTGTCGGCCTGCTTCAATGTAATGAAGTTTGTAAGTTGCTTCACTCTCAGACGTGACCAAACAAGATGGTCATGTAAAGCATGAATTTGTGCTGCTGCCAAAGCTGCGCTTTCTGGATACAACACCGTCGTACATCCAAGTCCTGTAATCGAAAATGATATGGAAATATTTATTTCATTGTTTAAAAATGTTCAACTTTTATTAACGCTAATGCCTTCTTATTTCAAGTGAGTTTAGATTAACATAGCTAGTTTGTATTTATTAAATCGAAGAGTAATGGTGTTAAAATGATAAATAAAACTGAAAACTTACCGGAAGGTACGTTAAGCGACGACCAGATATCTTGAGAAACGTTCTCAGGCTTGACCGGAGGACAGTTTATAACAGGGAAGGGAGTATTGCCAGAGAGAACAGGGCCCAATCCATTGCTTCTCCCCGCTACTGCGACCAATACCACCTAGAGAAAACACACGATACTGATAAAGCGTGCACAAACAATTTGTCTTGTTACTGATTATATGTATATATACTTTTAATATTAGCTCTCATTGGAGATTACACTATCACCAAATGCAACCAGCTCAATGTTTTCTTCAATAAAAGAAATTCATTTGAATGAGAAAAATTTACTCTTTACTTTAAATCGTTTAAATCGAAAAAAATTTACTACTTTACTTTAAATCGTTGAAACCTACGCTGCTAATGAAAGACTAATCGTTTTTCTTAATTCACATACTGGATTCTATTTATAATTGAACAAAACCATCCCAAGTGAATAAGGAATCATAAATCCTAGAATGCATAAAACTTGAAAAAGTATAAAATCTTCCACTGCAAATGCGATATTACCTTTTCTCCGCTGCCTTCATATTCAGCAAGTATACGCAGAGTTTCGTCAGTAGCTTTATGAGCGCTGCTAACTCTGAGCTGAGTTCTGAGCCCCAAAGCTTCTGCATACTTTGCAATCTTTTCACAATGTTCTTTGTCTGATGGTGAACCCATCAGAATGACAACCAACGAACTTGGTGGTGGAACAAGATGCTCAAGCTGGTCAGCGATCCATTCGAAATTACGTTTAACTGTGTCCAAATCTGCCTGCGTAACTTGGGACAAATTTCTGTAGACCTAGAATGTTTGATAAATATTTTATAGAGGAAAATTTGTCTTTCATTATAAATACTCTCATGGTTGTGAGGAAAATTATTATTTCAAAAATTTTTTGTTACTCATGAAAATATTCTTCACCTGCTTATCTTTCATCAATCTTTTGTCTCCGGATGGCCAAAGTCTCCAAGAATCACTGTCAATAACATCAGCTACTAAAATTTCGCCTTTGCTATCCACACCAAATTCAATCTTCATATCTATAAGGGCACAATCTCTGGTAGCCCAAGCTCTCTCTAGTACTTCGAAGACTGTTATAGTTGTGCGTTTCATTATTTCAAACTCATCTTTGCCAATTAAAACGTTATTAACTTTGAAATTTGCCGAGATTATTTGCTCCTCAGACCATTGAGGGTCGTGATTTGCGTCATCTTTGAAAAACGTTTCTTGGAGAGGTGGATTAAATCTGTATCCTTCTGGGACACCTAAATTAATATATAAAAAAGTGAATTAGATATATTTTCAGTTTCATTATGAAGTAAGACGTAAAACTTGATTTTCTCAAGTTGTGAAATGGCGATATGAATTTAGTTTATTTAAGAACGGTGAAAAATAATGAGAAATATGATATCAGTTTTTATAAATAACTACCTATATTCCTTTTGAGGAAACTTCCAGTAGCCAATCTTCTGGTGACCCATTCAATGGGGATCATTTCACATTGTCTTGATATAAAAGCAGTGTCCGCAGCTATTCGAACAAAAGCGGTTTTTATTCCAGCCTGATTTAACAGCTCAAAAACTTTGCTGTTAGTCGCATTACTGATAGCTGCTTTCCCTTCTAAATCGTGAGCTTTTACTCCGTCTCCGGCAGTTATGCGATCCTTGTTTTGTAGCAAACATAATTCTGGATTGTCTGCCAATTCGTATACTTGCTTTGTTTTACCTTCGATTAGAAGCTTACCGAGCTTGTATTCTAGGAAAAAAAATCACCAAAATATATAAAATATGATAATTAAATATTATTTTGGTAATGCGATTATGTCCATTGTTTTCTTCATTGCTTGCAAAAAATTTTCAGATTTTTGTTTTTTCAGAATTAACACGATGATAGTTTTTGTAGTATACGTAGTTTTGTCGACAATACCTACGTGTGATGAAAAAAACAAAAAAAAAAAAACAAATTTATTACGCGCAAACACATAAAATTGTTTGAATCTGTGAAGATTCAAATTTTTTCTCATTACGAAAATGATAAATCGGATATATGGTACGGGCGTGTAACTGTCACGTGTTATTTAATTAAATAACTGATAATACTGACAGTAACATGTTTCTGAAATAATACCACGAATAATGGATTATTAAATGTAGATATAATAATTGCCGAATAATATGGATTATTTAGCGTTAAAGTAGAATCCATAAAAAATACTGATCTAGGTCAGTCCGCGGTCGACTACAATCAAATTAAGAAATGACCACGTGGTATGGAGTCTGTATTTTTTTGTTCTTGATACATTATACGAAATAACTTTAATTATGTTCTTCGTTGGTTCGTTACAGATACTACAGGAGGATGAAACATTGGATAAAAGTGCTAGATCTAATTAACAAATGTTTTACTCACTGTGAGACATGATTTGTTCTAGTTTCAGAAGCCGGGATCTTTGCTGACTGCTATACGATGGCCGCGAAGCGTCGTACACATTTCATATCCCGTAGGTGACCCCCACCAAGCACGCGAATCTGATTGGTTCGAATATCTCATTAATCTATCGCGCAATAACACGTAATCAACTTGTACCGTGTTACCCCTTGAAAACTATACACGTTTTATAGATAAGCGATATAGTTAAAACCGAAATGATAATCCAACACGTTCATGGATTTAACATTATGAACGATTTCGCCGACCCCGAAATTCAAAATTATATTTCATAAGTTATAAATAGATGGTGAGAGTTGATCACTCCCAATAATGGTTTACAAGATCGGAGTTCAATGTTAACGTTTGTCGCGGAATACTTAATTTATTTACACATGTATGCGTGTGTACCATTTTCAGAAATAAAAAATCATAATCAAGAACATTGGACTCCGATCTTGAGAATGACGACTGCGTATTACATCAATTGAACTACATCTGCCTATAATGTATAACCATGTAATACGCTTGTGAAAATAATTCCATAATTTGATCTAATTGATATTAATTAAAGTAACATGGAAAATGTATACCTATGTAACGTGACTATAGATATACATAAGTATACGTATATGTATGTATAGATGTAAAACCACTGCAAAACTTTTTGTAAAACATGTTATTATCGAAGATGCCAACCCTTTCGAATCGAATTTTATCAGTTATTTATTTGATACGCCTGATGAAATGTGCGTCATTTGAAATTGAACAATATGGAATATTTGTTGAGATTCTTATAGTTGCGAAGAATGACGACGTTCTTGCTTCAGAAGTTGCTTTCGTGCATACATACATATGTGTAATACGATATTATAACAGCAATTGAAATGAGATAAAATGATATGACGAAGGGGGCCGGCGCGGGCGCGGAGAAACCCCACTACTAAAAAGCTATTTCGCATTGGTCGTCATTCTAACCCACACGAGCGCCTATAGTCAGCACGCTTTAACGCGCACGTTAGTTTTGGCGCTTTGGCAACCTGCAACACGCAGCAAGAGAAGAGCGAATTTTGTAAGTATATGAATTAAAGTCTTTTTATATAGCCACGTTTTGAATATGTTATATAATACTCGAGTTAATGTAAGGTTTTTATTAGTTTTGAGTAGAGTGATACTGAAAATTGCTAACTATTATGTTATGTCGCCGCACGGATCACGCGTTTTTATAACAGCGTGGCAACAGGTGTGCGTCTATAGTACCGGCACGTTAGAAAGTATTCATTTTACGGATTGTTAATTGCTAACAAATAACTTGTACTCGTTGTCTTAAAGATCGTAAAATTGAATAGTCCTCATATTTATTGGATAACTACGTGCAATTTATCTTCAATTTCCGTAGTTAAGAACACGAACTGTACATATATTCCGGATAATAGATAAAAATCGTATGCATATCCTCGGAGTATGATTTACTATTTTTGCAAAATTTCCAATGCCCAGTCAAGTTTTCTTAGTTCTTAAATCTACATATTTATTGCGTGTCAATTGATTAAAGGGATACTTATAATTTTAAGTATACACATGACTGACTTGTGAATTACTTCATACCACGTGTCATTAGAATTTTAAGCATATACCAGCTCAAACTTACATCTAGATAATTTACTAATCTTATGCTTCTACGGTAACACGTGTGTGTTATCAGCGTGTGAATCTCTCAGAATGGAAGTGGTATAAGTCCGGTCTTTTCAAAAATTGCAAAACGAAAAAGATCATATTTTATAGTTTTGACAATATATGTATATTTTTTTGCACTTTATGTAACTTTTGATGAAATGGAATTACGCCACTTCCATTCTAAGAGGTTCGTATATAATAACTGATAATTAGAGGGTAAAAAATGATAAATTATATATTATTTTACGGTCACAATCAGTTTGTTATACTAAAAATAATTTCCAGTCCGATTAAGTAGTCCAATATCACAATTACAAATTATAGTTACGTAAAAGGCATGCGAAATTATGAATGGTTCATCAAAAATCGATTCTAATTGTCTAATATCGTCAATTTTGTTAATTCTATATAACTAGACATACATATGTATGTATATGTATACATAGATGATATATGTATACGTAGATGATATTTTGCGTATTTGAATCTAAGTTATAAATATTGTAATCGATTAGTATTTCAAGCAGGTATTTGAAAATTGAAATAAAATCGCTAGATGAACAAACACTGCATGATCATACCTTATCCGAAATATTACGTATAAATTATTGACAAGGTGATGAAAGACTTTGTGGTAATTACCACAGGGATAATATATCACAAAACTGCATAAATATAGGATGCAGCAAATATGTGTCTGTAATAGGTCAAGAGTTTAAAGAAGTCGTACGATAATGGGTCGGGTTAACTTCTGATCACTAGGGGGTCCTCTTATCTATATGGAATGTCACAACATGTCTTATTTATCATTGATTTACTTGTTTACTTGTTATTTGTTCGAAACTTAAGTTAATAATGATATATGAAATTTCAATTTGTTACATAAATAAGCTTGATTAATATTTAAAAATATATATTCTGCAAAATAAATTGTTTGTTTGAAAAAATTTTCAATACCTTATATTTTTGATCTCCATTACACAAACATATTATCGGTATCAATAAAAATTTTGTACTTATCGCAAAAGCTACGCAACATATTTGACGTGGTGGGTTCTGTACATATCTTGAGACTTTGCCCTCCGTATTTGCTCTCATAATCAGAAAATTATAACACATATTACAAATTATGCAATCTTCGTTTGAGAGTATTACATCTAACTCTTATCAATCTCTTAAATTAAGATCAGTCAATTTTATTCAGTACCTAGATTAACTGAAATGTACTTTCACAGAAAATAAAAAGAAAATGTCCTTCAAATATTCATCACGGACTTAATAAAACATCATTTTTCCTTTAGATAATCAGCCGCCGAAATGTCCTGCAACAGGCCGCAAGATGATTGCGCTGATGCAATGTCCCGGCTTTCTATGCAAATTATAAAAGCAAAACGACCACCTAGTAAAGGTGAAACACGGGGTCAAAAAACATCTGGATTAACACACGAGTGTGGTGTGTTTGGATGCATTGCAGCCGGAGATTGGCCGTCGCAGGTCGACGTTGCTCAAGTTATTTGTTTAGGTCAGTTTGAAATAAAGAACAGGGATAAATGTAAAAATCGAACGAGTATCTAGCAATAAAAATGATGTAGAGTACATTATGCAAATAATTCTTGGATCATAAATATTATGATAGTATTCCAAAAGTATTTGTCAAGATGTTAAGCATTCGAGTAATCCTATCAACACGCTAATTTAGGTAATTCATTTTTTTACCAGGGCTCGTGGCTTTGCAGCACCGAGGTCAAGAGAGTGCTGGTATAGTGACAAGCAAAGGTGTTTGTGCGAAATCATTTCATGTCCACAAAGGAATGGGAATGATCAGCAACATCTTCAACGATGAAAATATTAGAAGATTGAGAGGAAATTTAGGAATTGGTCATACGAGGTACAGTACTAGCGCGGCTAGCGAGGAAGTTAATTGTCAGCCGTTTGTTGTTCATACAGCTCACGGAGCACTGGCCGTTGCACATAACGGAGAACTGGTTAACACGGAGTCTCTCAGAAAAATGGTAGACTTTAATTATTTTAATGAAACTAAAAGATTATAATGCTGTGTACTTACTTCTAACATTTAGTCTGTTTATTTGTCTGTTTATTAGTCCTGTTTAACAATTTAACTAAATTGAGACAATGGTCTCAGACAGTTTGAAGACATATTCCTTTTTGTTCTACAGGTACTCAGTCGAGGAGTTGGCTTATCGACACATTCTGATTCAGAGCTTATCACACAAGCGTTATGTCTTAATCCTCCGGAAGGCGAGGTTAGTGGTCCGGATTGGCCAGCGCGTATTAAACACCTTATGCAGTTAGCTCCGTTGTCATATTCGCTGGTTATCATGCACCGTGATAAAATCTATGGAGTAAGGGATCCATATGGAAATCGACCTCTCTGCCTTGGAAAGATCGTCCCCATCGGTAACCTTGGTGGGTGGAGGTGGTCAATGCATGCGGTTTAATATCTATAAATAATCATTGATTAACTCCATTCTAATTTAGTGTTTGTCTTATAATTGGCTGAGGATTCCCTTGGCTCTACAAAACTTAATTTGATGAAAATTTTCTCATTCTCTTCACCAAAAATTTTGAGATTCATCATAGTCACTATCGTAAATGACCAGCATGTTGATTACTAACATTTCTGATAAGCTATTTTAAGTTTTTTTTTTGTTGATATAATGTAGTTTCTGTTTCTGTTGTAAAATATGATTTCAGAATATTTTAAATGAAGAGCATATCTAGTACAGAGCATAAATCAGTTCGCGTCAAGAAAATTTAATTTATTTATTCTTTTTGCTCATCAGCTAATGAATCTGATGACGATGACGAGGCAGATGGTTGGGTAATCTCATCTGAGTCTTGTGGTTTTCTCAGTATCGGCGCAAGATACGTTAGAGAAGTTTTTCCAGGTGAAATTGTGGAACTTACCCGCGAAGGGATTAAAACTATTGATATTATAGAAAGACCGGACAATAAACCACAAGCATTTTGCATATTTGAATATGTGTACTTTGCACGTAGCGACAGTATTTTTGAAGGTAAAAAACCGAACCTATTTTGCATATTTTAAGTTCGTATAAAATACATGTGAAGATAAGAATATGAGCTTTCAGATTACTAATATGTCTGAACTGTTTTTGATCACAGGGCAAATGGTATATTCTGTTAGAATGCAGTGCGGAAAAGTATTAGCCATAGAATCTCCAGTAGAAGCAGACATCGTTAGCTCAGTTCCTGAATCTGGCACAGCAGCTGCACATGGATATGCTAGACAGGTGAATAGTGTACAGGGCAGTTGCGGAAAAGAATTTTTAATTAGAGAATGAAATATCCATACCAATAATATGGTGAAACTAATGTTTATTACGTTTATATGTTCACGTAAACATTTTTTATTTCCAGTCATCGATACCCTTTGCTGAGGTTTTGTGCAAAAATAGATACGTCGGTAGGACGTTCATTCAGCCAAGCACAAGATTAAGACAATTAGGAGTTGCTAAGAAGTTTGGTGCATTGTCTGAAAACGTTAAAGGAAAGAAACTCATATTAATCGACGACTCGATTGTCAGAGGAAATACCATTGGCCCTATAATAAAACTGCTTCGAGACGCCGGCGTGAAAGAAGTCCGTGAATTTCATCTCACACAATGATACATTGCATTACTCGCATATCTTAATAACATTGATAATACATAAATGCACTTGAAAATAACAATCTTGAAAATTTTCCACAGGTTCACATCAGAATCGCTTCTCCTCCTCTAAAATATCCCTGTTACATGGGAATCAACATTCCAACGCGAGAAGAATTGATCGCAAATAAATTGGACAGTTTAAAACTAGCTAAACATGTTGGCGCTGATAGCTTGACTTATCTATCAGTTAAGGGACTCGTTCAAGCAGTCAGGCACGGCATGGATAACAGAGATTGCAATTATATTGGTCATTGTACCGCCTGTTTAACAGGCGAATATCCGGATGAGCTCCCAGGTGATTTGGACTGGTAGACTGGCACTACAAATTGACAAAGTCAAACGTTTTTCTATCAATCAGATTTTTTTATTCTTGAGATTATTTTTGTTCAAGAATAATTCTTCTTACTTCATTAAATGAAATGTCTTCTCTGAAATACTAGGCAACTAAAATAATAGATGAAATCTTTAATTCGTAATTCAAAGAATCATGATTTAGTTTTTTTTTTGAAAATCATTATAAAAACCTATGAAAATATATTATTTAGAACTTAGGTAGAGCAAACTTATTTAAGTTTAATAGGATTAGGACGATTTTTGTCACATTGCAGTTTATCTCATTTGATCTGTTTGGATATAGTGCCATTTGTGCAAGCAGCGCACTTTGATTATAGATATTAAGTGGCCTTGATGTAACATAAATTTGTTTATTAACTTAATATTATCATTATATTTAGAACTACTTTTATACAATTTGTATCTTACATTATGTAATTTGTACTTTACATCAATTTGTATATTACAAAATGAATGAAATATATTATGTCATTCGTTAATGATATTATTTCTATCATTGAAATTGAAATTATTCAACCCCTACGCTGCTGAATCCGAATCAGATAACTGGTGAACTTTCTGAGTCGTGAAGTATGAAACCACAATATGCGAGCATTTTTGTACACAGAATTGAATGGTACAAAGTATTAGCCATGGTAGGAAATGATCCAGCGACGACTGTATGAATATAACTAAAGAGAGCTAGTTTATTTAGGAAGAGAACGAATCACTAAAGCTGCCACTGTCGAATTCATCTACCTGTGTATCACCCACAGGACACCAGATTTAAATAAATTATTTCAAATCACGTCAAATTTCCATTTTGAGAAATTTTGTAATCAATTCAATCACATCAAAATATTCTGATGTATTTATAATTTGAAAGAAGCCAGATTTCCACATTTGTCAAAGATGTAAAAATATCCTAACTCACTACACCTCATGACCTTATCAATTTCACCTAAATTCCTACTCTTTTGATCATACTTATAAATATTTGAAACTTTTCATCAGCTTGTGATTTTCAATTGAATTTGTGACTTTACAAAACTACATATCTTTTTTATCTGGTACATCACTACAATTTTTTATTCTAAGCAGCTCATCTTTATGTGTCTTTAATCTCTCTGAAATTTCTTTCATTTTAGCTTCTCGTCTTGCTTGTTTTTCTAGCTTCTTTGTTATAAGACACACACTTTTTACACTTGTATTTTCTTCCTCAACATTATCAACATTGCTCTGGCCACCACCATCAGCCTCCTCCATTACCTCCAATGTATTTACCTCTCTAATTTCATGAGAGTCTAATTGACTCCGTATTTCTGGAAAACCAATCCCAACACTTTTTCCCACATCTTGACTCGCCGTATGAATTTGTAAAGACTTCTTTGATTTTGGAGCTCTTTTATTTGGTTTCTTGAATACATCTTTGAACTTCGATTTTGACAATACTTTGACCGTTCCTTTGCGTTTTTTCTTTAAACTTATTGAATGGGTAATGTCATGGTCATTTTGTTTAGATGTTGAAGGGCCAGGATCAATCACCGTCAACTTTTTAACAGGCTTTTTAGTAGATGCCTCAATGTTTGGTTCTAATTCCATTATTTCATTCAGAATATTAGAAATATCAGTATCTTCGGACTCAGCAATGTCTTCAGTTTTATTTGAGTTTACAGTTTCGGACTGAGCCTGTTGTGTTGAATTCTCCGCTTCTTTGCCTTTCTTAGGTTTATACATAGCGAATGGATTATCATCATCGGATTCTGAGTCAAGTTCGATTCCTTTCAAGCGTTTTTCTTCCCTAATCTGTTGCTTTTCCAAATAAGTTGTCAACGCTTTCATTCTGTCATCTCGCATGTTTATCCAGAATTGAAGAGCTGTTTGAAAGTTGAAAGAAATAAGTTAAATAAAGAAACAAACTTCGAATTATGTAAACTAAGATAATACCATCATCTTGATACTTTGGTGGCACACCAGCCTCTTTAATAGTCTCCATATTGGGAATGCAGTAAGTATGATCAGAATCTCCCAAAACCTCGGTTCTTTGCATAGCAAAAACCCTTTCCATTTTCAGCAGTTTTCTTGTTTTTGCAAAATATTTTAATGTCGCAGGTGTGTCAAAAACGGGGTCGTCTACTATCGGGGATTCATCCTTCTCAAAAAACATGTAAGTCCCCACGGCATCGTGGTACGTACCTTCGTAAAACTAAAAAAATTCCAAAACCACTTAATGAGTCTCGAAATTTAGTTCTGTATCTTTTTCAAGTAAAATAACGTTATCGAAAACTGGAGTGTAAAAAAAGCTATAGTTCGCGGATTTGAATTCTCTTGTTAGATTCTGATTCCGTGTAATTGAAAATTCGAGAATTTAACTCTCTATTTTTCATATTTAATATTATTCTGATATTTGCTGCAAACAATTGGTCTATGAAGGAATAGCGAGAGTTAAAAGGAAAGGTAGAAGTGAATATGTGAAACGATGTACCTAAAAGGTTACGGACGTTTAGTATATGTTTTTATTACCTTTCCGTTAATTTGCATAATTGGATGATCGGAGTCGATGCCAGCAATATCAAGTTTGAGTTTTTCATTTTTGAAGGTACTGCTGTCAGCGTAGCCTTCAAATTCAACGTATACCAATATTTCACTTTCGTCTTCGGACAAACAGCTCTCGGCGTCGGACATTTCTAACCTATTTACGAGTCGTAAAATTTTTTTGAAATTTTACTATAATTAAGAATTAGTGTTCGACGACTTTGATGTCGAAAGAATAGTTATGAACTGTTCCTCTCACGGTATGATCCACTTTTTAATATCAACATCTACATTAAGCGGAAATAAATAACAAAAATCATTACTTTTCAAAATAAAACCGTTTGCAGAGCAAACCACGAGAGAAGCACGCTCCTGCCTCCTTTTAGGGAAGGGGAAGTAAAGTTCATGATAGCAGACGACGCGCGCCGGTTTTCGTTAACAAATGTTTGACAGGAAGGAATTTGACGTTTCTAAATACGCGGAAAGTTTTCCACGAGGTTGAGAAACATCTTTCTGAAACTGTTTGTCTGGTGTCTTGTTCCTAAGCTAGGTTTCTGATATTTTTGATCCATTTCTAGGTCGTTTCCTCGCATTATTTTTCACTTGTACCTCCGTCAATTCATAACTGCTTCGTTTTGGTTAGTTTTTTTATGAATCAATTTTATACTCCTGAAAAGTTGTACGTTTTTAACTTTAATTTGTTTGAATTTACGGTTGAATAATCACGATGAGTTCTCTACAACAAGCACCTAAAGAAATCTACAACTTGTATTTACAAACAGCCTCGAATATTATCACTCATGTCGGTGAGTTCTACATTATATTTAAACTTGTTTGCTATGGAACCAAAATTCATTAATAGAACTTGATAATTTCATTTGTTTTTTTCTCTGAAATTTTTTTTATTAATTTTCTTCCCCATTTACAGATGACTCGGCCCAGAAGGAGATGCTAAAAGATTTAACAGATATGGTTAAGACAAGCTGTATGCTAGATTTAAAACTGAAGCAATCTTGCGAGATATTAAACCGTTTGTCAGCTCCACAAGAGAATTGCAACGAAGATCAAGAAGAACTTGATCATCGAGCAACTTTAGAAGTATATTAATTATTTAAAAAAACTGAGTTAATAGTCAAACCCACGTATCATCAATTTTAGCCAAATTATTTATTCAAGTTCTATCTAATGATACATTCAGTTAATTCTTACAACATACAAACATTATATCAAGGGAAACTTGAAGAATTAACGAGGCTGAGTTAGTAATAACAGTAATAAATTTATTAATTCTAGTAGCTCATTATGAGAAACACAGATCTCCGAAGAGATTCTGATCATACTGTCTTCTCTGTTTCAGCAATTCAAGAGCGAAATAGCTGGTATTAATACTGATGTTTCAAAAAATAATACATTTTTGGACTTTAAGCAGCAAGTTGAAGTTTTCTTGGATGGTAGGTATTCTATAGATTGATGAAACCGAAACATGTTTCAATTAACTTAATCTTGAATGAAGAGAAACCATGTTGAAAGTTCAGATATATGGTGTGCATTGTGATCCTCATAATATTTTCTTATTTTTTAAACAGATGCAGAACCGACAGACAATGGTGGTGCAGATGACGACGAATTGGTACTGACTCAGAAGCAGATAAACGTTATTGATCCCATCACAAAAAGGCGGATGGTAGATCCAGTCAAAAACACAGCTTGCGGTCATGTTTATGATAGGGAAAGTGTCGAAGCTTTGTTACAAGTAAACAAGAAAACGAGGTGAATAAACTCTCATCTACATCAAGTATCAAAATCCAAGAATGCATTTCATAATATTTTCTCTTGTTTTTTTTTTTTCGTTTTTCAACAGATGTCCGGTTGTCGGCTGTGCAAATAAGAATTACATACTGATGGACAATCTTCAAACTGATATTCTTACTAAAAGATATTTAGATAGAAATATTGAATAATCAGTTCTAGGGGTATTTGGAATCTGATTCATCTATTTCGCATCTTCAGACGCAACGCTCTAAAATTGATCTAATGCCTCTTTGCCCAAACTGCAGTTCACACTATAAATGTGATCAATTAAAAAATATATTCATTAAGTAATAATTATTTTTATTCAGATTTTTCGCATATATTCTTGTACTATGTAATATAGAATTTATTAATCAACAATTTCTCTTAATTTTCCCCATGAGTTTTATTTGATATTTCTTTATTGAATACAACGTTATTTCTCGATTGATTCGTGCTCATTCTCGTAAATTGGGTTGCCTGTAGTTAGGCTGATCACAGATTTTAAACGTATACCCAAATAATAGTCGCTGTACTTCTTGAATTCGTTTAACAAATAGATTGCAAGTTCGGTAATTAACTTAAAGCTAAAATATTCATCAACGCATTAAAAATTATTCACAAATATGAGATACGCGCAATTGGTTATGGGACCCGCTGGTTGCGGAAAGGTAAAAGATCCGTTTTTAGGTTAAGAAAGCTAACCTTTCGACCAACTTCAAACAAACAAATCAATCGATCAATTAACAAACATAAAAAAAAACTATAAATCAATCATTTTTCATACACATTTTATAGTCTACTTACTGTACCACGATGGTTCAACATGCCGTGGACGAAAAAAAGGTTGTAGAAATAGTAAACTTGGATCCAGCCGCTGAATACTTTGACTACGAACCTCTCGTCGACATAAGAGAATTAATTCATTTAGATGATGCTATGGAAGATCAAGAATTAAAGTTTGGGCCTAACGGTGGCCTCGTATTCTGCATGGAGTAAGTATTCAATTCCCATGCCTATGTCAAGCGGAAGATCTCTGGTTCAAATTAAGGCATTGTTCGACCAACTGCGCTGCCTATCTCTTGTAGTTTTCTATGATATTTAAGCGTAAGCTTGCTATGTCGAGATATGGCCCTTTCCGAGGTCAGCTACAATGCTGTAAGGTCTTTTGTTACATTTCCTATGCCCTCGTGCAACCGCAGTGGTTGTATTTAGGGCATCTTGAATCGTATCATAGATAAAGCTAGCTTAAAGGCTTCCGGTGCTCGATCTGGTTTATAGAGAAGTTTTTACCTTCTGAACTTCATCTTGTAAGTTCTTGAATAGACGTGGAACATATTTTGATGGAATTTTTAATTTTTACAGATATTTACTTGAAAATTCTAAATGGTTGGAGGAACAATTGGGTGACGTCGATGAGGACTATATAATTTTCGACTGTCCTGGTCAAATAGAATTGTACACACATATGACGGTAATACGTCAGCTGGTCAATATGTTGCAGAATATAAATTTTCGAATTTGTGGTGTATTTTTGTTAGACAGTCAATTTATGGTTGATGGATCAAAATTTTTATCTGGTACCATGGCAGCGCTTAGTGTGATGATTAATCTGGAACTTCCACATGTTAATATTCTAAGCAAAATGGATTTATTGTCTAAAGGAGCTAGAAAACAGTTGGACAGATATCTAGAACCTGATCCTCATAGCTTATTAGCAGATATGGAAAAAGGCCATTGGAATGAAAAGTACAGAAATCTTACCGAAGCTCTTGGAAGATTAATTGAGGATTATAGCTTAGTCAGATTTTATCCGCTTAATATTAAAGACGAAGAAAATATTGCTGATATTAGGCTTACTATAGATAATATCATCCAATACGGAGAGGAAGCTGACGTGAAAATGAGAGATTTTGATGAACCAGAAGCTGATGACGGGGATTGATAGTATCAATCATCGCTCACTGCAAATAACATACATTTTGTACTCAATAAATCGATTTTACATATGAATTTTTGATGTTTTATTTGCTGTAACAAATCATCCAGGAAAAGCTTTCCGCATTTTTAATGTAGATGGTATAGAAAATAGAAAATATTTGACTTGTAGAGAATAGATTTCGGATAAGAGACCTGACAGCTACTTCCTCGAGTTATTGGCAGTGAGGTCTTCCCAAAACTGCAAGCGATCTTCAAAGAAATCATATTTTAGCTCTAACGAGATGTCTGAATTGGATCCTATTCGAAGATAGTCCTTGCGTGATGAGTATGGCTTCCAAATTATGTTACTGTTAGGATTTGCCGTAGTTGGTATTCTGAAAAGACAAGCGAACGATAGATATTACTATAGAGTAGCATGATCGTGTGGATTGCTCTGGTCAAGCTTGACCTTACCCGTTGATGACAAAGGATGTCCAGAGCTGCACCATTGTATCCACCATTTTCCAATCAGTATCACTCATTTTGTACTCAGGGGGCCCATAAAGTCCTCTCGGTGCTTGAAAAAGGTAAAGAACTTCATCACCATGAGTGGCACCCCAATCCTTTATGGAACCACCTGTGAGCTTATAGCTGTGGCTGAACAAGCTCCGATATTCAAAAGAGCAAAAATATAAGGGGCTCTTTGCATTTACAAAGTGTTGCTGCATCTCTATGTATGAAGGATAGTTGAAAAAAGCGTCACCCATAAGTTGTGTGAAGTTATTTAGCAGCTGAAAGAAGTGTCAAAAATTTAATGCTAGTTGAAGAAGGCCTGAACTATATCTGATAGCTTTTAAATTCCTACCAAATTTCTATCGGCAGTCAAATCGTTCATATAGTATGCTTTCAATGCAGCAGTGTAGGCTGTCACATTATCAATCGAATTGTCGTACAATAATATAGAAGGAAGGATGATGTCAATTTTGTCCAAAAAATCCTCGAATACATCTGCGGTCCTGGATACAACTTACAATAAAATGAAAATATGAATTATGCATAGAAATAATGAATTCCCTAAGTATACAAATAGCTTGTGCTGCTCTGAAAATCTTTAACAAAGTTTTATTGGGATATATGATACTTGCTTGTAGGATACAACATTCCTTCGTTTTTTACAAGACTAGTAAGCCAAGGTAAATCACGAATGTTTCCAGCAGCAAATAGATCTGCAGGAGAATCAGTAAGCAGTGCCCCTTCTACATCCGGTTCAACAGATGGACCCCAAATATTCAACGGCAATGAATTCCAAATATAGAATACTGGGTCCGAATTAACTAACTGTGATGTATTAATGCCCCTTAGACACTGGATGAGAAGTTTTGATGTGTTAGTCGAGCAGCCAAAGAACTTGCCTAGCTGAATTTCAGGATTTCCATTGGCTCTTCTGGGACGGTGGGCCTCAGGTGAAAGTGCCGATCCGCTCTGTGTTATGTATCTGTGGAACAGTCCTGTAATAAAACTGCATGAGAAGTCACTGTAGCAAAATGGTAAAATAGAGAAACAAATATGTTGAATGGAAAAACCTTAGAATGGGACATCGCATCAAATGGTGCCCCCCATAATGCATGAACGGAATGTATTCGAATATCTATATAAAAATACTTTCACATAAAGTTGAGGTGAATGTGTCCAAAAACTTCATTCGAATTATACATGATATTGGCGAAAGCAATGTGTATTGTATGTCGAATAATAATTAGGAGATGATCATAGTGTGCACATTCAATTAAACCTAATGTATATTTATGGCCGAGGAATTCCTTCACATAACTAGTTACCCAACTATAAAGCTGGGCGGTAAAATGCTACTTCAGTATATCTGAGGCTGCCAGTTATCTCACCATTCGTTACATTTGTTAATGTTAGAAGTCTAACGCTCGTCGCGCCCGAACTTCCCCCAGCAAGGGTGACTTGGTTGGGATCCCCTCCAAAGTACTGGACATTTTCTCGGTTCCATTCCAGAGCCCGCACCAGATCCTTCAGGCCATAATTTCCAGGCGCTACCTCATCCCCAGTGCTGAGGAATCCTAACAGTCCCAAGCGATAGCTAGGAACTACGAGGACCACATCCTTATCAAGGATAAAATATGGACCGTATTCCCCTGATGTAGCAGACCCTTTCTTGAACCCTCCTCCGAAGACATAAACCATTACTGGTAATAGCGTAGAGTTTTTACTTGCAGGTAACTGTGTGGTTGAGATATCCAGAATGATTGTTCATCAATTTTTTAACTGAGTTGTACGTACAGCCTACGCATCCTAGCACATACTGTTCGACAAGCTTTCTTAGAATTTTTTTCAAGATTTTATTCGATTTGCCCTTTCTGCAGAGTGAGAGACTCTAATAGTAAATTTCACCATATCTGATAATTTTCGCTTTTTAAACTTAGGTCACTGTCATCAATATATCATTAAATAAGTAATTCATTGACCATATTATTTACCCGTGGAGTATAAACGTTGAGATACAGACAGTCCTCTTTTCCAATTACCATCTTGCCATTGGGCTGAGGACACGGCTCAGAGTCATTGCTTGCATCCAAAGTTCCGTTCCATGGTCCCACTGCTACAGGACCCTTGAATCTGGATCAGAACAATACTAAACATTGATATTGATCTTAATCGTTTGCATTGATGCCAGGATCTTAATAAACTAAGTGACTTCTCTTTAGAAATGTAACTGCAGGCTTTATAGGCTTTAGGTCTGTTATCAGCCATGGTTGATTAACTTTAGCGGCAAAAATCAATTCACACACTAAGTCCGTCCTTGCAAATGATAAGGAAACATTACCAAAGTAATTGAATGCATATTAATGGAGTTTTGTGAGTTAGGTTTGACAATGCTGCTGAGAATGACTCCATTCATATTCTACAAACATTACTTATCTGTGCCATAGCACACCTGAGACTTCCAACTGGTGGTTGAGCAAACGGGATACCCTTGAAGCCAAAGATGTTTCTGCCGTGATGCGTGACCATGTTTATACCTCGAACTTCTCCATGAGGTATTCTCACTTTTGGACGCGTTGCATTCCGTGAGGTGAAAATTACTTCACCTTCTTCAAGATTACCACCACAAGTCCTGAGGCTACTGCTCAATAAAAGTACCACCAGCAGCCAGGTGTTTACGTCACTACGCAACAGAAAAACCATACTTTGTCAGGACCTCGTGAGTTTGCTAATACTTGCAATAACCCGAATTGAATTTATTTTATCTAGTGTTAGTGGAAAACATTTCGTCATTCTTAGCTGTATTCGCTCTTTGACCCAACGTGACATCTTCTAATCATTGGCCAACAGCCATAACACGTGTGTACATTTATTCGTACATCTATGTAAAATATTAATCTTTGTTTTCCGAAAAAAACAGTGTTTTATCAACTATCCCAAATAATATTTAATAAACATTCACACACTACAGACAATATGTGTTATCGCTGCTTTAATAAGATACCTGATAAAGATGGTACAAATTTTGCAACCACGACAATTTTTATAAAACGATCCGATATTCCATGATCAGTAAGAAATAATCTTTTTTTGCAGTAATATTTGATCACTCGCAATGTACAGTTTATAATCAGCCAATTATTATCACTTTTTAATGCGGCAGATTTCTAATAATAATCATTTTCTTGAAATTATTAGTTACAGATAAGCAGACATTTCTGTATTCATCATTTTATTTGTTACATGCTAACAACAAGATTAATTATAATTATCAAAAATATTTAGTCATGACCTATGGTCTATGAATATCAATATGTAGTATATTTTATAGATCCGGCAGCCAAACCTACTTTCATACAAAAATAATAATAACTCATATGATCGGATCAATCATTAAATATTCTGACACTCTAATTTAAAAAAATATTACATCTGTTCCATCTTGGTTTCTTTTATTCATTGCAAACTTTCCAGCACTTGGATTTTAATTGTTTTGGAACACCATAATGTGTGCATAAGAATCCAAATTATTTTTAACAACGGTGAAATTTTAGAAATGTCAGAAATTTTCACCACAGGAATAAAATATGGGATATACATATGTATACAAGGAGTCCTTTCGTTGACATCAAGAATAACGGGCGTTTATAATGAGAGTCGAGTACCATTCAATTTCTCATTAGTCCAATCGTCGAATTGTTGAATAACCTCAGGAGTCATTGCATGCTTCCACTGTCCCGTGGTTCCACTTCGCATAGATTCTCCCTCAGAATCAGTCTGTAGCACTGTCTTAGCGTGTAATACAGCATCATCATGGTTGACCGCCGAGTTTCCCTTCATGCTCGAGAAACTCAGGTGATCGGACAACAATGAGACTTGATCAGTGGTGAGATTCTTGCCAAGAAACAGGGCAGTTTTCTTTATAATCGATGGCAAATCCTATAAAATTCAATGGTTTAGTCAGTCATTAAGCAAATTCAAAATATTCGCGTTGATATCACATGTTGTTGTGTTGAAACATAGGTATGTATTTCAGTGCTATTTGAATATGTGGTGGATTTCATGTAGAACAATTTATAAAACTGATTGACGTATTCAAAACATTGAGTTCTCGTGGGCGACCTTTAAACAATAATCGATCTTGTCGATGTGTTCGAGGAATATTTGTCTCACAAAATGATGAACGTTGAGATTATACGATCTAAAAAAATTCAAACTTTCGAATCACAGGTCTATTTCGGAGCATTCGTATATTGCATATGTCAATGCTTCTGGCTCACCTCTTTCATATCCTCATACTTGAAGAGGAGCATGTTGAAGTCACTTCTCTTATTCCAAAAGCTAAGCACGCTTTTCCAAAACGGACCAAAGTGAACTGTACATACATACATTCAGATTAACAACCGACATGCAGGAAGGACTGATGGCTAATCAATCTCCAAAAAATTGTTTCACAATGGGTCGATTTTCTTATGCCATTTCAAATGAATAACTCTAGTTTACTGTGTATGAATATTTTGGTGAATCAGATGTGAAAGCATGGGAAAGGAAGAATATTGTCTTGAAGTAATCTTATGACGTATAAATAGACTACTTAACACGAACCTGTATCACCGAGAAAGAGTGTATAAAAATCTTCGAAACTTGTTTGTAATCCCATTAAGAGTTTACTGAAATGATAAAAGGAAATGCAAGTGTCCTTGGCATTGCGACAAACGTATATAATTTTTGGTTTTTTTTCACCGCTTCTCAGTTGAAGTGGAAGTAGATCAGCCGGAAGATGTGTCTTGATGAATCGAGGACTAGCCATGTTTGCTACATAATTCAAACTGTCCAAAATAAAATTTGCAGGTTTACTTCCTGCAAGACAGCTCTCTATTAGTTTCGCCTTATTGTGCATAATAGAGCGCCTGTTAGAAGGAATACATAATTAACAAAATCCTCCTGTACATCGTAAGATTTTCAATTATCTACTATTTTGAACGAAAGTAATGTTCTCGGAAACAGAACAGAACATTGAATGTATTCTACCAAAACTTACTCAAGGAATGGAAATCTTTCATCAATAGGAACTTTTCCTCTCTCAAAGTCCAAGTCATTAGAAATACTCCAAACCATCTCCTGGGTCCATGTCGTACCTAAATGATTCAGAACCAAATACGGATCATTGTGTAGCATAAGCGTTATTTGTCATCTAGTAGAACGATTACCATTTTTAAGTACATGCAATTATTATGAAAAAATCAAGGCATTATCACCTGTTTTTGGAAAGCCGCAAACCCACACATCGTCATTGCGAATTTCAAAGTTTTCAATGGCATCGACATACTGTGCGTAATCCTGAGGCAAGATGTATCCGTCCACCTTTATGTAACCACTGCGAAGCCGGTTAGTCAAGGTCCTGTGCAAAAGATCTGCCAGGTCTCCATCAACAGGGGTGATTTCATGTACAGCCATTTTTTCCACAACTTTTAGTTATAGTTTGACTGTTAGTCAATTTGGAAATTAAAAATTTACTCGATGATTCATAGGTGAATTCTATTTTGTATAGTTTATTTTAATACTTCAGGTGTTTCTTTGTATGATTATTTCAGATTACAGATGATTATTAACTATTCATGGAAGTTCAAAACCAAGACTTATAGGATAGATTGGTAGCGTGCTAGACGGGTATTACGTTCATTCGTTTGTTCATTCTTTCTTTCTTCACCATTTCAGAACTCCAGATAGCCACCACTATCTCCGTCTTGTGTCCTATTCACTAAGGTAATAGCAAAAATAATGTCCCTTCTCCTTCTAATTCAATGTACCTGGTATGTATGTCGTTAAAAGGGCATTAACTGCATAGATCTCCATTCATTTCCTTACTCTCTGGTATCCACGTTTCATGAAACTTGAATACTGTAGTTCAGTGTAATCGAAATTTCAAAACTAACTTGTCAAATTCACGAAATACTTCGGTTTCAAATGTGAAAATTGAACTGAATTTTCTACAGCTCTTAGCTGGTACCGAATATAGATAATGTGTACTATTCAAAAATTTTTCTTCGGCTATGTTCTAAGAAATTGCGTGCTCCAACTTTTACAAATTGTCCATCTTCGTTGACTTTATCCCAGCTAGTCTTAGCAGAGAAAGATTGTAATATCTACGTGTATTTGCTTCATATTGTGATGTTTGCACATTACGCAATCGTTGATTATTGGTCAGAAGTCGTTACAATCAACAGTTTTATCAGTTCGAATGAGTTTAAATGAGTGCAAACTTTGCTTATTTATTTCTTTGTTTGTAGTTATTGATCCATACACTTATTTATAATACATTATTTAAAAAAAAAAAAAAACACCATTCGCATTGGGATTTTTATTTTATTCAATTTTATCAGTATGCTTTGCAGTGGAAGCATTAATATTCACTCAAATTTATTTGAATTTACGAATTTCATGGTAAATACTGTAAAAGTCTTCAAAAATATTATATCATTAGACCTTAAAAAAGAATGTAATTTTTAAATTATACATTGTACGGCTGAGGAGATCAGCCACCTTTACTTGTACTTGGCTCGGTTTTTGCGCTCATTGCTCTTCTATCTTGTTCGTTTTTCTGTTTAGCAAGAAAGCTCTTAAAAGATTCCGCCTCTTTTTTCTCTTCCGGATCTTCTTCTGGATCTCTAAAATTCTCTGTGCCTTCTTCATCGTCACTGGACTCATTACCTGGATGTTTTAGATAGATATCTGCTATTTCACGTCCTGCGCTAACTGAATTGACCAACGGAACAACTTCTCCTGATCCTCCCTCAGCTGCTTTTCGTAATTTTTCTTTTTTCGCCTCTTCCTGTGCCTTTGCGTTCTCTGTTCTGATTCTCTCCCAATCTTTCTTGTAGTCTCTAAGGATTCATCAAGTCAAAAGAAAAAAATAAGAATTTTCGAGAATATTCATTATAATCAATGAAACAATACAAGGACACATAGCTAAGGATAAACCTACGTTTCGTATTCTTTTGCAGCTTCTTGAATAAGTTTGAAGAATCGAGGTATCCCATCACCAGTCAAAGCCGAAACGCCACAACTCCGCAAGTGACAATAAAATTCGTCAAGTGCTAGAGCTAAACTGCGTGTTAAATTACTTATATAGCTACTCTCAGATTCCAAGGCTTCTTGAAATGATTCAAAATCTTGCATCCAATCCACCGCGTAACTGTGCTCAACTATGTCTATCTGTAATCATTGTATCAGACAATTGAGAAACCAAGAATAACAAAAAACATAAAATACTCTGTGCAAAGCCAGGAGTGAGTTTCCTTCCATTGCAGATTTTTTTTTTTCGCATAGCTAGCTCTTTATAAACTGTAAACATTCAAACAATAGTGAACGTAAATTTGATGCCTTAAATTGATGAGAATAAAGGACGATTGTCAAACACAGCATCTGATTTACATTACCAAGTTATCAATTTTCCCGACATTCAATTCTCGAGATAATATCGAAGCAAACTAAGACGCTAATGTTAAGCAACAAAGGGATGAATCTTCAAACTGGAAGACTCTTCCTGAACTTTCAAATCTGATTTTGGTCCATTCTGGCAACAAATTAATTCCCAGATCCTCTTATATTGATTCAACTTGTATCATTGATGTACCTTGTTCATTGCGATAACGAATGGTAGCCTTGTTTTGTAGAGAATAGAACATGCGTAAAGCATATTTGACATGAAGGTAACTGGACTGACGCTCCTCACAGTATCCATAACATAAACAATAACAGTTGGAAATTCAGAGGCCAATGCTTCGGTTATAATAGTCCCGCTAGCTGACCAAGTGAAGACTTCTATTTGCCCAGGAGTATCCAAAATAACAAATTCATGTTCTTTTCCCGCCTTTTCAATGAGCTTTATGACTTGATCAAATTTTGTTGAGAATAAATTCAATGCTGTAACTATTCCTCCGTTAGGGCCCAGTCCGTACTGTTTCATGACTTCCTTGTAGTTAACTGTATCTCTTATATCTGGAAAACGAGAATAACAACAATAAAAAGTTGTTCATTTTGAAGAGGAGGCAAATTAAATGGCATTAAAACTGCTTACCAATATTGGCTGGATAAGGGACTTCTGTACAAGCAGGATCCAAATTAATGACGTATGGTTTTCCAGTATTGTAAAGAGTAGATGTGATCTTTTTTACAAAGGTAGTTTTACCAGAACCAGCCATTCCGAGAACAATTATACAAGTTGGTTTTCGACTTTTTTTTAAATCGGGTTGTGAGCCAGACGCTTTTTGACTATCGACTTCCATTTCAGCATCGACATCCTGGATTTTTTCTATTTCAGGTACAGTTTCAGTCTTGAACATTCTGTGAAAATACCAAAAATATTTTAGGAGATGTTGACGAATGTAGTTATCGATATTTAGAGGTTAACCGTTTAACTTCACGTAGTTTAGGTCACCTAATATTTAACTCAACGAGAATTTCTAATCTTGTGTATTATACAATCGCTTATTTTATTCTCTACGTTTGTGCATGAAATAAATAATATTTCGAAATTATAATACACAAAGTATGTACATACCTGGAAATATAGGCGAGAATTCGCCGGTACGCCGATTGAAAACAACTATTGTATAATTAATTCAGAAACTTTTGCAAATAGAAGTAATCTTCGTGTATCGGATTCAATTTAACATTGATCTACTCTATTGATCAGTCTAATCGTAATCTGTTAATTAGAAATAATTTTCTGAACCTGTTGCTGTATGGCTGATGAGTGGAGGTTATGTCGCAGTTGAAATCACGTCAAGATTTTATTATGGGTATGCAACTATCATGTCATTTCTGTAGTTCTCAACTTATCCAATAGAGGACGACAGCATTCGGCGACCTTGACATTGGTAGCAGCATCAGCTGTCCCGGGGTCAGTGGCCTTCGTGGCGTCAAGGGTACGTGTGGGGCTGCGTCAAGGAAATTCGACTGTGACAAACTTACTATTCACCATATTTTATACGTATAGGTAGAATGACTAATTAAAATAATTTAAATTTGTAATTTCAAAAAAATTAGCTTCTAAGTACACGGTATTTGTATATAATAAGGCATACTAATAAATGTATTGTGACAATGTTTTTTTATTCACGTTCATTAAAATGAAAATATTATACATAATTATCTAGATATTCATCAAATAAATTATCAGCGAACAATTATCATAAGAATAAAATGAACTTTTGACGTAAGTCAACGGAATGAACAACTTCTAGAATCGGGCGAACAAGTGGCAGATATGAATGGCCCGCGGGCTTGCGTATGATAGCTTTTCCATTCTGCTTTGTCGCTTCGTGTTTTATCCATGTCCACGTGGTGGAGAAGCCTTGTTGAATTTGAGGTTATATTATGTTACGTTATGTTCAATTGACTCCATAGATCAATTGGAGGCAAATAGGGGATGAAATATAATCGTGTACAAATACTGAATATATCTAATAATGGGAAAAATTAAAAAGGATAAATCCATTAAATGGAAACCGTTAAAGTTAGACGGGGCATTATTCTCCGAAGGTGTCGACGGTTTAATTGGTATTGAAGAATTAACTGACTACCGTATAGAAAAAGGAAACAAAAAGCGTAAAGCTAGTCGTACTGACGACAAATCAGACAAGGTAAATAAATAAATCTTTTCTTATATCTATATTCCTTCAATTTATACAATATTATTCCCCTGTTTTTACTGTCGCAAAAAAAGCATGATATATTTGAGGTTAATTCCGGTCAGAAAATCGTCATTCTTCTTCCTTTGCCTTAAACATATTTTCAATCCCAGGTGATTATTTTTACCATAAGAATAAAAATTCTGCTTCTTAAAATTAGGAACGTGAGTTTTTTTTATGCTTAATGATCTAATCTTCACTTCTCATTTTATTACAAAAAAAAAAAAAATGATAACTATTGTTAAGAGGAATATTTAATTGAAATTAGCAAAAGATCAAGAAGAAGAAGACCCAGAAACATGGTGAGGAAATTGAGAATGATGATGGAGGCGAGCATTCTGCTCAAAAAAAGAGACTCAGAGGATCTAAAAAAGGAGAGAAAAAGCCAAAGCAAAAAAAGAATCACGGAAAACATGCAGTCGCATCAGAATCTGACCTAATTGAGGAAGAGTCGGGTATTGGATCCGACAGTGAAATTAATTCAGATAAAAATGAGGGTCACATTGAGGGAGAGGATGACGTTGATAATTCAGAATCAGAAACAAACTTCGATTCATGGACTTCATTGGGCGTACCTGAAATATTGGTGAAAGCATTGGCAGATCAAAAGTTTTACGCTCCTACATCCATTCAGGCTTTAACGTTGGCTCCAGCTATTTTAGGAAGAAGGGATATTTTGGGCGCCGCTGAAACAGGCAGCGGAAAAACTTTGGCATTTGGCTTACCAATTTTAAATGGTATTTTGGAGGCACAAAGGGAAGAAGCAAATAATGCAGATAATAAGAGTGAAGATTCGCTTGAAATTGATGATGAGAATTTAAGTAGCCAATTAGACGAACCAGAAGATATTCAGAATAAAGAAATCGATTCAACAGATGAATCGTTAAATGACGAACATTCAGATTCTGGTTCGTAACTTCTACGGCTAATGTTTCCATTGAACAAATAATCACAATTAACTCCTCGTTTTTTTTTAGTAATCAATTTTAATAATTGTTTTTTATCAGGGTCAGAAGGTAATCCAGAAAATGACGAAGACGACAGTGCAGGAGAGTCAGATTTTGAAGAAAAAGAAGAAGTTATAGGAGATGAGTTACTAGATGAGGAAGGCTTTGGCTGTGTTAGAGCAATTGATAATATAAAGATTGCCGGATCTCGTGGCTCACCGAAAAAGCCTTTATATGCTTTAATTTTAACTCCAACTAGAGAACTGGCTATACAAATTAGAAATCATCTTGTTAAGGCTGCAAAATACACCGGGATTAGAGTAAGTAGAAATAAAAAGAAGTGCCACTTACCTTGTTCATTAATTTGTTTTTATTTTCATTTTCAGATCGCTGTTGTTGTTGGTGGAATGGCTGCTGTTAAACAGGAAAGAATCTTGAGCAAATCACCAGAAATCGTTGTCGCTACTCCAGGTCGTTTGTGGGAACTGATTCAGGAAGGGAACATGCACCTCAGTCAAGTCGAAAACATTAAGTAAATCTTGTTTTCTCATTTTTTTTTTACAGATTCTATGCATTTGACAAAATCTACTTACAGCGTGTTAGAGTACATAAGAATACTGAAATATCACTTTCTTTTTACACAAAGATAATTTCTTTCTTTATTGGCTAGATTCTTGGCTATTGATGAAACAGACAGAATGGTGGAAAGGGGTCATTTCCAAGAGCTACATAGTTTATTGGAGAAAATAAATATGGATAGTGAAAAATTGAAAAATCGTCAAACATTCGTTTTTTCTGCTACATTGACCATGGTTCATGATATTCCGCAACATTTGATAAAGAAAAAGAATAAACAGAGAAATAAAATACAAAAATTAACACCAGGACAAAAGTTGCAAAAAGTTATTGAAATGTTAGGCATTTCAAATCCCAAAATTGTTGACGTTACTAAACAATCAGGTATTTTACATCCATCAGGTTTTGGCAACTCGAGCATTATAATTTATTTACTAAATTTCATCCTATTATTAAATATACTTATTGATTTACAGGGACTGCTGCTAGTTTAACAGAATGTCGCATAGCTTGTACCATCGATCATAAAGACTACTACCTCTATTATCTACTCAAACGACACGCTGGTCGAACTTTAGTATTTTGTAACAGTATAGGCTGCGTAAGAAGACTTGCAACTTTATTAGAAATCTTAGAATGTAATCCTTTACCATTACACGCTGGCATGCAACAGCGGCAAAGGCTGAAGAATCTCGAAAGGTAAATGCCAATGTTTTCAGCCAATGAATCAAAATTACTTTCTGCATGTATTGTGATTATTTGTGTTCATTTTAACAGGTTCCAGGCAAATGAAAATGGTGTACTGATAGCCACTGATGTTGCTGCTAGAGGTTTAGACATACCGAACGTAGAACATGTAATTCACTATCAGGTTCCCAGAACATCTGAGGTATGATATTGTCAAAACACTAACAGTACGCTTTGAGTGTTAACTTATCAAACCGTATTTCTGTTGTTCATCTACTTTAGAGCTATGTGCATAGGAGTGGTAGAACAGCTAGAGCCCAAAAAGAGGGCATCACAATCTTGCTGATGGAACCATCAGAAATGCAATATTACACCAGAATTTGTAAAACACTTGGAAAAAGTAAGCATAAATGTGAACGGTTTTTATATGAACAAAATTTTCAGTGCATTCTTTAGCTTTTCATCATGTGCGATCTGAGCTAACAAGTTTTTATATTCTTTACAGCTGTTTCCAGTTATTATTTAAATAACGCGAATATTGTTTATCGAATTTCAGCTCAAGATATACCTACCTTTCCAGTAGTAGACCGTCTCCTGATTGCTGTAAAAGAGAGAATGAATTTGTCTCGAGAAATTGACAGACTAGAGTTGATGTGCAGAAGGGACAATGCACAGAAGGGTTGGTTGCATAAAGCAGTTGAAGATATGGACCTTGTGCTTGACGAGGATCAGTTGTTAGTATTATTTTTACACTCAGTAGCAGATGTTCCAAACTATTATTTTTTTATAGTTCCTTTTCTTGCTTGGGAATCAAAGAATCTTCAATTGAGTAACAAATATGCCGGGGTCTGCCACATGATGTATACTCAATACAGTTTTTCGAGATTGAAGTTATTCAGCTAGTAAATTTACCGCTAAATAAATTCGGTCTCATTTTTATTTCCAGAGAAACGACGATGGAGACTAGAGAGACTGCGGATCTAAAAAGGCAACTGAAAGCTAGAAGACATCAGTTGAAGAGTCTATTGAATAAACCACTTTTTCCAAAGGGTTTTTCAGGAAAATATCTAGACTCCAGTATCGAATTTCAATTGGACCAGGGCACGCAAAAAGCAGTCGATGTAATGAAACAAGCCATCAAAGAAAAGCCTAAGAGAAATAAAAAAGCCACTCCTGGTATTCCAAGGGTGAAACGCGTTTCGAAGAAGAAATTTTATAGAAAAAAGAAGTAGTAATTTTTGTTCTCATTTTTTAGCCATCCCAAATGGGTGCGATTCCGATTTCATATAGATAATCGTGAATTGATATTAAGTGTTTTTTATCAATGCATCTTTGGAAACAAAAAACTTTATTTATTCAGCTAACTGACAACGACGTTATAACAACACGAGACAATACAAGAACATTAAAAAATGTATCGCGTATGTAATCTATTACAAAAATGATTTGAAAATATAATTTCGTTTATTATTACAGAAGTTTTCATACTTCATTGTGTGATAATGTTGTTTCGATAAGTAACTTTCCAAATTATGTATTGACATACTGACAGACATCTCCAGCCATATCCGATACGGGCATTAAGCCAGAATCTACAGGGTCTGTATTATGTCCTAAGTTATCACCAAACTGTTCCAATCTCGAATGAATGTCTACGAGAGCTTCCATTTTATGAAGCATTACGTCGCTTGACTCGGGCACAGGCTCTTGAGCAATGTAAATGCGCCTTAGGTTGAGCCCCATCATTTCTAATTGAACTTCAGCCAATTCTCGTAGAAGTTCAACGGATACTGCCATGTAACACTGCGGTCGTACTTCCCTGAGAACTGCACTGAGGGTTTCTAAAGCATCTGCTCTAAGTTTTTGCACGGCATACTGACTAACAAAGAATTCACGTGAAAATGCTTGACAGTGATGTTGAGACTGGCGAGATTTTAGATATTTACTTTTCAATATCTTCTTCGTAAAAGGCAAGATATCTGTAAAGCTCGCTAAGATCCAGAATTGCATTAACATACTCCATAGGATGGTCTCTCAAGGTATAAAAAACCTTGGCTCTCTTTAGCCAAGAATGTGTGTACAGAAAAAGTGCTCTTGCTTGCGCAGTTGTTTCCACAAACGAAGCTGTTACTTGATCCTCATACTCCGTGATATCCAACGATGGGAATAATAGAAATGGTCCTATATCATTGAAATAAAGTGATCGACACTATTTTCTCAGTATGTATGTAAATCAGGGTCAATGGCATCTAAAAAAATATAATCAGATCCCAGTCTACTCGTAGAACTCATATGATCATGTTACCTTGGTATTCCTCAATGTTCATCCTTTCAGTAGTGGCCGATCTATTTTGTTTTATATTTTCCAACAAATTTGGTAAAGTTCCAGATACAGGATCAGTGATATCGATAGTGATTTCAGATTTCTCATATATCATATCTCCAAAACCTTTCACAGGAACTTCTGATTTCTGATCCACACTGATATTCACCATTGGCATTTCTTTTGATGTTGTTGGTATAGACTCATCGTTACCCTTTAATGGAGAGGTCCAGAGTTTTTCCAATATATGGTTCGGCTCCCCGCAGAACAGAGATGCGATACTTGTTTTAGAGACACTGAATAGGAAGAGGCCGTATTTGACCCAGCATTTAGCGATGTCTGCGAATCTGTGTTGTAACTCTTCCCATCTAAATGTTATACATCAAATTAGAGCGAACGAGTCAGATTTTAAATCGCACTGAAAATTGTGTTGTATCGTAAAAATTTATTCTCCAAGACACTATTGTCTCCAAAGAATATGTATAAAAATAAATGGAACTTATTATTCACTTGACTATCATGTTGTCTGACGGTTCCATTGCCTTGAGCTCTGTTTCGTAGCCATAAAGCATGTAAATTGAAGCTGCCAAATGATGTCTTGCTTCTCTAGATCGAGAAATTATCGAAATGTATCAATGGAGTGCCTACTTTAAACAAAGCACTAAAATATCCCATCGTGTACGTAGCCTGTTTTTTCGTGCACATAGTTTTGGATCAAGAATTGTGATTCGGTATATAGAGTATTGTACAAATGGTAGATGTTGTAAGAAAAATCCAAATAAATATCTAGTATGAAAATCACAGCTAAATAAAAACTGAGAAAGGTGTGCATGAAAATCTACTTGAATCTGTTTTTGCTGAGAAAGTACGAGGCAAGTCTGGCTGACTTTAATGCCCACATCGTAATATCTCCGTCTTGCATTTCGAGTTGCCTCCTTAGTACTTGATGATGATATTCAGCAAATCTGTCATGCAATTCTTGCTTATTATAAATAAATCCAAGCATCTGTAAATTGTTAGTGACCAAACGCTCCAATTTATTGCTAGAATCTGACAAAGGAGATACAACAATTTCTGGAGAAAATAGATCCTCGCTTGCATAAAATTGGATAGTAGAATTCTGTTTCTTTAATCTTTTATACGTCGATTCTGCAAATTCTAAGAGTTCTTTGGGCTTGTCAAAATCTCCGTGTTTTGAAAGTAAATAGGCGTAGTGATTGATTATTCTAAAAGCCAAAAATATGATTTCAGATTCGAATACCACATCCTTGACACTATCTAACGCAGCGATCAAAACTTCTTGGGCAATTCTTTCTTCCCCCAGGCTGATAAATAGTTTTGATCGTTCATAAAAGAGTGTCGTCTTCATTGCCAATAGCCGTAAACGGATGGAATCATCAGGAATCATCATACTATCAATCATTTCAATCATACGTTCGATTAGATTTCTCATTCCCTCCGACGGATCAATGACACCATCATTTTTATCCTTTGAGCCTTCCAGCTTTTGGAATTTTTTTATCTGTTGGAATTGTTCATGCAGATATTGAAAATTAGATTTCATTAAAGATTGACTTTCGTCCATTGCTACAGTATTTTGTTCGAGTCTTTTTCTTTAGATATAAACTTAATACGAAAAATACATAGAGTCTAAACGGATAAAATAAATTCTTAAAAAAAAAAAAAAAAAAACATTACACCTCAAGCTTTCCAAGAGTTGCTTGTTTTGACAAAATCAAGTAAACAAGATATGAAGCTGTGATACCTGAAGTTAAGAGTAAAAGAGTAAAAGAGTAAAAGATTAAAATGTAGCATTTCAAAATGAATGAGATTTCATCCTTCTGATACCTACATCGCATAATAAAAAAAAATCAAAGAAATCTAAAGAAAACCAAAATAAATAATTACAATTTGTTAATGATTCTGAATAAGCTTGTATGAATGCATGGATTGGTCGATATTGTAACATCTGGATGTATAATCTGTTTAATATTTATTTTCATTAAATACTTTTTTTTTTTTTGTAAGGAGAACTACATAATTTTCATACAATGAATTTATATGGACAAAATAAAGTATTCAAAATCATATTTACATGAAATATTTTTTTAAGGGCTAACATTCTATTTTAAGTATATAATATTACAAAATCCATTGGTTTGTAAAAGATTTTGTGATTTTCTATGATTTATTCATTTATGGAATGTACGATAATATTACTATAGGAACTAAAACGAATCGCTTTATGTCAGACACACAAGCAAAGTAAAGTCAATGTCACATAATTCGTTACATCGGAAAATGTATCGGTTGTTATGTTATATCATCTATAAATATATTAGTAAGTTTTTGTGCGCTGCCTATACCTATAACAATTTATGTTATGTTAATGCAATAATTTATCGTATAACGTTTATATACAATACTGATCTATAATAAGCTGTAGTCCTGAGTAATAAAATGATCACTGAAATTTATGATTAATTTTACAATCTCACAAGAGAACAATTACATTCTGTACTCCCGGTTAATGAGAGCCAGTAGCTGTAAGCAAAAGCAGCATGTGATTATGAGTTTTCTAAGCAAATCAAATGATAAGTAAAACGTCCGAGTCTCTCATGAACTCTGAAAGAAAAATTAAATAATTGCACATGACTTATTATGTTACTTAGTCAACTTAGTACATGAAACGGTATAAAATAATTCTTGATTTTAACATTTGCTAATTCAACGATAGTCGATCTTCTATTCCTATATATTACTTTATAATTCTTGTAATAGTTTGAGACTTTGATTAAAATTAAAATAACATTATTATCATGAACATGATGCTTATTTTGTCAGATACTCTAATACCACATTTATTTATTCTACACCTAGGAAATGTTATTAAGTTTAATATCCAGATATCAGATGGATTACTATGCCAAATGCGAATCTTTAGTTTTGTATACATGCAAAGACTATCGAGAGTAAAAAATGATGAGCAACTGTCAAATATAAAGACATGCAGCACTGACTGTTGTTTATCAATTTTTCAGCAATTTTAGTTGATTTAATTTGCCATCAGTAGCGAACAATCTCATTGCCTTTCAGATTGGACGGTGTGGTCAGCCTTCCATAAACTACAAGCACAAATTGCATAATTATCTCAATCATTTGTAACTGGATCTTTATTGTTTACTTTAATTACCCTCAGGCGACACAGCAGCAGCAACTCAATGTGGAGGAAATCACTCGATATATCATCAAAATGATTAATAACTATAATTAGAGTATAATTAGTAATGAATCGCGTAACTGAAAACAAATTAACATGATCCGTGATCAATATTTCATCACTTAAGTATTTGCAAATGAAGAACGTGACAAAGACTTCTGAAGGCTATTGAAATGTTAATTAATAGTTAATTTCTTTATCTTTGGCTGACGACAGTCTTCGATGCTAATGAGCAACATATTACGAAGTCCCTGCGAGGCTAATACGTTGGGCTAGAAGAGCGAATCCTTTTGTGCATAAGATGGTCGCTTGGATTTCGATTTGGTAGTTAGTTAGGCCTAAAACTAAGGATAAAAAAACCATGATCGATTATTATACGAAGTTTTTAAATATTTTTAGTGTGAAACTATTGTCAGCTAGTTATTTATGTCAAGATTGGTCAATATGTTATTAAATACGTTTGCCAGGTATTATCTCCTCATTATAAAATTGATTTGATCTCTAGAAGAGATGATAATTACAAATAAGTATTATATGACGCTTTGATTATTCATATTTTCATAGAACATCTACAAAATAGTCGTATTTGACGTAACTGATAATTGCCAAAATATCCATTACAATATTGTATCAATATATAGCAAATCGTGAATTATTCTGTAGATTTAAAGAATGGCCTGGACAGTAAGGTAATTTACTAGAAATCGGCAAGATCCAAAATAATAATTTGTTAAATAATTGATCTTTTAAATATTGTAAAGAGTGAGAATTTCATTATATTGTAAAGTTAGAGTTCAAGTGTTAAGAAAAAGGCGAAATAATTAATTATGCTGCACAATCCAGTCTTCAGTTGAACTATTAATGAATATTCGTGATAATCTTAATCTAGGAGCAAATCATGAGTTTCCGAGAAGTTATTCTGTATTTAGAATTATCACTCATCTCGATTTCACATCTCTCATCCTGCATCTGGAAAGATTTTTTTAACACTATTTAGATTCTTGGTTTCAAATTATTTATCGATTGACCCATCTTTTCACCGCCTCCTCCCAGTTTGATTCACTCTCATCTTCTTTTTCTCCTTCCGCTTCTTCCCTCTCGCCTCTTTCCTGCTCTTGTTCGCTAGACGGTGTTGCCGATGGAGTTTGAGGTGGATTGGTATTGCGTGCACGCAATTCTGCCAAGAAGTCATTCTCTTGTTCATAACGACGTTGTAATTCTTCGCGCCAGGAATTACCGCCGCCACTACTGTCATCTCCGTCCTCACCTGCCTCGAAGTCTATTGACATATTGACAGAAGCAGATGCAATCCGTTAGTAGTAAGACTTATGTTTGTAAAATCAGAAATTTCTTTATAGTAAAACAACAAAAAACCAAAAGTCTTCAATTAACTGTAAAAATGAGTTGCTATTTTTAGCATCGATCACAGGGTGAAAGGTGATGAATAAGTAATACATAAATGTGATGTGGTAAATAAAACTAACTACAGTTAACATTCTGCATTTTGAAATATGAGCAAAGGTCTGGGTAATTTATCAATGTATAATATTACCACAATCATAGTGCAGAAAATTGAAGTAATGGTGCAAAGGTCATATGAATACCTAAGGAACTAGAGAAAAAATGACTTATTTGTGTCACCATATCTTGATTAGTAATTTCAATCGATAAGACCAATAGAAACTTGATATAAACGAACAGCTTAGTATCGAAGGACTTTTCACCCATCTTATTTCTATTGTGGAATGGATTTCAATGTAAAAGTGATTGCTCTTATAGAACTAGATGTTAAAAAGCATGATATTAAACAGTTTGAAACAGCAATAATTTTTCTCCAAACATCGGTTTCTATAACATTAAAAACGTACTAGCATGAAAGTGATATGTGATTCTATCAGATAAGTACAATTCATCTAAGTATAAGAAATTTCTAATTCGTCCTACAGCGACACATGCTTTTCAGTTTTCAACTTTTCACACTGTAGCACATTTTCAGATTGTTTATATATTGAATAATTTTCATAATTATTGCGATGGCTGAAGCTGTGAAAAAGAGGAATACTTTCTAGCATTGTTAGACTTCCTCATGACTCGAGTAGCATTCACCTAATTTACGCAAGTACTTGTTTAAAAAATAGATTCTAAAGTATCATGGACTACTCTTAATCGTAACAGTTACAAATGACACAAATAAGTATTGTTAATTGTGTAATCACTAAACAATCTTAAAAAATTTTCTTCTAAAGGAGATTACATACGCTTACCTAGAGGCTTTCTGATGTTGTGACGTGCTGGGGCTGGAGTATGATCCTCCTGGTCTGAGTCTGCAAGCCAGCAGGAGACATTCACAGAGGGTGCATATCACACATTCCATAACACGTCTAGAGTGTCATTGGTTTGTAAACAATGTTTCTGTCCAATTATGTAAATTTTGGTTTCAACTGAACTTTGTTTAATAGAACTTTGAAGCTTCAGATGAAGGAAAGTAAATATCCTGTTAAAGAATTTTTTTTCATTCTAAAACTCCTGAAATAATTTGATGACTTCAAATTGTAATTTTAAGTTGCAAGTGCAATTTAATTGAAACACATCTGTGTATTTTGTATCTTACTGTTCAGATTTGAATGGAAATCAAAATTACATTCTTTTATATTGATAGTGTTATATCTGCAACGCCAATTAATGTGTTAATAACATTATAAAACGAATTTAAATGTTAAATTAATCTGCAAATGCCATTTTTGGGTCCTGCGTAGCTGTACAGTCCATGCCAATACTAGACTAAATATCCTAGAACTAATCTAAATCAATAAAACATATGGAATAACGATAAGAGTGACAGGTACATACAATTATTAAAAAAGATTTATCTATTAAGAACAAATACGTATCAATAAGTATCTAACTACTCATCATATAAAATTTTTTCTGAACTTATGGTTTGTCTCAATTTCAACATTAGATACCACAAAAATAAGTTAACGGTATGTAGGAACTTTAGCACCTTCCACATGAGAGATAGGTATCAGAATAAATTGAACACAACAGTCCAATCACTGACTGCAGGTCAGAACGGTACATCAAGTGATTGGGCATGTTGTTTTTCACAGCAAACAAGTTGTGAGATGCAGGTAGGCATATCAGTGTTTATTTTATTATCTAACTGACGGATTGCCTGGCAAAGTTGAATCATTCGTAAAACATACAGAACAAAAACTATGGAGTATTATTGCGAAACACATCGAATCACATTTATCTTGGGAAGTAATTTTCGCGTGACATGCATACATCAAAGATTGCTCTATTCTTTGGAAGAAACCACAGAACCATATACTGTCAAAATGTAAAACGTATGGTTTGCTATGCTTTCCCATCATCAGGATTCGAATAATGGCTAATGGAGACAGACTTCAGGTGTTGTGACATTCATCAAAATAGAGTAGAAGTGTTTGAGAAGAGGTTTTAGATAATAAACACACACATGAAGATCTGGTCAGATGCAAGTGAGTTATTAGTAGAAAAAAGAGTGCAGTATTGAACTGCATCTATCTTTAATAATGGAAGGAAATAATGATGATGCGTATCTCCTAATTTAAATAATTATTCAGACATCAAAGATTGGCAGGATCAATAAAATTGAACACATAAAGCCATATCACTCAGAATGTTACCAATCAGCTGTTTTTCTTCAAGATCAGACATTTTCAAATAAATGTACAGCCTCCCATTGTAGATATTGGCAAGATTGATAATTAGTAGCTTATAATTATGATAACAATCCTAGCATACAGTATCATTGCATAACATAAGGGTAATCTATGGATAAAAGTGGTTAGAATCACAAGCTGAACAGATAAGTATATACATGAATGCATCACAAGCTGTTGCCACAAATAGACTGAGCGCACGATTTTATTTTATATCAGCTACGTTTTGAGTGTTAGCTAATTCAAGTTCACTTTCTGGAAAGAAGACGAGCATTGAAATTTAGAACGAGCTGATAAAATATTTACAACAGTATGTTTACGCGTATCTTTCTTGAAGAATTAGTGTCCATCTGCAGCATCAGCAATGTATTTTACATCGTAATAGCATACCTGAATTTAATTCCCTGACTAGTGTTGACATCGCATTGGTAACACTATCCGCGGCAACCAGTAAATCATTTCGCAATGAACGTCCCAAGCTGTTGTTAGCACTACTTGAGCCACTTCCAGGTAAACTGTTTGTCCCAAACGCTGACCTAACATTGAAAATTTCTATTTTCTATGGGTTATATGTTTTTAAACAGAAAATCAACATTTTGTCATGCATTTTTCTTTGGATTGTAACGTTAATCACTTGTCATTCTCTTTGTATTACCTGAACAAATCAATTATTATTATTAAAATTTGAATTGTATTATTCAACGAATCTAATAAGGCTTTGGGCACTACAAAGTGAATCAAGCACTTTGTATAATCAACTAATTAATTTATGGAAAGAGGTTTTTATCGAAATGTTTCAGAAAATAATTAAATTTTCTTTGTTTATGAAAGACATTTTTATTCTATTAATCAAAGTGATTGTTAACAATGACAGAGATTTTGAAAAAATTATTAACACGTAATGCCTGCGGATAAGAAGAAAATGATATATAACTCAAACTGTGCAACAATGAGAAATATTTAGATTCTAATGAGCTTCATCAACAAAGCAGAAAAGATCTAATTCAATACATTTTCTAATTGTATAATTATACAAAAAAAAAATAAAACAAAATAAGCCATACAATATTAATAAGATTACATTCATCATTCCCATGCTAAACAGATAATGAATAAAATTATTTGTTATAACGAAATCGCAATATTATACCTGAATTACTATAAATGTACATGGATATTCAGATAAACTTGAGTTTTTCACTCCCTATTGGTTTCTTGAATTCATTTTTAAACTTCAAGCATAAATATCAGGATTTTTGCGATTTTTTTGCACTGTATGTATTTAGCAGCATTGTTTTCAAAAACACAATATCAATTAGCTCAATATTCGACTAAAATAAACATGATTATGCTGGTGCAGATATTTTTCAATTTTAACAGATAACAATGTTGTTTTTTCACTGCAATAAGGTGTATTAATTGCAAAATATTTCCGAAGATATGGTATCATAATGACGGGTAATAAGAAAATTTATCAGTAAGTAAAAATTGATGTTTGATTACAAATGATTTCGTATAATACTGCGCAAATGAAAAAATAAACTGTAGGCAAAAATCTTAGAAAATATGGCAAACATTGAAAGCAATGTTAATTTCAACTGCGCAAATAATGATCAAAAATATACAACTATGTGATGCAGAAATGAAAGTCTTTAATATTTCATTGGTATAACAATATATTCTACCGTGTTCTTGATTATTGTCAACTTGATTGTTAAAAATGTTTACAATATGCAGCCTAGTACCAAGCTATGTGTATAGCTAGTTGCCAGTGTAAACATCTAAGATTCTATTAAGGGGGCATCCATAAAGGACGTCCGCGATTTTTTTGCGAATTTTTGGCCCCCTCCTCCCCCCGTGTCACAGTTAGTCACAATATTCGAACCCCTCCCCCTTACGAAACGTCCGATGGTCACAATCGCAGACCCCCCCTTAATTCTCTCAAATCGCAAGTGACGTGAAAAAAATACTTAAATCTCTAAAAAAATTAATAAAAAAAATACTTAAATCTCTTAAATTAAATAAAAGTTTAATATGGAAACGGTTTTTTGAGTGGACGTCACACTCGGCATTGCCCCCCCGCCCCCCCTGTCGCAAATAGTCACATTCCGTGAACCCCTCCCCCCCCCCCCCCCTATAAGCACGGACGTCCTTTATGGATGCCCCCTAACTGCTTACATTACAATAATTGAGTTTTGTCTAGTGTATTAAGTGTGATCGATCGTTAATGCATACTGGATGGAATTCAAAAATTAAATAAACATTATACCCATTTGAGTTACATATTGCTAAATTGTATGTGCTAGTTTGAGATCGAATCGTTCGACTGTATTATAAAGTATTATTCATTCTTGTTGCTGTTTTAAAATCAATATAACAAGTATATTTCTATTACTAAAAAAAAACTGTGCGTAAATTCAGCAACGATTAGCACTAATATCAATATCAAGTACAACAGGCTCTAATGTCTACGCATGCCATCCTACCTTACGTCGCCACCGACGCAGGAGAGGCTATCAGGAATTGGATTCTGCATTGATCCAAGCATCGCATTGCCTGTTATATTTGCTGATGATGTGGGTGGCGCTGAGCTTTGATAACTTTGAGACATTGGTTGTTGATTTTGTTGTTGTTGCGGTGCTGAAGATAGTGGACCGCCAGGTGTTGGTGGTGCAGATCTACTGCTAGGAACTGCGCCAGGAGGAAGTGGTGGAGATTTTGTACTTCTTGGGGAACTATTCGGAGTTGATCTCGGCGATGCCTGATGATTCTTGAAGAAAATTAGAATATCGCAATGTTTATTTATTTATTCCCTTTAAAATTTGCTAAGATATTAAATAACCATATATTTTATAGATGTACTGATCATAGTTATGTTACCTTCAGCAATTTCATCAACCCTTCAAGCTGTACCATAAGCTGACGTCTAGAATCTTGTAAAGTAACGAGATGTGTTTCTAATTCATCCTTTCTCTGTCTGAGTGATCTCAATTCAGACATCAATGCTGGATTCTCCAGACCAGCAGCGTTAATCTCTTGTTGTCTCCTAATATTCAAATCATTTGATGTAAGAAAAACTAATTTTTTTTCTATAGACTCAGCGGTAAATTATTTTTAATAGCAAATTCATTTATCATATTTTAGCACTTAATTTTTTAGTACCAAATTATCGTGATAATCGAATCACGTAGTTCTACTGAACACACGTTATAATCAATTTATTTTCGTACAGGTGATGAGAGATCAGACTAATTGCATTTGATATGGAGATATTTACTTCTTGAAGCGAATAGTCATGAGTATTCTATACAGAATCAAGGCGCTCTTGTATCAAATTGTTCTAGTAAGTCTATATGTTCGTAAAATTCCTATCGGACGTTATACTCGATTAGTCTCAAGACTTGAGAGGAGATCTGTATATTACATGTGGTTCAACTCCCACAGGTCGGACATAATATAATTGAATGAAAGGTGCGCATTTCTGTATTAACGTTGAAATTAACTAATGTTGTTCACAAAGGCTTAAAATTATGAATAGTAAGAATAATTGATAATCTGTATCTGTGGGAATTGACCTTAGACTAGCATTCATGTTGCGCAAATAAAAAACAGAAAGCGAACAGAACAATTTGAACATGCGTGACTCTAGGATGGTTAGATAGGATGACCACTGGGTTCAGGCTCGATATAAAGGAAGATAAACGACATAGGTATACCTTAACCTTGCAATCTCTCGCATTATCTCCTTGTTCTTCGCCTCTAAATGAGATATCAGCTCTCGCTGCGCCCGTGATATGTCAGACGATGTGAGATTAGCGTCCGACGGTGCCCTTCCCTTTAACAATAAATATGATGTAATTATGCTTATCAATCATTCATTTTCACACAAAAGCAGATATTTACAGATAATAAGTATCAACAATTTTATTTATTAGTCCAGACTCATTTGAAGTTTTTGACAACGTTGAAAGTCGTATTAGTGTTATGTGATTGGATGAAAAGATACTTGAGTTTATATTTTTATAATTTCAAACTCAGCAAAGAATAAACTGAGAATATATGTGCAAAATTTGAAGCAGAACATACAAGAACTCTTAATAAATAGATATTTCATAGAAACAATACAATACACTTACCGCTTGATCTGCCTGAGACATTTTGGATGCAGAACGAGGCTGTTAAAACAATGACAAAGTTGCATTAAGCCATACTCAGCAATGCTTTCCAGGCTAAATATCTAATTACCTTAATTGTATAAAATTGATGATGTAACATAACGTGGAAATACATACTTTTATTTAATTGCCTGTTCTATCTATTAAAGTAATAATAGCGCGGTATATGAACGTCTAATTCTCAAGGTCAAAAGCCGAGCAATCAAATTGATAAACTTTCAATCAACTCACCACTACCACTGCTCGTGCTTCTTGCGCTAATCTCATGGCGTATCTTGCTATAAGTTTGTGCTCGTCCTCCAGCCTTGAACTATCCATACTGAAAATAAATATAATATCAGTTTCGAATTCAATTGCAATGTAAATATTTTGTATTGTAATATGTTGATCGTTTGAAAAAAATGGATGTGAACATAATTATTGTACTTTTGTAGTGATAAAAAAATGATAGATTTTTAACCATCAATCCAGATCTCATAAGATCATAAAAAATTGGTATCAATGTGATTTAGAATCATACAGTTATCCAATATACAATTTAACTCACCTTCTCAAAGTAGACCTACTGTCCATAGAGCCAGAGTCGAATGGAGCCATAAATCCAGACTCAGGGAACCCATTGTGTGATGGCAAAGGGGATGGTGGACTGATTATTTAAAACAGAATGACTAAATTAATCCGTCAGATGAATTATTATTAGATACTACAAAAATTGTCAGTCTAAAGTTCAATCAGTAAGAAGGGAATCCATTCGTTATTGATAAGTAATTTTGAGATACATTTTGATCCATATAAGCTACAATCTTTTAATAACGAAAACCGATTTCAATGCTTACACGATATGTGAGAGATCTAGAGTTTTCTCCGGTTGTTCTGGAAACCTAGGCAAGCTATTCTTTCCTTTCTCCGGAACACATCTGAAGCTTTTGCGAAGGGAATGTCCAATTTGTTTGCTGGGTGATTTCTGTCGATGAATTTCATCAGTAAATATCAATGTCTATTATCTGTTTGCACATTTTTTTAATTAATGATCAAAGAATAGCAATACACTTACGAAACTACTGTACTCTCTGGTTTCATGGTCGTTATTATGTGTTCCGGAAACTCTACCTCGCCAGAAACAGTCTTGACATAGCTGGTACGAGTGACATTTTTGACAACGATAACGAAAGCCAGTAAAATTCTCCTTATGACAAGCGTCACATGAGATTGGATGAACGACTGAAAAATAATTGTCAATTCGTCAGTTACTTTGATAAAAATGTTTTCAGTTTAATTACTTCAATTATTTACTCACCGCCCTCAACAGCGGCCATCCTGTGATACAAGGGTAGCCAAATTAGGCAGTGTGGTCCAGGATCAGACATTAATGTATCCAAAAAGTCGTTGACAGTGACTTTCGAATTCTGTTAGAGGAAAATCAAGATTTATAAAAATCATTTTACTCCTTTTGCATCATTATTAAAATATTTTTTAGCTTCCAACTGAACTTGCCACTTACTGCAGGAAATATGGAGTTTGCTAAGCCTTCTGAATACCCAAAAGACGGTGTTTCGTATACCGCCGCTGTTAACGCTAAAACTTCCTTCAAGTAATCTGCAAACCTCCAGTGAATCATGTGACCATTGCTATCCGATATCTGAGAATATATATCTGCAAAGAGTGTAAAAAATCACAATTTACCGTTTCAGATAATAAAACGAAGATCTTCATGAAAATATATTGAATAAAAACTTACATCGAAATTTGTCCATATTTTTTCCAGCACATAGAGTAGCCAGGGCAACTTTGACTGAGAATACAGATATTTTATTGTTTTCCCTGAAATTGAGAAAAATAATTACAATTAAATTTTTGATCAACTGAATAATAATGTACGCATGCAAGTGTGTAGACTGTTTTGGATTAGGTACATACCCGCTGGTATATGCTGCCAGAAGCCAATTCATGAGAAGAGCTGTCGTTGCATCTACTTTGGATTGCTGAGCAACTGGTACTCTCTTATTAAGTGCATGAAAAAGTGACGAAAGTAGAGTTTCCAATCTTGATACACCCAGGGTACTGGTTGGCTCTAGTGTGTTCAATCCATTTTCTCTAAATGCTTCGATAACATTCCATATATCGACGTTGTGTACTAGAATGAAAGGTGAAATGAAGAGTGTTTTAAATTCTTGGTAACATGAAGTCGTGGATCTGAGGAGAAAATTGCATATCACAAATCCAAATACTAAATAAATAAGAATGCATAAGAACAGCTTAAAGAATAAATTTTACTTTTTCAATATAATTATTTAGGAGAAACTTGATTCTTCCGAAATATACTCACGATGAACTTTTCTTTGAATGAATCTCAATTTACAAGCAGTTCTATAGGACGCAAAACGAATACTGTCGAAATTCTGTTGTCGCATTTCCTGCAGTAGCTGTAATCGACTCGCTTCTCCGCTGCTACTACTGCTACCTCCACTAGAACCGCCTGCACCGTCTTCAGCCATTTTTTCTGAGAAATAAAAAAACAAAATCCTCATTTACTTATTACTTATTATATTAATTGACAAGAAATTTCGTAGGGAGAATTTCAAGTGAATACAATGACATGAACGCCTTAATTGCAAATTAGATAATAAATCTTGTCTTCTGCTTAATACATGTACAAAATTTTTGTGATTATACTTTAGTCTGAATTGATGAAATTATATAATAGGAGAATTAAGTACATACGATAAAAGACATAGAATATTCTTTTTCTTTATTTATTGATTATTGATTAAAACTTTATGTTTAACTTTAATTATTATTCAATTATACCGCATTCACTTCCGATCGTAGGCGAAAGAAAAAAAAAGATGCTTTTTTCTTATTCAAGTCCCTGACCCGATATTACGACGAGAAGGAGGAGGCAGACAAGGACCTTCAGCAATTACTAATTAGCATAAACAGAGTCAGTCCCCGCGAGTTCCACTTGTAAAAATGTAGATAATGTACTCTATATGTGAGTCACGAGAAACGAAAAATAAAATATTTCCAATATAATTTTGATGTCGAAATTTGAGGATTTATTTAAAATAAAGATAGTGAAGCATTTTAATATCCGAACGGCGATATAGATATACGAAAACTCCAAATTATTTCGAAATTTTCTGCTTACGAAATCAATCTCTTTCCCACCGGGAAGCTAAAACCTACCGATCTCCATTAGGCTGGACTAAAATACAAATTTTTTATGCCTAGCATCACGTAAACAGTTTCGACGAAACAGAAATACGAATCAATTCGTTGCTGGCTACTATATGGGATTGGATAATATAACTTCATTAATTTGATTTCGAAGTTCTATCGCCAAGAAGCAACTTGTAGTCTCGCGTTCGCAATTTAAGAAACACACTTGCGTTATTTGAGATGATAAAATAATCTGAAAAATTGCATGTCTACGTTAAATTTTAATCTCAAAGTTTTTCAAACCGACGAAAGTTGATACGGGAGGAACTTCACTTACGAAGTCAGAAGCATATATGCCTAGCAGAGATTTTCAGGTCGTCTGAAATAACTGGACTCCGCGGGGACAGGTCCAGAAATATTATTATAGCGCGAAAAATAGCATATTGCAGACATAATGAGAATATCATCGTTGCGTCTGTAGAGACTGAAAATTTCAGTGGGTACTATATTAGTATATTGAATTTTAAAGACGTGACATCGAATCCGTAAGATTTTTTATATTGTCTTGAGAATGACTATACCTATAGGTGGAGGAAATTTAACACGGAAAGTAATTTAAACCCCCTGCACTCAGAGTATGACACCAGCTTAATTTAAGCTCGCGGAAACGAAAGATAATTTATAGCCTTAATTTGCGAATTAATTAAAATTCCTCATTACTCTACGGGCGAAAGGTAATTAATTTGAAATTAGTTGCAGCGTTTAGTTGTCGCAACGTGTAATCAACCGACCCCCAAATAAACCCTATGTTACTCATTCACTCATCCAGTGCATCATATCTGCAGAACGGTGTATACTTATAATTCAATACTCCATTTTCGAAATGGAAAAGTCAAAACTGTTCCACACTTCTCGATTGAGTGGAAATATGTACAGTTTCTGTGCTTCTTCTTCTTCACACAATATACAATTTATGATATTTTATACAATGCTATCTTTACACAACGCTCAAGATAGTTAATTTAAGAAAAAATAAAATAGCGTAAATCTGTGTATAAATTAAAGATTTTTAAGGGAACGGAAAATGCGGCTATCTATTCAAAAAGAAAAAGAATAATTCATATGCTATTTCGTGCTTGATTTATAAAATTATCGATTTCACCCTTAAAATTTGGTTCTTCTTTACCTAGAACTTTTTATCCCGAAAGCTGGTTCTTATTTCGTGTTAATTAAAGAAATTAGAATGTCGTCACCTTTACTGAATTATTAAATAGCTAAGTAAAATGAAATTCTTTTGAGGGGATCAGGGAATAACTGAGCACTGAGTGAATATAATAATTTTTACACTTGTAGATATATTTGGGGAAAGTTTATTGTGTGCCCTTAAAGACCAGAAACAATTCTATCGTGGCAATGACCCGTTCATATCTATTATACCGTTTTATGTAATAAATAACGTACCCCTAAATATCAGGGATAGAATAATGTCTCGATATTTTTCCCTTCCAAAAATGTCACCACCTTTATCATCGGTATACACCTACATACACTGCACATACAGCGTAAAGTTCAATGTTCTCGAAATGAATTTTCACGAAGGGTAGGTGTTCGTGACACCGGGGGCATCTATCGGAGTAGCAATTAGGTATTTGCCCGATGTACATACATACCATACATACCACACACATTAGAAACATACCTGAACAAAAAGAAAAGAAAATTGCATAGCTGGGCTGCGTCACCAAGTAGCGAGTAATAACCGCAGCGGTGGGGTTAAGTGCTAATTACGAAAAATTCTAAGCGAATTGTACACATATACATACATATATTTGTATATTTTTATTATTATTTTTTTCTTTCTTGTTTTATCCTAAACCAGTTTGCAAAAAAGCTTTCAGATTTTATTTTTCACTGCACTTGTAAAAGAACTCCCTTCCCATGAAAAATTGTAATCTAATTTTCCCTACAATGTCCCCCGCGAATGGAAAATTCATCGCACGCGAATAATATTCTCAATGAGACTTTCCTCTCCGCCTCACAAGACTGTATTGAGGTCTTCTTGGGATGATCTAAATAATTTGCTCAAGGGATACCTTAGAAGTACAAGCGATTCGCTCACGCTCGATACATAACGTATAATAATGTACAAGAATCATAGTGTAAGCCTGTTATCATAATCTTCGACACCTTGGGTGTATGTAATTTACATCCAGCATTAATCGGAAGGGTTCAATGCAATTAGTAATATAATTATTTCAGTGGATTAAAATTTCGTAGCATTTTATTAACTGCAGAATGAAAATCAAGAAGATTAGAAAGGTGGGTCACAATGCAATTTATAGACAAGAGTCTGCACTTTCGACCTCAAATATGGGCAAAGTTAGTCAGGATATATCATCTCGCAAATACATTCTTCCGCGAATCTTCAACTATAGCAATATCGAAAACATGTACGATTCATTAGCGTATACGGAGTGGTTGATATTTTTGCATATATACGACACTTGGAGATATTTTACGATCATAACAGGTATATACATATAAGTGGGTGTCGCGAATGACTAAATGGTAAATGAGTCACTAATCATATAGGTAATAGCATACAAGGTAAACGGCTAGAAAAGGTAAAATGTTATAATGATCGAAATTAATTCCTGTTTTCCAAGGTCGAACGGGGTAATGAAAAGTCAAAGAAAAAATAACTAAATGGACAATATTCTCATGTTCTAAGACCTCGTTTCAGTATGCGGCGAAATACGCGATCTGCGAAACTTTGTACGGTATAAAAAATGTCTCATAGTTGTCGAGTCGACGAGGTGATACCCTTCTCGCGTATATGAGCGTTTCGCGTGGGACCTTTGTATTATATAGTGATGTAATAAATATTCATAACCGAGAGGAATTTCGAGTGAGTTAAGTTCTTCTACTGCAGAGGAAAATACGGTCGAGCCTTAGGGCGAGAAGACACGGGGAATCGATACCTAACGCAGAGGTGGGTTTGTACCTCGCGCGGACTACGTCGAGACGAGACAAGGCCGACCAAGAGAGCGAGCAACGAACGCAACCCAGCCAAAGAACGAGAAAAAGAAGGGATATGTATAGAAAAAAAAGCGCAAGAGGAAAATAGGCAGAAAAGAAAAAACCGCGAAGTGTGTTTAGAGTGAGAAATGGCAAGACCCCGGTAGCGAGAGATTGCTGCTAGAAAACCGTACAAAGATACGAGTTCTCATTTACGAAAAAAGTCGAAGAAATGAACATCTCACAAACGCGATCAACCGTATCTATATTCCGGTGAAATTATAGTCGAAATTTATTCACGGCGTAATTTGAAAGATAATTTTATAAAAATGGAGAGATAAAATTTTAAGAAAAATTACGAGCTCTCAGGGTATAAAAATATGAATAAAGAGACTTAATGCCCGTTGAACTTACGAAAGAATGGAGGCGATTGTTCGAGCCCATCGCTAAAACTGGCTACAACTTTAAGGGGTACTACTAGCGAGCATTCAGAGCGATGTAGATGGTGGTATGGGGGCGCCCCCGTCTGACCACCTAGAAGTTTTCCCCTGGAGAATTCAGGCCGGGTATTACTACTACGCTGGTGTTGGCATTCTCTTGCGTAGGCGGGGTCACTCTGTGAGATACACCCGCGCCACGTGAAGAAAACAACATGAGATTTAATAGAAACTGTTTAACGGACCGAGGAATAAGATAAAAGCGAAATTTTTTCTTTTTCTTTTTCTTTTCTTTTTCTCGTGTGCTGGTTAAACCGCCCGTCCGCAGGATATGGGATGCGATTAGTTGTAGGATTAACATGATCGATATTTGCTTCAATATATAATACATATATACCTGCGTATATAGGTATATGATGTACTTGAAATTCATCGCCATGGATATATGAATAATAAACGGATTTAGATAATTTTAACTTGGGAAAACACACAAACACACGCACGTATATAAATGAAAAGTTTCGATCAAATCTTCTTGAGACGCACAAAGATATAGATTCATTGACGTATATACTACGGTGAATTGTAAAAATTGATTACTATACATATACGTTCGCTAGAGTCAATTGCGATAAGATTGAATGATAAAATTTGGAATTTTTCGATCAAATATCAAGATTGCAGTTTAATAAAGATTACGTATATACGCGTACTTCAAATACACCACACTATAACATTCTTACCTATGAATTTACTAAAATTATCACGAACAAAGATTGGTAAAAAAAAAATATGAACGATATCACTCATAGATGAATCAGTTGGTTATCTGCAGGGTTGTAAAAAAAATTCAGAAATCGTTTTTCGATCAAGTGGATTAATTATATTCTGTCAATCTTATCTGGAATAATAAAACATACATAGTTGAAGAAAAAAAAAAACTAAAAAAAAAAAACTCCAATCAATAAAGAAACAAGTATTTCTTATATTTTATACGAGAAAACCAGATGTTACTTTATTTTTCTAAAATATATAAATTAATTTACAGAAAAAAAAACTGCGATCTCATTTATATATCAAGACAGCCCTGCTATTTATATTTTATTTCACAATCTGCTATACGGGAGAGTTTATACGTAATTAATTTGCGAGGGTCGATAGTGAGATGGTATTTTCCTAATGGGTGGAAAAAATTTCTAAGAATTCCGTAACCCGAGGAAATAAATTCGCTCCAGAAAGCCTGCGGTACTACCTATACGTGTACAGAAGAGCTAGTCGAGTGGGTCTCCTCCGGCGAATGGATTCACAGCAGCGTGGTATATCGCATAGATGCATATATATATATGTATGTGCCTGGATCTACAATTGTACATATTTGTGGTAAGTACTTTCCGTAAGTGTAGGCTGGAGCAATGTATATACATACATACATACACATCATGGTGGTAGTTAAAGGGACGCTACCATACCGGCACCGTAATTTTTGAATTTCATTTAAAAATAAATGTTCTATTTTTGTAAAATGAAAGAGGAGAAAATTGCAAAGAAATTCATGGTATTGAATCACGATACCAAAATTGAGTTAAAAAATTGAAAAAAAAGTGATATACGGTTAATTAAGAGTTGTTGAGACAATTCTATGAATTCCAATACGACAAATTCTTGGTTTGGATTATATAATTCATCTTTATGTACGATGCACTGCAGTCACGTCAACAAATTGTGTTCAATGTTCAATAAATCTGCGCAGAAACTTGTGGTTTTTTTTATTTTTTTTTATTCTTTTTTTCTATATTTTCCCTTGGCGTTGGATCTCTTATCCTTGGTACGATGTGTACAGTAAATATAGTATACATACTGCAGCTCCTTACAATAATGCACACTCAAAGTTGTACAACGCATATGTACCCAGGTGTACCCTACGCGTATATGTTACGCGCTTTTAAAAAGGTCGTAATATAGGTACGAGGCGAAGTTAAAAGTACCATCAACCGAATGGGTCTATGACATGCATACGTGTACACATACCTACACGTGCAATACATTATACGTATAATATATCCATTTATAAAACATCTTTATGTACTAACTAGAGTTTTTCCAATGAAGAAAGAGCCACGTTAAAATTTTTTTTTTTTTTTTTTTCGTTTTTTTACGATATAGAGCTCTGCGTTCTACACGCCATGATCTCGATTTCTTTTCCTAACAAGATTGAGAAACCTGCATTATAATACTTTTTTTTTTTTTTAATTCTTTTTCTTCGTTACATAATTACCCAACTATTTCATTGTGTCGAGTCACTATCTATATTATACATGTAATACTGCAAGTGTTAATCATAGCTTTACACACGCTTCAGAATAAATTGCTGCGTAAATTGGCAGCGGTAGGTATAATTCAGATTCTAAATCACGTAGTATGTATAAAGATTAAAAAAAAAATAAATAAATAAATAAACGTACTAAAGTAAACATTAATGTTTGTTCAAAAGAGCCAATCACGGAGTGAGTTTACACGATGAAAGATTTATTGGGTTGAGTATACGGCGGAGGTTCGAATACGTTCAACGGGTAGTAAAAAAAATCTGAAAACTCAAAATGCATGAAAATTTGTTCGAAGCTATTATATAGTATTGTACAAATAGTGACTTTTTTACCATCGCTGTGACGTAATAAGATAATTACTTTCAATTTCGTTTCATTATCAAAATTCAATTACCTCGGTATAGGTATAGGTATATGTGTGAACGCGTTCATTCAAAGTATACGTAATTCAATTGCAGAGGGATTCGTAGTCGGACGACTCCGATCACTCATTCATTTAATTGGCATTAAAACGAAACTCTGCACTATCTTTACGCAGATGAGTGCAGGAAACCGTTAAAATATTTATATAACTATAAATGTAAAACGTAGTTTTCTACAATTTACAGTATCTAGTATCTATATAAAATCTTGAGAAGAATCCGCGCTAATGACTACATACATAGACTGAAAATTGTATTATAGTGTTTTGAATAAGATCAATTTATTACGTGGTCGAGTAACTGTCTAAATCACACGTAGACATGGGTAGGTATATATAAATGATAATCGTTACTTTAAGGTAGAGAAATAGGTGCAATTTTGTTAGCTAAAATTCTCAAGTAGCGAATCTAAATTCTTCAGGTTTCCCGCAGAAGAAGTCGCGGAGAGCGCATGCAGCGCGACGTTATTGTGTTTTGTGAAAGGTGAAGTCATTAGTCAAACTGTGCTCGAGTAATTAGATCGTTTCGCAAAACTCAAAAGAAAAAATAAAGAAAAAAAAAAAAAAGAAAATTACCGGAAAAAAATGAAGCAAAAAAAAAAAAGGCACGCAGGTAAAATGAATCGAGTTGAAATTTGAAATGCCATCACCTGCAGAGTAAATCTGTATAGATTCTATATAAATGAACTATAATGTCTTTCGGGAACCGACCAACCGTATAACCGGCTCGGCTAAATACTAATTAATATTAATTTATACAATTATTATCATCGTATACAATCGTGCTATACATATATACAGTATATGTCTTGCTATATAGGATATGTACGATGCGCGTACTTGTTTCATATATACGCATCATATTTTATTATCAACGACCTTCGGATGTATTATGCACAAGGCGTTCATTATTAGGTATGTATACTACGACTAATTGACTTACAAGAAACTAAGAAAATCGTCGAAACAAGTTTGTCGTTTTTAAAGCAGAGTTTATTCAAGGATGCGATACCAGTTTTACTCGCATGTATATAGGTATGTATAGTAACAATAACAATAATACACATTGCAGGTACTACACAGTTTCGCAATGAACGATTCTGCAAGAACAATAGATTATTGGTTATTTGAGATCTGGGTCTGTCGTTACGCTGTTTAACAACACGTTTTGAAACTTGTTTATAATATCAATCGAATTTCAAATAATGGGATACGGAGTCTGGACTAAACCCAAATTACGACAAAAGTTTCTATTAAATCGTCGTCTTTATCAATTTATGTATGTTACAAGTATATCCTCCTATCAGAATTTAATCTAATCCCTAACCCGCAACAATTGTTTGTAATCGTGAGCTACTTTAAACTATTTTCCGCTTTATTTACACGATAAATAATCGACCGTACGACTGTATGTAATCTGATAAAGGTGAACATACTTCGGGAGTTCGAAATATCTCGCGATGTAAAAAAAAAAAAAACTTTATTATTTATCATCGACTAAGTTGTTCCCAGTAGGGTAATTAGCCTTTATCTGATCAGTGAGCATAACATAATTAAAGGGTGAATAAAATCGGCGATCTGGAGGTATGCAGGAAGGAACCAACCACGAAACAGGAAGTTCGAGCTAGCGGGAGAATGCATGGATAGCCAGGTTGAATCAATACGATAAGTGGGACAGGTGGGGGTAAAGTTTCTACGGACTACGGGGTAGCAGAGGTAGAGGCGGTTGTGGAGGTGGAAGTGGTGTTGGTGGGGGCGTAGAGGCAAAGATCCGCGCCGACTGAACGTACGGAACGAAGGTACAGGACCAACGAAAGACGCGCCTTAACTTTGGATCCTAGATAAGTTAAGATTAGAATCGGTTGTATTTCTAACCAAATATGGTAGGGAGTTTATTGACTTTAGGCAATCTATGGGCTAAGGTTGTGTCGCAATCACTTTCACAATACAAATAATACATCCATCTATGTCTCTATTAAAATGAAATGTTAATTTATTATTGCGAGGATTATCATGGCCCGTATAAATATCAACGCGATCAATGTAATTGCAGGATTAAGTATAATAGCGTACAAGATATATAACTTTTCATAAGTTTATGAGCACGTTTTCAATAATAGATATTAATAAGTCATCCAGCCACAGCAAGATGCATAAATGTTTTTTTTTTTTATTATTATTTTTATGTCTAATTATCACGCGATGCTATAAATACATACCTCGTAAGTATTGTCATTCGAACAAAAGAGAATAAAACTCATATGAGATTAGATTCTTTTTAATCGTTTAATACTCCAAAGTTAATTTTCATATGTTTATATGTCAAATTATAATTAAAAGTAAGATCGTGGATCAAATCTCAAGAAAAAAAAAAAAACCACGAAAAGAAGGCGCAAGAAATCCACTGTTGAAAACAAAAAAAAACTGTCTATAAGTACTTCGGTACGGCTTATGATCTGTTATCATTTGATTTTTCAATCATATCACAATTAATGAAATTGAAATAGATTACAGACTCCTTTATGCAGCTGCACGTGACGCGTTGTTCCTCGTCGTGAAAAATCACGTTTATTACAATCAGCACGTGCTAGTCGTGATTTTCTAAACAGTTATCTCAAACTTAGATTACTATTATTTTTTTTTTATATCAACCTTCTACTATGTTTTTGTATTGACTTATTGATAAGAGAAACGAAACGTAAGTTATCGTATCTGATGATTCGAATCGATAATGTGAAATATCTGTTATTTTATAATTTTAACAATGATATTCACTGCGATGATAAAATCGTGTCGAATTGTACAACGTCATTAACGGTTCATTGCTTCTCCTCCTTAGTTATATTAATTATTCGTATAACTGTTATTATAAGTTCAGGCCAGTCACCTACAGTTGCATTATACTTATGAGATGGTAAAATAATAATTAACATGCCGATAAGGCCCTGGGTACGGATATAAAGCTCGTTAAACTGATAAAATATCTATAATGACATCCAGATAATTAAAGTGGTTAAAAAAAAATAATCGTAGCTAATTGACCTTCGATTTTCCGCCGATCCGACATTCCTTAACTTTTGTAAACAGAATTAATTGCACTGATCCTCGTAATGCACACGAGCATACATACATATACGTATAAATAAGATTTTTTTTTCAAATCACCCTACAAAGTGCGTGAACTTACCCGAAGGGCTCGCATCTTATTGGCTGTTGAATATGACGTCACGATTTACACGTTCACCTAACCTGCTCTGCCGGTACGCGGCTAGGCGATATTTTATTGCGCGTGTTAACCGAGGTTAAAATAATCGTCTGACTTTTAGAAACGGTGTATGAAACTCTGACATAATTATCTTGATAAATATGCTGGCTATACGAGGCGAGATATTAGCATAGGCATCTGAAACCGAGATGGTAGATTACTATGTGTACATTATTGACTATCTCGGGCTATAAGAACTGTCACTATATCATCTAGGCAATGTATTATACGAAACCTGGCACTATAATATTCTAATAACTAAATACAGATATTTATTATTCGTACCTTGTCTGTTTGTCGACGGTAACGGTATAGTTTTACACTGAAGATTGACGGTAAACAAATATTTTACACAGCACAAACGCACCACACACCTTCTCACCTACGGCCATTACTGCCTACTGAATTGACTTCTGTCAGCTCGAAATCAGCCATGACTCCGACAACTTGGACAGAGGAACGCGGAGCTGAGCCAGCGCCTGCGCTCGGATTTCAAATTCAAACTTATTAATTTTAGAGACACTTTAGAGTTTGAATCCATCCCATCGATTAAATACATAAATTTGTTGAAATGAATAAAAAGAACGCATAGGTATTTCCTTACATCTTTATTCTTCTGATATTAATCATAGCAGAAGCACCGGGCTGGTTCTTAGTAATTACAGAATGAAGAGTTAGGTAGCGTACGATTGTCGATTAGGCACATACTAAACTGGGGGTTCGAAATACGTATGTAATTAGATTTATTCGTTTACATTGGTATATTATTGTACATTTTTTTTTAATCCATTTACTTCGACACGGCACAAACAAATAATTAATACGCCCAACCACATTATATATTTATAGTATTATATTTGTTATAGTAATTAAGCAACTATATTGAAATATATTAATTACTATACATTAATATTAATAACAAGTATTTATAGTCATTGTTGTCGTATACAATATAAATCAATGTAAAATGAAATTTACAATAAAACATTAAAAGAAAAAAGAAACAACATATTGCTAATATATGGCAGTGCATTTTTTACCGATTTTATTAAACGTCGGACGCGTTATAACTCACATTACAGAGATTGGCACTAAATGACATTTACAATAGAGTATAAAGTTCAAAATTGAATATATCTTAATATTTAACAAATTTTATTCAATTCTAATCTTTTTTTGTTTTATATATCTCTCGACGTGTGATGCATCTGTCTTTATTCTGTCATTACGTTCGGAATATTACGAATCGATCTAATTATATTCTTCTATTTCGTATCTTCGATTCAGCTGCATTGAAGATATTATACGTTAACATAAATTTTATTTGACCAATTATCTGAATTACGTAACTTGAAAGGTTGAAATCCCGCGGAATAAGTAGTATCAGTTCGTTATTTTATCAACATTAATGGTATAACTCAATCGCTACATCATATTTTAATTTCTGTAGCAAAATTTCGAACACTTATTATACATCTGCGGTTAATTGTATACAATAGAAAATGTAACATAATTAAGTAATTGTTTAAGTTGTTATACTCCGATGATTAGCATCAAAACAAAAGAGCACCTATTCAATTCAATTTTAAAATTAATTCAATATTCGAAGCCTAGATCTTGATTAAATATTCAAGGCATTTGAAAGTTAATTTTATACCTATTACATATTAATGTGGTCCCTTGTCGGTACCCCGACTACTGTATTGGAGATAATTTGCTGTTGGGTAATTGCAAAACTCACAAAATCCTGGCGCTCCTTGTGCTCCTGGCGCCCCACGCATACCAGGTACACCTGAATGAAAATAAATAAATAAATAAATGACTTTACGTATCGTATTTTAATTTATGGGACTGTTCATAATAGTCTTACCCGATCGTCCTGGCTCTCCTCTGTCTCCTTGCCTTCCTGGTGACCCAATTCCATCGATTCCTGGAGGTCCTGAACGACAAGAATGAATATTTTATCAATTATTATTTGACAGAATTCACAAATATTCTGTTTTGGAAGTGAAAGCAAGAAATATCGATGGTAAAAAGTCGGTGAAATTGTTTTGAAGAACTTTCAAGTTTATTCTATACACAATCTAATATCGGAAAATCTCGAAGTCAATATTATCCAATATTGTTGGGGATGTAAATTCTAAAAAGAATGGACTTTCCGTCGTAATTCACTGTTGTAAATTATCGTTTGCACATTTTTCACGTAAGAATTAAGGAGCTTTTTTTTGCTCCTGATTTTCGAATTGACTCAATTATATTTTACCTGGTAATCCTCGAGGACCGGCTGGACCTTCTATTCCAACACCTTCTGGACCTCGGTCTCCTTTGTCACCTCTTTCTCCTGATGAGCCCTGAGACCCTGTAGGACCTTGTGGGCCTGGGAGTCCAATGAAGCCACGTTCTCCTGGCAATCCTGGAGGACCCGGGTCACCTGAGTCATCAACGTAGTATGATTATTTCAGAAATGACCACATCTGTATCGTACGTGTATTTTTGTTAGTAAAGACGATACGGTGTAATTTGGTGAATTGAAAATTAATTATGAGTGCAGAAAATGGGTTGTTTAGAACAATAAACATCTACTAGAGAATACTAAAGTCGATGTTCCGATATAAGATTGAGAATTTTTTTTTACTTGCGGTATACATATAAATTTTAATGACTGTCTATTGATTTGTGTTAGTAGCTATGTGCACAGACATACTATGCTGATCTATTATTACACATGTGTTAGTTTCATGCCCACGTAATTCTATATACTATAAAACATGCACCATACTTGATCCAGCCCCACAGTTCGACGACCCATAATTGCATATTTGTATGTGTATAATATTTGATTCAAGCATATCGTGGCAAATCACATCTGATGCAAAACTATACGAAAATTATCAACACAAAGCAATCTTGATTCATTTCAGCGATTATTTCTTTTTTCTTCGTATATCTACAAAGCTGTTAAGTTTTCGTTGACTAACAATCTCTCTCTCGCTGTAATAATGAGCATGCAAGTCTTTTATCATATTTATACGATTAACAACCGATGAACCATAGAATTTGGAATGCAATATAAAGATTCAAGCAATTGCATTGATCTAAAATTTTTACATACGAGGCCTTTAAGAAAAAAGAGTCGTTTGGCCTTATTTCGATTCGTCCCACAATTAAGGTAGAACACTTTGTGAATAAATTTATAGTGCACGGTGCTATTGTGCCTGTAATTATTGCACACAGGTAAAATTACCACGAATGTTAGCGCCCGCGGTCTTTTAGGAACGAGACAAGAGGTGTAGTTTACGCGTAGTTATTCGTTATTATTTTTTTTTTGCTTTAAGGAAGCCAAATTTGAGGTATTTAATTGCCCATCGAGTTTCTTGTACCGTACGTTTCACTAAAAAATAGTACACGCGAAACCTGAGGCTTTGATGAGACGATTTTCAGTGCTTTTGACGTCCGGATAAAATTGTTTATGAATTCTTCATAAACTATAAAATAATTACGTGCACAATAGCATGTTTGTAAAAAAAAAAATGGACAAAGAAGAATCGAAAAGAGGCAAAAGGATACCCTCTCTTTAATGGTTAATAAGCTATTAACAAGTTTCGTCTTCGCAACTTTTTGCATATGAAAACCAATATTGAATTAAAGGTGTGGTTTATAATAAATCGTATGGCAAAGAGTGAGTAGAAAAATGGTGTATGAAATTGTTTCTAATAGTTGCGATTATAGGATTCAGTAAATATGGATTTGAGTATGTGAAAGTCTTTTCATCACACATCATACCACTGGTTTGAATTTTAAGCCATACTTTACAATAAATGAGTGATCTGTGGGAATTAGGATATTTCAAATTGGTAGTTTGTGGTACCTGGGATGCCCTGGGTTCCGGCTCGGCCGGGACGGCCTTGTCGGCTCAGACCCGGCAACCCGGGTGGCCCTCGCAGCCCCTCTGTTAATTCGCTCAGCCTCTCTGTGACACATGCGTTTCCGTTTTTATCGTTAAACGACACTCACAACGTTAAATTCTTCATCATATCTATGTTAATTATTGATTATATGTTGTTCTTTCAGACCATCCTTAGTACCGCAAGCAACTGGATTCGATTTTTTAAGTGGTTGAAACTACTGTGAATTCAAGGGATCTCGGGGACAGAAATCAGATGGAGTTGTCACAAAAATTTTTGCCAGTGGGATCAAAAACGAAAACAGGAAAGTAAAAATTTTTAATTTAGATTCTACGTGTTCAACTTTTGGCTAGATTTATGGTGAAAGATCTCACTGGTCCATCTATCGTTCATAGCAGCTGAATTATTTCCAAATTTCTTTACATTTCATTATTCGTTTTCAATTTGAGTTGATTCAATTGCATAATGAAAACGTGGCATGTTTTTGCACTCCAATCTCTATAGGTATGTATAATAATTGTATATTTAAACGTTAAATATAATTAATTATGACGCCCAATATCCCAAAAAACCCACAACAGTGCACCACCACCTAGCACTTAATAAACTAAGATTATTGATTGCGTATAGCAAATGCAAATGCAATAATGCGTAGAATTGGGGAATCCGGATCGATTGTGGTGTTGTACCTGGACGGCCTTGCGGACCAGGAGCCCCGATGCGACCAGGTCGACCACGACCAGGTGGCCCAGGTGGACCCTGCATCAGTGTCGTCAGCTGACTCATCTGTTCTGTTTATTTTATATAGATAAGTGTCACATCTTTATTCGAATTCTAATAAATTATTGAGATGGGGTGATTTCTTCAATTTTTACAAGCTTGATCGTAAAATAATAGACATTATAAGCAATCTTCTTTATATACAGTAAGCTGTTTGCTAGAAATAAATAATAATATGCATGAAATTAAAGAAGCAAAATTTCCTGCTGATTTAAGATAATCGTTTGTTCGCTGTATTGTAGATATTTTTTTAATAATTCGAGTGTCGTTTAAATCCTGGAAATGAAATAAAAAATGTTATACCTATGAGACGGTTATGGAAATTTTGCATCCCCAGTATTTGAAAGTCGATTGAAAATGCCCTCACCCTCTTTTTCGCAACTATTTTTGACTCAAAGACATTCATATTCGGAAGATTGCAGCATGAACAAAAATAACGTTGTGTTATATTCATTTTGCGATTATGAATGTCAAAATTCGATGTGCTGCGAGACGACTTTGCGTAAGTGAACATGAAGCATATTGATGTTCTCGATGCCGCGATTTTCGGACACATTTGTTTGTAAGAAGCTTCAGCAAAAAATTTCATGCCAATCAATGATGATTAAAGATAACACTAAAAATATACCTAAAATACTATAAAACCTTTCCAAAATTCAGATATTCTCCCGAATTCTAAAAACAATTCGCTCTATTTTTACAGAAACTATCTACAAGTACGTACCCAAATGTCTACAATTTTCAAAAACTCCTGAATAAAGGTAAAAGATTGTCAAAAATTACTAAACCCTTCGAAAATTCCGTCTCTCTTTAGAATCATAACTAAAAAATGACCCTTACTTTCGTTATCTAACGAAAATCATTATCAGGGTACACAATGCCACATTAATCAAATTTTGGGCTTTTAAATTGTCTGGTCGACATCTTTGAAGCAAAATTATTCGAAATATAGTTGTTTCTGGTGCATAATACGTACTGACATGAAATAAAAGTATACTAATTGTAAAATGAACTGGCGAGTTTTACCTCTGAGCACTGTAGTGCAAATATCTCGAATTTCTGCATCGCTGTAGCTTCTTCCAGGAGATCCTTGAATCCCCGGCATTCCTGACTGTCCTCTTTGTCCTGGTGGTCCCGGAAGTCCTGGAATTCCCTCTTTGCCAGGCATTCCTGGAGGTCCCATCTGACCTTCTGGCCCACGATCGCCTGCAGCACCTCGCTCGCCTGGCTTAAATTAAAAGAAAAAAATCATCTCAAAGAAAGAGAAAAAAAAAAAAAAAATTAATAACGTCCCGATTTGGCAACCGAATATATTTTTCGAAAAAATTAACAAGCATTTTTATGAGCGCTAATTGTTTCGTGAAAACGGGGGTTTGTCCTCAGCTGTACCTTCTTCAGCGTTATAATAAATTGTTATTAGAAGTTGATCGTGATGACGTGTGTTTTGAGGAGCATGCAAATTAATGTCAGAATAAATGAAGATTTGTAAGCATAATTTCACCTTGACTGTTGACTATCTATAAAATCGCACGCACTACTTGCCCTAAATAGCCATGATAAAAGATGTATCGGTCGAACGGCCTCGTTGTAAGTCAATAAAAATCTGTTCATCGTTAAAAATATGAATCTATGATAGATCATGTTGTTCGCTCATTAATTATCGAGCATACGCCGAGTTTTGAGTACCATATACCAATCGCGGAGATTGAATAAGAAACGTCCAACAGGACTGACAGCCTCTGCGCAATTGGTTTTATGCAACTTATGATTTTTCTCTAAAATTAAGAATCTTGCCAACAGGTCTCAAACCTCGAGACTAAATGTTTACACCGTGGAGAAATTTGGATACCGGTCTGCCTTAGAATAGGCAGCCCAAAAGTCAACCAACTTTGATTAGTAAGGAAATGACTTTCGTGTTGCCTATCTCAAGGTGAACCGGTATTCACATTTTTTCACGGCATACACAAAAATCGGTAAATTTATAGAATTTCGGAAAAGGATTGATTCACGGTACGTCGATTTTTTATTCAAACAACTCACCATTCCTGGAGGGCCAGGGTGGCCGCGTGGTCCACTAACACCTGGAGCTCCACCGCCATCAAGGAACACACTATTAGTACTAAGCATGTCACCTGGTGGCCCAGGTGGACCTGGTGGACCTGGAGATCCTTGTCTTCCCTCCAGACCCGGCAAACCCGGAGATCCCGCTTGTCCAGGCAAACCTGGGCTGCCCTGAGAAAATTAGAATTTAAAATACTTAGAATGGATGAATCGAACTTTATGAGCATGGGACGCTAATTTTCGAAAATGAGTGGTATCAGACTCATTGGACACACAGAAATATTTTTTTCGAAACAAAAAGAATCTTGCTGTTCACCTGACGACAAAATATCAAAATACGTATCTTGTCTTGCTCTGAGCTGTGAGATTGGAAATAACAAAAATGATCAAAAATCGTCAGTAAAATTGAAGCTTCTCAAATACGACAAATCTCGCAGAATAGAATTGGAAACGAAACATTTTTTTGGAGAGAGAACAATTGGAAGAATTTTTCGAAATTGGAGAATTTATTTTCACGGTTAATATACCTCCATGTATTGTCAACGTTGGACAGACAGATGAACTCCACAAACTTTACCGTTCAGTAGCTGTTTGCTCGAAAAATTGGACCTTCGGATATTTTCGGGGACGGGAAAAGAGCTAATTGAAATTTTGATAAATAATTAATAGCATAAAAAATTTTCAATCACTCTGAAGGATACTCACTGAATTGCCCGGCAACCCACATGGACCCACGGGACCCTGCTCGCCAGATTGTCCAGTGTCTCCCTTTTCGCCGGTCTTTCCCGCTAGTCCGGGAAAACCCGGTCTTCCAATCGGCCCAGTAGGCCCAATGGGTCCTATGGGACCAGGAGTTCCAGGTTCACCTGCTGGGCCGGGCGATCCCTAAAGACATAAAAATATATGTCGTTTGTACATTAGTAGGTATTGTATATTTGCAAATAGAATTAAACTCCGGGTGTCCTCTTGAAATCGTTTTTTTTTTCTAATAGTTTTACTGTTCATGTAGGAGTACTAACGGGACGAGTGAAAGAAATGAAGGAGCTGTACGAATGATTATTTGTATCAACCGGATCGGAATCGGTATCAAATCTCTGATAAAGTCTGTTCAAATTCCACTGAAAATATAATGGATTTTTCAAAATAGATGAAAATGATGTACAGTGTGTGCGAGATCGAGAAAGTCTAATAACTCGATAGTTCACAGTTGCCTGAAAAAATATTTCAGGCAAAATTTGAACCGTATGAAGTGAATTTTCATTACTGAGCATGTTGTTAGAGACACAAAGTGACCCTATTTTTTTTGTAATGGAAATGTCCATCGTTCATTAGCCAGTATAATGACTAGATTGAAATGAATCCAACAACGTATAACAGATCAACATTCCGATCGACTATTCGATCGATATCAAGATTCAATGTACGAGAGATAATAAAAATATTGATAATTCAAATATCGGAGAAGTGTAGGGATATACCTGATTCCCTTCAAGGCCAGGACTTCCGTCGATTCCTGGTGATCCATCGACTCCTGGTGGGCCGGGTGGTCCTGGTGATCCGCTGTCCCCCTTTTCTCCCGGAAGCCCACCTTCACCCGGTGAACCTGGAGGCCCCTCGGGACCAGGGAACCCTATGCTACCGGTATTTGCTGGTAATCCCGGAATTCCTATCCAAAGATGTGTTTAAAAAATGAAAAAATATCACCTGAATGATGATCAGCGACGCTGTTGCAGCGAACATTGGGCGAATAAATTTGTTGGACTGTTATTGTACGCAGGAGTCATTTTTACAGCTATTTCGTTTTCAGACTGCAGACGAAATGTTCGGTAAAATTAGAAATTCCAATGAATTTATCGTTCCATGTAAATTTAGCAAGAATTATGATTATTTTTAGTGGCTTGTTAATTTCCGGTCCGCCGTAATCACCGAATCGGTGTAAAACGGCTCGTTTCGACGGAATTGTTACCAGAACCATGCAACGTCAAGCTACTTCTATAGTGCTTTCGAACTCAATTGGATTCGCAATTACCTCGAATATTCGCAGTTGCGTATAATCTAAAAAAGGAATCCAACGTTCAGCTAATGCCTAATTTATCATCGATCGCCAATTAATTGTTAGACTTACAGTTTTTCTGATCCATTCTGTTCGGACCAGCTGTACACCCTTTTATTTTCAAATGTTGTAAATTTCCTTTCACCCAGATGGGTAGAATGTTCTATATTTTCTTTCACGTGTTGGACAGGCCAGTCACACATCTGGCATTATTACCAATGATCGTAGTTAATTGGAAATGTAAAGAATAACAATTGCAGCAATTTGAAATGGCCAGAAACTAAGCTCATTCTTAGGATTATACAGGCGTCCCGTAGTGTTTTGAGTCCTTTATGGCATTCACGTGTCCACTATACTTTTGCAGTCGACTTTCTCGCCACATGAGTATCTCAGAAATGCAATTTAGTCACTACAGGACACTGACTCCTAGAAAACCATAAACCCTACCAATATTCAAACACCTATAACTACTTGAGATAATCTTTCAAGTCATAAGGACTCACCGGCTACAGTACTGGGTCTTTTTTCATAAGGTTTTTGCAATTCGTCAGCAAAACTGTCGTTCAAACACATGAGCAGACATAGATCCTCTATCGCAAGTTTTGAAAAAACTATAGAGCTGCAATTCATAAATACAAGAAGAGGTCTAAAATTTCTGAATATGTAGGATACTTAGAGCTTGGAGATTGATAATCGTACTACAGGATAACCCTTGGGTGAAGATTTCGAGGCATTTGCGTCACAAAGTCGATTGTATACTTGGTATGATTGGCGGCAAATAGCAATGGGCTTAGAGGTCGTAGTTATAGATTGTTATAAATTGATTTACAATGACTTGGAGTGAAGACATCTAGGCTAACGATCCGTACACAGATTGACAGATTTAATTCTCTATTATATCTATATTTGATGGCTTAATATTGGGAACATGTATAAGTATAGGAATTTGTCACACGTTTTTGTTGTAACAATAAAGAGTTTTTGAAAAAATTGTATGACAAAGCAACCCTCACATCATTAACGTTATGGTCTAAATTTGTATTTACAAATTTTCGATACAAAAGTATTCGGATATTACGGCTTAGCTGCAGATACCCATTGACCTAACTCATTTAAATAAATTATCCATCAACGTGAGCGACCTTTTCACTATTAACGCGCGTTGGTAATTTGCTTTACGATTGCAATAGTCAGCTGCGCGCTTCACACAGAAAAGTATAATTTATAGTTCGAGCTAGTATGATTATTGCATCGCGTTTGTCAAGGGATTACACGTCGTCTATTCACTGGGGAATGGTCTATACATATACATACACAGTTTTTATTTGATAAAATTTCTGGAGTACTTACAAGTATATCCTACCAAATAATAAATGCAACGCCTCTCTGTTTTGGTCTGTAAAACCTAATTTTTTTAAATTACGGATAAGCTGCTTTAGCAACACGGAAGGCTGCTTTGCATTCCATCGTAGAAATTAGCATAGTCTGGTTAATTGAGATTATTACGTCATCTTGCCATACTAGCACGCGCCTTCTCGAATCTTCATACACATCAAACACTTCAAAGGCTTTTCTTACGCGTTAATGAAGAACGCAAGTGGAACAGTGCGTGCTAATGGAAAAAAAATTGTCTCATTTATCTCGTGCAGCATCTTATTTTTTCAACAGTTATTTCATCTCTGAGACCATAGTACATAATGTCTATACATAGGTTTCGTTTGAAATCACTGGAAGCTCCGAAATCACTAAGATTATTGGATCAAATCGAAGTGTCGGACTTTCACCGGCCAAGCGAATTGATCGATTGACTTCAAATCAGGATAAAGAAAAAGCTGTTTCGAAAGCAGCCGCGGTGTGAATTCAACGATTTTTCACAGCTTCACCTGATCAGACGTATCACCTATCAGCCAGCCAGTTCCACGGGTATTAGTTGCAATTAAAATCTCACATTCAGATATTACCGCGATAATAGAAAAACATCGCATAGTTTACGAAGAGATTCACTCGTCTTCTTTGTCGAAATGATTGTAGCGAAGCCGAGAAGACATAATGGATAGTGTAATTGTGGATTGTGCAACCTATTTTACATGCGGACATGAGACTAGCTCTAAGACTGGGTTCACATTGATTGAGGCATATTTAAAAGCAATTTGTCATTTTCATCCCGCGAGGGAAGTCACGATTTCCAGTTGGTTCAATTGAACAAATTTGGTCAAGTTTAACAATAAATCGTGGTCCACGTTAGCGAGTCTAATTGTGCTGATGCGATTGACTTTATGGGTAGAATCGATTTATTTTTGGCACGCCTCGTAGTATAGCTTGACAAAAAAAATCAAAAAAATCTCGGCCAAACACTCGGACGAACATTTTCCGTCTTTAATCGTCTGCACTTGAAATTCTTTTGTATAATCTAACTTGTCTAGTATTTTAGCTTCGAAACTTCTTCACGTGATGGATTCAAGTCTCAGTCATTCGCAGAGATGAATTTACGTAAAAATTTACGTAATTACGAGCCACGACTGTAAAATAATCACTTACCTCTTAGACGAATCCGATGAGCCAACTGTGAAAATGTTCACTTTCAAAATACATACGCTGGTTTTAATGTAGACAAAAACTTCAATTACACAAATTTAATAATTGGCTATAACGTATATAGTACGACAAAATTTGTCCTCGAAGAAAGTTATCGAAAGGGTGAAATTCCACGATAATTATTTTTGATACCTTGCAATCCAGGCTCGCCACGGTCACCATGATCACCCTTGTCCCCTTTCTCTCCCGGAAGTCCCGGTGCTCCTGGAGAACTGCCCAAAACTGATCCTCCGACTAAGGACGTCCCCGGCTGTCCAGGTGCTCCGGTAAGACCCTGAATCGAATTTTCTATTAATCGTCAATTTTGTATATGATTATGAGAAAATGGAGAGCATTAAAGAGAAGGATCGATGGTGTCAGGAAGCTGCTCGTTTTTTTGTTCGAGTTTATTTTTTAGGTAATGATTAAGTACAAGAAAATCGAGATAAATTTTCAGGGATTTCGTACTACTCGAACCTGTCGGTTAGTAATTAACCCTCCGTCACATAGGTGGGTCGTTTAGGACCCAGTAAAAATTTTCTCGCTCAAATATCTTCGAAACTCAGAGAGGCGGGCGTAGCAATAATCATAGTATATTCAATTCTAAACACAATTGGAGCATGTAGTCGAAGCGCTGGGGAGTATCCATGAATTTTTTCAGATTTTTTAGAAGCTTTTGAAAGAAAAAAACAGGATGGTCGAACATAAACGACCCACCTGTGTGACGGAAGCAGTAAAGAAAACCTGTCTGATGAAGGGTTAAATCAATCTAACCGGAGGTCCTTCGAGTCCAGGCGGTCCATAGTCCCCGCGTTCGCCCTTCAGGCCTCTTTCTCCGGGAATCCCATCGCGTCCTGGGAGTCCTGACTCGCCTTGTTCTCCTTTAGGACCTTCAATTCCAGGAAAACCTTGTGCTCCGGGTGGGCCAACTGGCCCTGTGGGTCCTTGGAAGATTCCTCCACTCCCGTTTCCAGGAGGCCCTTGAGGCCCTTGAGGACCTTCGAATCCTCGCAGACCCATTTCACCCTGATCCCCTTTCAGCCCGGGAAATCCCGTGTCTCCCTGAACGATAAATAAATTAGTAAATTGTGCACTAGACGAATAATAAATTATTTTGAATTTTGGACAAAGGAAAACAATGCACAATGATACTATACGAAGTAAGACTCTTCCCCATATAGTTTTCTGACAAGAGGACCAAAAAACTTATATTTGTCTATCGTTTATAGTTGATTTTAAAGTCGAGATTTGAGTTGCGATGGAGATTCTTTGATACTCACCCTTTCACCTTTAGGTCCAGGGAATCCTGGAGGTCCCTCGGAGCCTGGGGATCCATCTATACCCGGAGATCCTCTGGCTCCAGTCAGACCCGGTGGCCCCTATGTCGACATGCAAAAGGCACTGTCAATAATTTTCGATGAAACAATAAGAAGAGAACGTTTTCGATAGTAAAGTGTCAAGCCGTGATTGTTGCTGATGTCCGTAAAATATGAAATTACAAATAAGAAAGAACTTGAATCGTTTGGAAAATATAATAAAAAAAAAAAATCTTGTATGCACTTTGAAATAAACTACAAAAACCAATCAATGTCGTTTCACTACTGTGAGATGTATTAGAATATACCAGATGTTAGAGTAACTGTATGTAAGTAATCCAATTATTATGAGCTCTACGATAGTTTATCAAATACTTTTATAAGATCCGCTAAATACCGGCAATATATTGTTAGACCAGTTAAAGACCTACGCGTGTTCCATTGAGTCCCGGAAGTCCCGTTCGACCCGAAAAACCTGGAAGGCCTGGTTCCCCGATGAGGCCAATTGGTCCCCGTGGACCAGGCGGCCCCTAGATATGCCCAGAAGAAACAGAAGAGATAGATGGTTAAGCTAAGCATTCGCAAACGATTCTACAAAAGAAATTTTGCTGTCAGTAAACCAAAAATTGGGAAGGGTGTATTTTTTTTTTTTTTTTTTTTTTTTCACGAAAATGCAGGCGCCGTTGATCCAAATGAATGAAAACTGAACAACAACTACAAACTTACTTCTTCAATATGGAAGAAAAACTTATTTCAGTCCAGTTGCCATATTTCATTCTACGTTTAACTGCAATGAAACAGGGTTTCGGGGCGAGGAGAAACTATAAGCCACAAGTTTTTACTCAAGTTTTTATTAGTTAGAATCGTTATGCCCAGGATTCCTTGACCGGATGCGATTGATCTGAAATTAACCGGATGGCATACTTGCGGTCCAGGCTCTCCCCAAGGACCTGCAGTATTCCTCGGTAAACCTATGATTCCGGGTTCTCCTTTTTGTCCCAGAGGACCTGGTACACCCTACATACACATTGGTAATCGAAGATTATTGTGTTTGGTCAATTTTTTAAATGAAACCAAAATCAAAAGATCACTGCATTCCTGTGCAATATTGTATTCTGAAATTCAGACTACCCTGTAACATTTCCGTCACCCTTACATGCTGTAAAAATTAACAGAATAATGCATATCAACAATCATTACGATTGAGGAAGTTTTATGATTTGCTGCTATCACATGAATAATAACTGTAATAACGGTGAAAAAAAAAAACAAAAAAAAAAAAATTATCAACTAACCCGTGTGCCATTGAAGCCAGGAGGTCCTTGTGGACATGTGACGCACTCTGCAGGTCGCCTCGTTGGTGCCGGAGGGTTGACTGGGATTTTCTATTTCATAAGATTAAACGTTGAGAATAAAAGGTCTTGGTATCTTGCTTATCGGTATTATTTAGAAAACCAATTTCAAATCATTATAATTATCAAATATCTCACCGGCAATTCGTCGCATTTCTCTCGCCGAGGTCTGGTTGGGTCACAGCTAAGCATCATCCATTGCAAGTCGATCTATTTTTTGAGAAGGCAATCAGTTATTAATAATTTGATTATTTATAGTTGGTGCCATGTCGGGATTTGAAGATCGAAAAAAAAACCAAAAAAGAAAAAAAAATTCGTCGCCTTAAAATTTCCCGGTGCATTACGATTTGGGATAATAAGTTGTCCTGCCGTTCATCATCGCCAATACATAAATATTCTCCAAAAATTTCGACGGTTTTAGTGGGTATAAGGTACAATTACGCGTATTAATCGAGGTTGAGCGTTATTCGTAAAATTAGTCGAAATTTTTATTTTAAAAAACCAACAAAACAACAACCAAATTGTTAGACTACTCACCGCCATAGTCATCTGCATTGTAAGACCAATGAAACAAAAAATGTTAACAATCAGTTATTTTTGCCATGAGTCAAATTGTACCACTGTGAATAAAAGAAAGACAAACTTGTAAGATATTTAAATTGACTTTTTTTTTTTTTAGCTATAGAGTGTTAGGGATGCATTATTCACCGATGTGTATTGACTACCAATTTCACTTCGTTATGTATACGAAGCCCATGTATACATATACCTACTGTATATAACAAGAATGGCAATTTATTGTATCGTGCGATCGAAGCATGCGGAATTAAAGCAGCGTGCGCTCAATAATTTATTAGCACCCGTCATAAAGTGTTAAGTGCTTGTTAATCGCGGCATATACACGACAAAGCTATCTCTAAATGCCATCAGAAAATCCATGGCCTGTCAGACCCGCAGGGTGACATCTGCAATAGCGTTTTGCTGCACTAATGCAAGTCTAATAAGTTTCGTAACTAATTTCTAGTGAACATTTCTTGAAATATTGTTCGATAGCGTAATATACGAAAATAAATAGAAATAGTAGAAAAAATATTCATATATAATTTATAGATATATCAACAACAAAAAAAGGTTCGAAACCAAGAATCTGGTTTTCATTAGGAAAAACTTACGGGTACCGTCCGCTTCGTGTTTCCAACTTTGGAAATCGAAATTTCTCCGTTTATATCGATCGGTCCTCTTGGCTCCAAAAGTTGTGAGGTTGTTTCTTGACAGTCCACGTACAAAACGACGCTCTGTCTGAATACTCCGAAGTGAATCTTGTGCCAATGCTTGTCGAATATCTATAAGCGACAATAAACTGTATAGGCAAATACGAAGTTCTGCAGAAAATTAATCGCACTTCAATTTCACAAAGAAAAATAATTCGAAGTTGATATAGCAACGGGGATTCGAAATAATTTAAAAGCTTTTTAAAGATTCCTCAGTGCTGTCTACCACACGTCGCATCTATCGATTTATTTTGCGATAACAGGGTTGAAATTAATTTCAGAACTATTTGAGAGAATTTTTAAACGATGGTAAAAGTTTCGTCAAACTCGTACGGACGCATTATTATACATATGTCTAAGGTTGTATATTACGCATGACTTATATCACAAATTGAGCACAATAAGTGTCTGTAAATATGGGTGCAGAATCTGGGACAGATATTATGACAGTATGTATATTGTACCGATCAGGAAGCTGTCGAGAACTGATAAAAAATTTTATCGACCGCCATTGCTCAGAGTAGTTTAATCCAATCTAACATTACTCAGGTCTCATGATCTCCTAGATCAATATACAGTATGAAAGGACAAACCATTCATTACGTGTATCCTGGTATAGGCTACGCTTTACGAGTATCGATTTTTACGAGCTTTTCATAAGCATCAAGCACTACACCTCATTAGCTTCATCATTATTAACGGCATCACTCGCGATGGTATGTCCAGTATTCGAGTTTTTTTTTTTGTGTTGTTCAGAAAATCGCTATCCCTTTCATATGTACAGACATACATACATCTAAATGAAAAAGCTGCAGGCGGTTTTGTTGAGCAACACAAAAAGCTCTGGAGTACAGATTTGCGAAATTAATTTATGGACACAACGCTAGTCGAGTAGATGCGAATAAAGTCTAGTTGATGTGCTTTTCGGCAAAGTTTCTGTGGGCTGTTGGTCCATGACGCACCGCGCATTAATGCGAGCCGGACATGGTCAGCTCGTTACATTCTCATACAAGCTTATAGCGTCGCCCCCGTGATACACACGTTCCGGTCAACCCTCGCTCGTTCGCACGCATTTATCAGATCTATGTGTAATAATAATAAGTATAGTACTTGCGACATTTACGCAAGAATTCGTAACTCGATATGCATATGTTTAAAGCAGAGATTTATGCGGTCTTTACACTGTGAAATACATACACACATGTATATTATAGGTATACGTTAATATTCCATGTCCCCGCGTGCCGTTCCTATGACGTAATTCATTGCGAAACAAACCTAAGACGTAATCATCACTGACTACAGTCTGGAATATTGACACTGTAGTACAGTGTACGACGAGCCGAATATGTACTAAAAAAAAAATTTAAGTTTAGTCCGAATTTGATAATTGTCGGTGAATATCGTTTCCAAGACCGAAGATTCTATAAATACTTCGTTATCGGCTATTTGTGAATAGGATGAGCGCGAATTAGGTATGAGATCATGTAGACGTGAACGCACTTCAGATGGACCACGTACGTCGAAGCATTTCCGGGTTTCTCTGATAATCGTAGTTACAACGTGACTGTTCTTTCGATGTTATACCTATTTAAGCATTTGATCCTAGAGAACTCGGCTTCTCTTCATTTTCGAAGAATTCGGTTTTAGGATTCAGATATACTTACGCGGACCATCTTGAAGGTGATCGTTTGCAGTTTTCCCTCATAGTTTGCGATTGAGAATTCCAAAGTCTCTGTCTTCGGGTTCAAAGTGATCAGAAATTGCGGCTGTGTCTCTACATCGGCGATTCTCACGATGTGCCACGGCTGTTTAGGCAGCCTCCGGGTCTTAAAGGTGCAAATTAAACTAAACTCCTCCGGCAATCCAGAGGGAAATATTTCTCTGAAATGAAAAAAAAAAAATTAAAAGGTCAAGAATTTGTAGACCGAGGAGCAGCTGGGAGACGAGGCGACACTTTGCATTATCAATAGAATATACGTTAGATTCGTTTTAACGATCTGCACATTGAATACTGAAGGCTTCGTGTTTTGTTTGATGTACATCGCATTAACTTATAGCTACAACGCCGCTCTCCGATGCATGGAGAGAACACTTGTGAAATGGAATGTCGATAAGGATAATAATTATAGAAAACTCAAAGGGAAATCATCCAAAGTCACCGCTGGCTCTCTCGTCAAATTAATAACGCGATATAAATTTACACTTCGTACGATCACGCCCTCGAGCTTTCTGCATTAATATAAGTGTCTAAAAGTAATATAATCTATTCGAGTAAGAGTTAATTTTGCGGCACTGATTTCCTCGAAGCAAAATTTCAATGGAAACGGACTTCACCGCCTCTAGGGTTCTGTGGTTTATAGCCGAGAACATATAAGCCGTAAAATTTAGTGAAACAGCGTCGCGGTGTGCAGCGTCAGTAAACCTTAGGCGTCCTTTGCTTGCACAGCGAAGACGCGACTTGGATGGCACCTAGGTCATGGAAGGCGGTCTAAGGTTTATAATTCCGTCACAAAACCATTTACAAAAAGAGAAAGAAAAGAAAAAAAAAAAATCGACAAGTCAAACCGAGGTCAGCGATCCAGGTGGTCGCTTGCACACGCAGATTTACGACCAATTCGAACCACGAAGTTAGACTGGTAATAATAAACCAAAAACTCTCTGACTCTCGAGGGGTTCGAATTGAAATTTGAACAAAGTACGTCATGCGTTGAGAAATCAAACGATAGCAACTATTGAGCAAACCGTGTATATGTACAATGACATTTGCATACCAGTACGCCGAACAAATCAGATACTGACGAAACGAAATGGATTTTACATTGATTTAAATCAAAGAATATGTATGGTGCACGGATTGATATGATCGATTTCTATTACCTTGTTGGTAGGGTCAAATCTGCGTCCCTGTCCAATCTGTAAGCTGTCTGCATACGATTACTCCCTTTAACTCTGGTTACTCCCGGGTGTTGGGTATCCAATAAATCTAATTTGTACTTCCTAATGAAATCAAACGTTTGGAGATCGTCGTCGCCTGGTTTATAGTCGGCGCAAGGGGCTGGTGGTACCTCGAGTTCTGCGGGCCGTTCTTCGATCACGTTGTACTCTGCAAAATAATGAAACGGTCATTTTTCGATTTTCATCTTTTGGAAAACGATTTTGGAATTATTATTGGTATTTATGATCAAAGCCGATTCTATTTTCGCTATGCTAGAAAATTGGAGCAAAAAAGAAATCTGAAATGTTTTGAATCGTTGTAGAATTTCTTCGCGCTACGGCACTGCTGCAACAATAGCACTAACAGTTGTTAAACGATCAAGGTATATTATCGGATCAAATAACTATGGGACCATGATTTTTATACGTGCTCGTTAGCCATAACACGGTACGGTGACTTTGATCAAACGATGAAAATTTCATTCAACAGAGATCGCAACCTCGTCACATGTTCACACTGAAAAGGTAGGACAGAAAGTCGTTTTCGATGAATTTATCAGTTTTTTTTTTTTTTCATTAGCCGAATGTTTGCTTTTCGAGGAGGTATTGTATCCGATATCTACTCAGAACGGTACAAATAATATATCGAAGTATCAGATTTTGATATATTCTACGTCCAGCAATATTGTGATCATTTGATTAGCATTTTGGAGATCTTCGGTCGTTGAAATTAAATTGACGATCCGGCGTGTGTCCGCACATATCTTCTTCTTATTTCTATTAATAAAAAATAAGAGAAGATAAAAAAATTCCTTTGTACAGAACCACGCCTGGTGCCTTATAAATGCGCCTGAACTCTCTTTTGACAAAGCTGAAGAATTTACGTGCCTTTCGCAACGAGGGCTTAAGCTTGTTCCGTGTATCCCTTTCCTTGGACTATAATGTACGCGTCGGTCGCCAACCCGAAAGCTTTGGCGCCAGGAGATAGAGTAACTATTGGCTAAGCCAGTTCTGAGCCTATGGTCGAAACTTAAGACCGTGAATACGAAGATTGTACGTACCTATTATATAGGCGATAAGATTGTACGAGGTAACGTTATACGAGCCAATAAAATCAAGATTTCTGACTTTTTATTCCGGGACTAAACACAGCGTGGGTTAGCGAACAAAGGTTTCTTTCCATAAGTATTTCTTTTTTTTTTATCCTTCTTCTTCTTCTTCTTCTTTTTATCACTCAACCGCGGTATTAATGGATGGCGAATCTGTCTCATAGACCACGTCACTGACTTTTTTTTCTTCTTTTAATAGACAACTAATTCCACTGGTATGTCGATGCTGGTTAATAAATTAACTCAGGAATTTATAAATCTTCAAACTCTATTAACATTGAGTCGATACAACGGTTCCCTTCTTCTTTTTTAATCACTGCAGCACTCAACCGAAATTCACGAATGTTACGTCATTCTTTTTATTTGTAACATATATTTGATGTTTTTAATCAATGGCTGGCTTTAGAAGTCCACGCTGATTCTATGGATGAAAAAAAAAAAAAAATTTTTTACGGTCAAAATTGAAAATGAAAGAATAGCTTTGCTCTACAATTATGAGTTTATACTGCACCCTGCTTTTTGATGGTCTCATCGGCTGCAATTTGCCGAATTTTCATCGGATTATCGGAATGTTATTTCAGAAAATTTGTTCAGATAACTAACTAGTTATAGCCCCATGTCCATCGATTTTGTGGTAATCACTAACGACGGGATTGAATCGTTATACTTTTTTTTTTTTTTATTTTATTTGGTCATGAAACTAAACGTGGTTACGTTCGATTGCGTGCGTTAACGAGAAATTCCTGGGTGAGCTGTTATAGTGATCTCGCAGCAGTGAGTCTGCCACCGAAAATAATTGACCGTATAAATTAAAGCGAACATCCCAATCAGTACAAATGATTTATGCCATGCAAGCATTCATGAGTTTCAAAAATCAACAGCTCGAATGTACATATTGCAGAATTAGTGCCAATATCAATCCATCTGTATTTGATTTATTCAAAAAAAAAAAAAAAAAACCATGGAAAACAAAAAAACCGGATGAAAATTCAAAAATAAACGTGTTATCCGGATGTAATTAGCCGCATTCAATGAGCCAGCTTCCACATTTCTTTGTGGTCACGTCTGTCCCATTAATTTGCGTTAAGAAAAAAAAAATTCGATTTTTGAGTTTCACGTATCAAAAATTTTGACCTCTCATTTTTTTGTCTCATAATTTCCTTTAATTAGGTAAAAAAAATTACATCTCCTAAAATATTGCTGTAAAAAGGTTCACGCGTTCTAGTGAATGGGATGAATTCTTATGTAAAATAAATATGCGTACGTATACCACGCATATGTGTACGCACGCAATTATCGAAGCCATAATTACTCAAAGGAACCTTTTTATTCACCCGATCGTTTCAACTATAAATAACTGTTCCTTTCCTGTAGCGTAGGTAGACGACTACTACTTCCTTAACAATAATAACTCCTCCCACAATCCCTGGCGCCACTTTGCTGATACATTATTATCGATATGTATTTAGACACACCGTCTGACAGACAGACAAAATAATTGCGAGTGGCATTCTTGACCTGTATCATTGTTGTTAGATTATGACATTCGGTTGAATTATTATTAATATATTCTGCCTATGAATATGGTAGAAAATTGTAATTAATGATATCACTGCTGCATACCGCGTGTAGAAAGTAGAGTAACCTTTTTCAACATGAAAAAATATCATTACATCAGTAGTGTATCAATATATAGTTTCATTTTGGTCTTACGTGTCTAGGAATAAAAATGGCTTTAATAAGAGATCCAGATATTATTAAGACAGCGATAAATATTGGATAAATATTGATCTCGATCTGTTTCTTTAGATCGTTAATTACCAGGGCAAAATAATACAGAGGTATAGGTACGATAAATATTGACTCCAAGTATAGAGAGCAGGAAATTTATATATCGCTATTCGATCGAACTTTCATACAACTCAGACGATCTGTTCTATGAATCTAGCAGATATTGTAACCGCGACCTAATCTGACCCGAGTCTTGTACTAGACAAAGTATCGCGTAGGTGAGGCGGGCGCATAACTTTCCCAGTGACATCGCGGTGTCGTGACATCGTACGAAAGAAATGTTTCATTGTTATTACATCTACACCCTTAGAGCGGTTCGATATCAAGCTAAATCTCAGTTCGAACAGCTAATCTAACAATGACTGCTCCAATTGTAACGATGTGAATTTTCGTTACTGACTAAGACTTGGATCGATTGAACGAGGCATCATTTTGAATATAAATTTAATAGCTGTAGATATTTTTCTAGCGTCGAAATAACTTTTAATATTATCGCAGATAACCAGACGAATTTCACGGCTCAAACTTTGAATACATAATAGCCGGATGCTAATTTCGTCGTATGTAGCTGTTCGTGTTACAGCGAGAAATAGGAAGAAAAAAAATAGAGAAAAAAATGGCAGAGATCAATGTGGTTTCTTGATGGGTGGCCTAAGCCATGTAAAATTGATATTTATTGATTAGACCTGTGGGTAAATGTGTTTTAATTGGACATCAGCTTCATCAGGGCAATCATCGGATTAAGGATAGTTCGATTACTATGTTGTTACATCGTCATCTAATGATCGTAAACTGATTGATAACGCGATCAATCCGTGTTCACTAACTGGACGCTTTGTATGTAACATACGTAAAACCGCCAATCGCGAGCGTCTTAAATCGATTACACCGTGAGATCAGATCTTAAGAAAAATCGTTCCCATTAAAAGTTTTTCGAACACAGCGTGTATCTCTATTCTCTATGGGAGTCCAATTCAATTTTACATCCAACAAGGGATAAAAAGAGAAAGTTTCCAGCTTCAATCTTCAATGAATTCTGTGTACAGTTATAGGTATAGAAAAATTTCACGTAAGTTCCAATTGATTGCACAAAACATGGACCTTCATGCCTCAATGTTCATTCCGTCGTTAAGTATTTTCTCACTTTATTAGCTCCGCACAAAATTTGATTGAGTGTCTGTTGAGTATATTAACCTCGGATTAGTTACGCCTGAACTAAATGCCTGAGGGCTAAAATAACTGCGGATGTATGTCACATGATCCATTGTGACAGTCGGAGGCGTTTCGTACTGTGTACGGAAGATTAAAGAGCTTATATACTGCCAAAGAAATATTTGGTGACGTTGTAACGCGATTTCACCCAAAACAGCTCAAAAGACGTCTCCATGTCTCATAAATTGAAACGACGAATGCAGTAGGTCTGCACGAAAGGTCAGCTGGCTCAATTTATCCTGCCAAGATGAAGAAGAGGAATGGTTCTTTTGCTCAGGACTGTCATTTCGCATCTAACATTATTAGGAAGCGTAATGAACACTCGAAATAAAACGTATCTGTAATTTTTTGGACCACTTTCGTGATGGAGTTAACTATAAAAACTTCATAAACGTTTTTATCGATATCTACATTTGGTACTAATGAATACAAAAAATTTAATTATCACCATTTAATGCTGACACGGATTAGCTCATTACTAGCCAGAGAATGAAATAGTGCAAAACCTCGTTTGTATATCCGGACAGAATAGAATCATGAATAATTGGAAGTTTATCCGAATATATTTAATCTCAAATCTCGAGTAAACTGCCGCTAGGAAGACAACGACAATCGTGGTAGGATAAAATTGCTTAACATTTGAAAAGGACACCATGCTGAGAAAAAAAAAAGGTCTTCTTAACTGAGAATTCAAAAGGGCCGCGGTGACAAACGTGTTTAGATTTACATGTGTAAACTGTTGTTAACAGATTAGAAAATTGTTCAACCAAAAGTATAAAAACTGTAAACTTGAAACGAAGGAGATACTTACGGGCTTTTGTAACCTGCACTCGCTGGAGTAGCGTAAAGGCCCACAGCGTTGAAAGTAGAGCCCGTTTCCATCGCTCCGTCCTGAAAAAAATGATTTCCATTTTAATCGATACTTCAACATTCTTATTTAATGTCGAAATCGGATTTTGATACGTAAAGCCTAATGTTACAATAGAGAGTACAATTCAATCTGATTTAGTGAACGAGGAACTCTGATGTACCTCGGAAACGACTGATAATATGCTAATGATGAACTCCGTGGAACGTATGACCCGAACTATTCTTTTGATTCTTGGAAGTATTTCATTTTATCTTGGGAAAGAGATCCGTTACGTCAACTATGCAAAGTTCGTCTTATATATGTTTTACCTTTCCGCGATTCTTACGAGTAGTGTCTTACACAGCTTGAGAGGATTGTTGCAACGCTGTATATTTCCTGAAAACTGTATTTCGAGTGGATCCCCTTGGGCTATGAACGGTAAGCGACAATCATACTTGTACTTGGATGTAATGAACTTTGCTCTCGGAACCTGACATGATTTCAGTTCACAAAGTTACGCAAACACATATATCTTGGCAAACAATCGTCATCGTCAAAACTCAAGACAAGTAAGTCTTGGGTCACGACTTACGCGATGACAATTATTTTGAACAATTAGAGAACACGATACTTCCACTTCCATATATGCAGATATAACATTCTGGAATAGCCTGAGAGTTTTAATGAATCTTTCGTCTGTTTAGTTTAATATTTTGAACTCCATTCGTCTGAACATAGGATAATTCGCAGATGCAGTCCTAAACAATCTCTACTATATACTTTACCTACCTATATACCTGGGTATTTCCAAATTTCTGCACCCTTCCAATAAACCATTTTCGGTTGTCCAACTCCAAAACCCATAAAATAAACGAACTGTCCTTATACCTACAACTTCATCTACTTCCATCCCTCGTCTTGTATCCCTAAATTCATTGGTGCCCTGCCACCCCAAAGATTTACCACCCACCAAGTCCTACCACCTTTTCCAAAACCGACATTCTTTCCTTTCCCGATATCCAAAAACACTTCTACTTCAGCTCTTGAGAACAGTAAACTTCCATTTTTAAACATTGCAGAAGAAGACTTATACAATATCTATTGGAACTAATGTTCATTTGATTTAATAACGAATCATATTTCACTGAAATATCTTGTGAATTTCTTCGTAGTTCATTACATAGGCTTTTAGAACATCTTTATCGACTCACACTGTGCTTGGCGAGTAATGACGTGTGTGAGTATAAATGCATGTCTGCGTGTCTATCTTGTTATTAGATTCTCAACTTTGAATTGAGTTGAAAGTTCGTTGGTTTCAGGTCTTGTGGCTCAGGGTACCATTCACCGTTACAGATTGTGCGATTCCCTGACTCAGTAACTGAATTTCGAGTTTGAGCCTAAATCTCTTCCACAGAAACAGCAGGCGAACACGTAACGTAAATATGTAGCATTCGTGATCACGGATGGACAAGATCTGGTTCACGTGACTCCAGGGCTTCAGCTTCGCACATCATATGCATAAGACCGCAATAAAATAGAAAACTCCGCACTTATATGAACCATATTATTTCCATGGAGACCCTGAAATTCCAATAATGCAGTACATCTTTCCTTCAAGACTGTGCGTGGGCGGATACATTGGTAGGCACACATTGCTCGGCTAGTATAACTACATCCAGGTGAGAATTCAGTGGCATCGTTTGTGGGAGCGAGTGTACATATTGCCTTATGCCTGCACTCATAGATCTCGAGTATTATACCTTATATGGAGCACGGAAGGCATCCTTGTCGCTATATGGATATAGAGATATACACGTATTGAAGATGCGTGTATCACGTGCCTTGGTTTAAACTATATAACGTAGTGCGATACTGTCCGTGTATTTGGACTTATACATATGGCTTCACATAGAAGTTACACTGGCAAGTTCACTCTCGAAATGTGAGCTACTTTCACTCCTGCAGCAGCAATCCACCGAAAGTTCTATGCATCGCGAGAGCCGTGCTTTTGAGCTATGTTACCCGTCCGTGAAATAAATCCGATCGAATCACGCGAGCTAGCGATACGGTTTGAATCAACGCACTTTTACGTAAACGTTTTAATTCCTTCGTGCGAGATGATTCTCAAAATTTTGGTTTCATCAAATCGTGCGTTATTACGTTTGAGACTTTCCTATTGGGCAAAAACTGACCGGGCAAAACGCTGGAACTAAGATAATGGCCGTGAAAAATTTGCCCGCATTGCAAGACGAATTGTTCCTTTCAGTGGTTGACCAACGGAAACAGCAATCTCGTCAACGTCTTTCAAAAGTTTGACCACAAAAAGGTAAGCTGCCATAACTTTTGAGAAATGATACACACGTTCTTCCCCTTTGAGGCCAGTACTAGCCCTTTTCTTGTGCGTACCCCACACACGAACGATATATACGCACACTAGTCTACAAAACACGTTGGAACGGACAAGGTACTTAGCGGCTACACCTAGTGGGATAGTTAATAATTCTGAAGCTAATGAATTAATTACACGGACTACGTCGACGTGAATACCTACTTTGCCACGGGGCACCGACACGCATGCGAGATCAGTGGCGAATGATTATTAACGTGTTTCTTCACGCGTTTTCAAAAGAAAGAAATCCCCCGAGGACTCTTGGTGCAGTACCCAAAGCTCGCTGAAGAATACGAGGCAAATATCAATAGCGAAATCTCGGAATTGGAATCTTTATTATATTTATAAGTCTACATAATTTATACTTGGGATGTCTTTATTCACACCATAAGTGTTGTGTACAATAACAACGTTAATAAGGTGAATATAAATACCGAGAAACTTTAGCCCACGCAATTCTAACTCTTCACGCTTGTATGTTCTTTGAATTAACAGTTCACTCCCACGATAGCTGATTGTAAGACGTAAATTCACACAGTATCATGCTGATAGAGACATATAGCGGTGGAGGTAGATATGTCCAAGTTTAGAAAGATACGTATTCAAATTTTTTTTTATGACTAACCCACGTTATTGTCTTCAAGATCTACGGATTGCGTTGCTCGACGCTGTGTGGGTATACGATGTGCTTTATACGAAGGATTCACTTGGCTTTATAAGCTCAATTTATAGAGGGATCGATTTGGTCGATGGGCGGTAGCTGTGACTTGAATTATGTTATCCTGTGTCCAGGCGTTAGAGGCGATGACCAATATACATAATTTTATTCATCCCGGTGACAATAGATCTGCGATAAAAGTCTAGATCTCTTACAGAAGTTTCACAAAAATAGAACTTATGTTAACCACAAATAGTGAGCCAGTGAAACCTGGTGTATAATTCCACAAGCTACCGATTTTTAGTAATGCAAGTTTTTCGTGAAATGTTGCAACCACTTTTAGTCGATTATAAAGATCAAGACGGATCACCACGAGAAGATGTGTAACTCAAGACGAATTCTTGAAAGCGATGAAAATCGTGGAAATTGCAACGAAGGGAAAGAAAAGGTAGCGAGAAAATAAAGAACGCGAAGAAACTGGCGCATCAATTTTCAGTCAAATATCAAAAACAATAAATTTGAATGTAGTAAGCACTTTTCCTCATGTAGATCCATCACTGGTGGTCTTACCCTGTGTGAGAGGATTTTAGAGCGGCACACAGTCCTTGAAAAGAGAATATGAAATCACAGAATGCCTGTTGCTTCTAGCATTTGTATAAATGTAAAACATTCTTGCTAAAGCCAGCCTATATAGACCGGCAATATATCTACATATGGAAATCCGCGATATTGAAGTTCAAAACTAAAACGGAATAGCCTTCACGTGAACGAAGACTTGTACTTATGAATTACACGCACTCCTATAAATCTCAGGCAATTCATGGCTTCGGGGGATCTACCTACTTGTATGATGGATGTAGAAAATTCTGTAGTACATATGAATTTGCAGATTTTAGCATAGAATTATGTGATTTGCAAATATATGTATATACATACGTACATTAAAAAGGGTGAATAAAGGGGAACTGCCGCGTCGTTTATATCGATAATAATAAAGTGGACGAGGGAAAGTTGATTGGCGATCGCGTTGAACGGTTCGGGGAATATACACTCGTCATTGGGGTGTCATCTAGCGATATAATTGATCATTTATCAAGGCAGTTACTGACATCGACAAACCTTTGTAACAAACGTGACACCGGCGAAGCATTGCGAATTCACGTCATATCTGCAGTATAAACATATACAGGATGCATTTTTATCTAACAGATTATAACGTATAAGTATATGTGAATGGATGCATATGGTTGATTATACTGACAATGAACTCTGCACTGAACGGCAATTTTGTGTAATTTTAGATTACGGGAATATGTTGCATTAGCTCATTCCCGATTACCGGAGACTATAGATAAGACTCTATGCAAAGAAGTTGCAAGGCTTTGCTTGCGGCTATTAATCATTAAGACATTGACGATGACAGCTGTTGACTGATTATTTAATACTTTATTTTTTCAAGCTTAATATAAACGTTCCAATCGCACAAACACTCGAGCACGTAACAAGCAAAAGAAGAGTTACACATATATTTAAATTTATTCGCGGTCTAGTCAACGCAAGTCCGATATCTAAAATCTACGTAGCTATATATAGGTATACGAAATCCAGAAGCGTCGCGTCACATGCGTGCGATTATAACGAAACAATTATATTAAAGTGTCTTTATTGCTCTGAATAAAATATTACTACAAGGTATATCAAAGTACATACTTATATTTAATTAGTCGTGAAAACGCAAAGTTTATTTCCTCAATAATCAACTAAAAAAAAAATTTCACCGATCCTGCCAGGATTCGAACCTGGAATCTTCTGCTCCGTAGGCAGACGCGTTATCCGTTGCGCCACAGGACCTTCTTGATAGCTTTATACTATCTAAACCAGATAACCTGAACAAATTGTCACAAAATTTTCATATTTAATTGAAAAAAAGTAATAATATCATGTTTAAGATAGACGGAATGAATGACACTACGTTGTAGGACCATCGCACCATCTATTTCTGGTGATATCAATCTGTATCTCTAATAGTAAATTTTATACATTCGATTTTATATTCATTTATAAAATCTCTACGAATAAGTTTATTAAACATACGAATGCTAATTTTGTTCGTCATAATTTTCGTACGTATTCTTTATTACGGAATAATTCAAGCAAGTTGAAAAACGGCTCAGTCGACTGCTGAACTCTATGACAAATGAGGTAGTACCAGAAACCAACTGGTTAGAATATATTGCTCTAGACAACGCTCGTTAATGTATACAAAAATATGCACGAGAAATACGCGTTGACACTCTATATCCACGGCGCCAATTATTATACCATGTGATAACTATAATTGGTATAGAAGTTTGAAACCTTTTGTAATAATAGATATATCTTATCATTATAATAACTCATGTACGATGGCTTTATTAATCATGGATTTAAAACAGCGGACTAAAGACTTTTTTTTGTTTTTTTTTTTTTACACTTGAGAATCGTCGAAGTGATCATTATTGCAGCGATTCATCTTCCTCCCGTAAGCCTGACCAGTCCCATATGTAATGTATGCACGACGTTATTTTTATCTTGCAAAAACGATTTAATGGAGTTATTTGCGATCTCGGCAGTCTTCTAAGCAGCACTTGACATTCCCGTATCGCATATTATCATCAGTCAGCTGGTATTAATTAATTATGGCACGAGCTACACTATCCAGAATCCAGAACCTTCAGTTTGTAATGAATGTATATGATTCAAGATATAACCGATCACTATAAACGACCTTACATGTAATTCTTTAATGGGACATTTTCTTTTATGCATGCCAAATGAGGGTGACAGATTTATAGTTCGGAAGAGATTTGGCCTTATGAATATTGTATAAAGTGTGGATAAAGGTTAAGTGATCGACTGGGCGATCGTCTTTTTATTTTATTTTACACACTCTGACATTTTCATCAACTTTCCCGATCGGTTAGCTAAAAATGAATCGAAATGTGAAAAAGCAATGAATCAAAATTACGTAATCAACCCCGAAGTCTGTAACCTGGGTATTGGTTTTTGGGGTATTAAATAAGAAATATACGCATTAGTATTAGATTTATAAAATTCATAACGAATTTATTCAATATAGCACTCGGAAGGCACGTCTACTTTTCTTTACTCCTACAACAGGACTGACCCTTTCAATATAGAGTCTGGTATGCATTCTCATCCCTCGAACTTATCCCTATTACTCTAATATAAACAGTATTATATAAACTGTATCGGTGCAGCTCACCGTCTATCTATTTAGATTATGAGATAAGTGAGATTGCTTTTTTATACACTCACACGTCTGCGGTGTGGTGAGATCCAACAGTGGGAAGGTCTCAATTTCGGTCCACAATTAGGGGAAGTGTTTTGAAGGTCAAGGGTCGATTTATTGAGTGGAGCGTTAAAAGGTTTTAGTAAAACGCCACGTGTACATTTTTTGTTTTTGTCTAAAGAAAAAACAAAAAAAAAAAAATAAAGAAAAATGACACATAAAGGGTGCTGTTTATTATTGGTATGAGGGTTGGGTCAAGGGTCCAAAAGTCAAGGATGTGAAAAGACGCAGACACAAGTGGCAGCAACGGTGCAGATGTCGGATTCATTTCAAGAGTAGAAAATAGGATTGTTTCGGAAATACAGAGCCCTGAGAAACCGCAATATATGCCTGGATGAATCAGAAGAAGTAGAACAGACTAATGTATAACGTTTGGATACGAGTTCAGTCTGATACACCAAGAGGAGTATACTACAACAAACACCTATCCGCTATCCTATTCCGGTCTTCCGAATGAGTCAATTAGAGGAGTATATGGGATTGGTGAGTCATCGCCGCTCATCATCAGTTAGGTGCAGTCACAATAAAAGAAGTGAACGTCATGCCTTAGACCAACCACTGCTTGGATTTTAGTTCTTTCGACCTGAATTAGTTGAGAAAAGAAGCTGCTATCAGACGTTGAGAGAACATTTTGATACTGCAAAAATTACTTTAGTAAACAATTATTTTCTGCATAAATTGTTGGAGAAATGTGTGTACGTATGTATCTTCTCTTACCTTCTGGCAAGAGGCATCTTTTCTCACTTGATACAGGCACTACAAAGTGAAGATTGTTCCAGCCATCATCATTCCAAGAACACTACGGTCGCGTATCTGAAAAAGAACAAAAAAAAAATTGTATTGTGAATTTGAAGATATTTGTTCCAAAACTTTATGACGGTTTCCGTCACTGTGTCGGTTTACCGTTTGGTTACTGTAACCGTTTGTTCTACCTGCGTCGACAGGGACGATCTTGTCGTTTCAGCTGTTTGAGGTAAACCAGTTGAAACCTGATGGACGTGTAAAAACATTTCCATGTTTCTATATCTTTGAAAAAAGGGGAGAAATCTGAAACAGCTGTGGTCGGCGATTTGAGGGACTGTCGTAAGACTCTTCGATTTACAGGTCACACAGCATTGCTCTTCAATGTCTTGCAATCAAAGAGATCATCTGATTAAACCTAACTGATTTTGAAAATTGATAAGGTTCTTATACCCCCGCAAAAGTTCTCACCGCGGAAACGACATTCGACTAAAAAGAAGCAGAAGACCATTGAGGAGCTTCAGCAAGTGGTGAAATATTTAAATTGGACATATAAAAATAGACAAATTGATTAAAAAGGGTAAACGTATACTGTGCCAGCGACGCAATGTCATGCATAAATAGGCCCAAACTCTAGATTAGACACAGACGTAATTGTCAACGACGTCAACAGTAATTCCATCAAGGGTATAGCCACAATGACACCTAAATTGGAAAGTGTTTGTTAAAATCGCTGCATACTGTGATTAACGACGAGATTTAGGAGGCTTCAAAAGGCGAAATAATTTCCGAGCAGATGTACATGAAATTTCAATTTTTCACTCCCGTCTTTTCCATTTGCTACGCAGGTCAGCCGCAAGTTTGGCAACTTCGTTGACTCACTGCTGTGATTTATTGAAACGAGTTTCGAGCGTCCGGTAGGCCGTAACCCGTTTCGTTATGTGTAGTAACTCGCGGTGCAACAGCCCTGTAGAGTCAGAGTTCATCGGATTTTTATGCCGTAACAAAAGTTTTCTCTCAATAAGCTGCGATATTTGAGAATTTATGGTTTCTGTTTTCCCAAAGAATTGAAATGCAGCTGTAGCAGAAACGATGTTGTTCTAATCGGGATCCTGAGAACCTTTTCACAACTAATAATTCATTTGGGGTTCGCTTGTCGAATTAAGAATTGAAATTCGGTCGTACAAAAATGTGAAGTTTATCGTATTACAGGTACATAAATATAGAATACAACAGGTTACGCGTTCTACAATAGGTCTTGATCTTCTGACCTCGTGGCTCGCCCATGGTTTGATCGGCGTTTTATAATAATTAGGAGGTCACAATTCTGCGTTAGTAAATTCCGCAGGTCGCGGCATCGCATCACCTCGTTTATGCGGAGTGCAAAGTATGTGCATTCCTTGATATTCTGTTCTAGTTATTAGATTCGAGCGTTCAAAAAAGGTTGTTCTAAGTTTCTATAGTCACCGCTACAAATGTTCGTGAATTTTTTATTTTTGATTTTCAAGACATATCACAGATTTTTACAAAATGGCAGTATGATAATTTTCAAAAAGAATACAACAATATAGGAATTCCCAGCAATGTGGTAATAGGCCACGATTAAGTGGACTTCAATTGTAACCTGAATTACAGGTAGTTTATTAAGCTTTGAAAAGGTCAACTGACACAGGTGGGTAGGTGACGCACGTTACTCCCTGGATTAAACGACAGAATCACGTCAACTTCCTCGGGATAAACAAAGGCTCAATTAAGCCCCAGGTAATTTTGAAACAGCCAATTACTGGAAGTAATTGGTGGCAAAGGTCAGATACCTAGAATTTAACCAACAACATGTCTCTATCTTCTATCCGATTCTTGACTCATAGAAACATCGGTAGCAAAATTATAATTTACTTTCTCTTTCTCTCTCTTTCTATTCTACTCTTCTATTCTGCTCATAACTATAGTAAACATTTTGATATACCAGTCACGAGAACCATGACTCATTGTGCGGGGCTTATCTCTAAAAATTAACAACTTCAGGTCCAAATAAAACAGTGATCAAATTTCTCCACCCTACAAACGAAGGAGACCGAACTCGTTAGTTGAAAGTGGAGATAGCTGAGTATCGTAAAAAATAATATGATCTGCAATTACCGCGCGATGGAGATGGGAACTTCACTCGTCACATCTACTGATAAATAAATACCACTTTGTATTCTGCTGTTGGATGATGTCATGATCAGAGTGATGTAAAGTCATTCAATAGTTCATTGATGAAATCAAATCATGCAGGGCTGTCACAAGGCTTTTCGTGACCGAGACTCTCGAGCCTTCTGATAAAGAAAATATTGAAAAATATTTGATTTGCAAAATAAAGAACGTGTTCGTATATTGTCTCAACTTGTCAAGAGAAGTACTGTCAGCGGTGAAGCATCTGCATTCTTAAAGTACCGCTCGAAGGCAAAGAGCTAAAAATTACTATGAATACTGGGATTCGCACAATGAACTATTCAGCTGTAGTTAAGTTTGCTTTTCGGGTTTGCAGAAGTTTTGTTACCTATATTATTTTCTGTTTTAAACAGCTACCGTATATCCAGAGCGATGAATTGAACAAAGTGTAAAGTGATATAGAATATTAATTTATATGGGATCACAGAAAATTCTTAGCATGTGGATTGATTGATAATCAATTTTTTTTTCTTTCAATTTTCATTCACGATTAATCCCAGCAGAGTGAAAAAAAATTTAGTCGCAATTTTCTGCGATCATAGAATTTCGGAGTAATTAGTTCAAACGCTTCGCTAGATGTAATTGAAATGTCAGCAGTACATTGACCTCATCAAAATGTGCAATAGCTAGGCGACTCAAAGGTGAGGAATGCGTCATATAGCAAAAAAAAAAAAAAAAAATAAACGAATAAAAAAATCGTACAATCTGCTCGTAAGATTGTACATACTATACAAGCGGTAAACAAAAGAGCGATTTACAATGAGGACAGAATCGTCTCATCGTTAGTTCGCTGTTTAGATTTTGGCGGGTATTTTGTTTCCCGCGAAATCTGTCATTGAAAATTAATATTCTTTGTGTCTTGTCCGTTACCATCGAGTGAGTGTAGATGTATTACGATTTGATCGGTGAGTTTTCATCATAAATAGACAGTTTCGTGAATTCTGATGATTTTAGTATAAACAGCCGTTTCTGTTCCAACTGTTTTATCAAAATTCACCAAAATTCTTACTCCAAACACGCGAGTGCCCCATTAATGAACAACACTCTCTCATTTTCTCTTTTTACACAACGGTATTGCCAAACCCCGATATGTTAGGTCTATGATCGATGTTAAAAATCATTTTAAAAGCCGGTATATGTAACGAAGCCATATTAGAACGTCTTTGAAATATGCGTAAAACACGTTGTAGTTTCCATAACCAAGAAATTGACTGACGGATGCAATGAATCATGATGTCCGACACGCTTCTTTCTTTTGTCATTAGTACACGATGTGACGGAAATTTGATAACATATAATAGTATACCAAATCTGTGAATTCCTGATTAAAGTTAAACCTAAATTTAAAAGTACGTGAGGCGCGTACAAACATATTTTTTCTACAATTAGTGGAAAGTTTTATAAAAACAACATCTGCATATCACATCTTGTGGTTCTGAACGAATTTAATTGATTAACTTTCGCCATTCTGCGGTGTGTCGTGTGATTGTAACAATTATTAAGTCTCATGTAGAACTAATCGTCAGACGAATTCATAATAATTCATTCTTCTTTTTCTACAGGGTAGGAAAAGTTTGAACACGAATTTAACGAAGATCAAAGTATAGAATTCGACTTGACTCAAAATACGGGGGATTGAAATACATAGCTGAATGATTAGCAATGATACCCATGTCCGTGGATATTTTCAAACACGTGTTAACACTTGAAAACATCGTTACCTAATTGGTGGAAAATATTTGTCTAAAAAAAAAAGAAACTGGACGTATATCATTCCCGTAAGGTAAATTGAACAAAAGTTACGAGGAGACGAAATAACCGCAACGGAACTCTTAAGAATCATAATAATGGGCCTCTTTGAATGAATGATAACAATCTGTTGAGACTGTTATTCGAAAAAAAAAAAATTCTATTACCTCGAAGAAAAACCGTGACTGAAAGTTTCGAAGGGGCAAGAAGTGCTCGATAAACAGAAACGACCTTCATCAGAAGGAAATGGTCATCATAATACGACTTTATACAATATAAAAACTTGTGTATTTCAGAACGGCAGTGTTGAATTGAACATTTCTTAAGATGAGAATTCGCACAAATATAAAACGGCAAACCGATAACGGAAAATGTCTTGGCGTAGGTATACAGTAGGTAGAGACATCTCTTATCAATAACGGAAACAGATATCAGTCACGTGACCGGCGTTGCTCCCCTCTCCCTACAACGAACAAAGATACGCCTCCCACCCTTCGGACTATTTCTGAATACACATTTCTTTTCATAGCGCGTAGTGTTCGGTTGCCAGTTGAGGTCAAGCGTCACCGACTGCAGAAATAATAATAATAGAAACAACGCACATTTCTTACTGTTTCTTGATGGATTGTGTTCTGGTAAACAGTTATTTGATTGTATGAGTTCACCTTGATTTTCTACATCACTACTGATCGACGACACATTTTCAGTTCTCAGTTCTTAGCTAATATACACGTTGTTTACGCCGGGTCATCCGGCGATGTATTAGCTTCTCAGAATGCTTGTTTATACACGAATACTTTGTGGATACAATATAACTGTTATATAAGTCTGTTTTTGAGTGAAAAAAGTGGTGCATTTTGAATATTGTTATAACATTTTATATCATCTTATTTGTTGAAATTGTCAGCGAATAAGATAATAACGTCAAGTACTCATGAATTGTGTTAGATGATATTAACTTGAGGGCAGATTATCAGGACTATTGATTGATTAACGAAGAAAATAATACATAGCAAAGACAATAATAGAGATTGATTAAGATGCGTCGTTGCAAGGACTGTGACATGCGGTTTGATAAACCTTCGGCGTATTTCAGTCATAGGAAGAAAGAACATGGAAAATTTTTCTGTCCAGATTGCGGTAAAGTATTTGGGATACAAAAGAAGTTGTATTACCATTTGCGCGGTTGTAGAGAAACAAGAAGAAATAAAACACGTCAAGAATCTGGACCCGTAATTAGTTGTTCGAACTACAAACGTTTGCCGATTGTTACAGCCAAGGACTTAGATGCACAGTTTGAAATATACATAGACAGAAAATTTGGTAAAAAAGGTATATTCCGGAACGAAAAGATGTGCAAATTCTGTTGTAAAACTTTTGTCATGGCCTCAGACTTTGCCGATCATATTAAAGAGCATTACAAATCTCTTCCCCTCGACGCTACCAGTGTTAAGTCGAAGTTTGACTTCATGCATTTTATGGGGCTGAAGATTAGAGAGACGAATGACACCGATGGCAGCGATACAGATTCTCTGAATAAGATGAAATACAAAATGGCTGAATGCAGGGTAGTAATTATCGGCGAGCGTTGTAAGATTTGTAATGAATCATTCAAATGCCGTACCGATCTAGATGAACACACCAAAATCCACCATTCCGCAAAAAGACGGAGAAAAATAATGCTTGTATTGAGAATCGGGAGGGAAATCATATCAAGGATTCCGTTAAGAAAACGCCACATACGACGTAGCCATAAGAATGGCTGCCAGTCCAACTGCAAAGAGTTAAGAATTCGATTGGACGAAGTCTACCGCACCTTGAAAAATACATCGAATTTAGAAGGAAAAGACAAAGAGATTGACACCGTACTGGGATCAGTTAGAAAATCCACTCTGATCAATAAATCTAAGGACACTAGTCAGGACTTGAAAGTTATGGAACAGCAAAAGAAGGCACGATCAGCAATCTCTACCGAGAAAGAGAGAACACGAGCGTTTCGTTTACAAAACGAAATAAACCGGACGAAGAGTAATATGAAACGGTTCAGTCAAGAGGCAAGAGGAAGGAAGGAAATAGCCGAGCAAGAAGACTTGGACACTGCAGACGAAGCACAAAACGTATTCGGTTTGAACGAGTCGAGTTACGAGACAAAAGTTGGGGGCTTCCAGTTGGAATCGCGGCGAATTTATGCTGACGAATTTTTTAATAATATGCAATTCTCAGAGCCGTGGAAAGATGAATTTACAGGTAACGGATCTTGGTGTTCGGAAATAAAATCAGAAGAAAACATTCCAGCAAGTGACGACGACGATAGTTGTTCCTGCATCAAACCGATCGGACCGAGACTGACGCCAAAGGAAAGGAATACCTGGGAGGAGGACCATTACAACAATGTACTGAACAACGAAGATATCGGAAGTTGTAACGAAATGAGTTTTCACGAATCTCCACCGATCTACAAGTATTCTTGTGATTCAAAATATCAGGCTGATTTTAGTTTTCCTTCGGACGAGAAGAGCTTCGAGTTTCGAGTTAAACACGAAGACAATGAGGAAACTAACAACAACGAAAAGGGCAGTAACTACAATGTCAACGAGTTATGTCCGTTAAGTTATAACAGTGCCATTACTGTCAAAGATCAAGGAAAAAATTTGACGGTAAATCATTCTCGATCTGTTTCTTATCAATGCGAAGATAAGTCCTGTGGTTTTCAGGACATGAAAACTGACAAGGCGACGGTTAATCTGAACAATAAGTACCAAGAAGTAATTATCAAAGAAGAAATCATACTGGATGACTGTACTTGTTATATCAATGATATTTATCCATCTTTGTCACAATTCAGTGCGTAATTTAACACATTGTATGCGCAAGTAGATCTGAGCGTAACACGAAAGCAAAGGGATGCCAATGATATGGCATGTGAGGTGAAACAGACTGCACACTCAACACTGCAGTCTATCATGGAATCTGTGATTTAAAATTTATACTTAAATTTAGTTGTTTACTTTAAACTAATGTATTAGTGTTATTTTCATTCTATATGTATAGGTATATGTATAAGTTCGTAATGCGGAGAACTATAATTCACCGAAGGCCAACCGCATGTAAAATGTTTCCATTTTATTTTACTTTTTTTTTTGTCGTCTTTTTTTTTGTTGCCAAATTGATGGCCAGCATTTTCCTTTTCGCCTAACTTTCGCCACTCTGCATTTTCCTTTTCGGTTTCTATACTTTAAGCATTTTAGTCATATTCTAGGGTTAATTTTTCAAACATGGATTCATACATGTACAGTTTTAATTTTACTTACCGGCACTTCGCGTCACAAGTATAAATATACATTTATCATGTGTACGTGTCTAGCGTATTGAAAATTAAACATATCAGGGTCCACATACAAAAGGAAAAACAAAAACAAAAAAAAAATCTGTTAGTATAATATGATCGACTACTCTTTGATCTTGAAAATGTTTATATTATAGGTATAGGTATGTATGGACATATGAATGAACATACTATATTTGGTACAAATTCTTAACAATTGTTTGTACCGGTGTAGCTTTATAACATGATTGATAGTGATTACGAATGTTATTCTTTTAGAAACAAAGGATGCAGACTATTAAGTTTAGCTATAAATATTTAGAATACAAAAATAATAGGTATATAACTTTGTTGCTATTATTGATATAATTTTAATTATTTTCATTTAAAAATATTGTTTAATCTATCTATATACGTACATGAAAGAAGCCGGATGAATAAATTATTATTTTTTTTTTCCAAAATACGTTCATTTTATTCATATCCCCCGTTACTTACAGTCCGTTAAAAAAATATCTACAATATATCAATACAGAGCATAGTAAACCAGTATGAAAATTATATAAGTTAGAACAAAGAGGTAAGACACTGGTTGGAATTCTTAAACAAAAAGAGATTAGGGATATCCTTTGTAATGGATTAACTCATACGGAGAGGTAAGATTGAATTAAATCACTTGTTTTGAAAAGAACAAAACGTTACAACTTTAACTGCGAGAACGACTACAGCAGTAGTTTTAACCGCAAGATAGATTTTTTTTCCTCCCACTGTTCAAGGGAATTATTATAACTTCCGCGAGTTAATTAGTCCTCGATATCGTTAATACACTACCGGATACGGCGGGAAAAAATATTCCATACGGTTGTGGTCGTATATAACATCCGATATTAGATTGGAAACTCGAGGCTATGGATATTGTTATCTTAACTAAGATGAGATAATATTCGAAGATATTTATTCAGATGAGATTAAAGGTGGACATCTATGAAATCGCCACAAAATATAAGATCGTTTTCATTATTCATCTAGACGGTGGAACAGATAACGGTGAAGTGATAAAATTCTACGGTATTCACAAGTTCCGACAGAAGATTGAGTCTTATTATACTCTGTACGAAGTACAGTCGGGCAATAAAGTTCTTGTAGGGTCGAAATTAATAAATAATAGCCGATCGACCGGCCGTAACGCATCGTTAGGCCTGCTCAATAGCGTAGACACTGAACCTAAATTTCGACCCTATGAGAACTTAATTGCCTGACTGTACACTCGGCGAAGCTGATTCTGTCTGGTTGGAGGATTCGATTTTGGTGAATCTTGAATCAACGACGGATTTGTTCATCGAATCGGAAGATTACACGGAAATTATCTGGAATTATTATGGAGCAACTTAGTTTTATTGTCTTTATAATTAACAAGAGATGAACATGAACATCGTGATGAAGCTGCGATAGATAAACACGGATACAATAATCATCGACGAAAGATGAGACTGATTTGTAAAGACATGTTTTAGATGAAATTATAGATATAGTTAATGTACACCGAAACCGAATTCCATTCTATAACTTGAAGAAGTTAACTTAAATCATCGGAGTATATGTATACGTCGATTTGAAGGAGAATTACATACAGATGATGTATAAATGAAGTTCAGCAGTAATTATCACGCAATTGGAATCCGAAGCATATTGGAATTGGACTTATAATAGATTTGATTATTGAAACAAGCCAGGGAACCTGCGAGATCACTTTCAGTTTCATGGCAATCTGATTTCGATCCCTGAATATTCTGAAGTAATTCGGAAACCCACAACCACTTAGTCTAACTTTTCCTACTTCCACAGTCGACGTACACAAATGCTGTCACCTCTAATTCCCAAAACTGTTAATCAAAATATTTAGCAGACAATCTGTAAGCGGTCAACACTGAGATTGTCTCTAAGATTTACAAATTTTAATATATCTTGATATAGCCTAGGATTTTAGTAATACTTAAATTTATGGCACGATATCGAAAATTCTGAAATTACCGAGATGCTTGATTAAAATATTCTTTTATAGATCACTCGTTTGAGCAGGGTAATTTTCGCCATTCTTCCGCGTGGAAAATTCACGGTGCAGTATACTTTGATAGAACATATTGTATCGACAGCTGAGAAGAACAACATCGTACTTCAGAATTTGGATCAGAGGGATCGCATCTCAGAATTTGATTCAAAACATCGTTTCTCAAAATTTGGTTCAACAACATGTAAGGCATAGCAGATACGATGTTGTTGAACCAAATTTTGAGATACGATGTTGTACTGCTCAGCCGTCAGTATATTCTACATATATTATTCAATACAAATTAGGTGTATATATTTATATCATATTCAATAATTAGCATTGCAAAATTAATATTCAGTATTTGTATCATTTAATTTCCCTCGCGTTTCAAATTCTGAGTTTAAAACCACGCGGTTGAGAGTCGGATTCACGCCGAGGCGAGGGTAGGAAAGCCTTCTCTGTGTCACTTTTACGAGAAATTAAAATGAACATTTAGTCAGGAACGATTTATATAGACCGTAAACCGTACAACTCCAATCAATTTTACATACCTATAATTTTTTCAAAGCAAGATAAAACTGGTTTTCGAATTCGAAAAACTTTTCATTGCTATTCAATAAGTCAGCCTGTGCAATCAGCAATGAATACTCGAAGTAACACGTGGGCTGCGTTTCTATGTTTTATACACATGACCCATAGAAATTTGATTCGTAAGCCGCCCCGTTCTAGTTAAAACTTGATAGCCTAGCAACATAGCTTTGAATTTAAGCAGCAATTGCGTGTTCAACGAGATTACACGCACATCTGTATGACGTATGCCTAAATTTACAATAATCAGCAACCGTTTCGAAGCCCGAAATAGAAGACAAACGTCATATCTTACCAAGAAGCGAGCCCGAGGGTAAAAATAAAAAAATTAAAAACGAAAATTTGTGTTCACTGATTGTGTTCACCGGCTGATAATTATTTACGCAAAATCTAATCTTCTTATCTATCTCGTGCATCAGTGAAGTACTCCATATGTGCATCGGAAGCAATTCGTATTTTTGGTGCATTTAAGATAGGCATCCGAGGTTTCGGCACTTTGAGAGACATGTTTCGTACGGTTAGCTGTCGACCGGGTATATCGAAATAACATTCCCGTCTGACGCCAAAGAATGATTGCTTATGAGACTTACGGTTCTGATTAATCTGACGACTGAATATTGAATAAGTTATCAAGATTTTGTTACGCGTATACCGTATCAGGTATGAATAATATGAAACACTGAATGCAGGCGACATCGTAATATCGATCTGTAAGATTGATTGCCGTTAGCTTAAAATAGCAAACTGCACTTGCTAGTGACCGTGCTAAGGATCGAAAAACTGCTAATATGTAGTGGCAATCGTCAAGTCATTCCGCTTAATGTGGTCAATGTCTGTCAAGCGTAAACTGCAGCCCACGGGACTAGATACAAGGCAATGAAAGTTGGCGAGCTGCATTTTACTATGCGGCAGCCTGCTTGCAAATTGCATTTCACATTGATCGCGTTTCGACGCACTATAACGTCACTGTGTGTTTCATTTTCTTTGATCAAATTTTATCGAATGAAAAATTTTCGATCAATATATGAAATGCGTGCGCAAAAACCAGTCGAAGTCATCCGACCTTATGATCATTTTTCCCGTCTCAGACAAAACGACAAACTCTTACTGGCTCATGCCTCTTATAAATTAGAATGGAATGTTCGAGGCGCCTTGTGCTGTTTCACTTCAACAGAGCCGTTCCGAGTGCAAGCCAAAGACGCAGATTCGTTTGGGGAAGGTGTGAATAAATTTTTTGCCATTTTGGCAGTGCGCCAGCCTTCGCACGTTCGATATGCATAATTACTTGAAATCTCCGTAACTATGGGGTTCGTCTATTCGATCCATTTCAGCACTGAATAAAAATAGGACTTAAACCACGGTGCGAATCTCGGTGTGCAATTACATGTTAGGTCTTTGCGGTTTTTAGGCACGATCGTTGCAGAAAAACGGAGTGCCTTATACATTCGCCATCGCAAAGAACGTCGGATCGAGAAAAACGTCTCAAACCATATGGGGAGCACGTTTTGGCACCTGAAAAACTAAAATAGCGGACCTTGAAATATAGTCTATTGGCTTTGAACGAACTTATAGCACTGTGCGATCGTGCCTCATGCAAAAAAGCGATGAGCCTCTTGGCTAATTCCGGCTGGTAATTTTCACTTTCTGAGTATCGATAATCCGGGAGAATGCTTCCTCATCCGTCCTAAATCATATTCGGCAGAAGTAGCAGTGTTTTCTGGAGTAATTCGAGCGCCTCAATGATAACTATTGTATGCCAGGTAGCAGATAAAGAGACTCGATCAAGTGCAATGAGTACCATATTCATTTTTAAGAAATAATTACAAATTGCCTTTTCTTCCTAGTCCCATTCGACTGCACTTTCCTAACTCGCCCAGTCCTAATCGACCACGGTTTCCGAACTCGCCCAGTTTCCAAACTCACCCAGGCATCAGGAGAACATCTGACCCGAGGAGGTATACCGAAATTTTTGGCAGGAAAATCCGCTGAGTGTATAATGTCTAAGCAAGCATGCATTCGTACAGATGTGTCTCGCTCTCTCTCTGTGCATGTCTCATTCGCTTACGATCTATAGAATTTTCGGAATTTCAAGTCGAAAAATTTCTCCTGGTATCAGGAAAATATCTGACCCGAGGAGGTGTGCTAAAATTATTGGCAGGAAAGTTGTTCGTGCCATATGTCAATTATTAGTCTTATAAATATGACTAAAAACCGTCTTTATAGTGCTCTTTTTAATTTATTTTCCTAAGAACAAATGGTCGGCCCATAACGCAAATTATAAGTTATATAAATATGACTAAAAACCGTCTTCATAGTACTTTTTCAATTTACTTTCCTAGAAACAAATGGCCGGCCCATAACGCAAATTTCACAGAAAACTTGGTGAATTGGATGGATGATTTGTGAATTTATTCATCAAAATTAAAACAGTCCGAAGATCTGAAAACATCCTTTTACTTGCTTTTCATGCGGCTTCTTCACACGCCGGGAACTCTTGACGCGACGGTGTACATACCTATGTATGTACATTTCTTCACCGCCCAAAAAATGAGGATATGTTCATAGAATGTTTAGAATATGTAATCTCATAAAACTATGAAACTCTAGAAAAAAATTTGTTTACCCTGGCTTGATGCAACTCTGATAGAGAGATAAAAGGGCACTCGCCTCTTGGGGAACGGTGAGAAACAAAGCAAATTCAACTAGATTATGATTGTTCTAACCAGGCTTTTTTTCACGAAGACGCATGATATCAATACATTCTTTTTATTCCTAGATGATAAAACCAGCAATAGGGATGCTAAATTCCGATAGCATGACATAATCGACAGTCAAATAGTTGAACAATAATTATGCACAGGTATATATTTTCTGCAGAATTTTTGGCTATCAGATGATAAAAGTACCACTACGTGTGAATAGCCGTACTAACACTCGATGTCATCAAGGTATCATACGCAAACTACCTACATAATCCGATAAGGACTAAGTATTTAACGGTAGTTTGAATATCGCCAGTAAAATGACATCAAATGCGTATCCAGTAATGGTTTTTGGGAAAACTGGACACAGTTATTTCCATTTAGTCATCAATGGTGACATGATATGCAATATAATTAGTCAAATATACACTCGAACAAATTCTGTTGTCAGTTTAGATTGTAAGCTTGATACTTGTTCCGACATTACAGGATCGATTACGATCGCGAAGTCATTGATCGTGGTCAGAACTAGGATATGATACGTTGATCCTTCATTGACCAGGATGATTTTTCATTCATGATTGACTCGAAATATGAACGTCATGAAAAATACTATAGTACCGTTACTCACATTGTCAAGATATTCTGCGACGATCCAACGAAAGAAAAATCTTTTTTCAACACTTCCTCAATCCCTCTCTCTCTCTCTCTTTCCTTCTTTCTCTCTTTTTTCACTTTCACTAACCGCTGACTATGAAAAAACAGGAACGACGAAATAGGAAAAAGGACCTAAAACACGTCGAACAGATTGTAATACCGGATCCGGAATTCAAAAAACCGCAGCGGTTGCCGCTCTTTTCCGTTCTCCAGCTCTCTCCGTCTTCCTCTGTCTCTCTGTAAAGTGGACCGCGGTAACCGGCTGCCCAGCGCGAACTGATAAGACCCATGTCCGCGGTCGCGTCTCTACCTCTAGAGATTCGATCCAACCTCCCTGCGGTCTCCACTGGTTCTCCGCTGTTCTCCCCGTCGTGAACTTCGGAGTCTCCAGGCGTACGTCGTCTTGCTTGTGGGATCAAAATGTAAGGACCAACGATTTCCAGGTTCGGCCAATTTCGACAGCACATTATACAGAACCTGCCCTCAAAAGGAGCCAACGAAGATGAACAGATATAAAAAAAAAAAAAAAAAACTCTCGGTTAGACACTCGAAATTTGATCAACGTGTCTGAAATTCGAGAGGGATATTAATGTTAATACGATAGAATGCAAAGTGGTGCTTGGGCGTATCACACAGCCGAAGAACGTTGGCTACGGGTCAATGCCCAGATTTAAGGATTATTATAATGAAGATCTCGAGAGGATAATTAAAGACTTGATTCCGAGCTCAAGGGTACCTCTACACGTGATCGGAAATGTTGTATCGCATGAACTTGCGGTTGCCCTTAAAACTCGTGCCCCGAAAGATAAGAATTTACGCGAAAGCGGAAGTTGTAAACGTCTATATATTACGTTAAAATGTGATATGCATAGGCATATAATTATATTATGTGGACTTTGAATTATCAGCTGTGCGGTTGAAACTATGGCGAACAATCTAACGATAAGCGCGAACAAACGTCACGAGGAAAATAATCATTTTTAGTAATAATAGAAATCACAATGAATTGTTTCTACATCTGATTCTCACAGTCAACAGAGATGCAGACAGTATTTAAAATTTCAAGGCGAACAAAAAGTTCGTTCAACGTATCTTCGCGCTTAGAATCGATTTCCTACAATCCCGATGGAACAGATTGCTTAGGTTTGAAACTAAAAATGGACAGCCAGCTGAGGAGACTTTAAACTAGTCAAAAATGCAGGTTTCTAGTTCTATCGAGGTCCCTATCGGGTATGCTCGCCCGGTAGCTTGAAACTGAGTCCTTTGACGCTGACGTAATACACATTATGACATAAGCATACAGAGTACATGGAACCTGTTATGCTACTGCTGTAAATCAGCGACGGAAACACATTGTGAATCAGCATTAATCGAATCCGATAAAGTAGAGGATTCGTACTGATTCCCGCCTGTTTGCGTGCGGCATAAGTAGTTCATTAAATTCCCACTAGGATGATGGTCGATGGGTTGCATTTAATACGGCGCAATTATTGCGGGGCTAGCACGATTAGTTTGAAATAAAAAAAAAAATAAAAAAATTACGTGAAAAGCTTTAATTGTTACGATCGAGTACACAACATATCATAGCTCCACAAAATCATTCTCGAGAGTTTTAATTTCGAAAAAAGTTTCTTTTAGTTATTTGCCTATGGAATAGATTAAGATAAGCTACATACGTCAAGTCTATTAATTATTATACATACATACATATAGGATATATGATACGCGTTGCTTGACTTAATAGTCTTTACGCATGCTTCTTTTTGTCAGTCCGTCATCTCGCACATGGAGAAAGATATAAAAATACATATTATACCGTCACGAAGATATACGAGAGACAGTTTCTTCAGTTTAACTGCGAGCTGTTACATTTCATATGACAATTAACTGAGCCATTATATAATCAGACGATTACATTTGTAACTAATTAATTTCTCGACAAAATATTCACATATGCCATTATGTGTATAATGCCATTCAAAAGAAATCTAATTTTCAAAAATAAATGAAACTTATTACCATAACTATAATACGTCTTTAAAAAATTCTACACGTCAACGAACATGAATGAAACGATATTCACAATACTTTAAATGATTTTTCAATCGATTGATCTCTAATTATTAGTGAATGCGTTTATAATTATTGGTACTTTGACGAGGTAATTGAATAATAACGCCCCTCCCGCGGCGTATAAAACATTGGATAAATGATTCGATGCTACGCTTACAAGTTTCTCATAATTATTTTTTTGATAATTAGATCGAAGTAATTAGATGAACTAGATTAATTTTATTATTTTTGAGGCGGGTTTTTTTTATCTATGATTTGAAAATTACCAACGTCACGGCCTTCTGCATATTTCCTAAAAGTTCCTATTTTCCGCGTTTGCTGAGCTAAACAGTGAATACATCACGACGTTACGCATGTATCTGTATTTTGGAACTGAAATTATGACCTGACACCTCCCGTTCATAAAATTATGTAGTATAAGGGCGTGAACCCACTTACTGGACTCCGTTTATGGCAATCGAGGCGCATGACTAAGGTCTTATACATCCATCGGCATTTCCTCTTCATTTTTGTAGCCTGTATATATTATTTTCATATTGTTATACGACGTACGGCGTGACCAGAAAACTACGCACTTTGTGCACTGATTATAATTATCAATTAAGATTAATTGTAAGTGTATAAAGAATTCACGAGTCGACGATAAGCTTATACGATATGTTATACTATACATAGGTATACCTATACATATAATAAACAGACGATTACCTGTCTAAATAGACATAATCTATAAATGTGTATTACGTTGTAGCCTGGGTAAGCTAGACAATTTTACATTTGTTACATTTACGAATGTTCAACAAAATAAACGATACAAAAGTGACTCGAACGTCCCGAATAACATATACATAGAAGTGGTCGTAACGATCCCTTTTCCGCGTTTGTTGTTTTAAATTAGACTTACGCCTTCTTGTGAAGGATACATGTAGCATTGAAAAATCGTTAATTTTCTTTCTTTAGCTTAACTTTCAATCTTTCGGATTCTTGAAACGTGTTCAAACATTTGTTCATGGTCAGAAACATGTCTCCATCTTTATTTTCCCTATACCCTTCTAGAACTGAGAAGAGAATTTCCAGTTGATGAGTTGTCCATCCGCGCGTGATATAAACTGTTTTTCGTAACAATTCTGAGATTTGTCCATCTGTTAGTCTCTTTGGTTCGTTTGAATTTATCAGATCCGAAGTGACTGGTTCTAATAACTTCTGCCGTTTAGATGGAGAGTTTCCTAGTCCTGCATTGAGTTCTCTCTTTATGGCACCTACTCATTAATGTCAAATAATGTATTAAAATTAAACAGATTATCAACTCTAGTACTTTCTACCCAATTAAATGTACGATTCATACTCTTTTTTTTACCTGTTTTCATTGGTACAGTAGAATGAAATGACTGCACAGTATTAATTTTTTTTCTAGACTTGGCCTTTGTTCTCAGTCTCCGTGGTGAAACAATTTCTATTACATCTGTAAATATTGTATTTTTCAGCATGATTCGTGCAGTCTGATTAATTTTCCAAAAACGATTTACTATTGCGAAAAAGAAAAGGTATTCTTATTCACCTGACTTTCCTTCTGAAGTGGAATGTGCAGATTGGACAGTGCACGGAGTTTTTCTGGCTTTAGTCTCGGCCTTGATTCTCTTAATTGCAGGCTTCAGAATTTCAATGATCGCTGTAAATTCCGGTATAAAATCATCTTACGAGAAATTAGGACAATTCAATAGACGTAAACGATAGGAATATGTATTAATATTTTCATATACTAGTGCAATTCAGTTCTGATTTGATATCTTCCCATAGTTGTTTATATAATTTGTAATAAAGTAATGCAGTCGTGAACATACAGCTAGAGGACTTTTGTGTCGCACCACACATTGTTGAATTGACTTGATTATATAGTTGTTCAAAAAATCGTTGACGTTCCAATGTTCCTGGAGTTGTTATCTCATATACCTCACCCTGATACTCGTTGTACAATGATTTTATCTAAATTGTTGTGCATAAAAGTTTATCAAAAATTTTATATGTTTTCTATCGTATGAAGATTATCGAATTTTACCTCATCTGGTAAATTGCTCGGGGTACAAGTTGCAGTTGTTAAGACCAGCATTGACACTGAACTGTCGAGTCCGGACATTAAAGATTTAAAAACAACACGTGCTGGCTCATCGACTAAATCCCACCAAGCCAAAATCTCAGGAACATATAATAGCGACGGAAGTACACGCCGGGCTTCCTTCACCCGCTACACCAATAAAATATCATTATTTTTAGTCTAGAATCATTTTGCAAAAAATTATCTGTCTGTATGATCGTCAAGATTAATCTGTGAAAAAAAAACCATAAGGCCTAACAGTCCTTATAAACATCGGGTACACTCGAGTCAATAAAGTCTTTGACTATTGATACATCGAAAGAAGAAATAATTGATAAGAAAACGTGGTCTAATTTCAATGGTGTGCAACGAGTAGGACTTTTGCGATAGAAAGTTTTACTTGTATGATAGCTTCCTCAGCTGCACGTCCAGTTACTTCGAACAATGTTGTGATGTCCAGAACATGGCATGGTAAATGTTCCAAGGCATGAAGAATTGCCGGACCTAAATGACGAGTGTGAGCATTGTCTTCCCCAGAAAGCAAGAGTCGTGGACAGTTGGACGATCTTGACATAGCTTTTCCAGTGCTGAAGAATAAATTTTGTATTTCATTCGATATGGACTTGTCTCACACTATTTACTACCGATGTTAATTCATTCACTGAATTAATCAATCCCCTCACATTATATCAGAAGTTAACATATCTGATGGGCAAAGATTTTTTAATCTGAACATTAGATTTGTTAAAGTATCTTCTAGGAGTGGTTGAATCATTCTCGATAGACGTTTAACTCGTGTTATCGCGGCCCGATGCGATGCTGGAATAATATTTTGCTGAGCTTTCAAGAAGTCTTGCTTCTCTATCTGTGAGGAGGAAAATTGAAAAACGTTATGAAACGAAATATTTGTACGAACATTTAAGATATGTGAATCCACATGCCTTATACTGAGAATACAAAAGAAGATGTCCTGAATTTTACGGTGGCAAGTAACGGACGATGAAAGATGATAATCACATTTTATGGCTCACAATCAGAGGATATATTGAAGATAATATACAGCCATACTGCGAGATGCGTGCATTATGAATCAATTTACCTTGAGACATCTTTCGTTAATTTGATATTTTGATCTAGATGTATAAATCTGAGGATAAATTCTTCGGACGCAACACATAACTGCTTCCGCACAAATTGCTTGCAAATCACTTCCGCAAAATCCTACAGTCTTAGCTGCTAAATAAGCCAAAAATTTCTGTGACGGTTTCTGTTTCCAACTTTCAATGTGTACCTGTGTGAGAGGGATTTTGAATTGCCGGTCAATTCAATTTGCTAAAATTTTGCAAGCCATTCGGACTAATCCACAAAATGAATTAATTATCCATCTACAGTATGATGGCTCAAATGATTTTCGAAATATTTTCGAATGTCGCATTTATAGTCACCGAAAGAATTTCTTTCCTAGCACTGTAAGATGGCAATGGAAAATACAACTCTTTGTCGAATCTCCCGGAACGTCTGAGAGCAGGATCTATTGCATCTAATCGATTTGTCGATCCGATTACAATGACTTCTGAATTGTTGTCCAAGCCATCCATCAATGCCAAAAGGGTTGAAACTACACTCGCGTGTACATAGTCTTGGTCGCTGGATCGGATTGGGGCCAAGCCATCAACCTCATCAAAGAAAATAATGCATGGCCTGGATTGATGGGCCTGAAATATAATGGGTCGCTTATCACTCTGCTGAGCACCGGTTGTCGGATATCCAAATTTGAAATACTGACTTTAATGTATCTTTATGACCAAAATTTGTAGTCTAGAACAAACTCTGTATTGAAATAATTCGTTGATTAAGTCAAAAGATTCGCAACGCTTTTATAGAATCCACGATAAAAACGACATTATTCATTTACTTGTACGTTTGACTCACGGACTGAAAAATTTGTTGCAGTTTTTTTTCACTTTCACCAACCCATTTGCTGAGGCAATCAGAACCCTTGCGAGAAATGAAAGAGACTTTCCTTTCGGTATTACTGCATTCTGTAGCCAAGGCTGCAGCCACTAAAGTTTTTCCAGTTCCTTTTGAAAAATCAGATAAAAGCATGTGGGAGGCAAACTAATTAGAGCTAATAAACCTGGTTTCAGAATATTTCAATCATTGCCATTAAATAAAAACCCGTAGAATTGTAGAGAATATTTTTTCTATTATTACCAGGCGGCCCGTAGAATAATAGTCCACGAGGCGGTTTTATATTGAATTTAGCATATACATCTCCATACATCAAAGGGAACAGTACTGTTTCCTTGAGAATTTGTATGTGCTTCTCCAAGCCCCCTACACAAGTGAAATCTTTTTCCTTAGACATTTTGTGGGAATTGGCAAAACACTATAGCTGACTGTACTCGATGAATATTCGTATTTAAAAAGGTGCTGGTCCAAATGAAAACGACAAGCTTTTTATACACTGTTCCAGATATTTAAAGAGTACTTTCAATGCACGCATTTTAAATTTTGGACAAAATTCCTACTGAAATTTATTTAATTTCTGGGAATCAGGTGTTTTAACGATATAATTTCATGTTTTTGAAGTTTCATCAATCAAAACATTTTGTAAACATGTGAACATCAGTTTTCAGTGAAAAACAAATATTGCAGACACTGTCTACTATGATGGACTATGAACGAGTGAAGAATATCGATTGATTTCATATTCTTTGAAAAAAGGCAAATTTTTCGAGCTTGCTATAAAATAAAAAAAAATGTATGAATATTCTGATACCCTGCCAAATAACTAGAGAAACTGATAATAGTTTCATCTTAAAAATACGATGTAATAAAACCATCAGAAAACTGAATAAATTTAAATAACATTTTAATATTGAATGTAATTTGTTATGAATGAACTTCACAAAAACACTTTTTTTTTTCTTTTTTTTTTTTGTTAGAAAATTTCGGTTTTCTTTTATTTATATCGAGCATACGACAATAAAGTGTACTTAATAGTTAAAATAAATAAGGCAGTGTATATTCTTTCTGTCTTTTACAACTTACAAATACCATCGTGTTCTTTAATGTAGGCTTAAAGCTGTTACCTACTACGTTGTACCAAATTACTACATGTTCATCGGTCTAAGGACGGCGCTAATGAAATACATTGCTAGCGATTGTTACAATTCACATACTCTGTTCAATTGGACTCGGTAAATACTAGATGAAAATTCTTAAGGTTTTCTCCAATCTAAGATATTCTTCTAGTGAATTATACTTAGAACTAATTTGTTCGGCAGTGTTCGCTGGAAGCCCTTAACTTGACCAGCAAAAGTTCACTTACACAATGTGTTTTGTTAACAGAGTATTGAACGATCAATTTTTCAGCAGATAGCACCAATGAGCAAAAAATGCACCACAACTGCTGTTGGTGGATTGGTGAAAACTCACAATTTGATTGTAAAACTCTTCATTTTTTCCTCAAAATTATCATGCTGCTAGCAATATAATTGCATTTTCAACCAATGCGCATGAATTCATTTTCCATTTAGTAGTTTACAGCTATGGATTTACAGCAGCATTGATTTCTGTACTTTGAGACAATGAAAATTGCTACGACTGGGAACACATTATTATTATTATTAATATTTTTTTCTATTTGTTTTTTGTCTTACAAGTGAAAAATAGACCATTGTCAAGATTTATTTATCTGCTGTATGTATATAGTATGTATGTATGTACTTATATCAACATAAAATATAAAAATTTCCAGACTATGTAAAAGTTCATTAAATATTTATAAACCATAATTTTTACATAGCCGTAATTTTCACATGGATAATAAGAAAAGAAAAACCACTATCATATCATTTACATTCTTAATAGATGAGACAATCATTATCAAGCTAAAAACTATTAAAAATATTGAATACATATATATATATAATTCGGAAATTTTTTCAAACTGCAAGTTTTTTTTTTTTTGGTGCCACCTGTAATAAGTTTTATATTTAAAAATTTATACTAAATTCCACAAGTGAACTATCGCACTTAATCTCTTTGGCAGATAAATATGAATCATTCGATGCATACCTCTAGCGTGCTCCTATTAAAATATGTAAGTAGGTAATATACCTTTCATGCTCACGCATTTACATGCAATGCATTAAATTTATACATTCATGGAAAATGACAAAGAGAAAAATTTTCATTTGGAGCACGCCCACTCTTTACTAACACTATTGCAAGAACAGATGACAATGTTTTCTTTTGAGTGTAATCTATATCAAAAACTTATTATAATTGTCTTTGTAATATTCATTAGTCCATTATATGAGGAGGTTTAAGATAGAATCGATTTTTCAATTGGCTATTGAAAGTTATAAAAAAAAAAAATACACAAAAAAACATCATCATCTGAATTTTTGATGAAAACTAAAAAAGAGAAAACGTTATAACTGACAAGTTATAAACAAATCATACAGTATGTGCTAATTGGATTGTTAAATGTGTGTAACTGTTTAAAAATAATACGTATACATATAAAAATAATTTACTGCAACATGGGTATAATCTAATTTAATATATATATAAACAGTAGATTCACTTAATTTTGTTAATAATTATGCAGTAGGTTTAGTTAAGTGTTAAAATCATTCCAGGATACAAGTAATGGATATAAAATTAAAATTTGATTTGAAAAAAATGAATGGCGATGATAAATGATATAATAATTTTAATAATTCAGTCTTTAATTTGTTACTTCATTCATTGTTGAGCAACTACCTCATTGTATTTTGATTAAAATATTCAATTTATACCTTGATTTAAGCGCACACAAAACTATTTTAATCCTGGAATGATGAATGACAATTTATCTACTGTACCTAAGATACATAAGTATGTATATATATAAATAATAAACAGATACGAAGCCCTGCACGCTGGATAAATTAGGTAAAAGGAGTTATAATAAGAATTTCGATCGTTGATCAGACCAGTTAAGGAATTCCTATAAATATCTGAACACCGGTTCTGTGTAATTAGTATCGGGCAAAATAACAGTTCAGAGAAAGCAAGCTCCTTCGATGTATATGTGATGGCTATTTCAAATAGATGTATAAAACATGGAATAAGATATGATTAGTAGTAATCTTGTAGAAATTCAGCAGTTTAATTGTTCAGGAACTTGATTAAGTAGTCCTGCAATGAATGTTTCTAGAAATTCCTTAATTCAAGTAGTTTGACTACATGTAACCAATTCTCATGTCTTCGAATTCTGAAAGTTGCATCATACATCACAACCAACAATGTAGCCTACCCTATCATTCATCTTGTATGATCGAGGTATATCATGATCTTTAAGCTAAGCTAAAAGTTTTCAATTCGTAGATTCAGAACTTGAAACTTAGAACTTTGGTGAAAGTAAATATAAAGATCCGTAATTTTTTAAAATTTATAAATCATGCTCGTTGACGTTTCATTACATTATATGTTATGGAAAAACTTCAATTAGGTATATCTAATTGTTCTGATAATTGATATATTTACAGCTTATTCCGCCATGATGTGGCTATTTGCCAAACAAATAGAAGAAAACACATCGAGACACTGACCTATATGATGCATTGACAATTTAATTAAAATAATTATTTTCAATTTTTATTCATGCAAATGTATGTCAGAAAATCAAATTCAGAAGCTACGGTACAAAAGGAAAGCTAATTTTTATATGATTTTTTACATTTGTGTATTGTATAATGATAAATAGTAAAAAATCTGTATCTTATGCCCGGTTGTATAAAGAAAGTTATCCCGAGGTTAAGACTAACCCATGGGTTACCCAACGACTCCGATTGTTGTCAACAATGGTATCCATCGGGTAACCCATAGGTCAGTCTTAACCTCGGGATAACTTTCTTTATACAACCGGGCATTAGACAGTTACATATAATAATCTCGCGTTCGTTATCAGATTACATAATGTAGATCAGCATTTGCAATTTATGACTTTGTAATAATGTTTGTGAATAAACTGATTACAAAAAATATTAATCAATCGTAAGTACAATTTCTTGAAAGTAACTAATGTCAGAATGTTGGCATTGCATTCTGATAATATTATTTATGCCAAATCGTTGGAGATACAAATTAGATAGTTTACCTATATGTAATTGAACTAATATAGAATTTTCTAATCAGGAAGATGCAAGTGAAAGACATATAATACATCCAAGTTAATTACTATCAAACGTTACTAAATTCCGACTGATTTATGCATCTTTCACAGGTCTTCCAAATCTTGAATAATAATTCATATTCTTTACCATGACATTCGCAAACACATCTTAATACTGTTTGTGCAATCCACACGAAAAATTTAAATCCAACTTGGTGCGAGCAACGATCTTAACAATTTGATAAAAATTAAAAAAAATAAAACATTTACTTTGAACTCGAGTATATGACCGAGTATATTACCCAATGCAAAACTATTATCCACCGTGTAAAAAAATAATCAAACAGTTTGCTTTGGAGGTATACTTTCGCTTTAATAATATGTTATCCATGTCGAGCTAATGCTATTATCAGTGGCAGTGTGATTAGCTATAATAGTCCACAAATCGTGTGTTTGATAAACGTAATAAGAAGTATATATATATATTTTTTTTTTTACAGTCGGATATGCCTGTAGCCCTGAGTTTATAACTTTTTATAACAATTGCATAAGTATAAGTTGTGTTTACGATAATGTACAGTAGATCATTGTTATATCAAGTGGGTTTAGATGCCTCGTTTTCGCTTATAAATTTGAATATTACATCCAGCACATGGTACCATATTTCTTCGGCTGAAATCATTTTATATTTTCATTAGAAACTATAAATTTATTTGACATGATATTGTCAGAAAGAATTCCTTGGCCGAGCTCGGTACAAATATGTATTATTATACAAATATTAATTGCAAAAACGATAGCTATCCCAAAGATCCACCAGAAAGATTTTCATCAAGTTATATTTATTTGTATATTTGAAAATTTAGCTACGAAATGCAGACATCAGCTCTTACTGTTGGCCACCATTATTAAGTAGACGATATATAAAAAATTTCACGTATACGATAAATGTCTTTTTTTATTTCTATTTCATCTTAATAATTGCAGTGGAATTTTTCGTTTTACGTGAAAAGTCAAACATATACACCCGATTCTGGTTCAGACAAGGATATAGAGTTACCAGCATGAAGAACGAGATGGACTTGCATAATTATTTCCCAAAATAGATAAACTTGTTCAGTAAGATCAAAGAATATAATCCATAAGTATTATAAAAGAAAAAAAAAACGACACTAATTTAATCATTTTTGCCTCATTTGAGGATTGGCTTATCCAAACAATTTAATCGATACTAATACGCGAATCAAAAATGATAATCACAAGTTTAATAGAATAATGAAGTAATAGCCATTGAAGTATGCAAATGAAATGCATACAAGTATGCCATGTGTATGACAAATTTAATTCCGATTTATAAACTCTTGAAATGGAAATGCATGTGTGTTTGAGGGGATGAATAATTAACTAAAGAGTTTCTTCGCGTTATTGTGAAATGATATTATTCATCGAATGAAAATAATATTCTTTACTGTTAAAGATTCGATGAAAATATCACAATCAAATGAAAAAAATTTATACAACAGGTTGAATAATAAGCTGAGATAGCTACGTAAAATATAGATCGTCCAAGAATGGAATCACATGTATATCATCTGTCATTTGGTATCCATCACTCTTCCGTGTATTATACTCAATAGTGACGAGTCAACAGAAACTGATATGTCTTAAGAAGATTAATAATTTAAGACCTAGAGAGTATCAGTTGTGTTTACAACGTTGAGTGTCTCCTCCTGAGTAAATGTTTCATACTCTTCAAACCGCTCCACTTCGGGTGCGTTTACAACGTCCAGTGTCTCTTCCTGAGTAGATAATTCATACTCCTCAAATCTCTCCAGTTCCTTGAGCAAATCCTATAAACGATGTGTTTGTTAGCATAAATGTAGAAAAAACATGCTTTTGAATTTCAATGAGGAATTTGAATCGATTCGATAAATGCCACCAACTGAAGGGTGATGTTGTATTTTTTGCTTACCTTTGGCAGTGACCTTCTATCGTAATTATGGGTATATTTCCCAACACACCGACTCAATTGTACATATATGTCGCATAATACTTCTACAGGAAAATCCTCGGTTTTATCAACGGTATATTTGAGTGCAGCTTCAAGCTCGCTTTTATCGACTATAACTTTATCACTGACTCCAGTTTTGGTAGGACTAGAATCAGTTTCAATAGCAAATGACAATTCATCCATACTCTCACGTCTCGATGATGCGCTTGATCCCTCATTTTCGACATGTTTGTCATCATCCATTATCGCTTCATTCGATAGACTAATTTCGGCACTTTTTTTCTCTTTCTCAACCTCGGTATGATTGTTTTGTGATGTATCTTTCAGTGTCTCATTTTGGGAATCGTTCTCAGAATCAGAATTATAGAGAGGACCATTTCCATTGAGAACACTGTTGGCCTCGGTTTCAAATTCTTGAAACTTATCTAAATCTATACCTCTAGTATTTTCTGCACTTACATTTTGCTTGCTAGAAATTTCTGTCGTATTATCATCAAAAGCGATTTTTTTCTTTTTATGCACTTTCTTTACATATCCCCTTGCCCAAGCAGGTATTCTACGTTTTCTACCAGTAGAATACTTCTTTCCATTCACCATCATTCCGCTGGTCGGAGTCAACGTTTCTTTTTTATCATTTTTCTCATTATTTATCAGGGAATCTGTTTTTGAGCTCTTACTTTCCACATCAACGTCCGTGTTGTCAACCACTTTCCGATTTTTTGAAATCTCCCTACATTTGTCCTCAAAATCTGAATCCAATTCAGCCTTTATCAGTGCATAGGCATTATCTCGAAGGGAACATGCCCGATGTCTTATAAGTTTATCCGCTGGATCTCTGTGAAAATAACATATAACATCTGTGGTAATAATAGCCGTTATCAATTAGCACCTGTTAGTTAAAAGTAAGTGGTAATAATGCGAGTGGTTTTCAATGACTACCTGCATATTTTAAATTTGTTACACTTTCATATAAGTGGAGTGGCACCGTTCTATAATACTGATAGACTCAATTAACTTATCGTACTTTATAAAGCTGGCTTGATAAATATAAAGAGAGAATTCAATGCCACAGATTTAAAGTTTGTTACTTCAGAGAAAAAGCAGTACACATAAAAATACATTATTAGCTTGTTCATTGAAGTACAAACAACATTGTGTTGTTCAAGAAGATCTTTGTATTGGGACACTTCCGCCTTCTGATTATGTCGCATGACTATTAATACCGCGCAGTGGTAAAATTTTGCCGTAGAAAATTGTTAATCATACTTTAAAGTTTCTAATGTCTGTAGTCCTGACCAATTGATGTATAAACAGGGGAATATTTTACATGATGTTAAAACGAAACACTAATTATTGTTTAATGCGTGAATCATCTAAATAGAATAATTTTCGATTATAAATTTATGTCCTTTGGAGTTGATAGAATAAAGTTAGGAACGAAGCCTTCACTGAATAGTTTTAAGAAAAAAGTTAATGCATCTGAAAAGCACCATCGTGATGGGCAGCCAAATTTTTTTCTTTTCAACTTTCTTAAATGTGTTCCAAGATTCTAATGCAATCAGACACCGAGGAAATGTGAACTAGAGACATGCGAAGCTGTAGATTTGATAAATCCTTTTAGTAAATTGAAAACCACTGTATCTACAAAGCAACAACAGCAATGGATAAACAGATAAGACTGACTACCTCTTTAATATTCCAAGGGATGGCCTATCGCGCAAGCTGACATGGAAACACACAACATGAACGTCAGTATGAATCGGTGATCAGGTGATGTGCATGTATTAACATTGTTAACTTCTTTTTCAGTAGATAACAATAATGATGTCTGAAGAATTAATTGAATAGATAAATTTTCAGAATACTATAAAATTTCAGCCATCTGGCATGAAGATTAAAAATATGAGAGACAACACCTTTTATAATACAAGTATCTCGCAATGCTATCTTGTTTATCGATTTAACGTCGGAAGGGTAGCTTATTTGACGACACATTGCCAAACTTTAAAAAAATTAAATATATCAGTTTAGAGTCTTATCATAAATTAACTTTTCAATTAGTCTAACGCTTCCACGTATGTTACTGCAGATATGATATAACGTGTATGTTAAACAACTGTTTCCTTTCATTTTATCTTGAGTAATCTTCAGTTTAAAATTACTTATCTACGCTGTGGGATAGTTCGATAGACATAAAAGGATAGACCATTTCTTATATGAACTGTACGATGTATAGCTGCTAGGTAAGTGAAGTTAAGCTGAAAAATTGTGTAAAGAGTAAAAGAAGTCAGCTTTCAACCATTTTCAAGATCGAACTTGTGCTGTTTATTATAGTTGAGGAGGCATATCCATCCTCGCAGCAACTAAAGAAGTAATTCAGTCTGACTGACTTTAACTAATCAACTTTCTGCTTTACTGACTGTTATTGCCTTTATACTTTTAAAACGCAATGTTTTATTAATTCTTTTTAAAACTATAGGTAAATCGATAGACAAAATTAAACGGGAAATGATCTAGATTGACTTTCAGATACTCAACCTATTTTTAATCTGAATAAATCGACTAAAATGTTGTTTCCATGAAGTTAAAACGGAAATATAGTTTTTTTTCCATACTGTAAAAACCATTGTGTACTGAGTACCTCAAGTTAACAATGCTAGTTTAGTGAGTTTGGTGAATGAATGATCCCACCAATAGCATACCCTTCGAAATGATCAATACATCATCAATATTACTGACCTGTCTGGATTGTATTCCAAAGCATTTCGACAAATTAGATCAACATCATCTAGAAAATCTCTGGCACATAAATAACAATGCATATCTATTTTAGTCATCATTGTTTCCAGGTCCATTGGTTGTTTGATAATCATATTGTAGTCTGGTACCTCTTCCGTGTCTACAGGCTTTGTGAACATGAAAAATCTGTGGATAAAATTATGAATGATTATTTATTCTATAAAATAACAATTTGCTAAATTAAAATTAGGTATTAACGTTTTGATGAAATAAAAAGTTTTTCTATTTCACTTACTGTCGATTTCTAGCAAGTTTGGCACAAATCTCTCTTAGAAAAATTCTAAGTTCTCTCAATGACGCCTCTTCCTTTTCATACAGGAAAATTCTTTCCTCTTCAGTCATCCTTTTTGGCACAATAGCTGGAGCTAATGGTAGCTTTTCCAAGACTGTTATCTTGTCATTTTTAATCGGAGGTGATTTAAGACTCTGTACCATATAAATTTGTCCAAAAAATTTCTCCCTCTGATCTGAAGTCGGATTTGTCATCGAGTAAACTTCACCACGAAATTTACTAAACAAATTTCTAATATGGGATGGTAATTGCTCATGCATCGTATCGCTAGTTGACATTATTAGAATCGGTAATGTTGGATCAAGAGCCATGATGCGACACAGAAATACTGCTTTCACTGTTTCTGGGACAAGAGGCCACCATTGATCAATAGCTGGGATATAAATAATCGAAGGTACATTTCTACTTGCTTCATTGAACACCTGTGAATAGAGAACAGAAAACTGAAACACTGGAATACTTAATTTTGAGTGGTTGAATCAAGCAACCAAAATAATCTCATATAATTTTTACTCCTTGATTTCTCTTCATTATTTTTTATTTTAGCAGTTGAGTTTTCTTTATACATGAACATGGACAGAATTACCTGTACACAAGCTTCTTCTGGAGATCTCGCACTTTCTGCAAAAAGAGTTGCAACATCGAGAGTGTGTACTGGTAAATGTTCCATTAGATAGAGAATTGCTGGTGCAATGTGAGGCCCTTGTCCTCTGGCGTTGTATCCACCAGCAATTAACAGCCGCGGTCTATGAATGCCTCTGGCTATTTTTATCCTGTAATTTATTGTAAGATTAGAGGAGAATAGTTCCAATAATAATTCAAAATAAAAACTCACTTTGCCATAGAAGGGTTCACCCCTTGTGGGAATGTTCTTTTTATTGTACCGAGTATTGTCTCTATAGCAGGATTTAATAACGGTTCTAAAAATGCTTGTAACTTTCTTCCAGCGCAGGGAGCCATTCTGTGCGATGATGGAACAAGAATCGAACTTGCTTGGACAAAGTCCCGTTTTTTTACCTGAAAAATCGATAAAAAAAAAAAGTTTGCAACTTAAGTTAAATTGATAACGATAATAATTGATATAATTGAATTCAACACTACGAAAATTCATACTTCAACTCGCTTAGGATCCAAGACGAGTCTATCACTCGTCATATAAATCTGTGGATAAGTTCTTCTCAATCCTTGTAAAACAGCTTCAGTGCACAGAGCTCTTAAATCAGATCCACAATAACCAGTAGCTTTTTCGGCCAAAGCTTCCAACAGTTGTTCAGCTGGTGGATTTTCCCATTTGCTGACATGAATCTTGAGAATTTCTAATCTCTCTTTTCTTGGAGGTAATGGAAAAAACAACTCTCTATCAAATCGTCCGGGCCTTCGGAGAGCTGGATCTATTGCATCTACCCTGTTTGTTGCACCAATGACAATCACCTGTAATTAAGGAGAATTTTTGATTCTCACATTTGAGGAATTCGAAGACAAAATTAGTTAGGAATTTGGATTCGGCTTTACCTCTCCTCTGTTACATAGGCCATCCATAAGCGCCAGTAGAGTAGAAACAATGCTGGCATGGATTTGGTCCTGTTTTGTACTTCTTACAGGCGCTAAGCCATCTATCTCGTCAAAGAAAATAATGGATGGTTTTTTCTGTTGTGCTTGTTCAAAAAGCAGTCTTAACTGTCGTTCTGACTCGCCGACCCATTTGGACAAGCAATCTGCACCCTTGCGCATAAAGAACGAAACTTTTCGGTTTCCTTGACTACATTCATTCGCCAGTGCTCTGGCTATCAACGTTTTACCGGTACCTAGCAGATTCGAAAAGAATAATGAAAAGTTGAGTACACTAGAATAAGAATTTATAAGTTTTAGAACGAAAAAGAAACTCAAAGCAAGCATTGGATAAAAATCTTTGAGGGGACTTCTGCTACATACCTGGCGGTCCATGGAATAGAACTCCCTTTGGTGGTGTGATATGAAATCTATCGAACACATCTGGGTATATCATTGGGAATACTACCATCTCTTTCAAACAGTGAATGTGTGATTCAAGACCTCCAACATCGCTGAATGTTATGTTTGTGTCCAATGTAATGGGATCAATATCGGCTTTGCCGTCCGGTGGTCCGCCTTGAGGTATTGCTGATTGCCTGAAGACAAAATGGAAACATTTTGCTGGAGTCTAGGCCACAATAAATGCAAAACAAAAATAATAAACGATTAGGTATATTTATTTACCGTGCTTTCTTTCCTTTCTTTTTATCATAACGTTGCGGTTCTGAATCACTTGAATCGCTAGAGCTTGTGCTCTTACTCCTATGCTTGCATCTTCTCATTGAATTGGTCAGTACACTTCTCAATACTCTGAATGATCTCTGCACCGGTTCAACGCTAGCTTGGAACCTATCTACCGCTGGCTTTTTTTGACGTAAACTATACTTTCGAGGGCTAGGAGAGTCTGAGGATTCACTCAAATCACTCTCCACTACTGTAACAGAGGTAAAAACTCGATTCAGAACAAGAAAATGCTTTTATAAGCGATTCTTATTGTCATTCATCAAACATTAATTGGTCCTCAAGTTCACTTTGAGTTATCTATAGTTATATTGTAAGCTATACAAAATCTTGCAGTGGTTTTACTACATTTGCCAGGCTGCAATAATTCAGTAAAAATATAAAACATTACATTAAGAGAGCTGTTTCTATTTCGAGACTATCGATTTGTGAGAAAATTTGAATCGATGTAAAACTTGAGTTTACATAGCGTAAAAAATTTATTAGAGAAAATAGAGCTCACCTAATTTTTTATCTCTTGTTAATTGACGCTGTGTTGCTCTTTTAGTTCTTTTTATTCTTGTGTACATGTCCTCGTAACCCTTGAGTAAAATGATTATAATTAATACCCAATTTCAGAAGATGTAGACTAGACTCTATTAAATTATTGTTAAAAATAAGAAACAGATACTAACGTCTTCGTTATCTGAATTATCATTGTTTCGTGGTTTATCACTCTCTTGGGAGCTGTCTTTATCGTTTTGTTCTACTTTTGGCTTTCCATCTTTTTCCAACATAATACCGCTGTGTCTTGTAACAGGACCTTCTCTTAATCTAGGCGAGCTGTCCGACTTTCTTCTCCTGTGAATTAAAAACCTAACGTATTAATGATCCGATCACCAAATATGTAAATAACTGCAATGTAAGCTCTCAGCTACCTGGCTTCTTTATCTTCATTCATAGTGCTCAGTTCTGGCTTATTTCTTACGTCTTTTTCTCTTTCCCTTTCCTTTAAATCTTTTTCAGTCCTATCCTCATCTGGTCCTGGTCTTGGTCTTGCCTCGGATTCTTTATCAGGTTCTGAAGTGTCTCTGGACTCTTTATCGATCTCAGGTTTCTCTCTAGATTCTTTATCTCGTTCTGGTCTGTCTCTAGATTCTTTATCCCTCTCTTGCCGTTCCCTAAGTTCTTTGTTTCTTTCTGGTCCATTTCGTGACTCACGATCCTGTTCTCTGTCTCGTAAAACTCTAATATGCCTAGTAGGGCCTTTGTTCAACGGGTGATTCTCTCGCGATTTTAAGGGTATACGTCTCTTCAGTTCACGCTTTCTCTCGTTTACTTCTTCGACCATTTCTTTATCCGAAGATGAGCCTGGCTGTTGAAACATCGGATATCCTTTAAGTGTTTGAGTACCTAGGCAAATATGAAGGTTTATGATGAATGAAGACTAGAAATGACTCAATTAATAATTTAAAAACCGTATTAATCAATCCTTCACCTAAAATCCAGCTGGTATTCAAATTATCATAAGTCTGCATTCTGTTTCTTCCACTACGTCTAACGCTTGAATCATTTCTGTTCAGAAGAGGACCAGATATCGATATCGCACGAGATCGTAGCGTGCGTAGACTCTTTGATTTTCTAGCCGCTGAGCCAAGGCTATGACTGCGAGGTGTAAAAATATCCTCTTCTGTATCCATTGAATCCATGGTGGCTTCATCGTCGGACATAATCTAAAAATATTGAATTGTTTAGGGCTGAATAACGGTGATAAATATCATCTCTTAATATCAAAGTCCGATAAAATAATTGAAGATAAAATAGAAACAGACAAAGGAAGAAAAGATGATCTAATAAAGTCACGTCGACGACAAACCTTATTTCAACTTACAAACTACAAGAGTAGTTTGCGCCAGAGCATTATTGTTATTAAATAATTGTAGGAATCCACAGCAAGAGACCTGAAACCATTATTATCATGATTTGATTACAAAAATACGAAAAAGTGTTAAAACGAGAAAGTAAAAAAACGTATAAACACCTAATTTTTTGGTCAAATTAAAATTGGCGATAATTATTATTGAAAAAGTAATGATAGTTGATAAAATAAGATGAAAAAGATTAACTTTGTTCAAGAGAAAGAAACAGGTGCAGCAGAGGAATGAACTATGCGTATATAGATAGAAACAGTGTGTTGCAATAGTGATGTTTTTTAGTTAAAAATGTATATCGCTATTTGTAAGAAAGAGACAATAATATGTGCATCCGGATTTTATAAAATGAATACATATGTATCAAAAATAAAATACAGCAAAAAGAAAAATATTGAATGGGTAAATAATAAACAAGAGAGTATTAAAGTGGGATATGTGATAATGATAATAGTAACGATAAACAAAGCTTGATGAAGGCTGCACCCCTGAGAATAAGAAGGGAAAAACCGCGCGCGCATGCAATCAATCAGTCCAAATAGTTATATTATATTATTTGTTAATTAATAAAGTTAGTGTATATTACCTTCATCTGGTAAAATATCCGTTTCTCTAATAATATAAAATTGAACAAAGTAAGAATCGCCTCTGGATTTGGTCAGAACTCATCACTTTTTTTTAATGGGTTTATATTACCGTTCTGCTAACTCATGCGAGTCATATATAGAGAAAAGTTATTTAAAAATGTTAATATAAATTCACTTTAACGGTTATTTGTTCACATTTAATAAGATTATTTTCAATTTTTCCAACTAATATTACGTAGCTATTTGATTAAAATAATTTCTAACGTCCTCTCGCCCGTTGTGAAACGGTCTCTGGCTGTGGCCCGTGGCCTGTGGTGAAGATAGCAACGGTACTCAGCTCGAACTTCCAGTCGCACACCTAACCTATCTTTCGATTTAGATAACGCGTTCATCTTATTATCTAAAATTTATTACAAGATATATCTGATTCTTTATTTTTTTACGAAAAAACAAGAAAACAAAAAAATAAAAAAAAACCACTTGCTTGTCGTCAACAATTTATCGACATTTGATGTCAATACGAATGGCGGGTTTATATAATTTTGACAATTATCATTAAAATTCAAGGCCGAGTGACAGCTGTCAATTTATTTTTTCATTATTATTATCCGTTTCGCCAATCACGGAAATAAACTAACCCCAAATAAATAGTACGCACGAAAAGATCGGGTTTCAAGGTACGTGGGGATATTCGAAAAAAGAAAAAGAAAAAGATAAAGAAAACGAATTAAAACAGAACGACAATGTGCGTGATTGATTCAAATTTATAACAATTATAATTGAGACACCAATTTTCTTTCATTATTATTATTTTTTTGTTCTTAAACATGATATCACTAGTTCCAAATATTTGGGAGATGCTAAGAGGTGTTATAGGTAAAGATTTTATTGTTTTTTTTTTTATAAAAGAACATTATAACACTAATTAACGATCAATACCTCATACTCATTAATAAGAACCAAACATTTATGAAAATTTCAAAAATACAAGTTACCATTCCGTTCATGAATTTTCCAATATCACATTCGAAATGTGCAAATTCAACAAACTTCAGCCATTTAATAATCATATTTCAAAATTATTATTTCATCCTCCCAAACAAGTGCTATTCTTCACAAACATCACATTTAATTTCTACAAATTTGAGAATGAAATAATTGATAAAAACATTTACCAATTTTCTTTTCACAGTTATGATGAGTTTGAAACAAAAATCAGAAAACTTTTAACTTGCAAGGTAGAAGGTTTACTTTGAGATAGTTTTTAGCTAAATTACCTGCTACTTTCAGTTGAATACATCGACATCGACGTGGACTTCACGCTTTGGCTATCATGGCTACTAATGCCGTTGCTCGTCACTTTTCTACTTCCTTTGGTAATCGTTCTTCTCTTGTACGCCACTGCGTCAATTCTTTACGTTTACAAATTACATAGGTATGAATTTTTCGTTATAATTTATTACACCCTTTAACCAGATGAGATAAACAATAATTCTATATTACAATTAGTGATAAAACCAGTTTTATTTATCACGTTAAAACAGCTTGAAATTATTCAAAATTAAATCGAATCTTAATTGCAGTTATCTCTCTCTTGAATGATATCGATAACAACTTCATTCTGTATGAAAATAATGTTGCAGAGCTCGATTAAGACATGCTTATGAAACTGATTGGAAGACTGCTGCTAGAGATACAGTAGCTGTGATATGGGACGCTCATGGTTGGATCTGGCATGGTATGTTATATAATAGAAGAGATATAAGATGGGACAGAGAAATTTATAGATATTTATGCCTCTACCGATATTTGAAGACAAACAATATGAAGAAGCAAGGGATTTGCTCTATTACATCTAATCAGCTTTCAAGAATTATCATTCCAATCAGTTCATATCACAAAGAATCTTACAATCCAGAAATATCAGCTTAAAAATATTTTGGAAGACTTTGATTCCTGGTAATCAAAGTAGTTTAGTTAAAAACTCAATTTATGGCATGAAATTCGAAAGTCTTACGATGAATATAGGAAAGAAAAGTTTGACAATTATATTATCAGTTGATGTACTGAAACTTGAAGCTTCAAAATTTCCCAAGCATGCTTATCAACTGTAAATAATAAGATAATAGTTTTTGTAAGTCAATAGCAATAGTTTTATACAATGATTTGAATGCCCTGTAAATTTTTAACAGGTTACGAGATAGTTGGCCTAAATAACATTCCAGAAGACGAACCAGTATTATTTGTTTATTACCACGGAGCTATTCCAATAGACCTTTACTATTTCATATCCAAAGTAGTCCTTTACAATTCTAAGCTAATCCACACAGTTGCCGATCGTTTCCTTTTCAAAGTTCCTGGTTGGTCCATTATATCTGATGTCCTCAAAGTTATTCCGGGTACTATACAGACATGTTCGTCTATCTTAAAAGATGGAAACATGCTTGCTATTTCTCCTGGTGGTGTTTACGAGGCCCAATTTGGAGATTCTTACTACCGTTTAATGTGGAAAAACCGATTAGGTTTTGCCAAGGTAGCACTAGATGCTAAAGTGGTAAGCTTAATTAATTTTGCAGCTATTCAATTGCACTACTTTGACAAAATGAACTGTTTTCAATTAACTGCGATCATTTAATCACTTAATATTTCGTTATATCAGAAGATAATTCCCATCTTTACAAGGAATTTGAGAGAAGCATTCAGAACAGTGAGTTGGGGCAGAAGAATGTGGCTGAGAATTTATGCAGCAACCAGATTCCCAATTGTCCCAATTTTTGGTGGTTTTCCAGTAAAACTTATGACTTATGTCGGTAAACCTATTCCATATGACGGTTCTCTGTCAGCTGAAGAACTCCAGGTGAAGGTGTGTACGAATAAACTAGATACATGAACAATTCTGTATCTAGAAGCAAAATAAAGTGTTTCAAATGATATTGGTTTACTATAATCCATTATTGAAGTCTGTGACTCTTATGATCCAAATTGTAGAACCTGGGTTCTTAGTACTAATCATGAAAAACTATCTCTCATTTTGTGAGAACTCATGTGAATTGAAAATATTGATATGTTTAAACACTTTTAACATTGCAGGTGGCAAGGGCATTAGAAGATTTAATAAAGGAACATCAAAAAATGCCTGGAAGTATAATGAGAGGTCTTCTGGAGAGGATTTATCGACCCGCTAGTATTGTGGAGCATTTAAAATAACGCATTCAATTGAGAAGATTAAAGAATAAGCAACCAGTATGCAATTTACAACGCAATATTAAACGTAAATTTTATTATTCCAACTTTTTAGTAAAATTCTTTCCGTGGAGAATGAATAAATTGATTGGAGTATTGAATTTCTTAATCTAATAGAGATGTAAAATGCTACATGTTATATTTGAAGCGAATAGTTCAGATATCAAATTCTTCAAATTCCTATAGAATTCGCTAGCGGTATCGTAATTCACTCGATTTCCAAAATTGTAATATAACATTCCATATTAGGGATTTTTTTTTTAACTACATACATAAATAATTCTAAAATATAATATTTCTGCCTAAATTATAATTAATCATGTAATGATAATGAACATGAATACTTCGAGCCAGTTTGAAGGTCTGATATTTATCTGACGAATCGATGTTTAAGAAGATAGCTTGAACGATAATTTAATATCTTCATTTACTACAGAATGTTGATTCATAAAAATTATTCAATACTTAGATATAAGTTTTATCTAACAATAAGCTTTTTATTGATAATTTAAATTCTTATCAAAATATAACTAACCATGTGAATGTTAAACACCGGCTTTAATATATTCATAAGAGTTTAAATTATTCTAAGTATCAATCGTACTTATAGTTATAGGTAGTATTATTTTACAAATTTATTACAGTAAATACATCTCTCTATATTCTGATCTAGCTAACTAAAGGTACATACATACATTGCATTGTCCAGGAGGCAATGTAAATTGTTGAATTTAATATAAAAGGTGCGAAGTCTTGTTTCTTCAAATATTCAAGTACGCTAATGTATGCATACTTCGGAAAATTGTCTTCGGTTTTTTACGGACATAAAAGTAACGATATTGCGATCACTAAGACGAGCACGTTAGTAAGTATGCATACATAATTATTATTGGTGGAAGTACGTATTACGTATTGTGCAATGGTACTTAAAAAATAGTCTTATAATTGCTGTGTTTGTACTAATAATTTTTGTTAAATGAGATAATAAACAATCAAGGATTGTATTTAATCTTAAGAAAAAGGAAAGTCATTATTATGCATATTTGTATAATCATTGTGGTGCAGTGTTGAAATAAAATTGTTGTTACGTATTAATACAGAAATGATATTTCAGTTTATTCAAATATTCTTCCCTTGTGATTATCATCCTAATCGTAAATAGGGTCTCTAGGAAATCTGAGGAATATTTGAATCTGTACATAATCTTTTCGCGCTACGGAAGTGATCTTATTGATCGATTCTAGCTTCCCGCGAGACGGGAAGTAATTTAATAGTAGCGATCCTGGCGGCAGCTTTACTAGTTAAAATTTCTTTCCGCAGAAAACCTCATTTTTCGGTTTAACGGCATTACGGTTCGTTCCTTGCGCACGAGGTAAAGTTGGTCGTTGTTTTTATTATTTCTCTACAAACTTTAATAATCATTAGAAACTGAAACTGCGCTTTTTGAAAGCCTAATAAGTTCGGGTTTAATAATAACAAATTTATTCCGCAGAAAATAAGCAATTATGGGCGTGGATGTCGAAGTTATTTCACCCGGAGATGGTAATTATATCCAAGTTCGCTTTATTTTCTATCAGCTTTTTCTATTCTTTTAATATTTTTTTTTTCTTTGCTTTTTTTTTGTTCCATTATCTTCATCATTCTATACGATCTCATCTATCCGTCATTTATTTTACATAATTCCATTATTCTTTGAAGTTCTCCATACAGTTTCGTATCGTGCGAATCTGACGTGGATAAATGTTGCAAAGTTTAGCACTAGCGGTAGCCGCGCATGTGCCTCTTATGCCGATATCCAATATACATGCATACATACCTACATACCCATGTATATTAACAAGTGAAAAAAATTTTCATACTTTTTTTTTCACATTAATCGAGAACCTTGTGAGTTTTCATAAATTCTTCACGAGTCTACGCTGTTATACTTACCCGCATTGTACGGTATTTTATAAATATTGAAACAATACAATCTCCATAACTGGTATATGGATTGTCGTTGATTAAATGAAAATCTATCCTTGTCATGCTTACGCATATTTTAAATTTTTTTTTTTATATACTCCGTTACCGTCTTCCGTATTTGGAATTGCTGGCTACATATTTATTTTATCAAGTGAAAATGTATTTTCGTCCGCGATAATTTCGAGTTTAACGATTTATATTTAAAAATAAACCTACATAGGTGTTAGTTAATATTATTCCTACGCTTAGTTGTTTAATCTAAAAAATTTTTTACGATTAGTACCCATTCCGTGTGATGAAACTTATTGTATTCAATGCTTATGGGAAAGTAATTTTCCTTACTACTTCTTCATAACTCTATTCTAATTGTTATTGTTTGAATTTGATATGCATAATATTTTGACAAAAATGTGTAATCCAACTTCTTTGAATTTACAATTAGGATCAACCTACCCCAAAAGTGGACAAACCGTAGTGGTTCACTACACAGGTCAGTATTAATAAACAACACAAAAATTCCTAGACCAATTCTTCTCAAATTCAATACGATACCAGATCTAGAATATATTCAAGTATAAATACATTTGTAACAAACTTTGTTAAAATCAGTTGACTTATTTGAAAGTTATTCAACTAATAGGTCACTCAAAACACTACATATAATTTGACAATCTAACTTTATACTAGGTACCCTTACCTCAGGGAAGAAATTTGACTCTAGCAGGGACCGTGGGATTCCTTTCAAGTTCAAGATTGGTAAAGCAGAAGTAATCAAAGGGTGGGATCAAGGAGTGGCTCAGATGTGTGTTGGAGAACGTGCTAGATTGACTTGCTCACCAGATTTTGCCTACGGTTCCCGAGGACACCCTGGCGTATATCCTTTACTATAATATGTGTATATATATTTTATTTTTTAAAGCTTTTCAGGTTTCCGGGAGACTGAAATTTTCTTTACAATTAGTATTTTTTTTTTTTGTTTATTATTTTTTTTATGTCTAATTGTAAGGAGATATGAGAGATTAATTGATGAAATATCTTACGTTTATAAAACCTTGACAAAAGCACACTATCCCGCCAAATGCTACCCTCATCTTTGACGTCGAGCTGTTGAAGGTGGAGCCATGAAGAGTAAATTAACAATTAAAAAAAACATCAGTTAGATTCATCCTGACGCACAGAACCAGTTGAATAATGTTCCAAACTTTATAAATGTAGACACAGCATTATAAATTAATTATCGATCTAAGTAGTTATTACTTACGTACCAAACTCTCTTTACTCATTTACGATATATTACAAACTTGATCCAATCACTTATCAATGTTGAGTATAAATTATGTGAAATAGTATGTCGTGGAAATAAGGGAATAAAAATTTACCCCAATTACACGATAATATATATTAATGTACTATTACGAGTTTTAAATATTCAAGAGTTTCGATCAAAAGTGGTAACCGAACCATGCAATGTTAAAATTCGAAGATTCTCATTTGTACTAATTGTGGTGAAAATAATTTGTGTCAATCCATTGTGTTCACTCTCCAATATACATATGCGCTTGACTTTTTCAACTTTTACGATATTAAATCGTCACTGTGTTCATTCCATTTGATTAGTTCATATTGGTTTTCTCTGTAAATTTTGTATAAAAAAAACAAAGTGAGAAACTTTCTGTAATATGGATGAATTTCAATGTACTAATGATGTAATAGACATAATTTATGTGATCAAATTCAATAAAAAATCTGCTCTGTTCAAATGAAAACTGTTTTTAACTTCACTTTTACCTAATTATGTATAAAATGAAATTTTTCAGGCTCAATTTAATTTATAAATTATGATTTCATATAGTATTTATATTTTATTCGTTTATATGAAATAACAATCTGATTGCAAATACATTATAAAGTAGCATTTGGTCATAATTTAATGACAAGATGGTTTGATTCTCATTGAATTCTCAATTCGGGGTTTCATGTACTCAGAAAGCGCCTTATGAACAATTTTGAAGTAAACATTCAGTATTAAGGGAGACTTATATCATTTTGATTGAATTTAAATTATAAGAATAGAATACGAACATGTTAGTTTAACTTCTTACCCGAGTTAAGTCGTATTTCGGTTATATTGTGGTAAAGTTACACTTCTCATATTGAATAAATAGAATTCTTATCAAAACAAGATATAATAAAAGTTATTTATGCATTTGCAAGATTCAACTGGTTACTTAATCGATGATAAGATAATTGGTAAACACATCTTGTGACCAGATTTAAATAATAAACAAATCATTGAAATAGCTGTTTCAATGTCTGTTTTTTTTGCACTGCCAAAGACACGAACAGCTGAGATGATTTATGATTTCATACTATCAGTTATTAATCAATGACAGTAATTAAATTTGTACATCTCAAAAATACATCACTTTTAATTCGTATATTTGAATCAGTGACTTTCTTCAGCTAATAAATATTCCCTAGCTATCTTTCGTATTAAGTATTAAGTACGAGGTATAATAACTGCTGATATTTAATTGATACATCTCTTCTACGTTATATCATACAGTTGGTATATACGTAAAGTTTTTGAAATTTAATCTACGCATATTAGTACCAAAGTTGATGCTTTTGAACGCATCAACTTATATAATGGTATATTTGTATTAAGTAGAAATGAATCGTGGAGAACAGATCGTAGATAATCTAATCTTAAGATTTTTTTTTCATTTGAAAATTATAAGTCTTAGCTAGAAATTTCAGCAACGATTATCTTATACGAGTTTTCAATATCATTATATTATTGTCTCTATTCTAAAGTTATGAATGAATTTCAAACGAATTTAGGTATCTAGGTGAATTCAATGTTCAAACTATATGACAAACAATTTTTAATAAAATTTATTCACAAATTTAATATCTTTTATTTGGTAATATTAATATAACAACGTTTTATCACGGATTAACCGGTTTGTGATTCGGATCACTTAAAACAGATTTCTTGCTACTAGGAAATTTTTTTTTATCTAGAATTGCTTTTAAAAATATTTGACCAATTAAATATAAGACTGTCTTTAGATGTCTTTGAAAATTAAATAATTATTAATACATGATAAATTTATAGTAAGCCAGAAGCTCTATTATTATTCTTAACTAATTGTCAACCTCCTCATCGATAGATGAGAAAATTATTATCTAGAAATATATACCATGTAAAAAATATCAAAAGGTTCGAATTTGCCACAGGTGCAGAGTTCAATTAAAGATTGGTTATTTTTTTTTAAATAATTGAAAAACAAGAGATAAAGTTAAATTTAAATTAACATACTCTATGAATTACAGCTGTCTATATTGTCGTCCGTAATGCATTGTGATAATATTCTTCAACATTACGGAAAATAAGCATGAGAGATTAGACTGAAATTGCTTGTAAGCAAATTATTCTAAAACTAAACAGATATAGAGCCGCACCTTAAGAGACAAAAGTTATAAAACAGATTATAATATAATAGTTACACAGTCAATAAGAAAAGGTGATTATAGTCAATGATTAGAATAAAAATGAATGACAAGTGATGAAATAATCAGATAATCAATAGACTGCAAAATACTTTGGTACTTAACATTTACATATCCTTCGAATAGTACATAAATTAATAGCATATATTCAGAATTAAAAAAATTAATACAAGAGAAAATAATACAATTTGATATTTTGAATCTTGTTAACAACAACAATAACTCGGAATAAACGTCATTCAATTAAAATGAATAATTAATGACCGATACATCCGAGTTTTTTTTCTTTTTTTATTCTAGTACATACCCATGGTTAAAATAATATCCCCAGTAACTATAACTTCAAAAAATAGAGGGATTATATTTAATAAACAAACAATTCTGGAAAATGAACTTCGTATGCTGGTGTTTGACTCGGTTTAGCATCAGCTGGTGGGATTCCAGGTTGGATCGGGTTGCGTGGTTCGACGGTGAGTGTGTTAAATATTTCAGATAACTTGTTTTGCAGCATATCATGCTGGAAAAGATAAAATGATTATAACATCATAGATAATATGAGTTAAACAAAGAATTTGAAGTGTGATATTAGATCAAAATAGTAAGTTTGTTAAACAAGAATCATTATTCACCTTTGGCTGTGTCTTTACGACTAGATCCTGGAATGGCGCAGTTCTGAAGAGCTGTGAAAGTTGCAGGCGCCGTTCTTCTTCAGCCTCTCTACGAGTCTCACCGCTTTCTGTTAGAATTCTCTTCATACTTTCGAATGTTAATTCTTCACCCGGCAATTTCTGTGCATAAAAACCGAGACAGCTTTGAATTAAGATGGATTTACTATAAGCTTAAGAGTCTTTTCGAGTACTTTTTCATACATTGTAGACTGGCAGCTATGGTAATTTAAAACCTAATGTACAGAAAAGGGTAAAGGGGAAATTAAACTAACAGATTCAATTTCGGCAAATGGGTGATCGCTGTTCGTGCTAAGCAAAGTATACGTCGATGCGTCCTTTTGAGCTCTATCTTTAGAGATTTCAGAACCATTCCAACTTGCCTGTTTTTCAATAGCCCAAAGTCTTAGAATCTAATTGTTTGAAGAGGTCGAGAATGAGCAAGGGGCAAAAAAATTTTTAGTTCAAACATGGTAGATCAAGTCAAACTGAAAACCATACCTTTTGCACACCAGGAGATGAACCTGCGCTATCCAGTTCTGCTCCACCGGCGTTAATATCAGCCATTGAACTTCGGCCAGCACTATCTACCCATGAATGTCTAAAATAAAGTTAAAAAAATTGTATGTTCAGAAATGCGGGAATGATTCTTGGTAAAACTATGCCTAGTTTGAAGATGAGACTGAAATTATAAAGTATCTTCGTTTTTTACCTATGCTGAAGAGAGCTGCTGCTGTATCCCGGTCCTTGTTGTAATTTGCCAGTGTCTAAACCAGCTCCCTTCAGACACTCACTGACCACAGTTTGGTCTATTATGACTGAGGAGGGTAGACGTGTTGGAAGTTGAGATTCACCGTCGTATCGAGACTTCAGTTCAGGCAAAAGGTGCGAAGCTTCTTTATCGCGTGTTTCAACTACCTGTGAATACCATTTGATACTTTAGAGTAAATACTGTAAGTAATAAGTCTGAAAATGTACGCAAATCGAATTACAAAGTATTAAAACTTTGTTGAGAAACATTGTTTTTCTTCTGAGCCAAGATCTTTCTGTAAGTTCTTTAATAAAGAAAATAGAAATCAGATTTTACTTTATTTGCGTAATCCATCAGCGAAGTTATGTTGCACACGTAAGAAATTAGCACCAAAAGACTCATCACTACAGCATGTAGATTGAATTTTAATGAGCTGCTAATCTGTCCGCTGGTGAGGGCCAAGTCTTGCAGACTCAAAACAAGTCGTAGTAATTCTAAAACCGTTTCTTCTGATGCTAGCTCGACAGCTAGCAAAGCGAGTGTTGTATAAACAGCTTCAACATTTTCGACCGTATTACTGGGTAGTTCCAAGGATTCGTAAAGAGACAGATAAATCTCTGGTCCATGCTTGCGTACGAAAATTACGTCAGGTCGGGAACACTTTTCAATAACAAGCTCCAGATCTGCTACATTTACTCTGTAAATAATAATTATATATATTAAAACATGTTTTATGGAATTTTTTTATTCATGTAGGACATTAAAAAAGAACTCACGTTGGTGCAGCTAGTTTGTTAATGTTACGATGTCTGTCGATCAAAGTGTGCAAAATCTTTTGCACAAGCAATCTCATCTCTGGATCTGGTGCCAATGACATGCGCAATAGAGGTTCCAAGAAGCTTATTGGGAACGTTGTATTCAAGTGAATCGTTTGGTACTTCGTACCGACCTGAGGTCAAGGATATTGAAAGAAAATATATTAGTCTGAAACATTAAAGCTTATCACAGCTTTCCACAACAAATCAGACATATATCTACCTTTAGTAGTGATTTTAAGAGAATGCTCTGAAGTAGAACGTCTCCTTTTCCAACTGAAGCTGTACTGTCTGGCTCGCTGTACGGCACCTTGCTCATAATGAACATCATAATTTCAATTTTCTGGTAGTCAGGAAGATGATTTGCAAATTCTCCCAGTGCATTGATTAGCGCTTCTTGATAGAGTTGTTCATCATTACTTGATGGTACGTTTCTTGTAACGCTGACACGAAGATGGGACAATAGAGAATTTATGATTTCCAACACGGATGGGCCTGGAATTGGCAAAGTAATTTCAATTTATGTTCAGTAGGTATATTTTAATAAATGATTGGCGTTTTTTTTTCCTCACCAACGCTCTCGCCAGCAGCGATGGATATAATCTTCGACAAAGTATCGGCAATACTCGTTCGTATTTTCGGAGTAGATTTTGAATTATCGTCAAGATGAGTCATCAAAGCTTCAACAACTGTGTAGGAATATTGCGACTGAAAATATAAACCCATTGCTGTTATTATCATCGAAATTAAACAAAAGTGGATAAAAATGTTGGAGATATTTAAGGGGAAAATCACCTGAATGGAAAACATGATGATACGGAAAGTATGAATTGCAAAATAGTTGGGAACCCAAAGTTGATGTAAATCCAAATGCCTATAAAAGATAAAAAGTGTTTTCAAATGTATTTACATATTTACCTATATATAATCGGCATACGAACTACTGTACCTTAATACAGGTCTAATCACGCATCGAATATGACCGAAAGAAGCACGCCCGACCAATTCGCGCATGCAGCTTTCTGCAAACTGTGGTGGATCCGATCTCTCCTCAGCTGGACTTTCTGGAGTGGCATCCTCTTTCTCTGAATATCTAATTAACACATAGCTCGTTAGAATGTTCGTTAATTGTCAATAGGCAATGTTTCTTGTAAGAATACATTCGTTATTATTTTGCGACTATTAGTTGTTATGATATGATACTGGCTGCTCATTGCTTACCTAGAATTTTGCATATTGAACAGTAGCGAAGGAACAATTTTATCCATATGTACAGGTTCCCAAATATTTTCTACTAAATCATCGGACAATGTTTTTCTTACTACGCCCTGTAATAGAATAATAAATTAGTTAGCTATGAAACTGGAAGGAGTAAATAAAGTTTAATAATTCCCGTAAATCATAAATCGATGTGTTTATATTATAAAAATTTTGACCCAGGTTTACCTGTAGCCCCTGTATCCCGGCGAGGCGTATTTGTTTGCGAACTGCCAAGTCGTTGTGGTTGGAGTGGCACATTGCAGAGAACTTTGATACAAAGAAATCGTAACGTGTGTGATAAGACGGCGTGTCTTCTTCGATGTTGGCAAACCTGACAAACTAGGAGAACGAAGCATATTGCTCAACTGTATTAAATCACATAGTATATCTTCGTTAACAAATCAACACACTTTGTAGCAAAAGTTAGAGAAGCCAACTCCACAATTTTCGTGCAACAAACAACGCAATAACTGATATTATAAAATGTCAAAAATATTTTTCACCAAAATTTATCACTTCTAAATCCTCTCTTAATTTAATCAATAAAAGTCCTAGCTAGATCACAAGTTTTCGAATATCATATAATTTGATACAAATTTCAGAAGTTATTAATCAGAGTATCTATAGACTTGTGAGTACATTACTTTTTGTATACCTAATTCAAAGCTACATCAAGGATTTGAAAAAAAAAACATTTCCAAGTCTCATAGAAAGCCTTGATTATGATAGTTAGAATATAAATATTCAAGGCTACATATTCCCTGATGTAATAAAACACGCAATACCATCCGCCTTTAAATTTTTTTCCTACCACTTACAGATTGTGTAGCCAAGATTTGCAGCTGTGGTTCGGAAGATTCTAGCAGTTTCTGGACCATTTTCAGAAAACTTTCAACAAACAAGTTCAAAGTCTGAGCATGACAAGCTACCAGAAGTTGATCCATTGCCTCCATGGCAATGACCACAAATCCATTTCGCCGTCTGTTAGAATGAGTCAATAGTTTTACTCAACTTTTATTATTTCAAGCCTACTTTTGATCTATTTTTAACATTTCTGTTTGAAAATGAGATCTTTTTTTCATTTGAATTAATAAACACAGAAGTTGCATAATTAATAAAGACAATTAGTTCTGTTTTTTTTTTCCATCTTACCGATAAATGTCTCTGGAAGCTCGTTGAAACAAGTATTCGCCAATTCTGTCCAATTTTTCAGGACTGCTCAACGAATAGAACGTCAGCTTTTCCATATTGTTTTTGACCAAGCCATCCTGTTGTGATAGAAAACACGATAAATAATCACTGTTTTTAAATTAATTACAAATTGGCGGAAATATACATCGCGTGTCGTAAGAATGTAATTAAATGAGAAAAGAAAAACAGAAAATGAGATGACAAAAAAAAAAAAAACTAAACATAGTGATTAGGATTTTTCCTGCATCGTATAGATTACTACCTCAAGAATGACATTTTCACTCACGCGTCACAAAAGCGAACACACACATGCATATACACGGATAGTAGATAGTTTTATCTTAGAAACGATGATTTAGGCTACGATTAATAAAATAATATTATTACCTGAGGATTGACTGGGAATATGTTATCGACGAGTCTTTTGTATCTTGGGCGTAGAGCCGAGCAACACCAACAGCAGCCTATAATATTGAGAAATATAAGAAACTGGTCAATAATGAGTAAGATGATGTGTGATGTAACACGCAGACACTAGTTTCGCCGTTGAATATCTTTTGTTTTATGAGCTTTCCAATGTGGTTAGTGGATTAATTACCAAGCATGTTTATTAACTGTGAAGGTATGATAATCTCGGTGTATTTTTATCCACGTTATTAGAGCGGAATTCAATTATTTTAAAGGGACTTTCAAGCGTGATAACTTACCGAGGCTCATGGTTTTTAAATCGACTTCTATTTTCGATAGATCGAAGATAGAGGCGCTGCAGCCGGACTTTAAATCGATGGTTTCGATAGATCGAGAGATGACTTAAGGCGCGTAAGGTTCAAACTAGCGATAGATATTTACTTAAGAAGCTTATCCACTTATTTAGGATTGTTGTCAATAAAACAATGGAAGCCATAGGAATAATTGATGTGATTTAAGTAATTTTGTATAAAACGGTGATATTTGAGATGTATAAAACCTCATTTTACATTTGCAGAAATACTTGGTCACGTTTTACGACGAGCTGCGTGTAGAGGATTTGATAGAATAAGACTAAAGTTTACGTCTTAAGATAAGTTTCGAACAAAGTATACGTAAACTCAAAGATCTCGTATTTTTTCTTTAAAAATAATAAAACTCTCAAGATGCACTGTAATGCAGTCGTGTTTTTCATTAACAATAAATAGTCATTACGATGAGTTTAAAAAATCTAGTAATAAATTATAGAAATATAAATTTATGAGCATTGTTCGTTTTATTGTTGAGCTATTGTTTGCCATTTATTATACTCTTAAGAAAGAATATAACTCTGTAAAATGTTGGATATAGGTATAATGTAATGAAATTTAATAGACCCTTGTAGACGAACGTCACCATGGAGAACGAAGAGTCTTCTAAAATCGATATTATAGACTATTAGAGTATTGAAACAACGCAATAAAGGTACGAAAGAGTGACGACCGCTTAGAAAGAAATATATATAACAGCGAAAATAAATACTGTTGAATAAATAATTTAAAAGAAAAAATCTTTACGATTAATTGTATACAGCTGCACTTGACTTGTGTGCGTTTTTATGTTTCTTGTTCGTCACAAAATACATACATAGAAACATGAATAATGATAAGACGTCATTTGATAAATGCTTCGAAGTGTACCTAAATTTTTTCGAAAGGAGCGCTAAAAATATGAAAACCTGGAAACACAATGTTAAGGCATGATTCTACCTACATTTGAAAATCAAGTTTTGATTGGTACAAGTCTGGACCTTCCCTCAAAGCAGTTTTTTCGTAAAGTTTACATCGCCGTAAGATAATAGACGCGTGGATTTTAATTTATAAACATGATTCAGGGGTTCGAATTACATTTTTTTTTCTTTTAAGTTATAAAACGGAGTTGGTAACAACATCGAGATAATATTTTGCCACTTTTTGAACCATATTTAAACCAGCCAGCTGTTCAGTTTCGTTACCTAAGTTTAAGCTACAGAAATAACTTTCTTTTAGTTTTAAGATTAAATTAAGTCATAAAACAATCGCTGAAACGATGCTTATAAAGACAATATTTAACTATCAATATGTGCATTGTGCACTTGCTATTTATTACTCCTACTCACATCCAGGATCCGTGCATTTCTGTATGACGGGTTCGCAGACATCAGGCGCATCGGTTTCGAAGCAGCATTTAACAAGTGACATCACTAATAATCCGTCATCAATATTTTATTTAAGGTTTCTGTCACGGGTGCGTTATAAAACAGAACGTCACCCGGGACGGCGTTGAGCGTCGCGACGCCTGTGCTCTACTAACCCGCATAGTGCGCGAACCAACCCCCCTGCGCCCTTAAAGCCTGTGATTTGTGACGTCACGGAGCGTCGAGGCGCCTGTGCACAGCATACAGAACCGAGGTCACGTCTAACGATAGAAAATAAGAAATAAAATTCAGAGTGATCGTATTTGAAAATCGGGAGGGTCCGGAAACTTTGTCCTTTTTACACTTATTCTTTACCCGCACGGACAAGTCGTATATTATGCGGTATTTTAGATAATTTAATATTTCATATTTAGGGAGCAACGTGGATTTTATTGAACGTAATGTTTCACTGTTCAAATTTTGGATGGATGCGAAGCAGTATATGAGATTGTCGATGTTGGGTAAGCGGTGAAATGGTATCGTATGACTCGACAGACCACACGGTCGTCATGGAAACATGCTCTGGTATATAGGGGTAGATCTCCTTTAAGCGTCAGACCGTCGCCTGCTCCATTGCCAGAATACCGTCATAAAGTAATGACCGTTAGGAATGAGAAGAAACGGTAAGGAACAGGAAAAGAGACGACCGAAGGGTTCAAATATATTGTGCTTAAGTACCGACGTACTGACATACAAACAATTGTACCTTCATCGTGGGGTTTCGGGATTCAATATCTTACATCCATGCCAATTAAGGGTTGCACTAATTATCATTCATAGGACTTTGGGTTAATTTCATCAGACCCGAAGTACACCCTAGTCCGTCAGCGAACTGACCTACAAACAAAGGCTTATAGTCTGACTTTAGAAAGTAACTCAAACGCTGATACTTGTGAATAATTTGGGGAGTAATTATATGTTATTTTTTCATCCTCATCCGGTAGTAGTACCGTAATTTCGTTGCGACACTTTTAACTCATTAACCCAGTATAGTGACATGCTATTCCTCTTTTAGCCCTATCAAGTATCACAATGATATTGGAGTTACTTTGCTAATGAACACTGCCAACAATTACGCATCACTATACTGTGTTCAAAATGTCACCCCGTTTAAAAATGTATGGTATCCTTGATATCGCTTATCGGTGAAATTAAATGCTCTGAGTAATTTGATAAGTGTAATCTATATGTGCGGGTCGAAGAACCGACGAAAATGAGCCTTGTTCATTGACAGTCGTACTCTTGACGGTTCACGGTACATAAGAGAATATTGGCTTTGATCTTATCATGAACCAATTGTATGAACTAATTTTACTCTCTCTTGTTATATCGTCAAGCGTAATAGCTACTAATGGTGAGTTACATAATTCACGTTATATCAGATAATTATCACAGATTGTTAACTTGCATGCCATGTTACTATAATTATATCATAAGCGTGAGTAGAATGCGATTAGCAGATTTCATATTCAAGCAGCTTTCGTTGCTCAGATCATATTCCTAATTCATGTCCGGGTCACTCATATCGACGGCTGAGCGGAACAACATCGTATCTCAGAATTTGGTTCAACAATATCGTATCTCAGAATTTGTTCCAAAAACATCGTATCTCAGAATTTGCTCCAAAAACATCGTATCTCAAAATTTGGTTCAAGAACATCGTATCTCTGTGTATAAGATATAGGAGATACGATGTTCTTGGACCAAATTTTGAGATACGATGTTTTTGGAGCAAATTCTGAGATACGATGTTTTTGGAACAAATTCTGAGATACGATATTGTTGAACCAAATTCTGAGATACGATGTTGTTCCGCTCAGCCGTCGATATGTTGAGCACTTTAAATGGATGGCAAATATAGGTATAGAGATTCAATAAAAATTCATTATCGATATTCACTAATTAGTGTTGTTATCAACGGAAAAAATGGAGTAAGGTGGTTTTCTCTTTTAAATTGTTCGTATATCATTCCCATTAATGTTTTCGGGTTAAACTCGTCGAATAAAATTCGTTCCTTAAATTGAACAGGAGCTTCATTTGGCTTGGGGTCGCGGATCGTGGGAGGAGAGGTGAGTGAAGATGGTGCATTTCCCTACCAAGTGTCATTGAGATCAAACCACAGACACTTTTGCGGCGGAGCGATTATCACTGTCCTCCATGTTGTCACAGCAGCTCATTGTGTCCCGTCTCTGGTTTTGAGTCAAGTGACGATCATTACTGGGACAAATAGTCTGGCTTATGGTGGCGAGACCCACGGTGTTGTTGACATAATTTCTCATCCAAGTTATAACAGCTCAGATTTTTGGAGATACGATATTGCAATTGTCACGGTGAGAAAATGATTCAAATTGATAAGCCTACGTCGTCTATAGCTTCTTTGATGTGCTCGTGTCGTTGTCATTTTCAAAAACAGTACACGTCTGACATTTCCTGTAATCAGCCCATCTATCAAATTATGAATTAAGTTCTCCAGCAGACATTGATATATTAGTAAATAAAAAAGAGATCAGCTCTAATACCTGATTAATCAAATATTGATGTCAGGTAATTTTACAAGCTACAAATTTTCGGTATTCGGTGAACTTGTGCACAATTCTTTTTACATACGTTATCCCATAGCTTGCAGCAGCATTGACAGTGACGCCCTTGCAATCGCCAATTCCTGTGGCAACGGAAGACCCTCCGTATGGCGTGGAGACACTCGTCAGCGGATGGGGTCGCATCTTCTTTCAAGGCAGTGCCTTTCCTACAAGACTTCAATTCCTGAAGCCAGTGACACTAAATAATACGATGTGCAGAGAGACTCTATCAAGTGGAGTGAACGATGCCCATCTATGTGCTCTGAAAGATCTTGGAGCTGGGGTCTGCAGCGTAAGTACAATCTTGTTTCAAATGTTCCTCAGTTCTGTCTAGCCAAAAATTATATCTTCGGATAGAGTTTCGATTTTTTCCATCAATAATGACGAATAGGATTTATATCCAGGGTGACAGTGGTGGTCCCATGGTTTACAATGGCACGCTTGTCGGGATCGTTTCCTGGGGAAGAACACCCTGTGCCTCCGGAACACCCGATGCCTATACCAGAGTGTGTTTGACGATCGATTTCATTGAATCTGTTACCGGATTGTCTTTGTCAAAGTAATTGGATCTTTGAACTTGTATCGCTACTCAAATAAGTAACTTACGGTTAACAGTAAACTGTTTCATTCATTACCAAAACTTGGTAATAATTTAAATCAGTGCAAACAGAATAGTAAACTTAGATTAAGTTTCATTGATGGAAACTTGTGATTCGCACAATACCGTAGAAGTGATTAGTTACTTGAGCCGTGCCAACTTGAGGCGTCTGTATTAGTAATAATGAGATGATTGATGTTCTAGGCTTATAATAGCTTATCGACTGTACATCGTTAATATCGTTAAGATCTAATTTCTCGGGGCTCGTGGATGGTCTAATCTGAGGTCTATGACTTTGCTAAATTGAAAGTCTTGTCAATTCGCAATTTATTCTTTGAATTTTTTATCTTCTATCCAATACGACGAATCAATTTTATCAACAAACTTGAACTTCTCGTTTTCTTTCGTTGAGTATGAAAGATATGAATGTCAACTCACATGATTCATGGCTTGTACTATGAACGATTAGATCGTAATAAAAATCACGTAAATAAAGAATGTTATCAATATATCATCCATTTGCTATTTCCCAACGCAATTTGGCCTTCAAATTGAAATGGAGAACCCGTCAGATCGGGGTCGCATCTGATAGAAGGATCACTGCAGACTAGAGAGATGCATGCATTTATAAAGAATACACAACAAAGTTGTTTTTCATTCGATCTCAAGTAAGCAATCTCCTTTCATAATTATTCAGCCTTATTCACGTCCGTACAGCTACAATGAGATTTGCTCAGCTGATAGGAAACTGTCATTTATATGTACTTATAGTGAAGCAAAACGAGCTGAGAATCGAACACTTTTGTTGAACAAGTCTTCAGATGTTGAGATTATTTTACCTTGCAAGTCGTGTATGATTTTTTAGGTGAATAATACGGGACTAATGGGTCTACAAAACGAATTGCCACATTGTACTGACCTACACGTCTTACATTAGTCTTGCCAAACACGGCGAGGCCATAGGTAAGCGTTGAGTGACGTCATCAGCCACCTACTCAATTTGCGGTTTCGCATTACTGTCATCTTGTTTACCCAAGTTCTGGCTCTCAGATGCTGTATTTCTTGTTGCAACCATAATATCTGCAATTCATTTCATTGATACACTGCATATACGTAAAGTAAAGTAGCTACTTCCAACTATAGACTGGTATACAAATAGGAGCGATCCAAGGCTTGTCCAATGCATTATGTGTTGCAATATATGCATTTGGTACGATGATTCATTTATGCACCAAGAAGTCCATTCTCTACGACACGTGTAACTAGATTTCAATTTATACATACCTACTAATTGCAGGTATATACACTTTCGATGAAATCTTTCAGCATATGTTAAATTTGCTCCAGGGCAGTCGAGAACTGAATGTTTTTTTTTAATACATTTTAGCTCGTGCCTCCTTAAAGAAATCGAAGTTACGTTGATTAGATGCGGAGAAAATAGAAAGCATGCATAGAATTAGTGAGGAGGATAACCGATGGGACAAACGCGCGATAGGCCTTCGGGGTATTACGGCGTTTATTTTATGGTGAGGTAACGCGTTGGCCGAACGAATCATGATCGTTCCATCAAAGTTTGATATTTGGGACATAGGCTCCGGCATTTTAACCCATGAAAATTTATATTCACGGTTCAAACTTCACAACGTCAAAGGTCTGGTCAGCCGGGTTATCAGATTTAGCGATACCTTTGAGATTTGACGTATGCGAAGGTTCCCTGCTGCGATCTGCAATCTCCTACCGATTCGATCTCATCCGTGTGCTTATAGGTACGCTGACAATGAGTGAAACTTACACCACGTGTCTGCACCACGGGTGCCGCGCCTCTGCTTGTAAGTGAGTACCTATACCGTTGATCTATCGGCAAGTTACTCCGTAGGTCGATATGATAGCCATCGATGACCTAATCTAGCGTTTTTTTTCTTCGAATTATTTTCTCTTTTGAATTCCTAATTTTTTTTTTGAAAAATTTGTTAAGAAATTCATCACGAATTTTTTATTCCTCGTATAGCGTCACGAAAACATTCAAAAAATAAACCGCTAATTCCTTTTTTTTTCTCATGGTTAGAATACTCCAAATGGAATCTAGGTATTCAAACGATGTACAACTATGAATTATGAGTAGCTGATTTTAATATGCTTTGTTACAAGGCTTTGGGCGTGTTTTTGACATCCAAGGACGACGGTAGCGACGGTATGACCGACTCGATTCAAATCTCGAATAATTTTACCACGTTGACGTATAGGTATGTGTGTGTAGTCTATCTGGCGTAGGAATAGGATTTTGGTAGACGTCCAGTGATAGGTGTATGAAGATTGGTCTGTACGCTGCACGTTTGGTGTTACAATAGAGCACGTCACGCGTGGGAAGATATGTAGATTGCGAAATAGAAGTACGTCTCATCAGATCGCGTATCTTACGATTTACAAAGATTCCTGCCTCTCATAAATTCGGGGCTCACACGCTCGAGGGAAAATTCTATTTGCTTTAACGTCCAATTTTTTCTTATGCTATTTCTTTTTTTCTTTCATATATATATATTTACCTTCCGTGGGAATGGGTTCGTTCGCGATTTTTTTTTTTTTTTTTGCGATTATAAAATCCGCCGAAACAAAACGTGTTTTGGGCATGTATGTGACGGAAAATTATGGTAATCGAATGATTGTTCCGTACTCTACGTATAATATTACACATACCTTATACTGTTTAAAAATTCTTTTCGGTTCGCGTTCTTATTACGGTTTTATGAGAACGTATATTTCATTCCCTAGATAAGACTGTCGCATATTACGTTATCCTACTATAAGCGGCGCCGTGAAACAGTTCTTAAATACGTATTTACATTTCTTGTTGGTCCAAATAAGTCACCGTCAGATCTTTCCCAAAATAAATTATATACATACCTACTTAACATTGGTCACGCACGTTGTCATAAATAAAACTCACATTACAGAAAGAAAGGGAAGAAACATCTCTCACTGTTACCATTAAATGTTGACCAGTGTACGGAAACGATGAGCAGTGATCATCCTGATCGCGGTGAGGCGTTTCAGAAATATGTAATGATAAATGCCTCAGGCACTAAAATGAGTTATCTTGTTAGCTGGAACAAATATTAATTTTATCGACTCGTTAGTAGGTTGTAATATAGATCACTGCCAAGGCGTTTGAGATATAAATAATTAATTAACGGTGGGCGGAGCAGTGATCATATTATAGTTGATGTACGAATAAAACGATCCCAGTTTCATCTCCAAATTAGCAAACGCTGTTGACGGCTTGATTAGAATACATAGGTACGTTTCTTTGGTGACGTAACGGAGCTGGCATGTGAGTTATGAATTCTTGGACAGAGCCATGTAGGGGCAGGTAAGATGAAACTAAAAATGATGAAAATTTGTTGAAATTCTTCACAAATTACGAAGTCGAATTTCTCAAGACGAGTTAGAAATTGTACTATTTGGAAATAAAAACTATAAATGCAAAAAGAGGATTGGAACAAAGTTCATCTCTGACCTAGGGTCGAAGTACATCACCTACGTAACTTTTTCTCTGAATGTTTGATCTCGAAAAAGTATTGTGATTCGAATTGAAGACGTTGATTGCCCGTTAGATAGATCGTCTGATTCCTCTCGGGCTTGTCACCCCGTGACCGTTCGATCACTTTCGCTCAATTCGTCGCGGCGTCTCGTTATCCAGGATGAATTTAGTGCGAGGATGATGCAACCTTGCGTTCATCAGTCCGCCAGTCCATACCCTGCACTGACATCGACTCGTGCCGACATTCTTCATTCTATCCGTACCTTTGGATCTAGTCGAGGAGAGAGTTGTCCGCTGATAAAATCGGACGAGATCGCGTTCCCGATCCTCGATTCTCGATCCTCAATTCTATCTATGTACATACATACGTATATACGTATATAATCTATGTAGTACATTTATACCTGCATATACCGACAAGGAATAATTAAGACCGAACATGGTACGAGCGCATCCCTGACAACGGTAGGTGACGAGGCACCCCGTCGTTAGAGGGTCAAAGGTGAGTATTACAAACCAGGTTGATCGGCAACTAGACTTTGGTTGGAGCAATTAAACTTATTGCGTTACCTCACCATCGACAGACATTAATTTTATCATTAGCCTCGTATTTGTAGTTCCTTAAATGGCGAAATCATTCATGCTTAGAGAGTTGAGATCATTTATAAGTTGCCTTACGATGGTTGGGTATATCTACGCTGTCAGCACTGACGGTGTTCTGATTGATTTTTTTTTCTCAACCGTTACGAAATATTTTATATATATATACCTACCTACAGTGATGCATGTCGGTCTTGGGAAATAGAACGATGGAACTAGGTATGTATAGAATTTTTATCAGAGATCATCCTTATGCTCTGTTTAGGATGATTCTCACGAGTAGAGGGCTAAGGAATAAAAATACGCCGGTACATTGTTGGAATTTTTTTTATTTTATATAAGAGAGTTGAAGTGGCTGAAATGTTACCGTAATAGACAGGAAAGTCTATTCCTTCATAGTGAATATTGCAGAGGAGATCGAAACAATGAATGAAAGTCTGAGGAATTGGGATAGAATGAAGCCATTAATTATAAATGTAATTTCTGCGTCAGTTGGTGAAAGACAGGAAACTATATTATAGACCTTATAGCGTAGAAAATTTTTACGGACTGTTTATGCTCATCTACGATATTTCAGTGATATACTGCATCGCGTATGGGTAATTAACATGTATTACCGTTTCGGAATCTAACGGTAAGTACAAGTGTCATTTTTCCTGCCGTATTTATACCTCCGAGGTTGTTCGTCATTTGAATCAGTCAGCCCACACCACGTCCTTCGTCTTAATGTCACCAGCAGGAAGTCGATCTTCGAACAAGATTCACAATTTACATAATCCAAATAGTAACTTGCTGCTAGCGATGACCGTAACAACGTAATGCAATCGATGGAATTCGAATCTGCGATGTGTCCCTTCTTTTAACGACTATATTATACTGAAAGCATTGAAAGTGTCCCAAGTTCTGAAGTGTCTATAGAATAGCGAAGTTCACTTAGCAAAATGAAAAGAAAAATTGTTTGAAAACGATTTAGCCAATCTGAACACACGTTTGCGGGTTCTTTTTCACTTATAGACAGAAATCAGATGAAAGAAGCACCTTTGTCTAGGACCTATTTATCTCGTTAGTTTCAATATACGAATGCAATTTTCATCGGGTTGCACTTTGCTCTATCTACTATGACGATGCCGTAATTGCTGAGGACTATCATTCGAATTAGTCACTGTTTCCTGGATCGAACGCTTATTCGTTTCTGCATCGCATAGCTCAATCTTAGCGGGCGATTATTCGGACTAGTAAACGAGTTCGCTTCTGGTACAAATCTCGATACAGAATTCCATCTCAGTTGCACTAATGGATTCACAACTCGCTGTTTAGTACAGACCAGAGGGCCAACGACCCAGCAATATGCCTGGGCTGTGGTGCAATCCGTGATCTTTTCACCGAGCAAGACGTATCGCGTCGTCAACAACAACAGTAATAACAGCAGCAACATGAAGAAGAAGAAGAAGAAGCAGAAGAAGAAGAAGGGGAGGAGGAGGAGGAGGAGGAGGAGGAAGAAATGATCTTTGTAAGCAGCCCTGGTACCATACCGCTGTACAAACGGTATAATGAAGTTAACGCTGTGTGACGGCCTCTCGTTAACTCTGTCTTATCCAACAGTGAACGATCCACGTATCATATAGACTGTTAACCGTATAATTAAAACTCTGATTAGTAAAACAATCAGTGGCTCAGTGGCTCCGTAGTGGTTCATAGGAGCCCCTCTAATAAACATGTTGCCTACCGCCAGTAATTTATTAGTCGCAAGTCTCCAGGCTAAAGGCTGATGGCTAAACGTACGGACTTTTATGGCCCAAGTAACCATGTGGTGTAGTGCTACTGCGGTTCACTGGATCTTCTGGTATAGGATTCACACTGAATGTTTTATTTATTGTGTCATACGTTGTTCGGTTCGTGCAGGTACTGGAATTATTTTTCTAGGATATGAAAAGGAGGCCTTGATCTAAAATCTAGATCGTTATTATTTCTTCTTCGTCGCTCGAGGACAATAGCCAGCTTCGGTTCACCTTGCAACTAATGTCGGCGAACGGTATTTTACAATAATTAGAGGCTATTTTATGGTAATTAACGCGCGGTGGCAGGGTCGATGGCGATGCCATAGCTATTACGTTTCGTGAAATATATTTTCTTGTGTTTAACGAGAGGGGGTCCCCTACGCGGTGCATTGTCTCCTTGTCTCTTTGTTTATCCAAGTTTTTCACCGCGTCCGACTTTGCACCCGTCTTACACGGTCCTCGAACGTTCTATAACGTCGTCGCCGAACGGTTTTTACTATCCGCAGGACGAGCTACGGCTACCCACCTAGATTTGCATACTGGAAGTACGCAGATTACAATTTATTATCATTACGAACTACGACGCGCGCGTGACGCAGGCGCGAGTCTCTGTCTTCTCCAGTTCCACAATTTTAACTCATTCCACGTCACCAAGCTCTTCAATATACTATTCCTATAAGCTCCCGACTAAGGGCACAACAGTTTTTTTCTTCAAATAATCGAGTGATATCAAACACGTTATTTTCACTGCTAAATCATTCTCATGCTTCCATTTCATCCTCAACTTGCAAATCCATTGCAGTATAATAAAGCAACATGAGACATACACTCGGGACAATTTATGGATCTATGAAGCACACCCGCGGTTCTTGATTCGTGGAAAGTCTTTCCTCGTGTAAGGAAATCGTAGAAGGTGCGCCATGTCCACCGTCACAAGTTCCTAACATGTTTAGAGGTGACGCTGTATATCTTACGACTCACAATCAGTTCTTGTGCCCATTTAGGTGTATTGCCTGGACATTATAAGCGGCTCCTATTTTGCTACGATACTTCTGCAGCTTGTTTCTTTTCGCGATTATTATACCGAAGGTTTAGTTCTGATATTTGAATGGTAAGAAATCACCTGCATGTACTTCCTCGGAGAGAAAGAGATACGTAGTGAGCCCATTTTGACGACGGTTGATTCACTGCACTTTCCTTTGGATCCCTTTAATGGACTCTGCAGGCGACTCGCCGAGTAAGGAACCGTCGAATGATTTTTGAATTGGAAGAAAAAGTCTTGTAACTCACAATGCAGGTTCGCTCCTTTCACTTGATGTTATTCCTCGTAAAATGCTGATTGCACTGGCTTTCATTGTAGTGGATTGTATGCTCAGTATTATAGGTATTATTTATTCTGACATAACTGTTACTGCTCGACTCGTAACTTTTGACGTGATGCATCAAATCCTCGAGATTTAATAGTAGAATTATACCTCGGAAAGTGCACTCTACGCGAACACACCGTAACGCAAGATTCAACGCTTAAGAGATCCTCCCACGGGTGAATATCATTTCATTTCACGCCGATTGATGTAATTGAATTGAACGGGTCAGGCCGACTCTTTGTAGCCCAGAGTGGCGACACGCCTTTTGATAGATAAAAGCTTTATTAAACAAAGGCCAGTCGAGCCGTCGTAACAATTGGTTCTATGGTTCAACTTCTGAACGAGAATATTATCAATGATTTCACAGCATGCATGCTAAACGATTCTAATCAAGTTTCTACCTGTGGTTTGAGCGAAAGCGCGAGAAAATTTTAATCTGATGTAAAAGAAGTTCGTTCGATTTCGAAAAAGCAACTTAAATATTTTGAAATTACAGTCACTGATCCGAAACCTTTCCTTTCACGGATTTCGATCGCCGATTTTCATGAACTGCGATCGAACCGTGGCGTCAACCTGGCTTCTTGGGTGGTCCAAACAAATTGACCTTGGTTGCGGGAATCTACAGAAGTGGCTGTGGCAAAATGGAGCCGTCACCACGGTTACTTGACACTCGATATCCCTAACCACATCTCCAGGAAGTCTGGGGTTTTCGTTGTTTTAAATAGGTTGAAACTCCTTCGCCTCTTTGCGGGGTGATATTCATATACAAATGTTAGCTCGTTCGTAAAGGGTGATTTGACAATCATCATTGAGAATCCAGTTTTAACGAACACAGCCGATCAGATAATCGATATCAATGATACTGCTGCTTGTTTGGTTAGACAGACATTGATCATTCATCATATGATTCAATGAGGCATTTGAACGTAGCACATTGCTGAGTGGGTAGAACTTGACTGTGTTTGTATAGCTAAGAATTAATAACGTTGTATGTTTCTACTGGATCAATTCATCCTTCAATGTTTTGTAATGAACTGATAAATTTTCAACGATTGGATAAGTCATCGACCTTGAATGTTGTTTTAAAAGTATATAATATGATGAAAAAGTTGATCGGTCAATTCACACGACATCAATAGAGCTGCATAATTATTTTTATTGCAATCATCCAGTTGCGACGATCAATCTATAGTTAAATCGACTAAAATAAATATACTGTCTCGAATTATTCAAAGTTAATTAATTCAAGAGCAACGGTGCACAGTATAAGGCGGTATACCTGCCTACGGTATAAAAACAACTAGAATTTTCATCGTCTGGGTACGAAGCGAAGGTCAGTCCTAAATAGAATTTAACCGAGTCTGGAGATTGAGTGATCTTTATTGTTTCCATCAACTTGTTGGACGCCTGGTAAGATACGGCGTTCAAGAATGAAACTTAATTGGTTGATCGTGCGCGATATTGTGATTGCATTGTTACTGCGACTGAAATACTGGACTGACATTCTGGAAAATAGGAACAAAATAAGTGCTAGCCATCCGGACGATAGCAGTGCAGACAAAAGAAGCTTAGCTTTATGAAAAACGTCATGCATTATTCGAATTGGAATAGACTTTTTCGGAGTATCTTTGGAGTAGTATAAAAACAGCCGAAGTGCTAATTATCAAAAAAAAACTCGAAGCATTGAGATTTCAGATTCATTGTCAAGTTAGAATTCAGTTTCAATCACAACCTGTATTCGAATTTTTTCAATCAATCGCATCTTCGATCTTAAGGTTTTACTTATCAAGCTAAACGAAAAACCGCAACTCAATACTCGTGTGCAGGTTATACTATATATTTTTTTTTTCTGAACTTTGGAATTGTAACGGTAATTGTTATTTAATTGCAGCTTAACCTTTGCCTAATGAGCGTGTGTCATCGTCCTGACAACAGTCACGGGTATACCTTACGACAGTGAAATGGTTTCCTGGTAGAGATTGAAAGAACCTGTCCATCCATCCGTCCATCCGTTGTTCGGAGATGAATGGATCGCTTTTTCTTTTCCTCTCTTCCTTCCTTATTTCGTTCATTCTGCACTAGCTACGAGTATGCTGAAGAGAGTCAGTCTCGCCGTATTTTATACATCGTTCAACTACCTCGCACAAAAATTTCAACTATCAGTTATTCTCCTTCCTCGAGGGTCGAAGTAGAATTCTACTTCATAGTAATAATCGCAAATTTACGTATGTCCTCGACTCCGAAGACTTTCATAGTATCAATATTCATATGTGACAAAAACTTCGGTAACTCAGAGAAATTATTTTCGATATGTCATATTCTGATGATAGTTTTCAATGCCATATAGTTCCTGTTGCTGTAATCTGTGAGGTGGGTTAATAGGGTGAATAAAGGCAGCTGAGAGGATACTATGATATTTTTTATCATAAGCCTTCAGATCGTGTGATATAGGGTATAGGAGTCATTTATTGACGTGGGTGGTGGATAGCCTGTGAATATGTTAACAGATAGTGCTAATGGACACGAGGAAGGCCGGCCCAACCCAACCCAAGCCAAGCCAACGCTGCATGGTGCACGCGTAGGTCTTCGGGATCCTGGTGGAATGCAAAGACGTCCCATGTGCATCCCTTCGTTGGATATCGTTAGAAAGTGCCGGTGGATTTTTCTTCCTCGTCTTTTCCTCCTTCCAGCTCAAGCTCCTTGCCCTGATACTCGACGTGAATAAGTCACGACGTATAGCGGAGCTGTTTTATCTCAAGAAAGAGATTCTCCCACAGTAATAATGTAAACTTGTGGATTGTACCCCATGTTCGGTGTTCTTCATGGTCAAATGACTAGAGGGATGTTTTTAGGTTTCGTATCCATTAACGTAATTGAAAAGTTGATACATGGCGTCAATTTTATATGGACATGTACGGACGTTCAGTGGTCGCCGTGGATCCAATCGGTCGAAAGCTTCTGGTTCGTTCGAGCGGAAAACCATTCGCAATAAAAGTCGAGGCGAGAACCGGTGCCCATCCTAATTTGAAACAGCGTACTTCCCAAATTGATTGGCTAGTCGTGCAATGAGGTTTTTTGTCCAACGGTCGGTGATTCGATTAAGAGATCAGTAATACCGCCACGCAGCGCTTCGCCGAGCAGATGTCTCGCAACTTTTTCTGCACTCACTGGCTTCCCTTCCTTTTTCTCGTCACGCCAATAACTAAGCTGTATACCTGTCAATAATCGATAGAAAATCACACTACTTTCACGTAATGTAAGATTGCCAATATCAGTCTATTAACACTTTCATAAAGATGGCTGGAACATGGGACGAAGAAATGTCGAGTTTTGAAATGAAAATTTCCAGCCAAGTTGGGTTCGTTACGTAAAACATATTCGTCGTCATTCTCACAGTTAATGAATCGGGTGGTTGTAAGTCTGGAAGAAATAACGTCTGACCAGAAAGTCGACGTCGAAAGTGTGCAATATAATCGGGCAGTCATTTTTCACGTTTGGTTTATTGGAACATGGCCCGAGGCCGGGAGTGTAATGTGCAATAATTATTAGGCTCGGTTAATTGTAATTACTGTTCGCAAGGCCGGTGGCTGCATGAGTTGTGATAGTAGCACATCCCCTCCCGAGCGGGAAACAGAATAAGTATAAAGAGAGTGTGGGAGATATAGATAAAGAGACAGAGAGAAAGAAAAGGAGAGAAAGATATGAAAAGTTCGGAGAGAGAATAAGAGAGCGAATAGCGAGAGGGCGGGAGCGGGGGGTAAGTCTTCTTATTCAATTCCGCTCAAGGAATAGCATTGCAAATTCACGGCGGCTTCTACTAATTGCAGCAACTCGACAATAATTAGAGTAGTAAGTCTTCGCCAGGTTGCTGCACTATTATAAGATTAGGTAGCGCAACGTTGAATCTCGATACATTCAGGAATTCGAAATGCAAACAACGCGGCTTCGATTCCAGGCTATGTCTGTATGTAGACACATACATACATACATTCGTTTCTGCATACGTGGTTCGCACGTGCACGTCCGAGGTGGAAAGACACTACAGTGCAGTCCCTGGTCTGGTATAACGTCCGTGTAGACCGTGTCTCTGTGCAGTCTCGAGTCTTGGGCATTGCAGGTAGAGCACGCAATCGTAGATCAACCGTCGAGCCCCCATATTTTAGATTCTGTAAAACGTACTAATTTTCCGCTAAGGCAGAGCCGTTCGATCTCTGGTTGACTCTGTGCTCGGCACTTGCCAGTCACTATAGATCCAAGATATATTTTCTTTCACGGAGGCTTCACAATCAACCACCTCTGGCTACGGGAATGGCAATGGCTACCAAGCACCACAATGCACTAACCGCATTGATGATGAATAATGATAATTTCAGGTAATTACATACGCGCGAGCCGGGTAATCGCGATGTAAGTGATTTAGGACACACAAGTGCGATGCTCAACATTTGCGGCTGCGCGGTGCTCACCGTCGGTGCTATCGTAAACGACGGATACCATCCAAGAATTCTGCGTGGGCAGCGAAAGGTTCGAGCCGGTTTTTAGCTCGAATTATCGAAAACAAAAACCTGGAACGATTTGGAACTATATTTATCATCCAGAACGACGTTTCATACAAAAGAAAAAAAAACGCAGAACATTTGCCGTCTACAACTGCATTGACTCCAAAATTCCTTCGTATTTATTTTCCCATTCGTCTTGTTCAATTGATCAATTTCGCTAAACCAGTTTTACTCGGCGTGGATGATTCAAATAATTCGCGTTAGTATTAGTTCCTCGTTTTTTGACCAGATTCACGCTTGTACAGGCTCGTTGAATGGTTTAATCCGTTACTATCGAGGGTGAGATAGGACAGCGCGGCTATGAGTAAAGCGTTGCGTTGGATCGCAAAGTGTTCTTATCTGCCAACACAGCCACGGATTGCTATGCTTCCACCGGGATACAACTTGGTACAACTTGTCAGGCGATAACTCCGCTTCGATGTATGAGGGTTGTGGTGCGACGCCGAGCCAATTGAAGGGCTTGCCGTATAAGAACGGTTTAATCCCCACTTAATTTTCAAATTTACGCGAACACGCGGGTCGGTGAGTTTTAACAACCGGTAGATCTGTACGTGTGGCTTACCAACCACGACGTGAGAACCCTGAAGCGCATTTCCTGCAATTTCGTTCACCAAGTGGATTACGAATCGCATTCGTTTCTGAAAAAGGATACCTGCAGGGCCAACCTCTATAACCCTGAGGTCTACAGGAGTTTCTACCCTCAGGCAAGGTTCCGTCTCTCACTGACAGGGACCAGACTTCATGTTTTTGTCCATTTTCTATCATAATGCACGTATCCATTGTGGCAAGGAACTCTACCCTCACTTGGCAGATAAAGTAGCTGCAAAAACTCGCAGAACCAGGTTTTAGCGATTGGCATTCGCAGCTTTATCCATCTCCGTTTTGTTCGTTGGTATAAACAGAGTCTTCGGACAAGTCGAGCTGCAGAAAAGTCAAGTCGTTGACAGAGTCATGTACCTACTCCGGTCTTGACACTTTCTTTTGAGAATTGACGACCGCTTAGTATAAATGACCGTAAATGGTCGGGACTTCTCGGTAAGGTAAAGGTGTCGTCGATTGCCCGTGGGATTAACTGCAGGATGAGCCGGTGTCGAGAGGAAGTAGAGACAGACGTAGAGAACGAGGGCGAAGAAGAGGGCGAGAGGACGAGCATGCATAAGTCTTGTTCAGCGGTTGGATAGGTAGGCAGAGGGTAGATAGGTCGGTTGATAGTAGTTCCTGATTATCGGGTCGGCAGAACCAGTGTAATTAATAGTTTACGAGCCCCGCAAAGAATTATCATTCATAGTGGCTGAGCGCGTGACACGAATGCCTTATAGTCAGCAACCAGGCAAATTCGATACTTATTCCCATCTGCAATAAAATTGATGGGCATGGAGGTCTGCAGAGCAGTGAGCCGCGGCGGTATGGATAAAATGGCGGGGATCGCAGCGATGCTGCACTGATTTTTATAATATACCGGAAATTCATCGTTTCCCCATCACCGTCAGCACGCCATAAAGTAATACCCGTGGAAATCGGTTGATTGCGGATGTTCAAACGATGCTAATACTCAAAAAAAAAACTATACATTTCATCTGATCCATTGACAAGTATAATTTGACAAGTTTGTCTCAATAGAATTTTACCCTAAAATCGGATAACAGTCCAGATTTTTGAGAAACATAAAAGTAGTCTTTCTCACGATTACTTACTCCAATAATTTTTTCAGCATCAAAAATTTCTCTGTTCAAATGATAGAGGTTTGAATTCCGAACGATTACTACAACCGAATTTACTTACTGTTATCTAACTGTGCGAGGCGATGGCTCATAAACCAAACGACTGATTTGATAAGGTCAAAGTTTCTTTGACAATAACCTATGCCCGCTACATAACATTGTGTATACTAATTCAATGGGCTTTATATAGTGAATTGTGTACAATGATATTATTGTGAGTATGTATACGTCCTGACCATTCCTGAATTCATGCACAGGTTTCATGGCTGAACGCATACCTAGGAGGCCGTAAATTGATAGATGAGAAGGTAGGCGTCAGCTGGTAGATAAATACGTTCGGTAATATTAGTGGGTGTTAGGTTGCAGCTAGTACCTACCACTATTTGAATAATGCATAATAATGTCATTCGAAGGAAGGTTCTCTTAACGCCGAGGAAAGTGGGATGAAATAATGTCCAAGTGATCGTCATCAATTCGCCGATTTATTTACAAGTCTTCGAAATCAGTTATAAAGCTACTAGGCTACGGGAATCGTTTTATCCGCAAGAAGATTCATATTTACAGTTATTGTAGAATCGAGTTAATCACCTGCGGGAGGTATATCGTACGAGGGATCTACCACACGTGTAGAACATGGGACTACTCTTGAGCGAAGCTCAAACCATCACTAATTTGGTCGTATCATTAATTTTCACTCGTAAGTCGTTGAGTCGGTGCATTGGAGTAATTTGAGGACACAAATCGTGTTCAAAAATTTAATGTACAATTATTCGTTATCCGTAAAGAAGCTGTTTGCACATGGAATGGTGTGAAAATGACGACCCCTCAATAAAGCATGGTTGAATTAATTTCTCACTTATCACGATACAATCAATTTGCCACTTTGCGTGAGGAGACGTTATACGAATTCCTGAACCAGTATGGTTGCTTAAAAATAAGCAACACTCAACTACCTGCATCCCAGAGATACATATCACAGCTTTTCCTTTATCTCAATAACTGCTCTACAGTGCGATTAATTATGCAAATAACTATCATCCCACTATCTATGGATTACTTAAACCGCTTTGAGAAAAGGAGAAGAAAATTATCTCGTTGGTCGTATGTGTCGTCACGTGTCAATGAGACAATTTATAGTCGCCTATGGATCGGTTTGAAAAAAACTGTATGTTCTTTGGAAGGTAATACTCTATTACTATCGGCCATTGTGAATAAATTTTTTTAGGCATAATATACATAGATACTAAATTGAAATCATCCCGAAACATGTTGGTAAGGTTAATTTATTCTAATGCATATTTACATTACTTATCGTGATGTGGAGGCGCGACACAAAGCAAGGCTATCATTCTATGTGTCGCTCAGGATCATTATGACTACCACGGTGCCCACGTTTAGCAAAGTGCGCTGAGAAATTAACTGGCTTCGATTTATGCCCATTGCATAACGTTTCGAAGGGATTCATGGTTCAAGGTTTAAACGTAAAGGTCAGTCAATTGAAACAATTACCTCTCAGTGTGTATGATTCCGGAGATTAGAGCTGTAATGGGAAGTTGTGTTACTTGACTTCTCGGTGGGTGTACTATATGGAAATGTCTGATCAAGCCCAGGATCGCATGAATAAACTAAAAAGTTTAAAGTTTGAACGATAATTCAAATTAATTATCACTCTTTCGATTGGCTCCGATTCCGTATAAGATTATAAAATTTCGATTATAAAACCTGCGTCGCCTTGAGGCAAGTTGAACTTTTTTTTTATTGTCAATTTAGTTGAATTATTACACTCGTCAGTCTCGCTTATATGCCTTTCGGCATTTGCTGGTTATTCTTATAGCGTTAAGTGAACGTTGTAGTCTGACCAGTTTATGAATGTCATCCAGGTCGAATTCTCTATTTTGTTTAAACAGTTCTCCTATCCATATAGTTGCGGTATTGAGACTGAGAAAAACTATTAGCGGGTATCAGCTGTTCGTAAAATAAGATAAAAGACAGAATCACTTGCTCAGTTCAGTGGAAGGTATGGAACACCGTATACCCGGCTACTCTACATACGTATAATGAGTGTGGTACGTAAAGTGAAGCCGAAGGTATAGATGTTATTGGATTTAATCACGCCAGCATCTCGCTAGTAATGAACACATGCATAACCCGCTTCGGCCCTGCTGCCCCGCCCACGTACTCCATTACTGACTTGCACTATTCCAAGTAATCTGCATAAATAGTAATAGAATAGCTAGTAAAGTAAATTATCTAGCCACCATTAAAATAAAGACAGTTACGGGTACAAGTTTCTTGATTAAATCCGGCTTTCCGCCCTCAAAGTAGCTAAATAAGTAAACACACATATAGGTATATATATGCCTACCTACCTATATGCCCAAGTGTGTATATAATATAAAATTTACTCCCGCGGATCCTCAGCGTTTTCTTACCGCTATATAGTATATACCTATATACCTAGATGCGGCGGAAGACATATCAATGTTTACGACTTTACCTTAAGGCGTAATTATAATACGTGACGATTAAACCAAATGAAATTTCTTCCTGCAGACGTTTCTCGATCGTTACATCCGGAATTTTTTAATCACCGATCCCTATTAGTCTCCAGGCTGCGTTTACTTTATAGTTTAATCCAGTTTATCGGATTATTCCAACTCGATGGTTTTATTATATCATCTCAAGATCTCTTCTATGTAATTACTCATTTCTCATAAATTACTCACTCTCTCACTCTCTCTACGATTTAACGGCAGAAAATTATTGCTTTATTAAGCAGGCTTGAAAAATGTTTTCAATATCGAATCGACTAGTTGATGAAAAATTCGGATTCTTATAATAACGATCGTTACATAACTTTGACGATGATATCACACCGGCATTCCCAGAAGGCATTGGCGCTAGCGCGGCATAGCGCGCGCGATTACATCCATGGTTTACTGGGCGTGTTTGTGTCGATCTGTTCAGATGTTGCCGGTTTCTATTTCAGAAAATATACTTTCAGGTTTTGCATTGCGAGAAAAAAGCAATAGAACTGGAGAAGAAAAAATCAAAAAAGGAGACAAAAAAAAAAAAGAAAATAGAAGATAATAATGAAGAAAAAACCACTGCTCTGCCATTACTCAACGTAATGTCATCCGACATCTAATACCTCGATCGCGGACGGCTGTATTTTCAACCGTAGATATATCTTTTCCGTGACTGCAATAACATATGGTATGCGGAAACGGATAGTACCGATGATGGATAAACATCTATTCTCGGTAGTCGATCTGATTTCACAGAACTAATGACAAAATCATCGATAATTGTGGCCACTGATCGAAAAATTTAATTACCAAGGATCAGATTCGTAACTTCTATTATCATTATTATCGAAGAAAAACCCAATTCAAGGCTTCTTTTGCTAAGACACCCCGCACGTCGTTCTCTCCCACACACGATTAATTCACGTTGCCCCAAGCCCCGTAGACTGGGAGTCTCCGTCAGGGAAGAAATCTGAACAGGAAGGGGATATCAAAGCTAACAGTGCATCCAATTCACTCCTATCTGCTCGAGGGCCCGAAGATGATTTCATCACATCTTTCTTGGACGTTCTCTCCGGTCCTTACCCACCAAGATTCTATTTAGATGCCACGAGAATGTTTGTAAGTAGTTTACTTTGGCGTTATACGCGCGTATACCCTACACCAAGTTGGGATAAGCCGAGATGGGGTACTTAATTTAACAATTTAATCGTTCAGAAAGATAATTAATCGTAGGCGTTAGGTAATTGATATTCCTTGAATAGACCTCGTTTATTTTATTAATCTTTCGTTACAGTGATACCTACTCTCTCCCTCTGACTCTTGAGGATCTATTAAGCCGTTAGACGAGGCCTAATGGTCTTTCCATTAGAGCTGCCAGCTCGTCTATTTCTTACGCAAAATTTGTCATCGTGTGCAATAAGCAGCTCTCCTCACAGAAGAACCGGTGCGAACGTAACTCGAGAATATTCTGTCTCTGAATAGTAATCAGCAAAAAAAATCTGTTATTTTTCGGTTCCACTTCACAAGGTAGAGGAAAAGAAAAAGAAAACGAAAGAAAATAGAAAACGTCAGACGTAAAACCGAGGCAAAGTCCAGTAAGAATAAAAAAAAAGCAAACAATCGGCAATTCCTGAGAGTTTCCCTAAAAATGTCTTGGTTCTTGCAGGAGAAATGAATTCGGGGCCCGTGGAGCTCCGGAATAACTTCTCTGCTCCGAAAATGGAATCAGGAAACAGGGCGGCGGTCGCGTTCCTCGTCATTCGACCTACGCGATGTCCTTCAGTAACAATCAAGTCGCGGTCGCGTCGAGGAGCGAAGAGATTCGCGTGGGTCGCTGCAATGCAGCAACTTCAGGACTTCTGAGTCAAGCGTTCCTCGGGCGACCATTGGACGAGCTTTTCTCGCGAGATAGATGTCCGGGGTTTAACTGTTGGAACTTACCTTGACTAGCTGACTGGCTGCTACTGCTAGATCTGATACTCCGTTCGGATAGCTTTCCGCCGTCCACAACGCAATGATCTATGAAGCTGCCAGAGATGCTGGATCGGTGCGCGTGCCTCCCAGTCTCATACGTGATGATAAATTTCTCATAGATCGGCTACGTGCCTTACTGCCGTTTCCTTATTGCGATAAGTTATTCGTTAATTCCTCAAACCTCTGACGACATTATGAAACTAATAATTTTGGTTTGGCCGTTGGAAATGCAGCTGGAAATCCCTCGTCAGCCACATTTCTGAATCAGCTTCACTTAGTGAATATAAGAAAAAAAAATACCTTCAAGCGAGGTGAAACGTATATTTAAAAATAACCAACTGCCCACATCTTATACGTTATGTAAAAAATTTTATGTCTTAAAAAATTGCGGTTTCTTCAATAGGTCTCATCGAAGACATTAGAGTTTTGAATTCTAGAAAGTGATCAGTGTTAGGAAAGGGTAGACAATTCTGTCCAATCTTTAGCTCAACTCTAACGAAGTGACTAAAGTCCGGTGAATGAGGATATGCCTTAGCAAAAAAATGACTGCAGATTTTTGGTTGATCGCGCTAATATTGGTTTTCTAAGAATATTATGATGACAATGTTGTCAGATTAGTTCCAAGTTCTCCCTCTTTTTGAAACCGTATACCTTGTACCGGCATTGTATTACATTCGAGCCCTTTTGACGACAGATGAATTCGTTCAGCATAGCTGGTTTCCAGTGAGTAAACGATTCGCAGGTAAACTGGTAAGAACCGCTCTCTGTTTCTGAAGAGGATGATTTATCCCTCATTATACATGAAAACGACTGGATTCATAACAGCGTTACCGCATCAGCTGTTCCCTACTCGGCAGTGGTCGTGGCAAATGCTATAAGGAAGTGATAATTAAAAAGAAAGTGTTCACATACTCTTGGGTCTTCGCTCTGGCCCGAAGACGCCGGGGGGCTTTAGCTGACCAGTCGGTTCAGCATCTGCTTCGCCATATATTACGTTACCCTTTAAGATCTTAGCTTCATCTACGCGTTATGACGTCATTTTATACCTCACCCTCCGGCTAACCCGACAATCTCACGCGCTTGAGTACTCCAGGCATCTCCATAGCTGAGACTTATTAGCAGAAGCCGTTCGCGCGAACTAGGGACGAAGATCAGTCCGGTTTGGTTACCCTCGATCTATATTCCGATCTGCGCATTTAACAGACGCCCAAGAAATCCGTCTTCTGCTTTTTCGGCTTATAATACGACCTTTTTCCTGCACGCGGGTTCAATTCATTTCGCAAGTGTCTCATTCGCCGGATAATCTTACCACGTAAATGTCAATTACTGAAATCGTTTCTTAGTTATAGTTATGCTCATAACCTGGCAAAAATTCGGCTCGTTCATCGTTCGTCTACGGATTTATGCATGTAATGGATATGGCAGAGGGTTTTGTTGGCCTACGGCTATCCAGATGCCACGTTAGGAGTAGGTACATAGTCGTTAGCTATCTATGCTGTATACCTATACATCCTCGGCGACTTTGCACCTTGGCAAAGATCCGATCTGGATCGCGATCTAGATTCAACTGGTGACACACGAGACCACCGGTTCCCCATTGTTCGATCACGTGGAAGAATATTATAGCGAGAAAACAAAGAACTTAAACCTAGCGGGGGTCGCTATGTTCCAGTTGCACTGGCCTGCAACAGCTGGGCTATCTTTCTGGACACTGTTACACAGCATGATCTTTTTTCCACCCTTAATACCTGCGGATTTTATTGCAAAATCGTAGATTTGACAGATTTTTTTTATAGAAATAATGAAATTTCGTTTACTACAGTAAGTTTCTCCCACGTAGAAGATGACAGATCTTAGATTATTATCAGTACCGATCGTCATACGGTGCATTACAGTTTATCATTACACTTTAGATAGGCCATTTATGAAAATGGGGTCAGCTGTAAAAAAGGAGTGTCGAGGTAATTGGTTTATGACTTAACGATTAGAGGTGGGTTAAGTGTCTGGAGCGCGGGAAAAGAATAAAGCAACCGCTTCAGGGGGTAGGGTATAGTCGTGTAGGTAACTGCCGTTTGATGAGAAAGGTAGTTGGATTCAACATCAGAGACACGCGAACCTTTGTACGGCAGTCACTCTTTCCTCACCTACTCAGAAACCCCTATTTCATGGTAGTTAACCGTTCGTGTCTATTTCTGATGAATCGATGCGGTTTGTACATTGGATTTTATGTACAGATATATGTGTGTTGAAAATGGCTTCCGACTTGGGTTAGATTTTGTCCGGCTTGACGGAATCATCATTATTATTATTTTTTTTTTTTTTTTTTTCAAACTGCAGAGTATAATGTCTACATAACGCGTGATGCCGGAATAAAAAGTGATGCAACGTATGTACAATGTACATACATACATACATAACACGTAAGTTGCGTGGTTGTAAAATAATTTGAAAATTATACTTGACATTTACTTGAATTACTGATTAAATCATTATTTCTTGCGGTTTCTCGGATATGATCCTCGTCGACTATATATACATATGCCAGCCACATATATACCCTACCTACTACGGTAAAAACGGACTTTCTAGCGAAACTTAGGTATATCGCGCAAAATTGCTAAGCTTTCGTTCATTAAATGCAATTTTGCGATGAAATAGTTATTAAAACCGTTTATTTCATACGCGGAGAATCGATTATCTCGCTTTCTATTCTTAATGCTATCTCATCTTTGACTCGCCCCGCGTACTTAATACGAGATAAACGCAACTGAACGTGCATACCTCGACGCTGCACTGCAGCAGATCTGATTTATCCTGGCACTGCTTGGACAGAGTTTATTCAGAAAATTGGGTAATGACCCCGCGAAAGAGATGAGTCAAATTTTTAGATACTTGGGTATTTTGCTATTCAGCAAAAATTTTAAATTGTAAGGAGTTTTTTAGTCCTGAAGATATGATAAATGTATATCTTTCATGAGTCTGAAGGTGGGATTTATAATTATGAAGCAGGATCTTATTTGAGGTAGTCCACCGCGGATATTATACTGCAGTAGGTATAAATACGCGAGAGACACACATCGCTGCAAGGTACTAATTCAGAAATGCAAATTGAATTCCGCGAGCAAAGACAGTAGTACGTAACTATATATATCTGTTAGGGACGCGCGTCACAATTTAGAAAGTTCCATGCAAACGTCAAACGGAACACGATCTAAAATTTTAATAATTAACATCGGTGACCTTGCTTTCCAAAGGTGGATATTCATTTGAAATTCACATTTCTCGCGGGAATTAAAACACAAGAGAAAAAAAATTAAAAAAATTACGGTTAATTGTGGCCAGGTCATTCGGTTGACCCCGCGGTGAAAATAAATAAGCATAATTGTTTAGCTTATCAATACCTATATATCCCCTGACCCAAATCTCCTAGAACTTATAGATTTTGATCTCGAAGAGATGAAAAATGTTACCAAATGTATTTGAAACTCACTTTACCCCAGATTATCGGGTTTAAAAAGTAAGTTGGCTACTAAATTCTTGCGGTTGAAACTGTTCTAAAAATATATATTTATATTTTCGAATAAATTTGCATTCATTTTCAGCATTTGGTACCTAGGTATTATAAATATTGCGCTTAAAGTGTGTTAGTCAAATTTTCGACCAGTACTGCGTGCGTCATGAGATATTCCCTCGAGTACTTCGTTACGTACACGGATTTACATATTATACAGCATTCTCGTGGACAGGGAGAGCTTAACGCGCCGGAAACAGCGATTAATAAGGCAAAGCCATCGACAGGAAATGATAAACCAGCTGAGGATCGATAATTCGTATTTGGTGTATCTATTGTCGGTGAATTTCGCGGAATTCTATATATTCAGGTATTGTAAACGTAGGTATAGCGCAAATATATTTGCCAGGCACAGCAGATTAATATTTTTACTTGCTACCCCGGTCACGTGTCTAACACGCACTTTGTATGTGCATATTTTTGTCCGGGCAATTTCTACTTCCTCGAAAGTATTCATAAGCCTTTTTTCACCCGTTTTGCCAAGGATAATTGCAGTTGCTCACGTATTTCCGACGGGGGATCAGGAGGCTTTCCGTCATCTCAAAATCACCATTATATACCTACACGACATATACATATTTATACGTATGGCAGATATCATGAATATATATTAATTTTCAACGAGGCAGAATACCTTTAGGTATATTGGTCTTACGTTCGTGGTTTTGTCCCGTTAATCCAATTATTAGTCGCCGATTCGATTACATCGGCAATAAGTTACCCGCGAGGTCCTCTTACGAAGGTCCATGAACTCTATAGCCGAGTTCTAATTAAATGATCTTTTGTCATTGAAATTTGTATATATGTAATATTGTTTACGGTGCATTGACATTTGCTATGTTTCTATAGTATATCGCGAAGGCGAGGACCGCGCCTTTTTCCTATGACGCGGTGTTATTCAAACAGTGGCAAAAATCGGTACCGCTATACACCTAGATGAAGCTAATAGAATTAACATTTCAAATATAGAGAGTCCAAGGATATATATACATACGGTATACATATGGTCACAATGGCGTTCGTTATACAGGGTGAAAGAACTCCGCAATTATATTTTTCGCCGACAGCTATATTTTGCTCGCTAATAAATCCGCGACGTGGGCTTGCAGGCGGACTGTTTTGTTTAAATTTGAATTTAGCTAGAGCGTATATAGAAATAGGGTCGGTGGTTTATTTAGATGGCTATCGCGTTTTGATAAATGAAATATGTATTTCCGTGTGCAGAATAACGGGTTGCGTGGGCCGATATGATTTGCACTTGACAGCTCGTGGGTAAAAGCGATAAAAATTGGGATACAAAATTATCTAAAAAACGCCCCTGCAGCATGAGCTACAAAAAAAAATCGCAAGCAATCGTGACTACAGAATTTCAACATCGTGAGGTTGAATTTTTCGAGAAACTAGAACGAGCTGCTCGCAACGTGTAGAGCTGTGACTACTATAATATAAAACAAAAAAAAAACATTTGTCCGAGGGAAACGATGGGACAAGCTAACCTTTCCAAGGCCATTGACACCGACGTGTGGCTGTTAACTTTTATGTTCAATAAATTCATGCAAGTAGGACTAACCGGGGAAAAAAGTGACACTGTGTAATTAATATTTGTTTGGCTGTTGGCTAGTCGTTTTAGAAATTTTTCTTCCAAGAAATAGACGTTGTTGAACATTAACATTTATCGCTACAACATCATACAGCCGAGCCGTGATAAGTGGTCATTTTTAGTCGTTTTTTTTTTTTTTTCATTTCAAACGCGAAACACCTTGCGTTTAGATACCTGCATGTGTAATTTTTCCTTTTTCACCATCTGGAGTGTGACTTATATACGATAATTTTTAAAGCCTCTCAATTAGCCGCAAAACTTACCTGTTTTTCCTGAAAATTACACATAAGTAACTAGACCAAATCTCGATTCGCAAAGCTGCAACGATATTTGCACTTTACTCGCAAGCTGGTCGTGAGTTAAGCTTATCGACTCACGTGTACGAGGAGACCGACCATAAGAGGCAGTAGGTCTCAGGTGGAGTCTTAAGCTCGTCATGGGGCTCGAGGTCGTCAGTAGGCCGCGCCGTGACAATTACGTCACGAAGTATTCCTCTGGCTCTCGCCTGTTCTTGAGCTTCGTCAACGTTCGTTGAAAAAGCAGTAAAAAAAATATAAATTTTTATAAATTTTCTGATAACTAAGGGAAAAGAGGCTGATGATGAAAACATGTAGATCATCGGGTTCATCGATTTATTGGTTTATTTTCAAAACTGCTGAAAAGCCGGATCTCAATTCATCAGAAATAAAATGCGGGGTAAAAGAGTGGGCGGTCATCTGAATATCAATTTTAGTGAAACTTATAATGATAGGTTCGATTGACTATCGTTACCGTTATTACAAGTGGGTAGTTTGTACGACTAAACTAGACTTTACATTCGAATGCTGGCGGTCCAGGATCTCGTACGATAAACCTACGCGTTAATCGCTTGCAAAAAAAAAAAGAAAGAAAAAAGAAAAAACGCCTAGCAATAAAGAACACTACCGATTCAATCTGGGGAACAGGGTCATCGAGGGCATAGGGGTTCGTGGGTAAAAAATCGGTTTAATATCTCAGCCAGCAGCTCAGATATTACGGGACTTTCAACCACGCAGATCTATCAAAGAACAAATTTGGACCGAGCTTGGAGGGAGAGGGTCAGATTCAGATACCTTGGTAATGTATATATCATCTATTAATAAAGTAATTGGATTCACCTACGCAGGAACATACGTATAGCTGTATAATATCTTCAATTGTAGGGCGAGATTGTTAATCGGCCTTTCAAATATCATCTTCTAAATGTATAAGTAGCTAATAAAAAAAAAATGGGGAATTCCACGACGTTTGAGGTGAGATTCAACTTGGCAATTAAGCACGACTAATTGACAGTGAAATTGTAGAAACTGAATGGTAATTAACAGTGAAAATTATAAGGCGGAAAAGACGGTTTTTCATGGTACTTTTCATCATCCCACGAATCCACGTAATTTCGAAATTATTGTTAAGAATGATCAGTATCAAAGTCCAAAAAAAACTTTTACTTGACTGTAATTCTAAGGAGCCAAAAATTTAAAAATAGTCAGCCTGCAGGCAAATGTAAATTTGTGAATTACAAAAATCGGTAAAAATATATTCCAAGATCGCCAAACTCACTCGATACTATTATTTCGAAATCGGGAAAATATAATCTTTCATTTGAAATCAAGAAGAAGAAAAAATGGTTTCCAGTCAAAAATTGGAAATCAATTTTTACCGATCGAAACGTGATAGAGCAACTTTTCATGCCCATCATTTGAATCTGAAATCCTGTAAATTTCAGATCTTTTTATCGAACCGTTTCTGAACTGAGATTATTCGGCGAGTTCCTCGGACAGATCGATATCGAAAGTGCGAAAGTCATCATTTTCGACCGAAACCAATACGTTTTTTTTTTTTTTTATATTACCAGAGGTGATGAAAAGTAATACTTGAAGACGCATATAATTAGTATATTGAAGTGTAGAAATATACCGATTCCTATACTCTTAAAATCGTAAGACGAACCTTATACTCCTCTCGCAATCGTGTCTGCAGGTTATTTATCGAACGTGAGGTAAGAGAAGAACCACTTTCTTCCTCTTTAAAAAATATGAAGGAAAGTCTGCACTTGCGATATATTAAAAAAAAAAAATATCCTAGTCTCACACAGGTTTCGCTCAATGCTGCAGTAATTGCTCAAGCTTGGTTACGCGTATTTCTATCTGTGATAAAAAATTCTCCGATCATAGAAAACTTAATTCATAGACGCTAATTTGTGGATTCTGAATCTTTACTGGACCATCTCGATCGTTTGTAATAACCTGCACTCTCGTTAAATATACGACAAGGTCTAATTAACGTACTGCAGGTATTGAAAAACGAGATAGAAGCCCGGGAAGATCGCCACCCTTTGAACACGCGCGGTCCTACTCCTATATACATACATAGGAGAATCGTACAACATATACGAAAGATGGACATAAGTGGGACTCGATAAAAGCAGGTATAAGTATAAGACGATAATATTATATACACATATATACGAGAATCGCGGGGTGCGTATATATATATATATATATATATATTCAATACCGATATTGATATAATGATAATAACAGATACGCAGGCGGGTATACCAGATTTTTTTCTTTTCCTTTTTTTTTACCAACTTTTATACTCCGGCCCGTTATTGTACCTGTACAACACTCGTAAAAGTATAACTCTTCAACGTACGTATATATATATGTAGGTATATATATGCATATGTTACAATACACGCGAATACCCGGGTTATATATACGTCTAAATACATGTCTATACATAATTACGTAGGTGTAACATCTGCATCCTGATTCCACGGCATCACGCACAGGTAGGTATATCCTGTACCCTGTTGATAAATACGCACATATGTACAGGGTGTCCCAGAACTAAATGTCCAAAATGAAAGGTGGCCTAGAGGAGGTCGAACTGAGTAAATTGGCCCGAAGAACATGGGGTCTGCGAAGTCGCGTTCGCGAGATATCACGGGTTAAAAAAAGTTTCGTTTTGCGCCGCCTCGACGCGGCGCAAAACGAAACTTTTTTTAACCCGTGATATCTCGCGAACGCGACTTCGCAGACCCCATGTTCTTCGGGCCAATTTACTCAGTTCGACCTCCTCTAGGCCACCTTTCATTTTGGACATTTAGTTCTGGGACACCCTGTACATGTATGCGTACAAGTATAAAGTATATAGATAGATACCTTTGAGTATTGTATATAATGTACGTATATGTGTTCAAATACCTGCGTCCCGATACGAAGTCGGTTCAGTAAATTAATAGAGAAACTACGTATTGATCGTTAACTAGATGATAAAATTATCTATTTGTCGGCGATTACGTACTACGCGAATATATATATGCATATATGTACATATATATATATATATATATTCATCCGGTCCGTATGTACATACGTGTAGGTATCTACATACACGTCCGTCTTTACCATGCGGGGTAACCACATACGTAACATATATATTACACGTACAGATGTATGTATACATACGCAGATGGTACATATATACGTATAAATGTATATACCTACGCGAAGTTGAGAGTTAAGCGTGTTATACGCGTGAGTAATGGCCAACTATCTATTCGCTTAATGATCTTTAAGCCGTTTTCCACGCACTCGTACAGTGATTCATCTTTCGATGGTAACCGAAGACGACGTCGTCTAGACGCGGAGAAGCACTATATATATGTATATATATATACATATACCTATATACCTAACTTAAAGTTAATACCGAAACTTTCTTCGCTCGAGAATTCTATTAGATATCGTACCTCCTCGGGAAGAACGGGTCAAGGAATTGTATTTGGCGCGGTTGAGAATGATGGCGCGTTGCAGAAGGATGCTAGTAGCAGAGGCCAGATAGCGTGCGGCCGTGGCAAATGTGATCTACGTCCCCGTGCGAGCCGGGGAGAGAAAAATTAAAAGGTAACTGCTGTAGGTAGCGAGGGATAGAAACATCCTTGTAATCCGGTCAAGAAGCACACCAATCGGAGCTTCTTTCGAGGTTTCGGTCCAGAGGACCCTCCTTGACGGAGGAAATTATCGTCGCTAAGAAATTGAAAATCGGTTCGGGATATCATATCGATTAATTTTATTATCGAATAATTACCCGCGGGTGAGCTTAATTCAGTAAGAGACGTTTTAGTCCTTCGCTTGCCTCCTCGAGTCTCTCGTATTATAATAAAGTATGGAATGAAAATAAGTGAAAAAGATTAGAAAAATAGATAATCCACGGCATCTGGTATCATCGGATTCGCTGCGTATACCCTAAGTGTCGCGTAATAGTAATAAATCGGTTTTCTTTTCATTAAAGACCGCCATGCGCACGACTCGCGAGGTCGAATCTATGGAAATCCATTTAATTATGTTTGTCGAGAGATATCACGCGCGTTCGTAAATCAGCTTTATTTATATAAATTATACGCGAATGAATTCGCGATTCCGAATGACAAATGGGAAATGAGGAGTGGTCATTCGTTACGTTAATTCAAGAGCCGCACAGCAGCTGTTGAATCAGTTTGAACCGATTTTTTTTTTAATTTATATATTTGTATGCAATTGTGACGCGAAACGTTGAATCAATCTTCACTGCAAGTTGCGATAATGACGGAACTCTGTCCTACAGACAAAAACGAACCAAAAAAAAAAAACGAAAACGATGAATAAATTTGATCGGTGGTTGAGACAGAGGATCAGAATCCACGCATGATGTATTTAAGTGAACTTTCACTTCCGACAAAAATGGAAAGGTCGCTGGTCTGAATTTTGGTCAGATATCCGTTTCGTAACCAGAGCCTGTTTCTATCAATCGTGCGAATGGACCATATGGATATACGTATACATATATCGGTTATTTGTGTACAATTTCGACGCATATACATTTAAACGTACATCTGAACTACCTACGTAACAATGTTCATGAGAAATACCATCTTGGGCAGAGCCGGTGGGTAATTAAAAATCGAATTCGAAGAAGAAATGTTCAGACATCACGATACTCGATCGTGTGACTGCTCCAGGCCTTCGTTCATTCCTTTGTATCCGATAGTCCCTTCGTTTTATTCCGACTATCAGTTCTTTGACTTTGAATGGCGTCAAGATATTCCGACCTCGTGCTTTTAGTAATGATAATTTTCATAAACACCCCTAATCTCTACGTCGATTTAGCCCTACTTTCCTCGGTGGTAAAAAAAGGTATTGAATTTTCGGCTGAATTTATCGCATCTTTTCGAATTGTTCTTTCCAATCGTAAAGAAAGACATACGAGGTTTGAGTTCCGGCGGGAAATTTTATTCAGGAAGGCATTAGGCACGGTGAAGAGGTACTTGATAGTTAATGGTCCTTCGAAGTGAGGTAGTATACCTACTTTGTACAAATGATGAGTTTATACCTCAGTCGGTAGCTCACGATCAGACGTACAATAAAAAGGAGAGAGAGAACGAGAGAGAGAGAGAGAGAGAGAGAGAGAGAGAGAGAGAGAGAGAGAGAGAGAGAGAGAGAGAGAGAGAGAGAGAGAAAGGGTAGGAATGAGAAGAAAACGAAAACGTTTTAAGAGGTAAAATAAGGTAAAGAGAAGTATAAGAGAAAATTGGCAGCGTACGTTTGGTGGGACCTTTTTTCCTTTGATCGTACCGTCCAGACCGCGCGATCCTCGCAAAACGGAAATGTGGAACACGGGAATGCATGCGATTGCAATTGCAATTGCCGAGACCGTGGCGGCGGGGGCAACCTGCTTGCCCCACTATCAACTTCTGCAGCATCCCACGTCGGGACAAACACAACCGCGCTTTAATCCCACTGTATTGGTTTAGGTATCCTACACACCGTACACATCACCTACACATCTACTCCGCACACGTACCGGTCTCCACAATCTGTATACACTAAATACAGACGGAGAAAATCCGAGCCAGATTGCCGCCGGTAGAGGTGGCACCGGTCTGGTAGTAGTAGGGTGTTCCTCGATCGCTGGTTCGCCCGCTGTCAGTATCACTCGAGACTACAGGTCGCACTAGCTGTAAAACTCAAACACACGGCTCATTCGGGACTGAAGATCGTCAGGCGTGGAGCGGTACGAGCTGCCGATCAATGTGGGAGATAAGCCTCCCTGTAACCGGGAAGATACTGCTCCTGTAGTCTTTATCATTCATCAATAACAACAGAAAAAAAAAAAAAAACCGAACAGGGGAATAGGCGGCCATCATTTTCATTTGTCACTTCCGCTTTTGCGATTTTGTAATACAACATACAGTGTGCGGCACCTGCAGAACGCCATGACCTCCTGGACGGTCTTGTCTGTGATTAATATGGCTTAGATGAAGGGTGGCGTGAGAGAGACGTAGAGACACTGCAAGGAGGAGCTGTTGCCGGAATTAAGAAATTATATTTAGGATACGACTATACTCTGAGATAATTTTTTCATCTGCTAGATGGACAATCGTTAAAATTCTGACGATATAGGCGAATTTTTGTATCACATTTAATCAGCTGCAGCCTTGATAAGTTTGACGAACTGATAAGTGTGGAGAGTCGTACTTGTCGATTTTAAATATACGACAGGGACTCGCGAATTCTATAATTTGAATTGCGTTGCACGATAGGTATTTGAATAGTCGTAATTTTGATAGACTGTTATCTTCTATAGCTACAATCTATTGAGTATAATTATATGCAGACGTTTGTTTATCCAAACGATTAGCTTGTAAACGGACGTTGTAAAATCCGTCCGCTGATCACTGTTTACTCTAAAATTGTGACGTCATATTTAACACCTATAGTTCCTCTATTCTACGTATACGATCGCGAAGAAACGGCAGTATTAACTCCGCAGCGACAGAACTAAGAACGAAGTGTTAGTGCTGAAGTGTAAAGTGGTGGGCAAACCCGTAGAACATCGCCCGAAGATACGCCCGGAGATCATATATACAGCTGAATCGCATTTACAACAGGTAGGGTAGATTTAAAAAAAAAAAAAGAATAAATATCATAATTTTAGGGTCTTTTTTTTAGATTTAACACGCATGGAGCAGAGGATATGGAGAATCCTTTTTTTTGTTAATATTATGTGTGGATGACTTAGATGATGAATTTTTTGTTGTTATATCTACAAGTCACATTCTCCCCTGAGTGTCGTGAGGTGAAGACTTGACAGTTTAGACGCCCCACCCCAACGAAATAATAATAAAGAAGGAGAAGGAGGAGAAGAAAAAAAAGTCCTCGTTTACAAGGCTGGTAACAATTAACCTCGTTTGAAGCTAGTAATTTCGTGTTGTTTGGAACAACTTGAATAGTTTAATCTTAGCATAGCGGCTCGTGACTAGAATGACAAATTACAATTGGCACAGGACGCGAAATATAATTTGTCAGTACGTCGACACGCGAGCGAGGCTGGTTGCGGAAGTTCCCGGACTGTATAGTAATAAATATAATACCTTCCGAAGCGCGATTCAATGCTAATACACGTACCAATGCAAAACCGGCTCTATATCCCTTGGAATAGGGTCCGGCTTGTAAATTCCCTTCGAATGAATTCCATTCAAAAGAAAAAAAAAAAAAAATAGAACACGACTCACAGAATTCTCGATATTTTCTCAAAGTTTTCGGAGACCTCAACGTCTGACCGATGAATAGGACATGTGCAGTTCATCGTGCAGCGTATAAGTAGATAATATTTCGAGTGATCCCGATATTTTTCACCGTTTTTTTTTTCTTCTTCTTTTTTAAGGACTGTAAAATTTTTTGGACAATGATAATCGATTATGACTCACAGAATTCGCGATATCTTCTCATAGTTTTCGGTCACTCTAACGCCTGCAGCCGATGAGCAAGACATACGTGCAGTTAACATGGTGCAGCGAAGGTATATTACCTATTATGCAAACCGAACGTATTATTCCAAGTGGCGTGTGTTTTTTCTTTTCTCTTTCCTTTTTTCGCAGACTATAAAATTTCCGCGCACACCCCGCGGCTGCTCGTGAATACTTTTAGAACTTGTCTACCCCGTTGCAGCCGTGTAACAAACTAACCCGGTGACATATTTACAAAGCAGTCACCACGACAGTGCTAACTCGGTGAATAAACGCGCGGTACGATGTCTGCCCTAGGTTGGATAGGTAGGTAGGTACACTGTTGGAAAAAATATGTCAATTTTAACTCATTTCGCATGTCCCATTAGGTCCACTAACTTTTTTTAGTTATTTTCACAGAAACATGATATGTAAACCCTCAACATGGGATTTAAGTTGATATTTGTAGTTCCATTCCATGAGTCAATAATACGTAATCAATCTGTTAAATTGAAAATGATTGAATGTTCATAACGAATGATAGCTAAGTCAAATCAACTGAAAATACAGTTGGAATTGATATTTTTAGTTTTTATATACATAAACCATATGTTATTTGAAAGATTTAACATAAACATAAAGTTATTTCTTTATTATTCTGAAGTTAACATAATAGATGTGTCAAGTTCTGTGTAATTATGTTAATAATAATTTTCAACATGAAATACCAGCTTAACTTAAATCGAATTCGTTAAATTAACATTCGAATATGTATTGAATTTAACATAATATCGTTAACTACGAATTTTTTTGACAGGAATACACAATTTTTCCAACAGTGTAGGTAGGTAGGTAGGTAGGTAGGTAGGTACACCTGACAACAAGCGAGCAATCAGTGCTGACACAGTTTATGTAACCAGCCTCAACCTTAAAAGCGTTGAACAATACCTCTCCGTAGTTTTAAATGATGGGTTTCATTCCAACGACCAGCGTACTAATTAGTTGAAATATAATGATATACACCCTCGATATGAACAAAGTATTTATACTTCATTCTTTTCCCAAAGATTCGAGTCTTTCTCATTATTACAGATATTCGAAATGGTTAATAAAATTGCCAATTTTTCATCAATATTTTAGCGAGATTTTATACTCACATACGACGATTACGAATAGTATAAGACGCGTTAATTCTGTATACCAAGATCTTTCTTTCTCAGTAACCGTCACCTGCAGATCCTTTTTTGGAGTTAACCACACGCGTTATTTGATTTCGACAAAAACCGGCGCCTATTCTAGTCAGGTATATGTACGAGTATATAAGGCACCTATTACGTCATGCTCTAAGGCTAAAGTATACTCGAGCAGTATAGGAGATCATAGAAAGAATTAATCCGGGAGATAAGATAGCTCATAGCTATGTACGATGTCGTTGAGTGTTTTTAGACTCTCTGTGTCTGAAAAGATTGATGCACTATTGCGGTAAACCTGACGGCGAATATACCCGGTTAATCATCTCTCGAGATCTCACCATCGTTATGGGTTACCTCACCATGCCTGGCAGTTTACTAGGAACAAACTGAACGTTCGCAATAGATAAAAGGCCTTATAGAAACACTTTGCGAAGATCTATGTGAAGTCTCGGATAGACAAAATTGTGGGTAAATTATATACCCGTAATGCGTACGATTTTTAATTATCGCAAAAATAAAAAATTCTTTGGTTCTTTACTCACCTTGTCATTTTTTTTTCTATTTCAATATCTCAAAATTATCTTCATCGAATCTATGATTCTTATGGAGCCTCTGACCATCGGGTCCTCTGGTGAACGCACCATTCTAAGTTAAATATATATATATATATATATGTAGTAGGGATAATAATTTAGGCAAGTTTCAAAGGCGACTGCTAACGGAAACTAAATACCGTGCAACGGGTGTGACGGAGGTGTTATAACTCTGAAAAATGTACCGTAAATTGGTATAGTAAAGAGTGATAGAGGTAGGACAAGAGAGAGAGAGAGAGAGAGAGAGAAAAAACGAAAGAAATCTTTAGTATACCTAATAGTACACACTGTGTACTCGTTTTATAAAAAAAAAAAAAAAAAAAAAACTGACCGGGTCGAATGCGTTTTACCGCGGCATTAGCTTCGATTGAATAATTGCGTGTGAATTTGACATATATTTGAACTTTGCTTAACTTTTAGTTCGATTATATTTTGTACAAAATCGAGAGCAACGCGACTTCACGCATCAGGGTTTAAAAAGTGGTTTCTGCGTGTGAATGAGATAAAAAGAAGAAAGACGTAGTAGGTAATAGAAAAAGAGAAAGAAGAAGGAAAAAAAAAAATTTACAATTATTCAGTCACGGATCATTTACTTTCAATTAGATATATTCTTTTATGGAAGACGTTTCACTTAGCAAGGCTGCACACTCCAGTTTTCTGTAATTAGCATTGAGTGCACTTTATATGGACGGACCGGATTATGCAATAGTCGTGGATATGTATGATACGGGAACGTTGTAACTTACGGTGCATTCTCGCTCGTGTCAGATTCTGCACATTCTCAATTTCGGCAAGACGAGACTCCGAACACCTCTTGCAAATTTCAAATTATTTTCAGAATTTTGAAAGCTTAGCTTAATGAAATTATACGATTAAAAAAATATATTCACTTGCTTAAAATGAAAAGAAGTACAGAATTGAGAAATTTGCAATTGCAAATATCTTGCAAGTCTGCATCAGATTCTCTCGCACCGTTTGACATCAGGGAACTCGTATTCCATGCATAAATTTTTGATTGGCAAAGATAAATTAAGCCAAATTTTTTGACAATTATTAGGACCCTGTTGCGGGAAGGAGAAATGGCCTCGTAAAAAGGGAAGCTAACAGTCGTTTAAGCGCAAAGTTGTACAAGGTGATACTGTATGCTGCGTGGTAAATCGTATTGGTCTTGCTAACTAAGACTAACGATAAGCTAACTTTGCTTAAAGCGGAGGGAAACCAGCATAACATAACATAACATAAAATAACGTAACCGAGTGTACCTTGCCCTGCCCTGCCCTGGTATGACATGACCTAGCCCAACCCAACTCTTTCTCGAAGGGCAAAACCATAAAATTTATCACACAGAAAGCGAAGAAAGGAAAGACTCCGGCGGTGCGGATGTGTGCCTAACTTCTTACGTACTATGCATATAACGTCGCTTTTATGTTTGGTGCCTCAGTTTATTCGAAACGAACAAAAAATGAGACCAAAAAAGCTCCCTCGATCGGTTTTCCGAGCTCATGTAGCTTTTTTTCTCATTTTTTTTTTCTCGGTGTAGGAAAAGACAGTGCGATTCCGATTAGTAGTCAACTGCCCACTGACAATGAATCGGGCCGGTAGTGGCTGACACGTATATGGGTAGTTCTCCTTCGCTGGACACCCACGCAAAGCCTACGTCATCGTGAGACCAATCCACAACTATTTGCGACTCAAGACTCGCTTCGCTCGGATCCTTCACCCACGGAATTCGATATTTTTTTTTTATTGGCTACGCGCTCTGAATCAATTATTTACTTCGCCTAAGTTAGTCGTATGATTAAAATAATGGCGCCGATCACTGCCTAAAGAAACCTTGAGGGTTACTACTACTCTCATCTCTTCATTTCGCAGTCATCTATTTGTAAATTTCTAAAGCCATCGTATTTCCATAAATTATCGCGATCGATTCGACACGAAAGTCAAAATAAAAAGCGCAGCGATACCTCGGGGAGCGGGAAAAAAAACGGGAGATATTTAAGGTGTACATATTACCTAAACATTGTACAGTGTTCCTGCCACATTTTATACGTCCCTGACTACATGACTGGCATGCGAAATCTGTCCATTGTTAATCCGAAGCCCGCGCCTGTCCCATATTTTACATGCATCGTACTCCACCGCGAGTATAGACTCTGCGGGTATAAGATACGCCGAAATTTTTTGATACCTAACTTCTAAATTATTTTTCACGTCACGGTTATTACAAGCACGTGTATTGCCGTTGCGAGAAATGTCAGAGGTTCGTAGTATGGGTAGAGAATCGGGCACGATTAATTTCATCGAATTTTAACGCAGTTATATTGGCTTTTTGAGCAAATACAAAATTCCTGGAATTACAAGGTCTGACATTCCGCTGCGGGACTTTACAGAAGCATAAATTGTTGAAATACTGTGGATTTGGTCTTCAAAAACGAATTAATCAAGAACGGAAAATCAGTTCCAAAATTGACCAAAGTCCATTTGTGGACTTTTCTGCAGCGGCCTCTACAACCGTCTCTGATCATGGCGTCATATGGGTGTGAAAAATCTTGTAGATATCCGCAAAGAGCATACAATGCAACGGCGTGCGATGTATTTCTTTGACAAGCGGAATAAGCGAAGTGTGCAGTTTTTTTTTTTTTTTTTTTTTTTTTTCTGCACTGACGCGTAAACGGATAAAACGTATATCCACCTCGTTATAATTGATTTAAGTGGTTCGAACCACATCATAGGCAGGCACCTTACATGTCTGCATTAGTTTGATAGCAATTGAGAGATGAGAATCTCTGCGGATGGCAGGTGAACAAAATCTACACGGTGATCGTGCAAAAACGCGTCAAGTTTTTATTTATACTTGAACGTGGCATGAGACGCGGGCGCCAGTTGCTCGTTCCTTCTCAGAAACGACGACTAAAGGGTCCCCAGTTGCGGTCACACCAACGGTGGTAACGTAGCAAGGTTTTCGTCGATGGATGAGATGCTACAGCTTCTTGAACGAACGCTGCAGTAATAGGCCGAGAACTTGTCGGCGACCTTCGCTTAGCCTACACTTCAAATCCGCAAAAACTTATTCGAGATAAGTCTCGAAAGATCAGAGGACGAGAACGCCGCCTCGCTATACGCGATGGGATAAGGTATATCGAAACGGATTCGTGCCAAATTTCAAAGCGGCGGGAACCAAGATTAGATTCGCTTTGAAATAAAAAAAAAAAAAATACAAAAATCTGACATCTCACTCGATGATTTGGTAGAAAATTTATAGTAATTATTATCATAAAATTCGACGGTTATAGTTCAATCCCCAAAATTATTTTCGAAACATAGAGATCGAATTTTAAGGATTCTAGTAATACACTAATGCAGCAATTAAGAGAGACCTTCACAGCTTTGTTCATATTTATTTCAGAGCATATGGGTAATTCGTCTTTTGCATATTCCGAGTCGTTCGTCACGCAAATTCTCGCTAACGAGACGACTGACGACGCTGCGTTGTTATTCCTAGCTTTATTCATACCTGTAATTTTCCACGAAGAGATAGACATTAATGTTTGTCATTTACCATAAGGTGTAAAAATTTACAACTAAAACACTTCCTATAATTAGTTCAAAGTAAAGTTCAGCTGACGAACAGCAGCCTTGAAATTGCCTGATTTTTCACGTGGATGACATTGATGTTGAATTTCGTAATTGGAGAGCCACGCTCGTCCCTGTTTCTGTTCGCGTCGAAACACGCTGCCGCCTGGGAATACCGAACGAGAAAAGAAAAAAAAGAAAATAAAATGAAATTTTAGGTAATAAAGTTAATTCGCAAAGCTTCGCGGTTTCAGAAACCATATCGAATGAACCCAAGGAGTTCCCGTATCAAATAATTATAATGATAATAACAGTAGAAGCAACATGTATGCCGGTCCTTCAGCAAGCTTCTTGTGAGGTATTTGTTTATCACGGTTCTTCCCCGTATTATATACCAATGAAAGCGAATCTTGTAGAGAAGATATAATGCGCTAAGATTACATGTTATTTATCATTTTTTCGAATACATCATCTCTCGATACGTTCATCGTGCGGGACCGCTGGCTACTATTATTTTTTCTTTTAATTTATTTATCCTATTCCATTTTGCTTCATGGCACTGCAGCTCTCCTCCCTGTTTACCGATTTTTCTGTTTTTTCTTTTATAGTATTCCGCCGTATCACGCAAATGAAAAACCGGACCCACCGCAGTTTCAGAATCAAATCAAGACACTAACCGCATGACGATTTATTTTCATACGAATAATTTCAATTTATTGGCATTTACTGCGATCGATCGACTTACTCCCATTTTACATCTTTCACCTTCCATCCCACGCTCGCGATTTTTTCGTATAAATAGAAAGGGATGAATAATGCTGTCTATAGATCGGATGTGCGCTAAAATTGTCTTTGCTAATTCGCGGTCGGTGTGCGGTGAACCCGTTTGGTCTTCGCTTGCAAAAACAACGAAGTAAGTTGTAGCAGCGGCAAGGTGGTCCCTCGGTGGTCTGCAGGTCTCTTCGTGGCACGTCGGTGGTCGTTAGCAGGAGTGAAACGAATTAGAAGAATCCCGTGCGGGGAGGACCGGAAATGGCTGCGTGGATGTAGGTCCTTTTTCACTAGACATTTACCGGTCGCATAAAAAATGATCGAGAAGTTGTTCACCTTTTAAACTCGCCGTTTTTATCCGTCCTTTTATTCGACGCCGTTATATAAAACTTATTTTTGCCATAAGAATCAGCTTTCAGAAGACGGTAGGTACTTCCTCCGCGTAATTCATGCAGTTCCATGTCTCAGATACATGCATTTCCATCGCCGTCGTCCTGGGTCAAGGATTTCTGGATACGTGTAGTAAAACCGTGGCGGTTGAAAATTGTTTTTTAACCGTGAAATTTCTTTTCGTGTAATTAACCAGCTCTTTGAAAGCTGGGTCAGAGGGTCGCGAGAACTCAATCGCGGTTATACGGTAGCCCCGTACATATACTGCAGCTCTGAACCAGAAAAATTCCCTTTCCTTAAACGGTCTCCGCGGAGTAATAACACGCGGTGCAGTTGTGACTAAAACGTTCATTACGGTTGCTCTTACGGGCTCGTTTCGCGTGCATAAACTGAATATTTCTCCAAAGCAGCTGCAATAACGTGATTTTAATGTCCTCGGTTAGACACCGGCTGGATGTTTCTTATTAGCAAGCGTATAACGCGGGAAGTTGATACACCAGGATAGTAGCACACGCACACGTACTATCCCCATGCCCATGCCCATTTACACGTGTAGATATAGCCACACATCGCAGATATATCCATATAAGTAAAACAGCTGAACCTCGGATGGTGGGAGAAGTTCAGGTTCGCAGGGTTTATCCTCCCGATTATATGATGCGCGTTTAATTATCTTCTGGCCGGCGCTTAATGAAGGGAATCAATCTTATTCATGCGTCCTGCAGCACACACGAGTCCCCCGCGTGTCCTCTCTCCACCTAAAGCCTTCTGGCTTCGTATATAAGTCTTACGTAGGTTACCCGGAGGATTCGTCCTCGTTGATCGTCGTCCTCTTTTTTTCCACGTCCCCGTGCACCCTCTGGGTGAGATTCTCGTTCCCATGTTGGTAATTCTGGCCTTCAACGAATCCCACCCACGTGTTTGCCGACATCAATCTGGATAAGTGCACGGGATAGGCGAGCTGCTGAGCCTTTATTGGTAACTCCTTAAGACGAGGGTGATAACCGAGGATCTGCACGATGTTGGTGAATGAAAGAAAAAAAACAAAAAAAAAATATTCTAGGAGCCAGGGATTCACGAGGCGAGCCTTGGAAACAACTCTGACAAGATTAATCACCTCGGATCATAGAAAAATACACTATACTTACTCGAGTTACGGATTTTTAAGTGGAAAGTACCTCAACTCTCACGCGTCCACCATTCGCTTGAGAACATAGGTATTCAATAAACTAGTTTCTCGTCAGTGATTTAAATTTGTGCAAAAAATTGAATTAGACATTTTTATCTAAGGTTTTCAGTCTCAGTTTTTTTTTTGCACGGTTTTGTGGAAAACGTTAGTCTCTTTACGTTCACTTAGATGTACGTAATGTAACTTCTTTTACCTCTTACGTCATATCTCTTTGATCTTTTATGACTCTCGGTCGTGTGTTTGCATATAGAACAAAGTTTTCAATGACTAATATAATAAACGAGTGAAATCCAGGGACGGTGGTAAATGTCACACCTGACTTTTTGCCACGACAGCTCCGGGTAGATATTTCAAAATCGAATTTTTTCAACCTCCATATTATCTTCGTGTCAGAATTGGAAAATACTGCCGCGATAGAACGGGTTGTGTAAGTAACAGATTCAGAGCTAATGGTCGCGTACGGTAATGGATGTAATGCAATAATCTTACGCGTCAAATATTATCGCGGTTAAGTATACGGTAAATGTGAACACGCTTTGTAGAAATGAGGAACAAACAAGGTTCCTATATGTAAACGTCTGAGCGTTATCCTAGTCCGTTTGCTCGGCGGTCGATCCGCGGTGCAAACGAATTGATTTCAAAACAGTTTTGCTAATATTTAGACACGGAAGAAGGACTGTAATTTTGAATTTTCGCAATATGTCGCATAACTCGTACGTATTGAATGGTCTTCGTGAAGTTGTGCGTTTTCTGCAGCAGTTATACAACCGAGTGCTGCAGTTCTGTCGTAAATATATCAATGTCGTGAACGTAACGAAATATTTTATCTCGTAACTTATTATGTCCCGGTTGTATCGCAGTTGGGTATTGTCTGACACTTAAATACTAAACAATAAGTCTGCAGTATAAATCGAGAGACACGCGTCCTTTGAGAATGCAAATTCCAAAGTCGCGCGTTGTCGTTCGTGAGTGTCACGTGGGCGCCTGTGCAAGGACGACGCTTCGAAATTACGAAATCTTTTACCCACGTCTTCTGCATTGGCTTACATCCGACCAGTCACTCTTCGAAGGCTTCGTTACACCTTTGTGTAGTATCCAAGATGCCTCGAGTTCGTTCATATGCGATATGCCTGCATCGAGAATATCCCATGATCACTATTCTAGTTCAAATGTATAAGTAACTCGAAAGACGTGAGACCCACGCGTCTTTGCTAGTCACATTCAAGGTCGCAGACATTAATTAGCGAAGTTTATCTTTTCTCATTTTCAAAACGTCATTCCAATACTTGCACCTGCTTTCGTCGCGTCATCCTCACCACGGCAATTTACGTATACCTTTTGCTCGAACCACCATACCCATTCGTCATCGCCTCGCCTATATCTACACAAGATGCAACTATATGTGCCCGTGTACTATATATGCCTAATTAATTTCAGGTCAGCTATAGAAAAAGTCCATTAGTACCCATCTACCCCTAACCCAATTCTACGCTGCAGATACCCGATTAGTGCAGTTTCTTTTTTTTGCCATGCTGGTAAGTCTTTGTCCACATCATCACGATGACAAGCAGAATTTTGGTACGAAAATTTTTCACTTTTCGTATATATGTAGACATTGAAGGATATGAAATTCGGAACATCATTTATCATTATATCGACGGCTGAGCGGAACAACATCGTATCTCAGAATTTGGTTCAACAATATCGTATCTCAGAATTTGTTCCAAAAACATGGTATCTCAGAATTTGCTCCAAAAACATCGTATCTCAAAATTTGGTCCAAGAACATCGTATCTCCTATATCTTATACACAGAGATACGATGTTCTTGAACCAAATTTTGAGATACGATGTTTTTGGAGCAAATTCTGAGATACGATGTTTTTGGAACAAATTCTGAGATACGATATTGTTGAACCAAATTCTGAGATACGATGTTGTTCCGCTCAGCCGTCGATATATCGAAAGATTTTTGGCACGCATGAATTCCCGTACCAAAGATGGTGTATGGCATCGTATCGCGTGATGTGCTTTATTTCGAAGTTCTTTTATGTGCAGCAAATCATCGCGTGCTAAAACAGTCCGCTATTCTCTGTCACATCGCAAGTCTTCTGTGTCGTCGTTATTACCGTTCAAAGTAAGCTGCTGCGCTATGTGCTAATGACAGCCTCTTGTTCAGTCCACATGCACGATTCCCTGTTCTTTGATGTTTCGACGAAGCTATTGCTGTATGATTGCCCATGAACAATGATTGAGTTCTTCGTAAGGCCGTGTTCTATACTACCGTATTCGGATCTCGCGCATGATCGTCGAGGCTCGTTATGGAATTTCTTTGAGTGTAGAAAAAGTGTGAAAGAGGTGTAAATATCTGTACACGCGTATAATATTCCCCATAGGTAGTACAGGTATATACGAGATACCTATACCTATCACGGGAAGGCAGTGCTCCAGGGAGGTCAAAGGTTCCCGAGGTAAGACCGCCCACTTCCATCGTACAGGGAAATGTCACGGAATGATTGATAGATTGAGATAGCGTAGCGCACTTGGATAACCGAGAGATGATTCCGGCCTGGGTCACAGGGTTAACTATTACCGCGTACGAGAAGAACTACCAACGTTTCAGTACCGATGCGCAAACTGTGGACAACCGAGGTCAAGGGGTGACCGTGAATCTTGCCAGCTTTTAAATTGGCAGAGGATATTTCTAACCGAAACTAATTCGCTCAAAAATATCGTTTCACCATTTTTTTTCTTTTTTTTCTTTATTCAATCTCAAACTCACGGAGGTCAATTTATTCCTCCGCTCTGGTGCACTCGACTTCCTTTATATCAAGGAATATCGAAGCTGTGGTATCTTTACAGGAAGAGATATTACTTCGGTGATAATAAATTCGAGTAGAGGGATTAGAAAGGGTCGTTTTTACTTCCGCCTATGTTATCTGATGGACATTATACACACGGATGGATTTTCTATTTGTCATAATTAAGTATTAAACGTTCGTTAACTAGCAATTAAGCAAATATGGCGTAGCATGTGGTCATGATTTAAACTCATTCGAACGATTCTACTTAATTAATTAGTCACGTGAGTTAATTAACCGTGAAATGTTAATCGTATATATGTATATATACTCACGTAATATAACCGATGAACTCTCCGTATGACAGGCAGTGCCAGTGGTCTACGTAGCCACGGCCTCTTTAGGTAGAAGGGAATCTGGGAATTGTAGAGTGAACGCGGGTGCTGGCTAAAAGCATTTCCACTAAATCATTTCCACACAATGCAGCCGATTGCATGGCTACTTTTGGCACATCATGAATAACGACTCAATAATTTATTCCTACATTGTTTATCTATATATTTTATCCATATACGAATAATATATTAGGCTCTTCCTGTAACAGAATTCGAAGGGTTGAACGGAAATCCAAGTCACCTCACGTCTGCCAATAATACAAAGGCGTTCCAAAATGGAAAACAAGTCTTCTAAATCAGTCTCAAAAATATTTTCTATCTGTACTTATATATGATTTTAATGGATACTACGAACCAATACTTTTCCAAGAGTCACTGGCGCCCAACTCTCTTGCACTTTATGCACTTTTAGACCGATGTCCTAGAGTTTCTACATCTTTTCGCCGTTGAATATTGGGAAACATATGATGTATACATAGATTCAGTTGTGGGACTAAATTGTATATTGGGACAGAAATATCTATTGTTTCGTGGCAATAGACATAGACGTGACGTACTGCGTAACGGTTAGATCACATGGCTGGTGTAACTATATTTATTTCTGTTGTTAAACTTTACGATGTCAAATTGGAGTGAACGTTATATGGTTTACACTCGCAAAAAAGAAAAAAATATATATATAACCAATGGTTTATTTTATATCTCTACGAGTCCCAGGGCGATCAGTAAAAGAGAGAAACGATTTGTGAACACGAACAAAAATCGTGACACAGGTTCGTTTATACATTTTATATATTTCGTCAAACCGGAAGTCTCACGTGTACAATGTACCAGCCAGAAAACGAGACTCGATTATTATCGAAAAATCTTTTCACAAGCCATCTATACACAGCTTTGGAAATGTAAACGAAGCGAGTATTATTCCATACGAAATAAAAGAATCCAAATGGAATAAATTCTTGTTTTTATTGACTCGACACGTGCCTGGCTAGTAGCTATTCCTTCGTATGATATTATGTTGGGTCCTTAACCAAGGCGAGGGTACTAAAGGTGGAGTTATAGGGTTCGGTCAATAGAAACGATTGAGTTGTCGACTGTTGACAGCTGGCTTACTGCAGACTAGTTGTTGACCAATCGTTGGCTCGATCTGTGGGTGCGGCGTTCTCCAGTAGGATACTGAATGAAATTCGTTTAATGCACCGGAAACCCATTCAGTACCAACGTTTTAGTTCCGAATATAAAAAAAAAAAAAAAAAAAAAAAAAAAGAAAAACTCGGGAATGAAAAACATTCAATCTAAAGAGCTTGGTGCCAAAGAGCAGGCGTGTCATTGCGATATTCAGTCCTGTTTTATGATCAGATCGTGTCCGGCAAGGGCGTTTCTTAAAGAATTAGTTTTATTCCCTGTACGACCGGAAGTTCAGCCTTATTCGAGCACTACTTGAGCCTTGCTGTACTCAAGAACTGCTTCCTGTATGGATTATTTATTAAACTATCGAACAATTGGTTCTAGTCGATTCTGTAACAGCGGAAACACTGTGACACGGTTATTGGAATTTTTGTCAAAATCGCTTCAGCTCTGTCGTTATTAGAATTGAATATAATTCACACCGTAAATTATATGCCATGGTTCATGATATTGTTGACAAATAAGTATACGTTAACCAGTTCGGTGTCGAATGAAAGAAAAATAAAAGTTTCATATAAGAATCGAACGGTTATGGCTAATAAATAGCGAATCGTGTCGTGCTTGCGGAATGCCTTGCCTAATGCCAATTTTTATCTATGTCGCGGAGTTATAGATTTCATATGAATGCTATATACATATTGCCGATGTAAGTGCATTAATATATAATCGGTGGTACATAAATATCGGCCACCTACGTGCCAGGCGGTCGTTAAAATTGGTAATTGTTCTGATTTTTATGAATGTCACTCCTCTGATGAAACGCCAATAAACTGTAATTGTACTTATGTGTAATGTACTCGTGTACGTATTCAGTACCACAACGGTGAGGGAAAGTTGGCATTTAAAACTCGTATGAAATTATCAAATCATGAAGGTGGAGTCATTCCGTTCATCAATAAGCTAATGTCTTGACTATTGTTATTATTATTATTGTAATTATTATTATAATTCGATTATTTATTATAATCCATGGACTTCACAATTTACGCTACCTACACTCGAACACCCAACGTTGAGACTCCTACGCTTAAGCACGAATCGTTTTAGAACTTTTGCAATTCTCTTGAACGGAGGCTATTCATATTTATTATCGTTTACAAGAGCGTGAAGCAATTCCAGAATCGGTTTTTGCTCGTTATTCTGAATTGTTTGTCTCAGATATGAGATACACAGACAGATATATACATACCTATATACATATAATATATAATATAATATGATATAATATAATATATATAAACATATATGTGTATCGTAGTCGTTTCTTAATTAAAATTTCTATCGTAAAGTTCACACGATTAAAATACCAGCATATACCGTCGTGTCGAAACTTTCCAGTTATTCAATTCGTCGTATTTTATTTTTCAGTTCTACGATTAGGTCTATAAGAGTATACATATATGTATATATATAATGTATATCTTGTAAAATCGAGGTACTCAAAACCCTGCAGGAATGTCTTACTCGTTTTTTTTTTTTTTTACTCAAGTCTAAAAATGTCACTTTGTACCATATAGCACTTCGTAACACGGTTCTTACGCTACAAAAATCGAAAGTACATCCTTAAATAATCGCCGCCAAATACCAGCCCCGATATTCAAACTATAATTGCACGTAAGGCTCTTCACCGTTTTACCAAAAATAAAAAAATCAAACTTGAAGAAAAAAAAAAAGAAGTACCAGTTTGCCACAACGTGGGCAAATGACAACGGTTTCGTAATGATCGTTACGCAACGCAGAATGAACACATTTAGTATTCGTACTTGTATTTCGCACGTATTAACCGCGTAAAGGTATATTTGTATCACATATACCTATACATGGTTCGCGGACAGTAGCTGGTCTAGGTCCGAGCTTGAAACCAACCAACTTTCCCCGCATGAATGCGCGTGGCTGTATTAATTAGATCGATTGTAAAAAAAGGAGTTCAAAAATCGTCTGCAGGCGTAAAACGTATGTAGAAAATTTTTGCCGTTTTAATTAATTCGCTTTTATATAGGTATACGAAATTCTCCGCGCGATGTGATTACTTTTTTTCGCACGCGGTCAGCGGTCATCACCCGTTTATCCAGCTATTAAAATTATGAATTTTCGTTCGCTAGTTTCGTGTTGGAATTTTTCGGGTCAAAGGTTACTACGTTAAATACGATCACAAGTGAATTTCAGAATATATATACATACATCAATCGTGAACGGTGGTTTTCAACTCCTCGTGAAATAACGGTGCAAAAAATAAAAATAAATAAAAAATGAATGAATGACTGATGAACAAATTCTACGGAATGGACGAGAACATTGCGCGGGTAAACAGGCAGGAAAGACCGCCGACAACTGACTTATTAATTATTCTCATTTCTTGAGATGAGCTTCTCAAACGGCTCACTGATTCCAATGAACGCGAGACCCCTATACATATATATGCTTGACTCCATATTATAAATGACATACACGCGTTAAACCAAGTGAACGTATTATGGGTATCATTAAAGTTTCCAGAGCTATTTGTCACCCCCTTATTTTTATACTTTTGTAACTTACATTAACGTATGGGTGGCCCTTGTCGTATCGCTGTATTTTTTTTTAAATTAAGTAAGTTCTCAAACCCGATTCCAATTTAAAAAAAAAGTAGAAAATAATCATGATATAAGACGCCTAATGAATCGTTTCATTAGCATGAATCGATCGACTTGTAATTGTTACTGTTTTTAGACATAGGTTCATTGAGGTTGAGCCTAATAAAGTGGCGAGTTTTTACCACCTATAACTAGAATGCTATTTCCGAGATGGAATTACCCGTTAGAATATATGAATACGGCCGGCAATCAGTTGCCTTTTTGCTACAGGGCTTAAAAGAATTCTAATTTAAGGACGAGGGACGAGATCGCATCCACATCACCGTTCAAAAGATACACTTGATTTGCGAATAGAGATATGAATCTTAACAGCTTAAAAGCCAGAGTCCATCACCATTAGACGGGAGTGTTTCACACGACTATACCTAATATATATATACGTGTGTATACGCTGCACGAATATCACTTTTTTACTTCTATACAGCACTGTTCGTTGCCTCATCATTGGCACTTGTTACGGCTAATTCTGGACGTAGACTTCACGAGATTAAACACTCGGAAATTTTTTGTCCCATCAATCCGAGTCGGACAATAGAACCGTTTTTCGAGGCTTAAACCCGTGCAGAATTTAGTTCGGGAAGGCCTTGACAACACAAAGGCCCCTATCGGGATCAGTTGTGGATTCCATAATAATAGATCCCTATCACTGCCCGATCAGGGCCTGTTCGGGTGATATTCAGACCCCCTCGAAAATAAATAAATAATAAATCCTCATTACTGCCCGATCAGGGCCTGATCGGGCAATAGTAGGACTTCATCGAGAATAAATGTTGTGGTTCTGACAAGGCCAACAGATCGGGGCCTGATCGAGCAATAGTAAAACTTCATCGAGAATAAATGTTGAGGCTCTGACAAGGCCAACAGATAGGGGCCTGATCGGGCAATAGTAGGACTTCATCGAAAATAAACGTTAAGGTTCTTACAAGGTCAACACGTCGGGGCCTGGTCGGGCAATAGTAGGACTTCGCCGGAAATTAACGTTGAGATTCTGACAAGGCCAACAGATTGGGGCTTGATCGGGCAATATTAGGACTCCATCGAAAATACATGTTGAGGTTCGAACGAGTATGGAGTACCTGTAGACCCCAAAAATTTCATCTACACTTTCCTGCCTTAGTTGTTCATAGGGAACGACAGGGGACATTACGTTATACTACTCAGTTAGCGTGAATTGACGGACACCCTGTACAGAAGGAAACTTTTGCGTTTGATATCTTGACCAGAGATTCAAATATTGAAAATATTAAATAAAATAACGATCACACATACAGACAAAATGTGATTCTCCGTAATTAAGTTGTGATTGGTCTTAAAAATATCATGATACTTGGTAGGAAAAAGTGGAATCCGATAGGATATTTTGATAACAATTTTCAAAGAGATCTGTAGATTGGAGTTTCTACGATAGATCTTAAAATATCAGACTATTGTAGAAATAAATATTTTTTCAATATTATAGATATTATTAAATATCTATTGTAAGCGTTAAATCGAGTGAGAGCTTGTGGAACTCTAGGCAAGAAATTAAATTAAAAACATATTTGCAACTCGGATGTTTAGTTGAGATATCTTAACCGCATTGAAACACTGATATCATTGAGACAGATGCAAAATTCAAAACAATTACAAGAAAGTGACTTACTTTGTCAATAGGTAGTTTGGCGTAGTTAGTAGAGCGTGCGACTAGTAATACAAGCGAATGCGAGCGTCCCCAGATCGAATCCCGGCACAATAATGCGAAAATTTTCTCATCTTAAAATTCTTACTTTGTACCTAAGTGCGATTGTTTGCGATTAGTAGGTGTCGATCAACGCTTCACACGTTGAAATTAATTCATTTTGAGTATCTAAATTTATTTTTTTCCACGCAACTATTCGCGTAATGTCATATTCCTGATCAGGTCCTGATGTATTCTCCTAACCAGGGCCTGATAAATTGACCTGATCAGGGCTTGGTCTGCGAAACGTTACATTTCCTAACAGGCCCCAATCGAAATTCCTGATCAGGGCCCTAATGCTAAATCAGGCCAAATATTCGGGTCCTGGTTACAGCCCGGCCGAAATTTCTACACGGGAAGTTCGAAAATTTTTTAATTACAGATCTGCTTATGAGAGTGAAAAGGCACGCATGCGAAACGTGACATTTTTCTTCTCCCAAATACTCGACGAATTCATTTGGTAAATGATAATAAGATAAAAATGTACCGAGTGATTTGTCGGCTAATTTAATTGTCGTGATTGACATTAACCGTGATTCGTTAATCGATGCGCATCTAGAATGGCCATGTTCTACGTTTCGTGCATGTCACGAGTCGCGTGGGTCGTATTAACTTGGTGTATATTAATTTGCTTTACCGAGCCCCATGAATATGTAAATGACGCTCATAAGCGCTGTAGGTACGCGTGTGCCGCGACCGAGACGGTGCGTATACTGCGCTGCGTGCAGCACGGGGTAGGTATAAGTATGGGGTAGACGATGCATGTTGACAGAGACGTCATAAGTCGTGTCTCCTTCGTCACATGCCATCGCCAATATAGAAACTAGCGAAGTAAACGAACAAGCAATTCCATTTCTCAGTTGGTCAGCAAAAATCGTCGATATTAAGTTGAAATTTTTCTATCGACCTTGCAAACGAATGGGATGGGAAATATAATTAGGAAAAATTTTTTGGGAAAATTTTCCATCAGATTCGATTCAGCTAGAACTTTTAACGATAAACGAATGTGGAGGGATTCCTATTCGTGAATTTATACCCATCGCTACTCGCTTGAAGATCGACTTAGTCTAAACCAGCAAGTCCGTATTGGATAACGACCCCATAACGCTACGAACGTCTTAACCTATTATATTTACATAAACGTATTAATCATGATGCAATTGCGGAGATTGGTACTCGTATCGTATTATTTGACTTCGCTTGTCTTACATTATATCCATGAAGTGTCACGTCGCTATCGCTTGCTGGTTAGTTACAATCAATAAGCTTATAGATTTTACAAGATCACGGGATAACACGAAAAGCTCATCACTGATATCATCATCAGCAAACACCAACACCGAGATTTATTAATCGTCTATCCCAGTTCATTAATCAAATTAAGTCACTAGATTTGAAAGTATAATTACTCTATTTGATTTTTCTGCAGTACTATACGTAACACATAATTAAACATTGTGTTCCTCTTCGGAGTCATAGAATCTTTACATTTTCTTACAGTCCTTTTTGGACTCGTCAAATTTTTTGCAAATTATTGCACCAAAAAGATACGAGTAGCATGACATCCAAGCAAGTAATAGAAGCTAATATTGCGAATTTATCGTCTAAAGATTCGTGAGATGATTTATGAAAAGAAAGGAGCTTCTCAACTGTCGTAAAATTTCACCACTAAAATTAGCCAAATGAAATTTTCTGCAAATTTTCACACTGTCTTCATTAGATAGCGATCGAACTCCCTAAAAAATTTTTTGGCTAAAGTAGACGAGGCGACGTCATCACGTTGATATATTTACCGAAGCCTGTGGTTAAATACAAACTTAAACCACGGAGGCTGCGTTTCAGTATTTCACCTCTACTCTGCAGGTTGTCCTTTTCTCTCTCCTCCACCTCCACCTCCACCTCCACCTCCACCTCCTCCCCCTACTCCTACTCCTTCTCCTCCATCTCTCTCGCGAGTAGCGGGGAAAGGGAGGCAGTGTGGTAACCGTAGCGTGAAGTAATTCGCAAAGACTAAATCAGAAGAAAGGTTCGATGACCTCACCGTGTGATCCACGCGGTCCATTCGGAGGTGGCTCACTGCTCAGCATCAGAGCGCGTGTTCCGGCCCGGGTCTCTCGCTGCTTATACTTGGCTCCATGGTTCCGAGGTCAATGGACCAAGGCCGGTCCTACCTGTTGTCCCTTTGTAACATCTCCCTTTCCCCTTCCCCCTTCTGTCCTCATCCTCCTTTTCCATCCTCTGCCCCCAACACTCACCTACGGGGTGTCCAAGGATGTTTTCTCGCCTCCAGATACCCTTTTTCACTTCCAAGCTGAGAACCAAACGTGTCACAGTCTCCGACGTAGCGTATGCAAGGTTCAGCGAAAAAAGGTCTTGGCATATTTGGCAAGCAATCGAAAGTACTTTGACTAGATTTAACGAAGGCAGAATATGGGGTTGGGGTTTCTTTGGATCTTAAAGTTAACGTTCTTTTGATTCTTCAGATTGAACGTCTGCGAATGAAGACACGAGGATTTTGCGGACACCCAGTTTATACTGGCGTTCGGTCCTGGTCAGCATCTTCCTTACACAGAACAACCCCGCCCTTAGTTCGTTGGTCCGGGGAACTCTAAAGGTTCGAACGTGTTCAACGCTCGTTTCAAAGTGTTCGTATATAAAATTATGCGAGTAGTTGCTCCCGCGTTGTTGTACCCAGAACACAAACTCTCCCATCTTTCTTTCGACCGTGAGACTCTCGATTCTTGCTTTGCTAGTATTCTATGTCTATCCACAATTTCCTTTACTCACAATTTAAATCGGAGTGGTGTAACAACCGTGTCGCATTTTTTTTTTACAATTTTGTCGATATTTCGATTAGGAATTGCGATATATTTGCTTCCTAATTTTTTCCATTTAATAATCAAAAGAAAATTTTGAATACTGAATTATATCGCTGAAGTGTTACGGTTCGATCTGTGTGAATGAATTTTCGCAGACTTATATTTATCTGACCGTCGTTCCGGTGCATTGATTAATTGATCGTCATTTTTTAAATCACTCTATGCCCGAGTGGTATGACGGGGATAAATGTACCCTCGAGAAATTGAGAAATGAAGATGGAAGAAATTGAAAGATTACTTTGAAGCGGTGAAGCCTCGATTGGCCGACCTTCGCTATCGTGCATCGAGGAGTTGTTATGCCAGACCATATACCGTCGGTATAGAAAGAAACGTCGCCTTGATCTAGCTTCAGATGTGACGTGACTACTGTACGAGATTCCGGTTAAAAGAAACTAACAAAGAACAGGAAAATAATAATTGTACGAATGTCTGACCCAGAAATTTTAAATTAACCGTCATTTTTGCCGGATTATTTATACGCCAGATATGTTTTACTACTTGGCTTGATCCGAATGATTCAACGGTCGAATATCCTTCAGGGCGATTCCTTGGAATGACGGAAAAATAAATCAACAATAAACAGAGTATGAAATGAGGGAAAAACTCTTGTTCTCGTCTGCGAAGCTGGGTGATTCTAATTACGAAATTACTCCATTAGCTCCATTCAAATTGTAATTGTTGATTATTTTCAATACACTAACTGAATAAGTGTATAAATTATCGGATTCAGCTTCGATTCGATATCGTATTTTGTAACGGGATCGAATATTAAGCGATTAAAGTCGAATTATCCGGTGGAGAGTAGGTACACGTATCTATGTATATAGCAAGGTTAAAGTGTTCGAGTAATTAACGTTGCCTTGCAGTCACTGACCATAAACCGATCGAACCTGACGGCCATATATTTTGACTTGCGAGTCAAACGACCTGGAGAATCGATTCGGTGACCCTATACGAAATAATCACTGGAAGAAGCCTTCGTTTACACATCGATTAACGCGTCAAACTTAATTAAAAATTGATGTGTGGTCGTTACGCGAATAGCTTAACTTATATTAGATACTTACACACATGATGTAGGTGTACAGAATGTTTCAAAATTGCATAAAAAAAAGCTACATGCTGATCTAAAATTTGGATAAAAAAATATTGCGGAAACGATATTTCGACTCCCGGGTTCTCGAGACTTAGGTACACTAATTTCATGTGAAAATTTATCGGAGAAATTAAGGTGAAAAAAGTTAATTGACAATTACCTTACGTGTGATTGTTTTCTTGCTGTTTTTCTATTCATTTTTGTTCGTGTGCTTATCCGGAGTTCCCTCGTTAACGGGTACATTCAACCAGGTGATAGGTGGGTTCGTGTCGCTGACTATTAAACTATTCACAATTTAATAGAATTGTACTATCCCACCGGTGGCGTAATTTGTTATCCGTTCTTAGCGGTCACGCGGGTATATAACATCGATGTACATACGTACATACGTACGTGTATAGGTTTGTATAGTTTTACCATAAGCAGTGATGAATTCAACGAATCTTAATGCCCTGAGAAAGCTTCTGCCTACATACAATTTCTATCTTATACATTTGTTCAAACTTAACGCTCACTACCGGCTCATGTGTATATTGCAGAGTTAATTTAAGATATCCCGAGGGTTTCGAGCCCGTAACATATCGTTGTAATAGCAGTTATCCCGACTTGGGTTCGATCGCCGTGCCACTTTTACCTAATCCATTTCATTTTTTTTGCCACATTCGAACACGTAACGGTTCACGCTTGCATATAGGCTCAAAATGACTATGCGGATGAACGCACCACGCACCAATGTGTAATTAATTCTCTCATTTCTGTTGCAGTGCAGGTGAGGATTCCGACAGAAAACCGCTTCATTCGTTTCCACGCAATATTATACATACCAAGATAAGGTAAACTGTTGAATTATTTCCGAGCTCTTACCGATAATTTCATCATTCATTATTAAATTCGATAAAATTCTTCAACGAAATTCATCTCGAGTAACGTGTGCAGTCTCGGTTAATGTTACACCGATTTTATCCGTCACCAGTTAATTGCATTTTCATGCATTTGAGTAGGAAGATGATCGGTATCAGTATGTGATGCGAATACCAATATCAAAGCGCCAACAGTTCGGTTAGCCCAATCTCATATCTTGACGCCCGGTTATCGCCGACGTCTGTTCCGATTCGTGTGACAGGCAGGTGGGCACTTTGGGATGGTAAATCGCTGACGCAACGATATGGAACGTGTAAATGCGGTTCGTATGTATGATCGGTATGCATCCTCGCGTATGCAGCCACGTTTATATACGAGATTAAACCACGTCCCACCCCACTCCTCCCCTTTGGTGATCCGGAATGCTTTACGGAGTCACAAATTAGATGACATATGCTCCGCTTGTCACGGTCAATGAACGCGCGATCCGAACTACAGATCTCGGTTCTGCGCGACTAATTGGCCAAAAGATCGAAGGGAGGAATAAGACCCTTTGAAGAGCATCTCTGGTAGGTATAGCTGTATACGAATTGAGAAAGGAATCTGTTTGATTTATCTCCGGTAATTGAATCGCTTCGTTTTATTTCGTATGTGTATGTACCAATACTTGTGTGACTATTTGTATCTGCAATCATGGTGACACAAAATTAAAGAGTTTCGCGAATACGTATATGTGCAGAAATGTGTTCGGAACGCGGAAGAGTGATTCTTGAAATACACACACCGTATACGATACACACGTACTGCAGATATATGTATGTTGATTTACTCCCAATTAATTTAATACCAATTAATAGAGACAGGAGCGTGGCTATGAAAATGAACAACTGTGTCAATTATACACACAATTTCCGGTACATTTATGCTCGTTATATATAAGACTCGTGCGGAATATCATAAATAACAAACATCCGTTCGCGGTAGAGATCCTCCAGCCTGGGAGAAACGGAGATAGATATAAATCGTACGCGGTATTACCCCTCAGGTATTCGATACAATTATCATTACATGCTGCTGCAGGTATATAGCAATGTTGAAAAATCGTGAAAACCACTTTCGCAGACAAAAAAGGAAGATGGCCAAAACCCAAACCAGAAAAAAAAAAAAAAAAAAAACTCCTTTGTTGTATATTTGCGTGCCATTATCTTTTACGGGCTCTCCGACCACCTGGTCGTTGGACTAAAATAACCGAGCAGACAGATAGACAGACAGGAAGAATCTCTTCCGAATGGTATACATCGCGTTCCCGCGAGGCATCGAGGCCTGCAAAAACTGGCGCTTATAAAGCCGAAATTCTGAGCCAGGTTTACCTTTGTTTTATTTTAATCGGCGGTAGATACGTAATTGAATTCGACCAGACGAACGAGGGCAGAGGTCAGGAAATAAGGTACGAGAAATTGGCGCCGGATCGTTGTTCGTCTGTACAAAAATCACGCATGAAATGTGGGATCCTCCGACAACGCGTTCGAACTACCTCCTCTCAATTATCATCAGTGCAGTGTGTCTATCGAGGAACCGAATTACTTGCTGAAAAATGTCATTTTGTAGACGGATTCACATCGAATATAATGCTGCACACGCTTCTTTCAAGGGTATTGTGAAAATATAATCAGAGGCTCACAGGATTGGCCAATTAATCGTAAATGAAACACTTCGTGGCGTGGTGATATTTCACCATCTTTTCAGTAACCCGACCTCGCGTTCTGACTTCGCCACAAGTATAAAATATTCAGTTGGGTTGATCACGTGTGTAATAAGTACGGGGTATGCAGAACCTACGCCTAAAGAAAACGATATTTAATTTACAATGAACAGATTTTATCGAATCTATGTGTCAAAAAATTTTCAACTCTCTTCACATCTGATGCGGAGGCAGAAAAATCTAGCTTCAGAACTAAGCATTATTTTCGAAACCTTGTCCAACAATAGTAATCGATATATTAATTGGTCGATGAGAAAAAAAAAAAAAACGAAAATAAGAAGAACAAAAAAAAATCGGCGTCTAGTGTCACTTGACGCGACATCGACGCGGTTCACCACAAACCGCAAATGAATCATTGCAATAGCCGATGCGCGGTTAGGTAACGAATTTCCACGGGAGCCCCACCTTTCAGTCCCAATTCTGCCCGTAGCACGTATAGGTCTTGTCTCGATACGTGATTTTTCTTGTAGTCGTTGTTAATTTTCATTACTTATCACGTGGGAGGGAAAATTTCGGGAACCAGAATTTGAAGTTTATGCGTAAGATCAAATGACGTTTAATAAGAAACCACATTGAGTTTATGCTCTCGTCGATAAAACGAAGAGTTTATTTTCCAGTCCTTACCCGTGAACATATACACCGACACTTTGCTGTTAATAATGTAAAACGAAATGAGACAATACGTGACAGGCTATTATATAAAGTACTCTGTAACACTTTTAATGCCATGTGCAGCCTCGCGGTGACCATAAGCCAGTTTCCGCGCTACGTGTCCCTCCAAAGAGCCCAGTCATAAGGTAATATCGAACAAGGCCGATACATTTCCTGTTCGGTATATATAGCTTATATATGCAGACTTCTATTCGTATACACAGATACGGATTATATTCATACTCATTATACATGTATGCATGTGTGTTGGTTATTATGGCCTGTGTATATCGATGCCTGTATAAATACAGGGTGTCCCAGAACTAAATATCCAAAATGAACGGTGTCCTAGAGGAGGTCGAACTGAGTAAATTCTCCTGAAGAACATGGGGTCTGCGAAGTCGCGTTCGCGAGATATCACAGGTTGAAAAAAGTTTCGTTTTGCGCCGCGTCGAGGCGTTCTGGGACACCCAGTATTCGTACAGGATTTTTATATTTACCAAATTTAGGCTTTGAGATACCTATACTATATATATTGTTACAAAAGTGTGTTTTACCCGTTATACGCGTTGCAGTATGTTTTTAGAGATATTACTGTCGTTGTCGAGACAACGACAGACTGCTTGAGGGCTATAGGCCAAATAGACGCGTTTTCAAATAAACTCTTCAAAAGAAACTCCCCCTGACTCGTTAATTCTCTCTGAACTTACATTGGTGTCAGAAGTGGGATCGTTTACAAGATAAAAATCGATTTTTAACCCTCGCGACTTCCGAAGCATGAATATACAGTATTTGAAATTTTTATCGCGAATTTATATGTCGAAGGAAGAACGTGTCTTCTATGTTAAAAAAACAAAAAAAAGTTTGATCTTTTCAAATGTCATATCGATTATCGGACAGATCCACAAAAAAATCGTTTAAAAAATTATATCTTCAAAGTTCCCCGAGATTTAAGTATTCGAAATTCTTTTTTTTTCTTCACAAAGATCTGAAGGAACGTTCCATTTCATAAGGACGTGCGAATAAAACTCATCGCTCATCTTGAACGACCGAATTATTTTCGTTTCGTTAAATTCTATAGTTATAATAATTCTCTTTACTATTACATAACGAGTTATCTGCGGTTTTGAGTATACTCGGTGCAGATCCGTATTTTACAATTACGTTGACTGTCTTCGAAGTAGAAATAAACTAAAACGTTGTGCAATAATTCGTTGCTTTTTGTTCTTACATGAAATTGGCTGAAATTAATGTATTCTGCGAATTGAATTTCAAAATTGGGCGATTATTCCACATCGTGACTGATCAGTTGCTCCAAATTGATCGTAACGTATTGTACATACATACGTGTATCAATAATACCTATAACGCCTGACCATCACATCGACGCGGTGTAAGCTGCAAAAATTATGGAATCAACGTCACCGTAGCCATTAATGTTCGGATAGGAAATGCCCAATGCCAACTTGAGCAGGAGGTGTGCGAAGTCGACCTTAAGAGCGCGTGCGAACAAATGATTTGTGCATCGTGGAGTAGGTAATAATAATTAGATTGATGAGCGGATGTGTTCGATTATTCATTGCGCAAGTCTGTGGCTGGTTAGGTGCAGGTACCTAGGTATATGTTTATGTACGAGTAGCTCGATAATTACATGATGCAATTGACGTAAGCCCGGGACATATGTGTGCGAGGCGCGAAAGACACATGGGACATTATACTTCTTATAGATCGGTTATGTAAGGAACGCGTTGGTTCACACCTTGAAATTTGAAAGTATATGTATATCTGGTTATACGGAGATGATTACGTAGCCTGTGCGCGTGTAAGTGTGCGTGTTAGTTGATTCCTGCACTGTATAGGTAATAATGCGCGCAGAATTCCAAGTGATTTTTTTTAAATATTCACGGGCGACGCGAATATATGTACGAATTTCTATCCTTGGACCAGGCCTACAATAATCGTTGACTTATCTCGAAAACATCTCCTTCAAAGGACAAATCCGGCAATTAGCATAGAACGGAGGAAAGTCAACAGAGATTGTAGTTTAAAAACCGCTTTTTTCTACAGTCGAGACTTATGCGAAATTAACATTTATGCTAATGACGATATTATATCCTATAGTATATACAACGGGCTGTTTTTACGGCGATTCTCAATACAACGCTGCAGGGTTAACTCAGATATGGGAAAAATATTTCACCGATCTTCCTTCTTCACGTATCAACGAAAATACATATTTTATCATTCGATTGGCGGACCCATCATGAAATACAAAAATTTGATTAACAAAACAACAAAAATAATTTCAAGCTAATATTTCCTAGACAAGTATGGTACAGGTATTCAAGATATTTTAAAACCATAAATTAACTCCTTCCATCTGTTCAATAATTTATTTATTTTTTATTTTTTTGTACCGCTGAATATTTTTGACTTAATCAACAAAATGTTGAATTTTTTCTTTCTTCTTCTTTGCATTGGTATAGGTTCGCACACATAAGAATACAATTTGCCGCGAGACGTAGCAAACGAACGAATAAAAATTTTATTAAGAAACTTTAGAGGAATTTTATATCTTTTTTGATTTTTTTTTTTTGTTTTCTTCTTCTTTTTCGTCTTATCAAACGATTCGATCATGCGAGCCGAAATATTTTTATATGTTTTATTCAGAGCAGGTGAATAATATATAATCCGAATATATATATAAAGTACAACGTGATTATAATTTAAAGTCAAAATATAAAGCTATCAAGCTTATATCTTTGGCGCCGGAAATGGTTGGGATGCTGCGGCCATCCACCCCATGGACCAGCTGATGTTACGTGCGCGGCCTACGTAACGTGCAGTTTTCCTGAGAACAACAAGAACTAAATCAGAGGGACGCTGACCTTACGAGCGAAGGGTGAGTTACCGTTGGAATGCTCGCACCCACGCCTAGTTAGCTGTTCAGGCTTCGTTGTGCAAACGCCAATAGATGCGAGTTGCATCACGGCGGGTATGCACACAATACATACATACCGGAGATACAATATACTGCAATGATACAGGGTAGCCCCGAGTTGTGGACAATTGAATTTAACGAGACAAGAAAAGAGGCGGAAGGACAAAGAAAAATCGACAAAAAATTTTAAAGACTTCAAATTTTCGTTTTCATATTAGAAAAAAAATTCCCTACACCTGATAGAAATTGTTTCTTAAGTTTCCGATTTAAATAATTCGTTACGCCATCTTGCTATTCGCATATATGACACACGTATAGTACCGTGCAGTGTATAGATTTTGTCGACGTGTTTTATCGCCGTTTGGGTTACGTAATTTGTACAGTAATTTGTGGTAAAATTTAAATATCATACGAGACTGGAGACTGCGAGATTTTGGTTGTGCTAAAAGAAAAAAAAAAAAAACCCGCGAGTATGTAGCCGTAGTTAAAATAAAAAATATAAGAAATAATCATTCCTGTAATGTACGAGTAACATATGTGAAAGACTGTTGAAACGCGAGCAAGGAACTGATCAGTCATCAATTTCGTTTCTCTGTATAAATGCGGTGGATTTGTAACATCGCATACCCAGAAGTCATTCTTCGAATGTTTACTCTCGCGATATAAAAAGCTGATCTCTTGCGAGCCTCTCGTGATTCTCGCCGTCAAAGCGGTCTCTTAAGAGCTTTGTCTTTAGCGTCTGTCTCTTATGCCGGTTATACCTACCTACCTACCTACCTACCTACCGATCGTGATCATATTCTTCGTGTCCATTAGACATTTCCGTTGTACGCGGAAGCACTGACTACCTCTATTCCAGGAGGACGCTGACAAAAAAACAAAGAGTTACTAAAAATATTATGAAATTTTTATAAAATTATTATACGATCCTCGTGATTATAATTTAGATGCTATATATTTCCTAAAACTGCTACATAATGTACGTCATACTAATTGAAAATTCCGTCATGACGTCCTACTGAAATGAAGTCTGCGCGCGTAGTTTCTTATAGATGGCAAATACGCATTAGCTGATTAATCGGAGTTTAATTAGAGGAATGAGTATACAGCTATATATACTAAACGTGAAGAATCATCGTCAAATTGACTCTCGACTTTGCAGTTATACAATATAATGACCAGACTGCATCTTACGTCACACGTGCAGGTTTCAGGAAGCACTCGTCTTGCGCAACCATGCGTTTCAAAGAGATGCATCAACAGTCTGCATCGCCGTGTGCATACCGTAGAACTTTGTTGTTTTCTATTATTATTATTATTATAACGTTGATAGACTGCACAGGGAAGAAAGTTATCTGGGGTAAGTTCGTTATTGCCAATTCTGCAATCTAAACGGCACATAAAATTAATATACGAATGTAGATGTTGATTTTGATCAAGTGAACAATGCGATAGGTATATTGAAAGAATAATATCTTCCATTCATTATCTTCGAGCAATTAATAAATCCAACGTACGTTACAGTTGATACGGGGAATTCATTGACTATTTATATTTTTATTTTTCCAATCAATTATCGCCATGATTGTGTCTGTAATTCAATAGTTCGCTGCGCGTATGTACGGCGAACTAGTCTGACTGCCACGCCGCGATAGACTTTAATCCAGGTTTTATCCCTGTCTCTCAGGAGTAGGTATACGTGTACCTACATTCTGAGGAAGCTGATTACTATTTACGATTGTAATTTCTCCGCCGGTTCAGGATAATAAAATCGATGACATAAGCGTAACGAATTAACGAGAGATCTAGCAAAAATATATGTAAGCAAAGAAAATAGAAAAAATTTATGCCGCAGTGCATTAGAGGAACAAATAATTACCCTAATTAGTAATTACTTAATAATTGCCTTGTAAAGCGTATAGATACATACATTTTACACATATGTTCCGCTGCATACATACCTATACCTACATGTATAACCCGTGCCACATTTTTCTTACTCCGAAGTGAAATAACTTTGAAGACGATGCGAGGCATGCGCGGTCCGGGATTGCCCTCAGCTCGCTAATCTTATCCGGAGTTAACTAATGACGAGTTAAAATTCTTCCGCAATGTTTACAACGAAAATAATCTAACCGCCGTTGAGCAAAGAATTTGCGATGAAATAATTACCGCTCGTTTCTGAATGAGAAATTCCCAAAAATTTAAGCTGCGGATCGAGTTTTTGTAACGGCTTGGCTTTAATGCTCCGCAACAGCTACGAATGAGAAAAATGTTACAGATTAGCTTTCGCAGATGGAGGCTGTCTCATGTAAATTGGGAAATTGGGCAATCGAGATCCTGGATTACGATTTTTTTATCTGAGCCATCCTCGGGCTGGACTAAAGGCAGATATCTCCTTGCGATTTTCGGATTCATCGTTTTCTGTGTGAACGATGCCCAACTAGGCGCCATTTCGCGAATTGCCGGCTTTGGCTCACTCTCAAGTACATATAAAATTACACACATACACCTGGCAATGAGTCAACGTATATTTTTACCTCTTACGCCGTGATTATTCCACGTTCAAACTTTTAACTTGTCTTTATAAAAGAACGCGTATCGTCGTTACTCGTTTTCCAGGACTGGGTCAGTTGCGAAACTTATACCTATTCGCGGTCCTCATATTTTTTAGGTGATTTCTAAACTGGGCTTTCCCTTGAAATTTGCATCTTTAAGAATATTCAACGTCTCATATTCTGGATGAACGCATATACGAGTGAACAAAAAGTAACGGAGGAGCGATTTATCGCCGCTAATTACCGGACAAAAAGCGAAACAGACAAAAATGTCAAAAAAGCGTTTCGCCACGTCGTATAATGTGGCTGCACACACAACTTCATTCTCACACAATAATTTCGAAAGGATTTTTAGCGGGGAACGATCAAGGTGTGAATTATATACAGACACCTAGCTGTGAATTTCGAGATTGACTACGGTAAAAATATTTTAAACAAAATGTCCCAAAACGGAGTTTATTCGAGGTTCTACCTTCGGCACGCTCAAGGTCTGCGCACGACGCCGGCCCAACCAGCCCGCGGCATTCTTGACCGGTCGGACTTCAACTCTGATCAGAGGGGCTGGACACGAACCAAGCAATTTTAGAATTTCCGGAGATTATCGGATTCTTGCACCGACTGGCGCAGGTACAGCGCCGTTCAAGTCAGGCTACGAACTTGGCTAATTTTTTACAACTCATTTGTCAGAAAATTCTCAAGTGAACGGATTATTTAGATAATTGGGGAATTCCAAACCGAACAATTAGCTAAATGCGAGACGAAATGCGAAATACCTGTACCGTCAAAAATCTCTTTCTGTTAGGACACCTTTTGGTGTTTTAATATTTATGTGCGACCTTCAAACTATATAATGCGGTAATGTTTTATTCAGCGAATCTGTCTTCGTGGCATGGTACAGTTGATGAGCGATTTGATTCATTTGACTCAGGCGCCAGTCGAGGCGAACGCTTCTTACAGCCAGTCGCGTTATTTTTTTTCTTTTTTGGATTTTTTATTTTTATTCTTTCATGGGTAATTTGATTTTTTGCTAATGGAACATCCACGTTACATAGATCCCAGACAAAATTCGAGAAAAAAAAAGAAAAAACTAAACAAATTGCGAAACGAGCGCGCCGGATAAAAGAGGAAGGAGACTAAAGACGAGAGAGGCACCTGTTGCAATGGTAGAATTATTCGCTCAGTTCAATGTACAAGACGCACGCGTGCGCCGAGTTTCGTTTAAATTGTTAATCGTATATGTTGATTGGTGAGGATGAAAATTAACTCTTTGTAAAAGGAATGAACCGTACGATGGTATAGACTTGTAGAGATCCGAACCTATGAAATTTCCATATTTCTGCTACAAGATCCATCGGCGGCCTTCGGTTTAACGTCGTAAAAGCCGGTCGTCGCGGTTGATTACTTGTAAGAAATAAATAAAAAAAAAGAAACTAAATAAAAATAAAATCTAGAAAAATTACCAACTTGGCAAACGAGTTGCGGATAGCAGCTGCGTATCTACGTTCGCGATTCTGCCAGAAATAGGTAGAAATTTGAAAAATGTCTAAAATTGCATCTGCCCCTGCAGATCGAGCCCGAGGACAACGCGATAGCCGCACGACCTAATAAAAATATTTCCATGCGACGTTTTTTTTCTTATACCATACAACTGCTTGCGGGAGTTCAAAGAAAATTGTTCCCTGCACAACCAACTAAGTGCATCAGCTAAGCCGAGCTTAGCTTCTGCATACCGCGATTTCTGAATGACCAATTTAATTTGCATATCAACTGATTAGCTTTATTAACAGTCGACTCGTAACCGCGGCCATATAATCAGGAGTTTTTCATTCATAAATTTCGGATATCGTTTCGAAACCTTATTCGATAAACACATAACCAGTTAGGCGAATAGTGGGAATCGGTAATTACGCGATTCCGGGTAGGTGTACAGTTGCGTTCTCTCGTTTATTACGTATTTTCATGGTCAGTTTCCTGGTCCACCTGTAATTTTAGTTGACGATAATAAAATATAAAATTAGCATTGCTAGACTAGAATACCGAAAAACGAGAAACGATAAATATAAATGTAGTCGATCATGAAGAAGAACTGGTTTGCAAAATTGGAATTTTTTTCAAAATTCAAAATGTTTACGGACGGAATGTATTTGGTAACTGTTCATGCCCACATCCATGGAGTAGAAATGGTCCTTCGTAAACTGCTTGCCCACAGTAACGGGCGGCGATTAGGGTACACAACGAGAGAACGTGTAATAGAGTATTTGAAAATTATACGCCAACGGGATTCAGCGGCGAGAACTAGGCCGAACATCTATCTGAACCTGAACTTAATTTGTCCGAGCATTGTTCCTCGGTCGCGACCCGGTGAATGGAGTGGGCGACCGGAAAGAGCTCGGCTTAGTTAGTTGTGCTCCGATTTGTCAACCTTCTCCTTTCACCGTATCCTTAACGTTTCGCAGAAACAAGTCCGCAGTCCACTTTTTACCATTCCAAAATTCAAAAGTTCATAATCCGCGGTTAGCGGACTCCATTCCGAGTTTATTACACCTCAAGAATTTCGGTTCTAACAATTTCACCTTTTTTAGTTCAGGTATAATTGTCAGGTATGAACTTCCTAATCATTCCGAAGATCCAGGGAAGCTTTTTTCATCCCGTGCTTACCTTTAGCCATTCCAAGTTCCAGGGTTTATTCTCGCCTCTTATTAGCTCGCAGCTATAATAGTGTCAGGTACACTCGAACCGAGGGAACATTTCAACCCAATAATTATCAACTACAATGCAGTTTTTATGAGAACAAAAAAAATTTCCTTTTCAAAGTTTTCTCTGAAGATCATGCGATCACTGCAGGAGTTGGTTTGAAAGGATGATGTCTTCAGTTGAGCGATTGATCTCTTCTTCGTCAAAACTTTCCTCACCTATTTTATACATATTTTTCGTTTTTTTTTTTACTTCTTCTTGACTCGGGTTTAAATTTTTGGTGTGTCTTAAATCTTCGGGTAGAGACAATGCGCCGCCGTCTAAAGGCACCTATAGGAAGGCTATACTTAACCTTTAAGGTTGGGTTAAACCGTCGTTACTATCGGACGCGTGTCCCTGATTACAGTGCACCAGTATCCCAGTCCTAATGGCTGTGAGTCGGTCGGTTGAACGACTATAGTTGATCTGCTAGCAGACTCCTGTGATTCTGGAATTATGGCGTTCGGAGGTTGTCTGAAGTCTGAAAAGGTCTGAGACTGGGGAATTCATTCCGCGTTTGGCTGGACCAATTAGCCGCGTCTCGGTTGCATCAGGCAAAGGCTATTTGCCAATTTTTTTTGCACATTTGTTTCTTTTTTTCAAATTTTTTTCTTCGCCTCAGGTGCAAGTTTAACCATCTTTAAAACGCACTAAAATTTTTTTTTCCGACGCGCCCGTCCCAAACCCTGCACACTCTATGAGAGGTAAAAAATTATACAGGAAACTATGAGCAATAAATATGTTATGTTTTATCAATAACTTTTCATTATTTCTCGGAATCAGGACTACATCATGTGAGCAAGCCAACCCGTTTTATTACCAGTTTTTTTTTTTGTCCCTTCTTGGAATCCGACTTGACCTAATAGCATTCTAAAAACGGTTGGGGTGTAGACGCATCGGTCGCCGAAGATATTTCTACAACAACAACCGTAACTTAGATTTTATACATTTATGATTTAATGAAGCGTTTGACTAATGAACTATCAAACTCGAGTCGGAGAATTCCAAGTTATACAAAGTCTGTAGTGGTAATATCCGGTATACCTACGCGGCTAATTGATTTGAGATCGTATTAGCGACGCTTGGTAATAAGACCGGAGTTGATTCGGTAACGAGGTAATCTTATGACGAAGGAGTTCAGGGGCTTGTTTCGATACGCACCGATGGACACCGCGACGTGTGCGTAAGCCTGTTTACTTATTCATTTATTTAAATACGGTAATTGGTCCCCGCTTCGTATACCAGGCTCGTATAACGTCAATGGCACTTTATCCGTGTTCATTTGCCCTGAAATTAACCCCTTGATTCAGGTTATTATTTATTTCCTTTTATAATGTCTCACGCGCGAGAATGATTCTCGATTGAAAAATGTGCCCGGTCTTTAAAGACGTAAAAAGATTTTTTAAATCATACCTATTATACCCGATCGTTATGCTTTCAGGCTACTTACAAAGTGTTTCATTAACTTTTCACCCTATAATATTAACGATACTCTGATGTCAACCTTTACGTATAATTTTCAATGCCAAGAAACTTACCTCCAGAGCTCGATGAACTTCTAACAATAAAATTGCTCTCGGAATTAGGAAAAAAAAATCCAACAATGTGACAAGGATACATTCTACTTGAGCTGAAAACGTGTTAGAAAATTCTAACATGCGGTCATAAAAATTATCTTGTTAGAGTTAAATTTGAAGAAATATCAACTGGATCGTACCGTGTAGAATAGCAGATTAGAATCTTTCATAGGACATCTGCATATAGCTGCTGGTTCTATTCGCTCGTTGTTCTCAACGTAGTTTTAATTTTTTTTTTTTTTTACTTCTTGGTTTTTGGTATACGAAAAGCGCGGTAGTTTTAGTACCGTAAGACGGGTGGGCCTCGTCCCGTGAAATACTTCGGTTAAATTTATCGCCAAAAAGGGGATAAGAGACAGTCAACCAGAGGGAACCGCGTGGTAAACATGCGCGTGATTAACTGACAAATAAAAGGTCGAAAAACTGGGCTCGGGTTTCTGCATGCAGCGGTATCTCGGAGGCCAGGCGATGGGCTATCTTTTGGGAATATAAACCTCCGTTGAGCGAGATCTCGTGCTGCAGCAGTGCAGGGATAATCAGAAAGACCGGCAAGATTTTTGTCAAGACAATCCAAACGACATATAAAACACAATAGAAATACGACGCGGGGCGATAAATTGACCAAACTAAAATAGTTTAGGGATTTTTAAATTGGTCAGCTAGACATTGGCCCATTAAAGATTCAGGAGATGTGTCTGGCCGATATACCTACCATACATCGCCGCAAGACCAATCCTCCAGCTACAGCCAGTTTCTAGTTTGCCGCGGTAACCAATTAGAAGGATCACTTCTGTTCTTTAAGGACGACTAGAGGTCATCGTCGAACGAGGTCGTTAGAGATCCCTCCTTTTTTTAAAGACGGACCTTTGGTCATATAAAGACCGCGAAAAAAAAAAAAAAAAATCGAAGGTGAACGAATTATGATCGCGGAAACGTGTATTCGGTTAAATCGGATAACACTAACTATATTCGAACTAAGTAAGCCGCGTAATATCAATAAACTATTTCCAATATAAAACCGACTTCCGGTAATCTATTCGCTACTCTATAACGGTCTTCGATCAGCCAACTCTCTTCAACAACCGCGCGAGAGGACTTTGAGTCGCAATTTTCACCGTTGACAGGTTTAAGTGAGAACCGATACTGCAGCTACACATATTCCACGGTGGTATTCTCTTCCGCAATGGTTTAGCTGTACTTTAAGATCATACGTAGGTAGGTATATATAGGTATGTACGACATTGAGTCAAGGTGTTCGCGCAAGTCGATGTTCATTGCTCAGAAGCGAGTGCATCGAGTTTTACAACGCTCGTTAAGATCGGTTGACGGAAAAAGGGTGAACGAAGATGGTATACCGGCACCCCAGTTTCCGCGTGCCTATACTTACACCCGAGGCACTGCTGCAGTTGCGAACTGCTGTACCATGGTGTCGTAAATAATGAGAATATGTCAGCAAATATCTAACTGGTCCAGTCAGCCAGCGTTAGAGAAATGTGATAAACGCTAACACTCGGGGGAAATATTATTCCGGTTGCAAAATATCAAGGTGGATTAGGCTGGGGGAAGAAAAAAATGACGTCACTAATGCTGATTAAGAGGTTATTCAAAATACCTCGAATGAATTTCTTGTCTTACGATTTCCGTTGCTAAAAGAGCGTTTCAATGACTTAATCCTATCCGTGAACGGTTCGAAAATTTAATTGGAAGTATTTCTAGATTCCCAAGTGCAATAGCCGCTGTGCAAGGTTGGAGCTTTCATTCATATGAAGTAATCTTGAAATACTCTTTGTAAGAAATTATTATACTCACATATGCCGCAGAGATCTGCAGCGTTGCAAAGGCTAATGTCTGCACGCTTTGCTCCGTTTTAGTTATACACGTCCTTGAGCTAAGAATTTTCTTATTTTACTTGTTTAAACAAATTTTTAACTTCATTTTTATTCATGACAACGTTGTAACTTCATTTTATGCACAGAACAGGTAGAGGTATGCGTGTTACGTGGTAATACGTGTATGTATGCCTGTATCATGGTATATAATATGTATATACGTGGAACGGTGCCAGGAGTTAAAGAACACTTGGAAGATGGTTTAATACTAGCTTTCGTACAACAATCGCTAATTACATGTCTCGTTAATAGCGTTAAATTGCAATTGTACGGAGCATGGAGTGCCGCTGGCGTCACTTTGCTCGGTTTCCCCCCCCGAACGAATCCCCCCACCCTGGAATTTCAAACCGACCTTCTTAAAAGGAATAAAAAGTAACTCGCAAGAGTTACCGTTTCCTATTTCTTAACAATGAACAGGAATTCCGTCTGCCGTAGGTGCAAATTATTTGCATCGCTGTTGCAACCACGGTATTCTACCGTTTACAACGGCTTAAGGCACCTATTCTCAACCGGCGTATATATATTCGTATAGAACACATATCCTCGGACGTGGATATCGTATAAACCCATAAATGTATACAGATCTATTCACATATACGTGTATCTATCTGTGTTTTGCTCCCTGCAGGAGGAGAAGCTATTCGAAAAGTTAGGAAATCAGGTCGAAATATACGTATATACGTACACATACTTATATACGCACTACGTATGTACGTAGAGTGACAAAACTGACTTAATAAATGGTAAATCTAAAACGCGACTGACTGAGATCATAAAGAAAGAAATCATTCTGTAATTTCGTTACGCAAGTTTTGGTATATATGTATATGGAGGGCGTTTACCGCTTTGGGAAACCGAACGTGTTTTCACGCATATGGGTTTATCGGTATACATATATGTGTCCGGTTATGTGTATTATACTAATGTCTATGAATTAATATTATCTATGTATGTGTACGTATACGGCAGCAGATGCTTGTGACGTAGTAGGTGCCTACTTGTCATTAAACGAATAGCTGCGCACATATCATCTCGGTAATATTTGCATATCGATACGTGAGGAGAATAATTATCATACTGCTCTACCGCGTGGCGATACTCTGAATGAATCGATGTTACGATATATTGATAGGTTAAAATGAATATATTCGCTGGAGTCATTGGATTGCTTAATTATTTTCAAAATTATCGGTATTCGGGATCAACGTCCTTCCTTATTATTTTCTATATAAATTTGGAAATTATTCTCTTACAGATAAGATATCGACAATTTATATTTAACATAAACTGTTTTCACGGAATTATGGAATCCGTCGTTTTTGTTCCATTATAGAAACTCTCACGCCCACTTTCTCGTTAGGCTCCATTCATGCTATCGTGACAACAATAAAAAATCTCCTTGTACTCCGAAATGTATTTGTCTTCTTGCGAGCTGTTCGAAGGCCAAATCTAGCATACGTTATCTTACAATGAAATCAGAGGCTTAAATGGCTGTGCATCGAAAATTAATACCGATAATCAATCGCTCTCTGATATCGAAACCGGACTGTGTACCTTTTCAATCGCAATTAATTCAAGTACAATTAATTTCAGTCCGAAGCACGGCTTTAAAATTCTATATAATTTATAGCTGCGTGGATTCGATCTATAAAAGGTTGCCGAATGAATCTTGAGCTCGCGATAATCAGGAAATATATATCGCAGAACCGCGGGTGTACCGGAAATTGTGCAACTAGGTCCGGAGGCAAGTTAAGTGAAGCGGATTGACGTGTGGACGCGGAGGACCAGCGTCCTACAGCGTCTGTCCAACTGTCTATCTCCTCACCGACGTCTCTTGGTAGTGGCGCTTCGCGAAGTGAAAGTCTTATATAGGTGGTTTTGCCGAAGGAAGGATTGCGGATAGTGGATTACGGGTCGTGGATCGCAGATCGCGGATCGTGAATATCGTGGCCGCATGGCATGGCATGGCATGGCATAGCATGGCATGGTATGGCATGGCATGGCATGGCAAGGCAGTGCTAGGCGAGTCACCGCACGTCCCTCCTCAGCTACCTGTTGATCTCTCTGGAGTCTGGAGCCGTTTCCTAGTGCAGAACTCGTGTTTACACTGCGGGTCGAGGTTCCCGCGGTTTCCTTGTTCAATACGGTAGACATTCGACTGTATATAGAACATACGACATGTCATCCAACATCATGCAGTATATTATCCTCACCTGTATGACTAACTTGTCAATCTCTATGGAGAACATTTGCATTCAAAATAAGTGTTATTTTGAGTGTTAAAATAATTAGGAATGTCCAGTCCTGACAACGAATCATCGGAAAAAACGTTTCGAGTATGATAAGTTCCGTAATTTGAAAGACTCATAATGAAGTCGAGGGATAATTCATCTTCTTCTAGTTCTTTTCATTTTATATCCGTATTTTTTTATTTTCAAATTGAGCACCGAGTGAATCGAGAGAAATTGAGGCCGAGCTAAAGAAGCTGTCGTGTGCAAGCTGTACTACGAGCTGCGTTCTTTGGAGTAATGAATAGTTGGGTCGACGGGGTCGGTGGGTCGAATGAGGCGGATGAAACGGATGGGTTGGATGCTGGCAGATTCTGCGGCTGGTTATACTGTAGGAATTAAACGCCTCCTTCTTGACATTTCGCCAGGAAGATGCTCTCTCCTGGTTCTAGCCATAATGCTCCACGCTCGAAACGAACCGTATAATGAAAACAAGCCTTGCCAAATGCCACCTTACGGGGCATTCACAACGGACCGGAGTGATAACCGTGCAAGAATTAAAAAAAAAATAAAAAATAAAACCAAAGAGTCAGTTCAGGTTTATAAGTCGCTAATTTGCTGCCCGGGCTCCTCTCACGCGGTCCAATTAAAATGTTGACTTGAATTTTTACACGGGGGACAACTCGAGTTTAAAAGAATTCAAATTTATTCAGATATCAGATTACCAAGGACCTGATTCTGCCTAAAAATCTTCAAATTAAGAACTCAATCCTCGATTTATGAACATAGTTGTCGGCAGATTATACTCGCGCATATTTGATTCTCGTATATATACGGTGAAAATTCGAATTTTCAAACAGACCCTGTACGTTGTACGAAATTGCGTATAATTTGACAATTTTGTCTCTCCATACGTCCGAAACGACGTGTCAATAACACGTCTTTGTTCAATACTTTCCTTTTGAATTCGGGCTGAAGTATATCTGGAAACAATGAGCATAAAGCGAGTTCATTGAGTATAATATAGCCAGGAATCGAACTGAGTCATCGTCTTGTATTGAAAATCGTGACTCAATTTCACAAACAGGGAAATGCCATCGGAATAGGTAGCTGCACTGTTCAGTCCTTCGAAATAAAAGCGAGATAAATTTTTTTTGTCGGGGTTATTGGCTGGGAAAAATGCCTGGAATCGGCCCCGAAGCGCGATTCTCTGAAATTTTTAAAGTTTCGAAATTCGCATATATAAATTCAAGGCTAGATTGGATTTTGATATTAGCATACGAGAACCGTGACTCGTAACGGTAAATATTAATAGCAAGATTCACAGGTATCGAGGATCCTTCGGCATGACATAATACAGCAGGCATTTTACGCCATCGAAACGTCGCGGTTGGACGGGTAACGATAAATTGATAACTTGCATTTTGCTTGGATCTATCGCGTTAATAGAGTTTCATTCAATTTGAATTCTCGATCTGAGACCCATTGTCGACAAGTACTCGCGAGCTCTTGACTAACCGTTGTACATAAATACATAGTTTACTTGGGTTAGTTTCTTTCGCGGCTAATCATTACTGGCAGGACTTTCTCGCCGTGCAAATATACCTATCCGTATATAATGCGTTTGGCCACGTTAACCAAATACACATAGGTATATATAGGTATGTATACTCGCGCATACAGCGTCGATCGTTGACTCGAAAAAAGTTGTTTGCGCCTATAAAGGTGCTGTCGCCTTGCCTCACGTCACGATCCGTTGAACAAACTCTGCACTCATGCTCCTGCGTGTTTATATATTTATAAATAATTACATACACCGCGCATTTACGTCTGCATATATCTATATGCATTTATATCGATACATACATGTACCGCATGAACTCGGGATCGAATTCGTTCAAAATATAACGGTAAATGATTTATCCGAGGTTCGAAACTTTTTCGGCGATAAAATACGATGCAATTAATTTACCTACTTGTAATTAGCTACTTAGTTTTAGCCTTTTCTATAATAAGTTTAAATTGCTACATCGTAAGGTATAATTGGGATACCCCGTACGAGGTAAATTAAAACTGCTGGTACAGTTTAACGAGAGGCCCAGTGTTGGACCAGTACCGGTAAATAGTCGGAATCAGATCGTGCCGACGCTGGTAATCAGAACTAGGCCAACATTGCGAATAAACAGTTGGCCAGCAGCATGTTTTACTACCGATCAAGTATCTCAACTTCCCTCTAAAATATAGAGGAGAGCGTAATCTCTCATAGAGTCTACCTCCGTCTTGTTCTTAGCCCTCGAAATTTACTGCGAAAGAAGCCCAATGCTGGCCCAGCGCTGAACGCCGACGCTCGGCTGTCGACGCTGGACCAGTGCTGGGCCGTATTACCTACCAATATCGGCAGACTCTACCTGGGGAACTTCGTGGGAATGGAGAGCAGTTGGCGATACTTGCTCTGTGTCTGTATTATGTATACGGTATATACATAATACATGGCGCAGTACTGGACCGTGGTCGGATAGGTGTATCGACGCATAACTTGAGGGTACTGTACCTACACACACGGTACAGGGTATAACACTCGAGTTTTGAACGCTGGTTTGGTAGTGAATATCGCTAATTAAAACACGTATGTAAATTGGGGCGATTGGGGTGTTTGTAGAGATAAATTCAGCAACTAATTTCGCAATAAATATGGCGTAAACGCACGTGTAGATTGTTCCACGTAATAATATAATTGTTATAAAAATTATGGAGATTATGTATTCCGTGCATCAATGCGGTGTTTTATAATGTTGATATTTATGCAGCTGGGTATGAGTAGATGGGAATCATTTCGCCGCGGTGAATTAATGTGAGTAAATTAAATGGCGAGGATCGTATCGTGACTCATTAACTGCGTTGACGCGCTTCAAGATACAATGCACGCGAGCCTGAGATTCTAGAATTTGAATTCAAGGCTAGCGCAGTCCGCGGTTATACTATTCTTGTGAAATTTGCGGAATAATAAAAATTCACCTTTGTTTAACTCGACTGCGAATTTTATTGTAAATTATGTGCGATTTCCGCCCTGGTCCTTATAGTTCGCATTATAGTTGACGAAAAAAAAAAACTATTATTCCTTTACAAGGATAAATGCAGGAATTGAAAAATCGTCATGTAGCTAAATTTATAACCCACGATGTAGCGGTGATTGTTAAATCCTTGAAAAATTCAACCAAGTGACTTTTTCCCACCTAAAACAAGGAGTGATTATGTTATTTTGTTAATTGAAAACCTGGTTTTGTCGGAGGTCGGAGTTTACTTTCATCAAATTCCTTTGAAACTTGAATTAGACACTCCTAGATCATAATCGAGCTATTAATAACTAGATATACCAGTTACGTTGTAAAAAAATCAAAAGTGTTCAATGTTCTGCTCCGGAGTAAACCGGAAATGAGCCTATTGCCTTTTTTTTTTTTTAATGAGAATCTGGTTTCTATTGGGAATAAATGATTGGTTTACTTTAATTTGAGGTTCGAAAGTTTGTGATCAATATCGGTAGTTTATGATAAATATATATATATATTGTACATGCAGGAGGTAAAATACATAGATGAAGATATCTTGGTTTGAGAAAATATGATCGTTAGTTTGTAGATTGATCCTCTGATGGGATTCTCGTTTCTCGACTTAATTAAATTTGCAATTTTCAAAATGGTGATTAACGAGTATAATAATTGTACCTTGGACAGTCGCTTAAATCAACGAGTCACCGTACCTCAGAGGTGGTCATCAGCCGGCAGATAAACAGCAAAGAACGAGTTGTAAACGATTTTATCGAGATTATCTCGGCAGCAAGCTAGGTGAGTTATCATATACACCATTCGTATGTAGATTAGAATCATGACTTCTGTAGAAGCCGTTCAACTCTTTAACCGGACGTCAATATCAAGGCGTACACCTAAGTACTGCTCAAAATTTTTTTTTTTTTTTTTTCATTTTATTTATTCACACCGCAGGACTTTCGATTCGCGTTTTGGTTTTCTGATCAAATCGCCAGCTAAACCTGAGTAGACAAATGACGAATCATGATAGCTTACACTTTTGACAGCTTAGCATGACGTTTGAACGCCCGTCGATGACGGCATCTGAAAGTTATTCGCATCTCTTTTTTTGTTCTTCCTTTTTTTTTTTTTTTTGCAATTTTGGCTTAATGTATGAATGTATCATTCTCTTCGTCGAAATCATTGAACAAATTTACGGTGGGTAATTCCTGATTTGATTTTTGGGGAGTGAGTCAAAAATAAGAAGCCTGCAGTGTGTAGTTTCTGTCATGAGGATCATACGTCGGTGACATAGGTTTCGTCATGACATTCGATGGGTAAGTATAACGTGTTAATACGTCAATGTCGAATATCGTTAACAACGGAGGAGCTGTCCATCGATCCGTTGACCTTATGACTGACGTTTGATGACCCGCTTCAGGACACCCGCCGTTAACTGAAGATTCTGCGGATTGAATTTAATCAATAGATTTATCGTATCGATAAATTTACAGTTATAAATTCTCTCAGAACTTGAGAAAGCCCAAAGCTCGTGAATAGTACGTCGTACATTTCTCCACGTGACTTTCTGTAGAGCGATAATAAAAAAAAATTGGGGCTAAATGATAATACGAAAGACTTGTCAAAGTTCTCAGAGAAAACGAGCTAGTTCCTCAAGTCCACTCGCATATATAGTATATATCCAATATTCCAACAATGCAGTCGCGCAGTGAAAGTGTAAAGCTAAAGGACAAACTACGGCCTCGCACGAATGTCCTATGGGGGATGCCAATTGCCAAGACATTGCTTGGACACTGAGCGCACTGGGCCACGATGAAGAGTGTGGAACGATTGATGATTGGGAGGTGAGATTAGAAGGTAGTTTTACTCGTTCGTTTTTCTAATTAAAAGCTTGAAAATCAAGGTAAATGAAGATAGTTTAAAATAGCGTCTAAACGTTGTGAGTATAATAATAAATTTGCACGCCGTAGGTATCTTATACTCTTCTTTTTATTATTCCGTGTACCCCTTACAGCCCTGATTGTGAGCGAGGTAAATCATACCTGCCATAGAATTAGCAGACTTTAAAGCTAGTTAAAGCCCCGCACAAGAAAGGTGATGCGGATGAGGCTAGGAGCGAAAAAGCGTAAACTACCTAAGTGAATACGGGTCCCTCACCTTTCGCGGTGATGACGTGACCGGAGTAATTGTGTGGGCTAGCTCAGAGACGCCTAGCATATTGGCGTTATTATATATCTATCATTGCCTCGTTCGAATAGTAGGCAAGCTATAGATGTGCGTGTATGCATAAATGCACAAACATATATATATATATATATATATATATATATATATATATATATATATATATATATATATATATATATAAATTCCTATATATCGATGTTTGTCAGAGTCTAAGAGTAGGTATAGATTATGGAACAGCCCGGTTCAAAGACTAAGTAGGCATTGGCGAATGAACGGTGCGTTGCGTGGGTCGTCAGAGGTAAGGTGGGCGATCTGCCTACGTTCCTTGAATAATAAATCTGAGCCCGTCGTCTATGGCTGGGGGTTTGCTTCGATCTAAATGCATTCATAGAGAGTGTTTACAAGCTTATGCCACGTACAAGGTAACTCCCGCGGATTTTCTCAGCTAAAGGTATCAGGTTAAGACACAGAATTTCACGCCGAGCGATATCGAGTATAATACGTATGTACACATGCACGTTATTATACCTACGCAAGATCGGTGCAGGTATTTATAGCGAAAGAAGAAGAAGAAAGAAAAAAAAACAAAAATGCGTACGGTAATCGAGGATATAATTAGAAACTTTATTCAAGAATCGTGGGAAGCTGTGAACTAATCGTGACTAGTGTGGACACCAGTGTGTGGTCTCTTGTTTTTGCATTTTTTACCAACACCGTCGGTTTTAATTGCGCTGAGAACTTCCTGGTATCAATTTATCGCGACCTCCTACCAGCGCTGTCGGTCCATCGAAAGACTGGACACGTATATCGGTTCGATTAGCGGTTTGCGTTTGTTACAACTAAGAAATCTCGAGATTGCAGTATATATACCTACCAAGCTGCATCACGAGGGGGGCACAAACGCGACTTATGAAGTCAGGAGGGCATCCCGGTTCCCACGGGAAACGGGCGTATCTTAATTCTCCGATTTATCTACCCCGGGACTCTTTTTCCTTATATTTCAGATAACTCACTCACTATACTCAGCCTGGAATAACACGAAGAAGAAAATAGAAGGGCTAGAGATTCATCCGCGTTATTCTACCAGATATGCGTAGGTATAACCCATGGCAGACTTGATCGAGCAATTTAATAATTGCAATTAAGATACGGATCAGCTTACGTTACCTGACTCTCTCTCTCTCTCTCTCTCTCTTACCTCTAGCCTATGATTCACGTCGATATCAAGAGTTCAAAAGTTTGGTAAGTGGATAAAAAAAAAGAAAAAAAAAAAAACTACACCTAGGTATATTTCTAGCTACGTCATTTTACACCGATAGCGTAAACCACTGGACAAAACTGGGGCCTGCAGCATGGGCTATAATGCGGCTTCTATAAATTAACAGAACATATCGAAGAAGATTTGAGAGTAGAATAAATCGAACGTGGGTTTAGATAGAGAAATTTATTGCGATTATTTTTACACTAATTTGTATGGAAACCCGATGTGCAGCGACCTTGTTCGTTAGTCCGCACGTTTAGATCAAGATCAATAATTGAGATCAAATACTGTCCAACCCATATATTCTGCTGGAGGGTTCGGATATAGTTGCATAACTTTCTTATACGAACATGATTCTCCGCACTGAAGACAATAGGAAGTATAGTATGAAGCGAGTACAATTACCGGCTTACAAATTGTTAGAGTTATAGTAGTACGTTACCTGTGCAGTGCGGTTGCGGCAATTTTATGAATTATTCTTGAAGAAGAATCATCATCTTTGTTTATACTTGTATACCTCATACCTCGGCCATTTCAGCTATTTCGAAACGCGACGTACCGATAAACCTAACATTTTGCATCCTAACACGTTGTTTTTGCATGTAGAACTTACGAAGGTTTGGAAAGCGCGGTATTCTATCCCTCAGAGACCATTGATGATCGCCTTCCAAAACTACGGAATAAAGTAGGTATATTAAGGCGCGCCTATTCCTTTCCCTTTCACAAATCTTCGCCCTTTTATAACAGCTCGAGCTCTGCTTGTACAGGGTGTCTCAGAACTAAATGTCCAAAACGAAAGGTCTCCTAGAGGAGGTCGAACCGAGTAAATTTTCCCGAAGAACATGGGGTCTGCGAAGTCGCGTTCGCGAGATATCGACGGTTAAAAAATATCGCTCTGCGCCGCGATCACGGCGCAGAGCGATATTTTTTAACTGTCGATATCTCGCGAACGCGACTTCGCAGACCCCATGTTCTTCGGGAAAATTTACTCGGTTCGACCTCCTCTAGGACACCTTTCATTTTGGACATTTAGTTCTGGGACACCCTGTACAGTTTCCCATTCCCCCTCTTCTTACGATGATCAACTTTTTACTATCATCAGCGAGGTTTCTCGGCTCCTTACGCACCCGCGAGCTGATCTTTAGACCCGAGCCGTTTTAAGGACGGTTGTCATTAACCCAGTTGCCCAGAACTAATGGACATTCATCACGCATTCCTGCATATAAATTTAACATTAAATGTACCACGTTACACAGCTGGGGTAGGCAACTATCTCTCCCGTACGCCGGTTGGTGGCACCGCGTCTGATTAAACGAATTGCCCCAGTTTTTGCATTCTAAGAACAAATTTATGGGTAATGGAGATGAGGAGATATAGTGAGCACAAGGTTCGCTAATCATTTTTTGAGTGTCTTCTGCACCGTCATTATACGAACATGTCGTCAGCCTGGTTCTCCACCTGTATATCTGCATCCGCAGCTGTATGATCTTGATACCTATATTTTACGTATTCTCGATTCTGGTAGACTAGGAGCGAGTTTTAAGAGGAGCCGAGTCGTTAAAATACAGTTAACGACTATGTTGCACAAATTAGAATCACGCCTACGTCTGCCCCACACGTTCGTGTTAGTTTCACGCGTTGTGAAGCCGGTTTCTTGGTCCAGTATACTACGAGTCGACGCTTTTGTTAACCGTACATTCGAGTTAGAGACGCGATATATATAGAACCAACGATTTTGTCACGGTTTGCCGCACTCCGGTATGAGGAGGAATTGTTACACGATTTGAAACAGTTTCGTCGTAAACTATAACTCAACCGAACTCTGCTCATATGTACCTACTCGATGTTGCGTAAGATCGTCGCGAATCTCTCTTAATGGATAATCATGAAGTACAAAATAGCAAAATCGTCAAGGGTCAAGGTTCAAATCGGCAAAATGTCAGACAAGCAAATGAATAATGTATAAATCTGTGAAAAAAAAAATGAATAGATTTTTGGCTAATTTTTGGGTCAAGCGATTCACGTATCCGCGAATTTGTTACCTATGATCCTGCGGTTGATGATGTCGCGGTGCTCATTCGCGTTAATTCGAATCCATCTATCAAGGTCTGAGAAATAGGTGGAAGAATAAATTACAAAATGCAAATTATTGACAATGTTCAAGCAACAGCCAGCTGCTTATTCCGAATAATTATCATCTCTCTATTATATTATATATTCATACTATATCTAAGCTGCAGCAGTAAGGTGTAATTGGTACTGAGCAATTGTGGTATATGGAGGTTGTGCAATCGTTAGAATTGCAGTTGGGACAAGTTTACAAAGTGGTTGAGTGGGCAAAATTAAAACAACGAATCCGCGTCTAATTAGAAACGTGCTGCAGATTGGTGGAAGTCGACGATGTTAATTAGTTGCGTGTAAAATACAACGTGCCAACTAAACGATGAATACGTATCGTAGTTGCGCTGGTGTCGTGCAGTCAGCCTTGGAAAGCAAGTAATACGTGGATCGTAGCTTTTTTGATATTTTTGTGTAATCCTAGGATCATGGCGTGTCAGTACAACTGTTCAGACACTAATTTGCGTAAGAACAAGAAACGTATCGCGAAAATAATGATGGAATAAAAATGCAAATTCGTCATTTAAATATAAGTACGTGGTGCAGTGTTGGGAATCTTCGGGATGGCTCTTATATGTGTATATCTACTTAGTCTCGGCGATACTTACGAAAGGTTGATCGTGAGACGCGGTAGATTTGAATATAATGCGTCGTCGTCGTTCGTTTCCTGAAAATCAACAATGCCCGTTTCTCCCTGTCCCAGTTTACCCGGGGTTTTTGTGCTTTGTTGAAATACCGAAGAATGATCGGTCTCGAGTTGTACACACACGGAAATGCTTTTTCCCCATTAAATGCTACACGAAATTCAACTCGAGCTTCCTCATACCCTACCAGTCTTTTATTAGAATTTAATAATATCGAAAGAAAGCGCGGTTACTCTCAGCTTTTGTGCGGAAACGTATCTACTACATCGTATTTCAATTAGATTGACTATATTCGATAAGATACATAGCTAATACCATGACACACAGCTCTGCCTATCGGCATAGTTCTGGTTTCCAGATAGTTTCTCCTCTAATCTATTCGGCATCGACAACTCGAAAGTTATATAAACGCGATGAATAGCGCCACATTCAAGATAGTAAATCACTTTCGTTGATTAAATGGTTTGTTTGATCCGGTTTGCAATTGGACCAATCTGTATATCGGAACGAGACAGGGGGCTGCAAGTCATTATGCCGATTAATAATTAATAGTAAGAGTTCGGGGTTGACCGAACTCGCTGATCAACAGAATTGTGATAGACATCGAGGCACCTTCTCTCTTCGAATTGTATCTTATATATACATGTGAAAAAAGAAGTTGAACGAATTTTACGGGAGTTAATTATTCGCAGAAGAACGAGCTATTTCGATACAATATTTATCGATGAATTTTGAAATTAGCTTATGAATAAAAATCGAGTAAATCGGGGGTTTGAAATATCACGAGTTGTTGACCGCGGTCAAAAATACTCCAAAAACCAGAAGAAAGAGAAAAAAAAAAAAAAAACAGCAGAAGACGAATAAGAATAAATTTATCGTCGACCAATATCGACTAGAGGTTGGGATAACGGCAGTCGAATTGTTGGCATATGCGTATGCATCGAAGAAGTGATACGGTGACTACCGCGGCTATTAGCAATGTCGTAAGCAACCGATCGGTACGTCTTTAGTATAGATAAGTAAACTGTGCCAAGCGATGCTAATCGAAGTGATAAATAACGTTTGACGATTAGATTAACGTTTCGCCCCCTTAGTCTTCGAAGCTTCTCATCGTCTCAGTGATCCTGTATGGCGTCTCTAATCACTGCACTATAGGTTTGACGTAAATACGTAATTGGCGAATAAAAACGACCGGTTGTGTCGAGCCCGTTGATGGCTGGAAACCTGTGGGCGATGGGGGTGAAGAAAATTGCGCTGATCCCAGTATGTAAAAGGAATAACTATAATAAACGTACACAGGGGGAATTGGATGACGTCACCTGTTTTGCTCACGAGCCCAAGAAACCCGCGGGGTAAGGTGGCCGGTACATGATAGAACGAGAAGACGAAGGAGAAAGAGAAAGAGGAGGAAAAGGAAAAGGAAAAAGAAAAAAAGATAAGGAGAAGAAGGAGAGAACGACGACGGGCAAACACGTTCCCCCAGGACGTGAGGGCGACGAGGCCGCGCGCGAACCGGCATAGAGAACTGAATGAGCGTGGAGGCGCGTGGGCGAGACAGAGGTTCTCAATGTTTATCAATGGCGATGTGTTTATCCCTCACTTATCCAGGTTCACCAGGTTCCCGAGGCTCTGGTATCTTTTGGCAACCTTTCAACGGCATCTTAGGGAGCGAAGAATCGGAGGAGAAAGCCGTCCGTTCGGTTCGCATGTCGAGCGAGCAGGTGACGGAGTCTGAGTCACTCGCGGAACAGCCAAATCTTAATCTCATTAACAAGAAATTTAATTCTTCGTAATTCATACCGTACTTAATGCCATTACTATACCCATTCGTGAATATAACTTATCGCGAATAGGCTAATATCCGATCACGTTCTCAGAAGACCGCTGTACATAATATTTTACTACGCGGTTACGAGTTTATATATATAAGCAATCAATTATTTCTCATATACCAAAATTATTATTCTCAACTTAATACCACGACTCGTTTAATATTCGCATACAAAATTATACGCGGCATTGGAAATAATCGCTGTACTCACGAGTCCGAATTAATAACTCGTCTAAAGCTGATGAACTATTATAGTCGGACCTGCGTCCTCGTTCAATTAATTCTCGAAAATCTATATAATATCCTTTATGTAATTTCTTGATTTGTCATGATCAGGTAATAAAGTATAAAACAAGATGTAGGAGATTCTGTGAAGCTCCCGCGGGGTCTATCGGCCTCGTATATTGTATCGGTTATATTCCTGCACGGATTCGTTATCCATAAACTATGTATAAATCCCGATATCGTTAAAGGAGCTGCAGCAGCTTGAGCGTAAAACGGAATATACATAGACACATATACATATATACACGATGTCCCCGAAGAGCCAAGAGGAGTAACGGTGCGCGAATGGGAGACTAGTACAACAAGGTGGTTGGCGCTACGAAGTTGAAGTTTAGAGGCAATAAATGCCTGGCATAAGGCACTCGCCCTGCTCGCATACTATTCCTACTATTCCCAGATCGAGGTGTCTCAGGAGGAGGTTCAATGATCCGTCGATGAGCCGTGGCCATCGCCCGTCCGTATAACGTCTGTCCACGAGGTTATCTATGTACTTACGTATAGTCTCTACAACATTTCCTGTATAATATAGGAATAGGGTCCTCTCATGCACGGGTGGAGTTCCGTAATTTCCACCTTTGTGTCTAGCTGGTCTCTCGCCACGCGCAAACTGTACGACTCGCGAAGTGCATTAGCGCGTTTGATTTACGCGACTCTCAACCTTCCCAACATCCATAGATCTCTTCTCGATATGAAAATGGAGCAAAACTCGATCTTAGAGAGCGGGAAGATCGGTCGCACTAAATTGAACGATTTACGGGTTGTAAAATACGCCCCACGCGTGTCTTTCACACACGTCGTGTATGCGGGATCCGCAAATTTTCACTCTGAAAATTAGAATGAATTCGCTAACGATATTTGTGATGTTTGTTAATTAATGATCATCCGTAGTGAAGGGAGTTCAAATGTGGCTTTTCAGAGTCCCTGTTTCTCTCACTCATCCGCATCTCTCGCGTGACACCTGCATGCCGTGACGCTACATCACGATCCTAACCTTCGCCGTCGCACGACTCTTCGCCCGAGCGAATCAGCACTGTGATCTATATGATCTCAGGTACGATGCATATACCCAGGGGGGCATAACTGTACGCTGTGATGCCCCCACCGTTTTAAGGCTGGGGGAGGGAAGGGGGGGAAAGGGAGACTATGCTCAAAGATGCACCGTTGCTGCAGTTGCACCGTTTCATCGTTCCACCGTTCCACGGCCCCCGCGGACAACGCGACGCGTTATGTAGGTATATATACATGCGGAATATACCTACCCACTCCGTTGCTGGTTATGGTAGTGAAGACGTGCGGTTCGCTTGTCCGTCACCATAAGTGTACTAACTGTTGGCGCGCGCCGTACCAAGTATTACCCACTTAAGTATATACGTGCAATCTTATACATTCACGAGATGACAAGTTAGCCGTGTATATTTAGGTAAATACATCGTCGAGATAAAAAACCCCTTGTGCAGCTGTAGGTGTACCGTTCAGCTGCAGGGATTATCTAGCGTTGAGTACTGAAAAGAACGAAAAAAAAAAAAAAAATTGAAAAAAAAAATTAGAAAAAAACAAATAAAAAAACGGTGTAAATGCCCACTTCCCGCCGAAAATATTTCCGCATACATATCATACACATATACACGTACCTGAGTAGATATAATATGTGTATACGTATATTAACATGCCATGAGTTTTGTAACGGGAAAGTTTAGTATGCTGACTTCGGTACGACCGCAGTTGGACACCAAAACTCTGAGGTCACGGATGAAGAATTGCCGAGGATGGCCTAAGGACGGTCGTATAGTTGTGCGCGCGGTTACGGGTTCCCATTTGGTAGGACGGTAACCATTATACGAAGTTGTCGACAAAATTTGTCGCAGCTTCGGGCAGGCTTTGAAATTTTCATTTTTTATTTTGGGACATTTCCTCACCGAGTTCATGGCGTATTTTGGTTAACGTCATTTCTAACGTTTTGTTACAGTATAATATAACGGTATGAATTAACGGCTCGATACAATCATGGTCGCGAAAGTGTTTCGCGAGCGCACGAAGCGGTATAGTGTAGGGTAGCCAAGGCTGATTGGTGCGTTGCCTAATTACGATCGATTAGCCATTGTCCATTCAGGCCGTAAACAAACGCGGACACCCTGGTAGCGGCGACCAATCATCCTGTAAATTACTCTGAACCGCAGTGAGTTATACTTCGTTCTTTCCGCGGTGTTAGCCGTCCGCAGTCTACTGGGAGCGAGATGTGCGGTTGAAAAAAAAAAAAAACAGAAAAAAAAACAAAAAATAAAACTTTCCTGACTAATGGCGCGGCCGGTGGCTGAGCTTATTATCACGTATTATCATCCATCAACCACAGGGAATTAATAAAGCTAGTTTTATCGTACCTGCGCGAGTTTACCCGGGGCTAGCCGGTGCCTTAGCTACGAACGAACCATTTCGTTCAAGGGCTTGTTATTATTCGTAGTTTTGCCATTAATATAAATATTTTTAAATACCAATATAATGGCAAAGCTAGATATCCAAGATGGCGGACGAGCCTCGGATATATATTCGCATACGCTTGTGCATCATTGCGCATATTATAGTTGCCGTAGTAACTACATATTTCAGGATTACGACGTGGTACAGCGAGCGGGTAGAAGGTGCTTACGATTAGTATTTGCCATGTGGTTTCAAAAAAATGCATACTGTACTAACGCCGGGATGAACAGTCTACCATGGGATTAAAAAAACGGAAAGTTGCTCGTGGAGGACTTTGGCATACCGATGGAATTCCAGCCTAACGACTGATTTCAAAAATAGCAGTAGGTATATACCCTTATGCCGTAAATGGACATAAATCTAGATATTTTTCAAACGCAAGGTGCTAGTCATTTTTTAATGGAAAGATGCAAAACCGACTGCGTCTACGAGACAGTCTGCTATAAATCGAGAAAGACTCGCAGTAGACAGATAAAATCTTCACATATCGGCTGGCTATATGCTTGAAATTCTAAACACCGGCAAGTCACGAGGATCTGACATCATCCCAGGCTCTAGTCAACCGAGATTCTAACTGTACGAATAAACACGAGTCATTAATTCACCTCGAATCACGGCAGGCTAGTCTCGCTACCGCGCAAATAGACGCTGATTCTCGAGCCTCGGTCAAGGTCGTAGCCGGCGCTACGCGCGACGATCATAGCTACAGAAATAATATGGAAAAAAAGAAGAAGATAATACCTAGGCATATGGTAGAAAATGAACTTTTAATTCCAAGACTTGTCATTTTTCTCTCCGACTTTGGAAACTTTTATACAGTCACCCTGCGTCAAGGTGAGATCGCGGAGGGCTCTGCAGCTACGTGGGCAGCCCCGAAGGATTTTCTGGTCGTTCAACGTCTCAGTATCAACCTTCCCCAGCCTTACTAGGAAGCGAAGCGAGGATAAACAGCAAGGACACGATGCCACTGATGGGTATTGTCCTTGCAAGCTTTCCCTCCTCCTTTTTTTTTTCGGACAGGAGGGAATCCCGCGGGAGTATAAGATAATCGCGCGTTAGTATCTTCGTAAAAACGCCCACGTATCGGCTACAGTGCACCGTGCGGGAAGATTTTATCATGAAACCCAAATTGAGAGAAGCGAGATCCCGTGGGTCTACCACCATCAGCTCGATACCCCTTGAAATCACTTATGTATTGGGCTGCGGGTATACGCACACGTATTTAGGTTGTTTACTCCGTGTTATACCTCTTCGTTTTATATCCGCTCGCCAACAGCGTCAGGTTCTTAAGTCTGAGTTTTTTATTGAATCGTAAAATCTTTTTCCCTTCGCGTATACAGCTGAATGGGCGAAATATATTTTTAAGCACTCTCTAAACTGCACGCGATTGAAACTCTGATGTTCCGTTGTAACTGGCCGCCCCTGGACCACCTGCATCTTTACACCGTACCTCTTACAGTTTGTCACTTGCAGCAGATGCAGTGGATCTCGGATCTCTTTACACTCGCGTAACGCGATCCTGATTCTTACCCACGATTGCATCATGACAAGGGGCTGATGAATTTTCGTATTTTCGTTTCGATAATAATAATGATTCAAAAAACAAAAGAAAAAAAAGGTTTCCAGATTCCAAAATCGGATCTCTTGAGTAATGCGTCCACAAGATTTGTCCTTCAAAAAATGGGCCTTGATATGGACCCGTGCAGATGTTCCTTGACATCTATATTTCTTGAATATATATGATGGATGATGGCTCTGAAATTTATTCCTAAAAACAGCTCCCTGATTTTTTTCTTGCAGTCTGAGTCGCGGATTGATTAAATTGCCCTTTCAACGTTGACATTATGTACATCGCATAGTTGACAGACATGATCATATTAGTATGTACATATGAGATACTCGCGTACGTGGTTGCTCCCCGATGACCATACCGGTCTTAGGGCGACGAGTAGGTGTCTGATACAGCTAGAGCAGATACAGCTTTGGATACAGATGCGGACCACGCCGCAGCACGAGTGTCTCCGGTCCAGAGTGCTATTTATACTCCTGACTCGACTCGACGAGTGAAACAGGATGAAAGAACGAACGGCATGAGCCAAGGAGGTCGCGAAGCGACTGCCTCAATAAGGCAGGCGGGCGGAAGGCTGACCGACCGGACCGTGATTCAATCCTTATTTTTTTTCTACCTTTTCTTTTTATTACATTTATTTTTTCAATTTGTCCAGACGGTCGTTGCGGATATTCAAGGGCCAGGTTCCGTTCACTTGAATATCCGTTTCCCTTGAACCTCGATCGGGGTACATCCATCCATGGAGCGTTTATCTCTCAGCATCTCCTTGATGAACCGTGACTTTGTTACCTAGATATATACGAGTATACGACTCGCCTGTGTATATATCCTATGCGTTTATTCGATGCTATAAATTTTACGGTTCTACCGCTCTTTCGAGTACATGTATACACAGCTGTACACGTGTCGGGCGTACCTCTCGCGGTCGCGGATCGTCGCGAATTACAACCTGTTTGAAACCCATTAGTCCCAACGGCCTTGACAATAATTAAAATATCGTATTCGCGCGATTCGACCTCCGCCCTTGGGGAGATATCCACACTGCACGCTAATTTTATGATTTTTTTTCACCAAGATGTATGATGCAGTGTGGGTTTCTGTAACTCTGTGCTTTCCTCTGTCGTAATTTATGCCCGAGTCTTGGAATATGTCGTTTGCACTTTACGATTCAACGACGAAGAGGTGAAAACTTCTGCATGATATTGCCGTTCGATTTTGAGGCGTGAATATCTACTTTCTTATTTCTTTCTTTGCGTTATATCAACTTGGTGCAGATTACGCTAACGATCGTTGATTGGCCGACAAATAAAAACCCCCTTAGCCCCCTCCTTATGCGACCCTGTAGTCCGACGTCTACCGGACGTGGGCGTCGGTGCCATCGCGCCTCGATTAACATTGGGATGACATTGCTGCCAACCTCGTAACGTGGGCGGCTCCCCGAGTCCCATCGGCGTATATTTTCAGTTTTAATCGCGTGTCATGTCTTGCGGTTCGACCCTCTTAAATATTTCGTTTCATGAATCAGCCGGCCATGACTGTGAGTCTAATTTTTTTGCCGTTTCGTTGTTCACCGTGCGCGCGGTTGCGCAAATCATAAGACATGTTAAAAACTTCATAGGGCCCCACCGATATTCTGCAATCGGCGTACGGATGTGCAGACTGCACGGGCTGAAAAGCGAATTTCTCACCTACCGGTTAAACGTATGAAATATTTCTATCATAATCGAGGCGAGGCATCACCTGCGGCCTTTCCTTTGCTGCCCCCGTCGCAGATATAGGAACATGGCTACTTTACCCCGGAGCCGAAGCTTGAGGCATTCCTGGCTCTTTCTCGCTCATGCGATTGCCGGTGGATCGGTGGAGGATCGTTTATCCCGACAGATGGGATTATCTGATCTCGAATCTAGTCGTCCGTCCTGGACGGCTCCGCGTATAATTGCCAGCGCAATCGCCGTGCAGAGGCCCTTCGCTCCGTCGCGGCTTCTCCGCCCGGGCCCCACCGTTCCTTGCGCCAAGGAGTCAAGGCTGTGAACTTGGAATGTGCGTGCAACTATGCTACGCTTCCAGAACGGCTACCTCCTCTGCCTCTGCCGCGCACCTTTACCTCTTGTTCGACCAAGACTCTCTCTCCCTGATACTCGCCACTTCCTCATCTTCTCCGGCGCAAGATTTGAATCGTTTTGTAAGACTCGTCGAAGAGTCTTACTTCCGGTACCATTGATCTCCCGTTTCGTATTCCCACGAAATGAATCGGCTCGTCTGAAAGGCGATCGTCATTTGATTCGATAATCGGTGAACCCTTATCATGCTGGTTGACTCCGAGGCTGCTGAAGGGGAGAGTAGTTGATCGAGCGAGACAAATGATCGGTGACAAGCGTGCACTCGCCCTGGGTTCTCCTTGGCACATACCTTCTGAGTTAGACGTCAGTTAATTGGAATTACGTAAGGTAAGGGGTTCGCGCGGTGTTACCAGGCGGTGACAGTTGAGTAAAATCATTAAATGACAGAAGGAGTCAAAGGAGTGATGGCGGTCCTGGTTGGTCGCCCGTGTGAGTGACGGGCGGCCTTCCTACTGGACGCGCTTCGTCGTTGAAAGAAAACTTTTATTGCCGAGCCGATAATATCGGGTCGTTAGGCACTTCCACTAGTGATTCTTCTCGATTCCGTACTGCAGCTTATATATATCGTGCACCTCGGAGGTAGCGCTTTTGCAAAGTCGATTGAAATTGAAACCGGTCCTGGAGGCGAGTCGTCTATAGGCTAGTGCACCACCGTGTTATATGTTGGTATAGAGAGAACGATTTTCCCAGAAAGCTTATTACCGCGCTATCCCGAGACGCGACGACACATTCTGAAGTCTAAATTGAATCTGGTCGAATATCTATATCTCTTCTTGCCTGAATTTCTTATTTTATTCCTACCTATATACCCCGTTCACGGCGGCCTCCACTCTTAACTGAGAATAAGAGGATTACTACGCCGCGTAGCCTTGCGGCTAACAAGCCATGTTCAACTCTTATTCGGATGGTGACATCGAGTTATTTTGTACTCACGTCTTTCTGGAACTTCGAACTATATACCAACCTTTGTTTTCCCATAACGGGGAGCGAGTCGGTATCAACTCCACAAAATTCGACGTCCACGAGAAATAGACGACAGTCGTCTATAGAGGTGATCGATGTGCAAATTAACAGAAGTTCGCATGATGTCATGGATCAGATCACGATGAACGAAAATCCTGACCACTTTATTCCGAACTCTTTCGATATCTTCTTTGTTCATATTTCATTTTATTGACGCGATCAAGTAGAGTTCGAATAAAAATTCAAATCACGTGTCATCACGCCCGCCCGCCGGATATATAAGGAGGAGTTTAAGAAGCGGCTGAACAAGTCCTTCGGACTAATACGCGATTGTTATTTTCTAGGTAAGGCTGGGTTACGCGGGTTTCGATTAGATTAGGTTGGGTTAGATTAGGGTCATTAAATGTACCAGGGCCCTGGTCGTTTGATGTCGTTGCGTCACCGCCTATTCTTAACCTAACTGTACAGAGTATAGACCCATATCCGTAGGATTACCATGAAAGGGTTATAGAACCCTGGACCCATGATTGGAAGTTGTAACGTATAAGATACGAGGAAATAAGTGAGGTTGGGTTTGATTGAGTTAGAACTACGAATCTTGATGTATTATACGGAACACCATCAAACCTATCCTATGCAGAGATCCATGGCGCCCGAAATTTTTTGATTCAGTTTTTCTGAATTTTTTTTTTTTTTTTTTTGTAACCGACTATCCGCAGCACAAGACATTCACGGACTGCTAAATTAATTAGAGTACTTAGTGCTCGTTTTTTTTCTGATTATTATTATTTTCATTGCGGTCTCTATATACACGATACTCGTTTATGAAATGATATCATTAATCCTGTCGTATATTATTCCCAGTAAATCAAATTGGAGCTACGGTTGAACTGTTACGTAATATGAATTATACATGTAGTTGCAATAAAAAGTGTTGAAAAATAATAAGTTTGATTGTGGTCGTTAAAACTATTATCTTATCTCTCGTAAAGGCGGGTTAAGATTAACCTCGTCTATTAACGGAGCATCGTATACAATTCGAAATTATTTTACTTCATCTTCCAGGGAGAGTTGGATGAAAGAAAAAAGAGAAAAAAAGAAAGAAAAAAATGAAAAAAAGCAGGAAGACGCTAATAAGAACCGCGACGTGGCGTCGAAAAATGAGCGAACGCTGACCGGCCAGGGCGTCAAGAAGTAGGAATACGTCCGTACGTCCTGAGGACTAGGTAGTCAAGGTACCGTCCAACAGACCGTAAAAAGCTCCGATTCAATTGAAGTCGCTCGTCATTTACTTTTAATGGCGTCCGCTCTAAAGGCAACAAACACGCTATTTTTAAGGACAGTGAAACCACAATCGCGCATTCATTCACGACAATAGCTTCTAGCTGGTAGCGAACATTTCAACTGGGTACTCGAGGCTCTATGCCCATACGAAAGAGCAGCTTGATCTATCCATGCAAAGATAAATATATATATATATGTAATCGTAAGTTATAGCGTCGAGGTATTTACATCTAAGACCGTGAAGAGAACATAAACACGTAAAGATGTGAATAAGCTGTACATATCCCATATTTATTATAACGCACGAACTCACGTATATGAGGCAATAATGCTCATCCGTTTTGCTAGGAATCCATCTCACTTTCACAAACCACAGGTTACACTGATGTCAATCCACGGGGTAGACGATACCTCATTGTATGGTGAAAAATTTTCCCCTTTAATCTCAAGCACAGTCGAGCAATAGTCGCACAAATGAACACTTTCATCGTTCGACTGGACCGGACAGCTCTTTATAATGTAAAGGTGATTGTTATTCTTCATGTGGAGATATATGCTGACGGGTCTATATCTCGTCGAGGAGATTGTTATTACTGAAAATTTTTTAAACGTAGAAGAACAGTCTTCTCGGTCTTGACAGAAGTTATCCTCCAGTAAGACAGAACCTTTATCTATATTCTTGACCTCGATGCTTACTCTAGACCATCTGCCAGCTGCACCTATACCTATACCCGTACCTTTATAATCACGGCGATATTCAAATGGCGCGTAATTTGCGTCAAGATCATGGACGATGAGCCAGCATGATCAATTGTTTCACCTCATTAGGCAGTTCATGCTTCTCCGCATCACCGACGTCAATCGGTTTAGTGACAATCGGGAGTCGCAAATTACATTCAATTAGATTCACTGATTACCGTGCCGCCGGCGAAGTGAAGGTAGGATAGGATAGGTAGGTACTCGACGCACTCCAAAGACGATTCCAGCTAGTGGATCATCACGTTTATGCACGATCTGAAAGGCAATCAAACAGACCCGCTGAAAGTCCTATCGCAATATTTCGAAGATGAAAACGTAAAAATTTCCTCAACCGAAATTTTTGCTATAATTTTCGTATAACTCGAATGAGTTACAGAAAGTTGAAATTCTTGTACCCCGATTATGTAGGCCAGTTGCACTGGTCAAATCGCAAGTTTTAATTAGGGCAGGTAGTACGGTGCCGATTACCATACTGGAGACAAGTGAAGGAACGGAGAGTGTGTCGGAGATAAAAAGGAAGGTGGGTATCAGGCCGGCATAGGAGGTCGTGACGTGCAGCCAAGAGAAAGGAGGATCCTACCACGTAGGAGAAGACCTTTGCGCTGGAGACTTTGTACAACTTCGCGTCTAAACTCTTCTCATGCATTTGAATAGCTCGGGTAAAACTTGTTCGTGTTGTATGGGTCAGGTAAAATCAAAGGAACTTGAAGATTTTCGAAAGATTGACGACTTTTGACAGAATTCAGAATCGGAAATAAATTTTCAGTGAATATTACTTCACTTTAGTAAAATCTTCATTTATGCGCGGTATTTCTTTTGTTTAAATTCGGGAGTGGAAGCTAGGAAAACAGTTAGACGTTGTTCCGTATATATACTTACCATGGTAATTACTGTATTACCACAAAAATTCATGTATCTACGTGCCATGAAATTGTGCGAGGTGTTTTCAATTAACCATTGCCCTATCATTAGAACGACGAGATACCCTGCCGGTGCCGTACGTCTATAATCACCGAAATGATAGTCCAAGGTTCACGAGGTCAAGTTAAATTATTAGTCACCGTACACTACGATCGCCAAACGGGAGTTTCTTCGTCCATCTTCTGGACTGTCCAGCGTCGGACCTTCTTGATCCCAGCTGAGTTATAAAAATAGGAAATTGACTCTGCCAGATCGCATTGGTAAAAATTTTCAACCGATAGGTATAATGCACTCGACCGAAACTCCTGCTCAAGGCCTCGTATAAAAATTAACGTGACAAAATATCGTAATAGTAATTATGAGTCATTCTAATGATTATATGCACAAGAGATCCCGCGAGTTCAAAATACTTTACGTAATAAACAAGTTCGACTGCAACTACAAGCCAGGCGACGAGTATCGGACATAGATGCATTCAGACACTGCGTCAAATCAGTATCAAAGATACGAATCTATAATCGAGATTTAAATAACACGAGTTTCTAGTCGCGTGTCCGGGATCGCCGAGTCAAATACGAAATATACTAGACTGACTAATTCCCCCTTGGCTATTTTAATTTTGACGAAACAAACGGCACGCTTTTTGATTGATATCCGAGCTATTAATTAATTCGCACCGCTTCTGAAAGGTGAGAACACGTTTTTGGAAACCCCCCAATATCCGCGATGAATATTAATACGTGTGTCCATATGCAGAGTCTAACATGCGTCAGTGCAGTGATCCAACGTTTTCTTAGGTAACAGTATTATACTGGCAATAATTGGCTCTAGACTTGCGACTAACTAATTATGAACGAGTCAAAGTATACGCATAAGATATATAGACGAAACGCAATAATTAACGTCTTAGCCAAGCGAACTTACTCACTTGGTTACTTACTTACTTACTTTACACTTAGGTACTTGTTGCAGGTTTTAGAGATAAAACGAAGCGATAAAACTAAACGTTAATTACAAGCGATTATTTGATCCGTCAGTTTCTACATAAAATAACAATTAACTTTGCAAACAAGCGAGAACTTTCTACGAACGATGCGGGTAAACTGCAGCCTAGACTGACTTCAAATTACCGTCGAAGGTACTTTGCTGAAAAATAAAAGAACCCGCGCAAGTATCTATCGTCTCGACGGTGAAGAGCGGGCTACCTGCACCCCGTTTGATGGGGATCCGCGTGTGCCTTATGCACGGAAGGGAAGGGGGGCGGGGGGGGGCAGAGTGCCGTCTATTAACATCTTGGTATGCCAAATTACAGACCAAGGTAGATTACCGGCTCGCTCGAGTTCCCCGGCGTTGAGAGTGCAGAACATGACGCTAGATTCGCGAAAGTATTCAGCGTGTGTTGGTGCGTCTGTGTGTCGGCTGTAACATTACCGTGGAGTCGTGCTGAGTGAGATATTACCGCCGTCATAATCTCTAATAACTACACAGAGCCCTTCATAACGCCCGGACGAGTACCCTGCGTATTGTGTACGGCGGTGGTGACCACCTTTTCCGTTTTATATTCGTTATAATCCGGGTAACTTTCCAAGGTCTAATGCCAATTAAGACCTCTGAAAGTTTTTCCGAATTTTGTATACCGCCCCCGAACGTAGCTGAAAACTTGTTGAATAACAAAACCATTCAGCTGTAGACATTATGCATCATTCTATGGTTATGTAAATGTTTGAGTAACTCTGGCGTCATCATCGCATAACTTGGAATGGCAACCGTATATCCTCCGGGGTTCGGAATTCAATGGTGATTAGTACTACATACGTGCGAGTAATTATTCTTATTGTTACCTTGTCTGAACTCCACTTTATTAAAAAACGTTTCGACGTAAAGATTACCTCGAGAATTTGCATTTAATTGCTATACCCATTCGAACCAGAGACGTGATCACATTCATCGTCGGTTAAAAGTCTTTCAACACTCTTCCTTTTTCTTTTTTCTTCCTCTAGCAGTTATCGAGGTGTTATATTTCTCGCAATGAACCCAGAAGCAGGAATATATTCGTATCCAGGTAAAGGCGACTGAAATTCATTTGAAACACTCTCCGATTTCTCGCTATGTATATTAATCGAGGAATCACGTATCTTAAACAAACAGGAAGGTCCTTCCATCCAGGAAAAAGTGAATTTATTTTTTTTGGAGCATATTTCTTCGACTTTCAACAACCGTCAAGCGGTGCCATGCGTCTCTCCCAATAATTTCTGTAGCAGGAAAATACTTGTATCCAGGTAAAAGCGAATTTATTTTTTTGTAAGACTACTCTGCGATTTTCCGCAGTTATGTTTTTCGCGATGACTGCAGAAGCAGGAAAATATTTGTGTTCAAGGTAAAGGTGAATTTATAATAAAGCTTCTTCACACAGCGTTTAGGTAAGTCATTAGTACCTGTGATAAATAAAACATCGACATGCACCTATACTGCACCTTGGTTATGGGCACAGGTTAAGTTAACACATTTTGTCATGGGGAGCTCAGCGTGTGCCGGTTTTAAACACCACCGACTGTTCGCCTTCTTCACCGCAGGATCCTTAGACGCGAGATGACGTCAGTTTCAATGTTTACTGTTGCGAACCGGTTGGATATACGATCATCGACCGCGGACAAAAATTATCAACCGAGAACGGTTGATATTGGATCGTGCAGATTGAAAGTATAACAAGTTGAAACGGACCTCGAGTCAATATTTAAGACACTGAGAGTTCAATATGGGACCGTAAAATTTCATCAAAATTTCCTATAGAAAATTATATTCCGTTCGAAGTTATTCAAATATAAAACAAGATGAAAAATTTGAAGAAAAAAATTCATATACATATTTATACAGAATTTCAATAATATATTATGAATTAATCCTGATGCTAATCGTATGATTCTGGGACTCACCTTGCCCCGGGGCATGCAAAGAGCCATAAGTCACCTGGCTTCACCGCTGCGGTAGATAACGGTGACTGTACGCGAACTCACGATTTCCATAAGTCACCCACAAGTCAGGATTCTATCGGGTAAGACCCGTAAGTAGGTAGGTCTACGCTTCTGCAACTCTGTCTTACGGTCAGTGGGAACTATTCACCGGATTGAAACTAAACACTTTGCCCCGTTGCTCGGGAGTACCGATCATCGTCCCTTGATTGACCTAGGAGAAATCTCACCTCGCCAGGGATCGCTTTATCAATTGGATAACATGTTCGTGGTTTCGGTAATTTCGGTAGTTTGAGAGATCAATTTAAAAAAAATAGATGATCGCTTCGGTTGGATTTGTGATTTAGGTTTGGGTCGTCGTTTCTGACATTGCGGGCCTCCCCGCACGAATCGCGATGAATCGAGTATAGCGGAGTGATCAGAAAGACGCGAAAAGGTAAGAGACAATTGGAAAGCAATCAATGATTGATGATAGGGCACAAATAATATGCGCCCGTTGTGTTTCGCATAATTCAAACTGCCTAATGGGTCCAGTCCGAACTTGAAGCACAATAATTTATTGCAAAATACAGATACCTTGTCTTATGGTTGTATAGTTAGATGGGAGACTGAACGAGCTGCCCCCCGGTGTGTGATTCCGAGTAAAAAAAAAAACAAAAAAAAAATTGTGGCAAAAAAAATTGAATCAGAATTTTAAGTTGGTCAACAACTGGCAACGGGGAGACACGTTGTTTTCTGATTTTATTTATTTATTTTTATTTTTTTATTTTCATTCATCGTGACAAGAAGATTAATCGTAACGTCTGACTTTGAAACGACCATGTAGTGCGTATATATGTTGAGACAGTGAATTTTTGCCACACGACAAAGATACCCTTTTCAATTACCATGCGGCGTGAAAAAAAGTGATTAAAAAAAAAACGAAAAACAAAAAGCAAAGAAACCATATACAATCTGACTTATGAAATTGCTTTTATCAATCCAGAGAATCCAACACCGAAAGCCGGAAAAAATAATTCAACCGGTGTCCACATACATGTGTATAAATACTATACACTGACTAATTTAAATAAGGAAGACTTGGGGCACTTAATATCTGCCAGGTATGGTTTTAAATCTCGATTTTTATTCCTTTCCGCTAAACCAGTCGCGAAATTTAATAGCGTACGATTAAAAATGAAGAAAAAAAAACAAAAAAAAGCGATTGAAATACCGAACGAAAATTTTTGTTGATAAGGAATCATGCGTGAAGGGATTCCAAACACGCGTATTATATGGGTACTCCATCAGAATCCTTCTTTATGAATGTCCGACTATACACATACAATTCATTGTGCGATTCTATTGTGAAATAGTTGCCTATGATGAAAGGTTGCATGTGCCAACTCACATGTCGCCTGTTATACCTACTGACCCTCGTACACTGTACATACCAATGTGTATGTAGGCACGGGGAATTGTCAAGTGTCCAAGTCAAGGCTTAGGAATATTATCGTATACATTACGGTACGTACGCTGTATCCAAACTTGAAAACTAATGTCATGTCATGTGTCGCGTGTCCACATGTTTCGAGTCTTATGTAGTTTGTACTGAAACGACGAAGATTCCGGCTTGTGCAAACTTACAATGGACCAATGACCAGATATTTGAACGGTGGCGGTATGCCCAGGTGAAGGTAAAAGAAAAGAAAAAAACCGGCAATTATAATTAGTAACGAACACAAGTCCCTTAGGGAATTTCTTCAACAAGTGATCCTGTTACATGGTACACAAACTTTTTTTTTCTTTTTTTTTCTTCTTTTTCTTTATCTTACTTAAACTCAAAAGCCAGTGACGTCATGCCTAGGAACTCGTTCGGCTAATGTGTAAAGTAAAAAATAAAATTAAGAGAAAAAAAAAAAAAAAAGTAACTCTCAAGTTGTATTTTATTACTCATGGCCTGAATTGCGCAGTATTTAAAGTCGCATAATGAATTTAGACTGTACATTATAATACCAACACATTCGCAAGTTATTGTTGTTCGTATGAAACTGGTCTTTAGTCTGATCGTTGTCGTTTTCCTTGAAAATCGTTTGACGAGAATGCTGATTTTGGGTGTGTTCATATATTAAAAATTATCCTTATACCGATCAATTCGAAGTAACGATAACCTGCAGTCGAGATATAATGCATTTAAATTTAATTTCTGAATCACGATCATTGTCTACCATATTTTCCTGGCCAGAATCTTATACAATAATAAGTTGGCCTTGCTTATATAGAAAGTAAAACTTGCAGGTGGAGTAAATCCCGATTGAAATCCCCTCATTGGGGAGCTAAAAAAAATTCTTTAAAACATTATCCATCTGTTTTTCAATTCTCATCTTCGGAAGATGCTCGGTCTTAGTATAAGTTTGTACTACCTACTGCCTACCCACCGGTATAATCTTTCATAATTTAACAAAACTATGAGGAGCATAACTGGAACTAATTAATTGCCTTTTTGTTAATTATTTAAGCTGCCGTGTTATTAACTTTGATGGAGGCCGCAAACGAATGTTATACCGTGATATCGGAGGCTTACAGATATTGGTATTTTCTTAAGCGGTGTATATAAGAATCGATTACTGGCCAACAGATAATTCTCCGATCCAAAAATTGCTCAAACAAAACTAACGACGGAGATTCATGAGTGTAAACATTATAAAACCATAGCAATTATAATCCAGGAGTCTATAGGTGCAGTATATACGGTATTAAATGAATATTGCTGAAACGATCACCGTAACGAATCGTAACTTATATGCTTATAATATCAGGTAAATTAAATTTATCAATGAAAATTGTCATCGGGGAAAATTCAACTTTGTTAAACTTCCCATCGCCTGAGAATCGTCCGAGTCACGGTTGCATACACGCGGGTTTTTGGAAACGTATAACGCCGATTACCATAACGGCTAGAGATCTTCTTGTAGGTGGTCGTCGCCGAGCGTAGGAGACTATCAGACCCCCCCTCGACTCCTCATATGAACACGAATTCACCATTAAGTATCGTAAATCCTAACGACGTCATATCGTTGTCGCCAAGTATAGCGTTGTCCGTGGAACTGCACCGACGCGGACGGATGCCCGAGCCTTTTCGGTGGAGGACCTTGACCGAGTGAGGACGAAGCCACGCTAAAGACTGCGGACTCTACTCGCCTCCTCTTGCCTTACCCCTTTGCCTTACCTTACCTTACCTTACCTTACCTTGCCTTGCCTTAGCTTGCTTTGCTTTGCTTTGCTTTGCTTTGCCTTGCCTCGCCTCACCTTGCCCTGGCTCACCTCACCTCGCCATACCTGCAGCCTCTCTCTCCTTCCATACCTGCCGCGAGTCCGTGGTCTGTCGGATAGTTTGTCTGCACTGGTAGGAGGATAGGACAGAATCGAAGTGGTGGAAGAACTCGCGGCCTACGCAGCAGCAGTTTCAGACCGCGTTCGAGGTTTTATTAGTTCTTCGGCTCTCGGCGAGGAAACGTGAGAAGGCGGTTCGGCTTCGATTGCGAATGACGTTGGACAGTGGTCCCCGGAGTGTCCCCTAAAGTGGTCCTTTAAGTGGTCCCAAAATAAAGAAGAAAAAAAAAAATCCAAAACAAAAAAACACCGTGCCACAAAATTTTTCTTTACTTTCGATAAAAAAAAAAGAAATTAGACTGTATCAAAAAACGTGATAATAATAACAATAATAATAATGAATGATCGTTATCATTAGTCTCATTTAATTCGAGTGAATTGTCAGTGCAGAAGGATTCAAATGTTCCAAATCGATAATTTCGGGTTCATATTTTGATAAATTTAAATTGTGTTCAGAACGTATAATAAAATTACATCGTTCACCAATGGGATTGAAACGTGATGGTGAATTAGACAGGATCAATAAATCAATTAGGTCTGACGTTGGCCCGTACACGTCGACCGCCCTTAAAAATATTCTCAAACTAATTTAATTCATTAAAAATGTTGTTTTTCGTGAATCTTAAAAAAATTCGTGACAAATCATCACTAAATTTCTATACTGTGACAGTTTCAAAATATATCATATAGTGACCGTAGACAGCTGATAATTAAAGTGACGTTTTCCACTCTCGAGTGTCGCAAGTAAATTGGAATACTTAAATCAAGGTAAATTTTAAACAATTCTTATTGTTTCTTGTCGTTGTTTTTTTCTTCTTGTTCTTGTTCCTCTTCGGTTTTATGCATCTCGTGATAATAACGATCAATCAAGTTCCTAATGGAGTAAACTCGCGTTAGCCGATTAAACACGTGTAGGAATGTACGTAGGTATGTACGTACGTGTACGTGATTTTGCATCGTTGCACTTTTTCATAGTTAGTTCCTAAGGTTTTACGATAGAAATAATTTGCGGGATTTAACGAGCTGTTTGTGTGTGCGTTTGTATGTATAGGTATCGCGCAAGAAGCCAGAGCTCCTCTTCTTTCGTTTCATTAGCGTCAAAATTTTCAACAGCTGTGATAAATTCTCGGCAAATGAATGTTATTAAGGGATATTTCTTAATTAAGAGATGACGTCAAACGTATATACATATATCCGACGAAATAACAAACAAACAAACAAATCACAACTATTCCTAGAATACATCTGCTGGTTGGTTGATCGTTCGAGCTTCTAGAGATTGTATATCTATATGCATGTTAATGTTTTTGACTCAATTAGCATCACTCAGAATCAATCGGAAACTGGTTTTCCAGCAGGTATATGATCGATTAGGCGCGGTTCAGTGAATGCGATACACTTCCACATCGTCCTGATCGTTGCACAAAAATACTATACGTATATTCACGATAGAAAATAAAACCCCGTAAAGAAAAAAAAAAATAGAAAAAATAAAAAAGTAACTGAAACGAAGAAAGTTTTAATCGTATTGCAAGATCGCGCGCGCGAAACCCTTTCCTGGACCTCGGGGGAATTCGCACGTCAGGGGATACTCGCCGGGCTATCTTCATCTCAAGGAAGACACCGAGAAGCTCGGGGGATGGGACCCCGGGCTCTATTTTCTGAAACCACGTTCTCCAAGTCCAAGAGAAACTGAGTGGGCCATACATCACCGCGACATTAGGCGGCCGGACAGCTCAGACATTTATATTTTGTTACCTTTTTTACTTTATATTATTTTTTTCATCTTTTTTCTTTACTTTTCTTTCGAAGATACGCATCAAGGGCAGTTCATTTAATTGCCAAAAGGACTCATGTCGTTCGTATCTACGACGAACTTGCATACGGGATCAAAGAAGAATCCAAAACAATTATTATTCGCGTCCGTACTTATAATTGAACGCCTCATACTTTTCATCACGGATTAATTGAACGGAGTGTGAGATTACGATACCATTTTTAGTTCCATTTTTTTTTCAACGACGACGCTTACAGAAAACAGGCGAAGAACCGCGATCTCATTTCATTCAATTCTTTAACGACAAATCTCCGCTATTAACTCCAATTAATTACGTCGACTGATGTGAACGCGTGCGGTTCATCAGACGAGAAAACACCTGTTCTATCGCCTTATTCAAGGTTTATAATGAGACGAAAAATTTTCGATGACCCGGAGGTATATGTAGGTAAGAGTAGAATAATCTGCGACCGCGCGTCATCAGCGCAGTTAATTGTCCGTCTGAAGTGCAGGAAGCAATATATATGCGGTAAAGATTTATCTTGTTTTTACAAACCGAATCGACAATTTGCGTGTTACGCAAACACCGCAGATTGTAGTAGGTACATGTACGTATGTATAAGCCGGAGTGTGTCCGTATGCTGTTAGCCCCCAAGGTACTTTTACGTATCTCGCCTTTCCTTCAACGATAACTTTCGACACTGTGCTGCTGCAGTAGCGCTCGGACGGTTGAAAGAGGATCGTGCCATTTAAATTCTAATTCGAAGAAACTGTGTCAAAGTTATGCAAATTTTTAAGATAGGCAGAAGAATTTTTTTTTTTTTACCCTTCTTGTTTTTTTTTTTTTTTTGTTTTCTTTATATTTTGTCAAGGATCGAGGTGAATTACTACGGGAGAGAAAATTCACGTCCGCGGACATATGCACATGTATGTATCATATACGTGGTTTAAAAAATTCATGAATTCTGTGAAACGGACCGTGAATATCATTCTCTGTGCAGTTCTGATTTGAGAAGATAAACAGATTTAGAAAAATATTATGACAGTTGAGTATTCGATTTTTTTTTCCTAATTTTTTTTTATTTTTTATGGTGAAGTCATACTTTGAGAATCAGACGAGACTTGGGTTAATACTTACAGCGCATGGTAGTAATCGACGGTTACGTCTTCGTCAAGAATAATCTGCTGTCATTGATATAATCATGTGTATAGTATATATAATAACACGGTATATAATTGAACACAAGATATATAGGCTATAATTTAATCTGAATAGTATCTGTCAACAGTATAAAATTTCCAAAAACTTACAGTTATTTCTTCCGATGATAATTCGTTTCTTGAAATAATATTAAAAATGTTATTCGACGACGTTGTATCGACGATTCGCTACAGCAAATCGCGAAGATCCATATGGTTACAATATCTATAGAGCCTTTCGAAAGTATTTCTCTTAAACGCGAAATTCGCGTTAAGGTCAACGCGTCGCACGTCACTTGTAAGAATTTTTCGTTGTTGATGAAAAAATAGATGAAATATGTGAAAAAAAAAAGGAAGAAAAAAAAAAAAAAAAAAATGACTGAATAAATAAAATGTCATCTCTTACAAACGAGGATTAATCTCTTGACGAGACAGAAATCTCGGATGAATGACCTTGCAACGTTTTCTTCGAGGCTGAAGACACCTGGAGACGATTTAACGACGTGGAGTTTATTTTAACAACTGCTCTAGGTGCCGAGGTGCTCGTGGCATTTGACTTAATTTATTAGCCGACCCCGATAATGTTAAGAAATAATCTAGCAAAAACGAGCCTCATAAATTTCTACGCTTGTATGTACAGCACAGAAGTAGCCGTCCAATGTTCAATTACAGAGAGTATAGTCTGGCTGCTCATCGTATATACGTATACCCTGGGCGGTAGAGTGAATACCAAATTTATTCATATAATACACTTGTCAAATAACGCCTTTTATTTATTTATTTATTTTTCTGCTCTCGTCAAATTTATACTTTTTTCCCGCTAAAAATTTACGCTTTTTCTTTTCTGTCTCTTCGAAGGGGAACAGAAAAAAAAATAAAAAAATATCTTATAATCTGAAATGTACGTGGTCGAGGTTACAGCGAAATCAGCATCACTTAATTCGAATGACATTTCAACCGACTCACATACCAGTTGGTAAAACTGGTTTTCAAACCAAACCCCCTAATCTCAACGAGCTAGAGAATTATCATCTTAATTCTAAGTCTTATACCGCGGAATTTTGGGTATTAATTAAACAGAAATAAACAAAAAAAATCGGTTATCTTTATTCCTCGTTATAGAACCGCGCAAGGTCACGATAATAAAAGGACCAGTTTTAATAGCGTTTCGGGGTAATCACGCGGTCCCGCGGGTATTAAGAATGAACCGAAAGCTGCGGGGGCACGTCTTAAAGGCGTAAATTTTATTGCTAACCAGAAAATTCGGACTATCTGTTACAGCCCCCGCATATATTCAGCGAGAATATGCTGCCGTGGACCGCCTCCGCGCGCGGGTTACAAACCAAATAAGGCAGCTTTCATGAGACGTAAGGAATATCTTAATTCAGCCATGGAGAATCACGTACATACATGCAAATTGTCTCATTTCTACCAGTATCTCTTCATTCTTATACACCGGGCCGGCTAATAAAGAGCTTGAATTACAGTCACTCATCCTGGCTCCTCGCTCCTGATCCTCCGCCTTTCTCCCTTATGGGACGACCGACGTCTAGCGTCGAGGCTTACATGTCCCTATATACCTATATATACGTTCATCACATATGTAGCTACGTATGTACTACGTACCTGTGTGTATATATTATATATGCGGCTTGTATCATCTCCTCGGCCAAGGTATTTCCAGCAAGAGCGATGGCCTTGTGAGATCTGGAGGTCGCCCTCGTTGATTTCAAGGGCAACACTCGACGCCTTTAAGATGAGAGGAACAGTTGATGCGTGGTAATGCCATGTCGCTAGTTTTTGAGATAATTTTGTTTTAGATTTATTTCTTTATCCTCGCCTTGTTACCTCGTCTATTTTTTATCTCATTTCTTTTTCCGTTTCTTTTTTTTTCTTTTTTTTTGTTCCGAGATATTTGAGGCTCTTGTGGCGTCGCGAATAGACATTATATACTATCGTGTTCTGTGTACAGCAAAAACGGCGCCACGTCACGTGCGGTGCGCCGATTCCCGAATTAGTCTTTCGAAGATTCGAAGACCGGTCCGGCCAGGCGCGGCGCCCCGGGGTGGCGATGTCGGGATTTTACGTAATGTGAATACTAATTAGTCAAGTTAGCACTGATGATACGGTCAAAGTGAATATCGACGATATTAGCATTCGTTTTGTAGGCTAAGAAGCTGAAAACACGCGATTCGAGTATAAATTATGACGTTCGAAGGCTGCAAAACAATACAAAATAAAAGAAAAACTTATTACAATAAATCAAAAATTGAAAATATTACCGGTAGCAAAAAGCTTTCAAGATTTACAACCACCGTCAAATTTCACTCGCTCAGTTTTGTGACCTTTCAGAAAAAAATTCGAGAGTAGGTCGAAGAAACGTTATCCAAATTTAATATGGTATATATGTATACATATAATCGTTTTCGAAATATATGTCAATTATAAAACGACATTTATTTACTCGTAACGGAAATATAAAAAAAAACCTGCATTATTTGGAAAGTGGGATAATATCGCATTCTGAAAAAATCTTAACGCACAAAATTCTCATGTTAATTTTATATGTTCATTTGTACATATCATACATAATACGATGTTAATATTCTACAAGTAGATATATCCTTGTATTATATTCATTACGATCACCTTCCAGTGTTTGCTGTATATGACATGCTTTCGTACGTGTCACACGTGTAATATATACCTATCGACCAGGGAATCAAAGATTGGCTTATTTGTTGGCACATAATATAACCAGTTTCTTGATATTTGGAAAGAAAAACCTGAATTCAATATCTCTTTCGATCAACACTTTACTACCACATATACACGTGTATAATATACCTATCGAAATATTTATCGTTTCCAGTCTGAAAAAGTTAGCATACCTGTCAAACGGTCGAATTATCATAAAAGCTAATAAGATATTCTCACTCGAAATATATACGTTCAATTAAGGAAATTCGATCTTTGTACAGGAAATTTCAGAAAATACACTTTTTCCGCTCGCGTGATTCGTTAGATTGAAAACGAAACTTACTATGTAATCATAGAAAAAGATGTCTTATAGCTATTACAATTTCTGCAATTTTTTTGATCAACAAAATCAATAGTCAATAATTGTTAAAATTTGGTGAAACGATATATTCTTTGGAAATTTTGACACTGCAGTTCTCGTATCAACGATTGAACTCCTTCAAGTACCTACTAGTGAGAAATTGAATCGCGATTGCCCGCAGAAAATCGGTTAAATTTGTCAAGAAAATTAGGTATCATGCCAAAGACTGCTAGCTGCTTGTTTTTTTTTTATATCACATCATCTTACAAAGTTTGAACGTCTGCATTGGTGTGCATTGAGTGTTGGCATTAAAGGTGGAGCTTTGCTTGGCTTACAGGTTGGTTGGCGAGGTGCAAGTAGCAGTGAGTGATCTTACGAAAGGTGAAAGGTGAATCTCGCGGGTAGTAAGAAAGGGTGTCGTTGAGAGTGGTGGAAGCTTTGAGAATTGGCAAAGTAATCTTGTTATGATCGGGCATCGAGAGGCGATAAAATGCCCGAGGTCCAGCGCTCGGATTCTCTGAGTTCGCGGATCGAAGTGGCCGAAGGAGACGGGCCCGGTTCTGCTCAAACGAATTCTCTGCCTCCTGTCTTACCCTCGACTTCCGGTTCCGGTGGAAAACTTGCCGAACGCAGCGTTTCCTTCAATAGAGACGTCCACGTTAAAAGGATAGGTGAGTTTCTGACATCACACCACAACTCCTGACGCCAGTATCGCCAGTCTCGTCAATTCAGGCAAAAATTATTATTTTAAATTATTTTGAGTTCTTTTTTTTGTGTGTTTTTTTCTGTTTTTCTTCTTTACGATTCTACGATCAATATTTGTGCCCGTATCGGTTTGCTTGAATTGACAAGGTTGTCGGTGCCGTATACTACCAGCTCCACGCATATTCTATCTAACTCATTCTAACTTTTAAACTGCAAACAAAAACAATAAGTTAACTCATTCATGCCGGTACTAACGGCACGAAAATTTTTGTTCTAATAATTAAAACCGAAGCTATATACATATTTCCGTTTGGTTTTATCCAATCGGAAGAAGTTGATAATATTATTAATCTAACGGTTGTTAATATTTCTTCTTTTTTTTCTTGTTCTTGTTCTCTTTTGTTGTTTTTTAACGTTAATATATTTTTTGTTCTCGTTTTTTTTCTTTAACAAACATAATAACTGTTCGTGTGATTCGGGAGAGGACAGAATATAACCGCTCTATCTTTCTTGAATCGCAAAAATTTTATTGCAATTGAATCGCTCTGTCCAGAATTACTTTTTTACCCACTCACGTATATATTTTATCTATACTATTTATTCGTTATATGACCTGGGGCTCGTACTGGTGCGTATATATGTGTGTGTGGATGTCAGGACTCACAAATTTCACCCTTTGAATAACCCTTTCATTCTCTGCAGTGCCAGGTTTTTTCTTCAAATAACGTCCAACAAAAATTCGTCCAATGTCCTTAAATTTTTATAAAATTCTGCCCTCAAAACGGGTGAACAGAAACTCAATCATCACACAGTGATGTGTGAGCTGTAACTCAATTTACTGCTCATTGAACTATACCACCGCGTAATTCATGGGCGATAGGAAAACGTCGATAACGAATTCCCGATTACTTTTCGTTCCGTACCGAGTGTCAAATCGTGTATAAACATCGAATCGCGGAGTTATATAATTATTTTCTAGCTTGAATAACTAATCTAATAAAATCAGATCACGCGTTATTAGAGAGGCAGCTGTGCCACGGTGAACAAAATGATGGTAAAATAGAGGGCTAGGGTGGCGTGCGGCGATATGATTACAGATTTTTGTCCGCAACTTAACGAGGGGCGGCAAGTTTTAAGCCGTATATAATGGAGGTATGCGATACGCTCGCCTCAGGGCACCACACACAAAGCTTTCAAGTATTATACAGGACTTTTCAACTCCGACCGATTCAACATTAAGAATCTGTATAGTAGGGGCCTCTGAGATGTTTGTCTTCATTTTAAGTGGGAGTAAAATTATATATTATACTGCATATATGCCCCGTTTCGCTGCAGTGATTACCAACAATTTATACTCGATAGATAGAATTATTAACAGATTATTAACAAACGGTACAAGTTATAATTGATAACCAATTCGTCAAGCTTTGGAGGAAAGAATTCAACGCGTAAAGAAATCAAGAATGAAAGGTATAATTTTTTAAATAGAAAGTGACGAGGTTAAGTCAATTATGTTCCAAATTTCTGATCATTTTGCTAGTTTTTCTCTCTCTTTATTTTTTTTTCAAATTTGTTCTCTGTAATATGGCTGAATAACGGAAGACAATGATGCACAGACGCGCGTGTATAAACATGATCTGTATAAGATCTACTATCGAATTAATGGCTACTAAGCAGAAGTAACTATCGTGGAATCTCCATTTATATTATTTTATAGCGGCATGAGTGAGTTTATAGTCGCAGTCCGTCGCCACGGTAGTAGCGATTCCTTCGTTGGTTCTCGGTCTTGTAGTTAGTATATTATACGATCGTAGTTGTACATATTACTCCGCTATCGAGAATAGCGCGTGCTGTGTAGGTAATATACACGAGAAAAGATCCTCCGAATCCTCCGAATTTTCGCTAATGTAAAATAAAGAACAAGCAACTCGCGGTTAAATTACGAATCTGGAGATTTGAAAAATGAAAAAAGAAAGAGAAAAGAAAAAAAATTAGACCGGTATCCAATGAATTCCCCTCTTCTACTGATAATTACGTGTCAAATCTGTAGTACATATAGAATAATTTGATCCGGGCTTGTAAATGACCAGTTGTTAATCATCCCATCTACCTATACGCAGTGAATGAACCTCTCCAGGTATACCTACCGGTAATAGAATTAATAGTTGCGAAAGGTGTAAAAAATATAACCGACTGCAGCAGGCCGGTTCGCATGCAGGCCTTATACTTCTTCGTATAGACGTTCAGGTATACGCAACGAGACTACTAATTTGTATGCACATAACCTATAACCTCACATACTTAACGTTATAGTGCAAGTTCGCGAGGCACACACCTTAAACGCAACGATTACAGATCTTTACGTTCATCCAAGCCCCCCGTTCTTGGGCCCTAAGGATACCCGTGCAGCCTCAGCTCTTCTACTCGCGGTTGTACATACCTATATCCCTACACGCGTACCTGCGGTATACCAGTTTGCAATTTTCCTCGCTCGGTTCGCGAGTATACATCGATTTATTTCGTCCTCTTTGCTTTTTGCACCGAGTTCCGTAAAAGGATCAGTAGGTATACCAACGTGCGGGAGGTAGAGGATTAAAACGTACCTATATACGCGCAAATACCGTAGTCGTGCTGGGTAACTAGGTAGTCCACTCCTATAGTATTTCTCGTTGAATCCAGTTACTGCGCTTATGGTATACCCGTAAACAATCAATATGGATCAGATTTTAATTGCGGTATCTTCATTCGATTACCGAATCCAGTACCGCTATAAACCTGCTATCCCGAATACACCAAAAGTCTGAAACAACAGCTGAACTCCCTGCGTTCATTAAGACGCTTTTACCACCTACGCAATCAGCAGAGGCGGAATTTGGTAGCTTAAACGCGATGCTCTTAGCCGCGATAGCCAACATCTTGTAGGTACTGTAATTCGCGTATAGGAATGGGTATAATCTTATGTGCAGTCGATGGAGAGAGAGAGAGAGAGTGGGGATTGATAAAGGGTTGGTGAAGAGAGGGAGTACGGAGCGGGGGGATGGGCTATGGGTAGAAATAAATCTACATCGACAATAAACCAGCGGGTATAAAGGCGAAGCGAAGCTGTATCGTTTTTATAGCGTACACAAGCTAGTCGCTAAATTACAACCCCCTTTAGAGGTGATCACGGAGCTATAAACTAGCGCCGCTGAAGGCGGGCCCATGGGAACCACGCCGGTGCGCAGAGATCTGCGACTTGATCTTAGCTAGATACCAAAGACGTCTGGCTCATAACTTTCCGTCCATTCCAACGCTCAGGGCTCTTCCTGCTTTCTTGCTTCCTTCCTCTCTTCCTTTACTCATCATCATTCCTTGTAGAATCAGCCCGTGGCTCTGTTGTTCATTCATAACGAACGGTTCCAAGATTTGATAGCGACGAGAAAAGAATACCAGCGATCTTAGCGAAATGTCATTGATTAGAATACTATAAGATACTTAATTAGTGAGTTTAACGTGTTCCTGGAAATCGTCGAGTTAGGAGATTGTGAATTGATTTTTATGGGTTTTCAAGGTCTACAACATGCTGCAGGGAAGTAGCGATTCCTTGATCTTTTCCGTTGTTCTTCAGCTTCTTGTCCACCGTCTCATAATTCGTTAGAAACTAACCGTTTTTTATCTCGTAATAAAATTACTAAATTGCAGCTGGACGACGCATCGTTTGCCCAACTGTTTTTTTTTTGTTCTTTTCTTTTTTTGTCAGTCGTTTTTAATATCCCACGCTCATCTAAAGATCATAAACCTCCGGTCTCAAGACGCCATTTTTAATACCAAATTGCCTCCTGACCATCGTCTTGCCAAAAATATCAAATTAGTTTACGAGTTTAATACATCGTTGCTGGTAGCGAAATCCCAAGACATTATAACGCGGTAGTTTCGTAACTATTATGAGATTTTTTATTATCATCGATTGTCTTACGCGATCAAACTCTGATATATCGCTTATACCTATATACGAAATCTCCTCTACTTATATGGTAAATTTTTTTTCTCTTCGGAGTTTGCAAAACGAATGCAAATTATGGACTAGATACACGTTCGAGAAAGTATATAGCGGTGGACAAATCTCGTGCAAATAGTTCAGTTATACCTCAAGCGAAAACACGCGAGTCTGGAATTTCAGCGTTTACGCAGATGTGCAGGTGAAGTGGAGCAAAATACGCGCTCCTAACGACTGCACTTTCGCTAACGAGTTCCTTTCAGTCGATCGGTTATCAATCTCTGCAGAAAACAATTAACGTTCTTTAGCAGTTCCTGCACTAATCCTGAAATACTGTTTCCACATACAAAATCAAAGGAAAGACACTCGCGTGTTGGCGAGGGTCAACCTTCGACTTTTTCCGCGGAATCTCGGACTTCCGGTTTTTTACTAGTACTCGTAGCTGGCATGGCGTGGCTCTATCTTCTCTTTGACCACTTAGACGGACATCGTCACGGACGTGACATCGCGGCACACCTGTCGCTGCAGTAACAACACGAACGATAACTTCGGCGCGATTTCGCGGCTTCGAATGGTAAACTCAGCGATGGACACCCTGCAGACGCGAATTGCAGGCGGTTTAATTGAACATAAATCGTTCATAAGACTCGCGTTTGCTCGAGCTTTTAATACGACTATCTTATGAGTTATCTCTCCGCTCTTACCCCGCTCGCTCTTTTATCGTATCTGTATGTGCCTGCTATTCGTTGTATTTCTGACCACCCTAACGAACGCAAAGGATAGATTTAATATCGGAACTACGTTTACAGCCGGTTAATTATTAACTGCCACCATGATCCCTCGGACGTGGGAAAATACTGGCCTTAACTTCTCCTCATAGAACCCTTATGAGACCAAATTTATGAATACGTGCTTGCTATTGTTATTCCGTGATGGGTATCCCGTTTTCGGCTTTTATATGGAAACTGCGTTTATAGATTGAAGTTTTTCAATTTGTGAATTTTTTTTCATATTGACGGAAGCCGGTTGTAGTCGTAAGATCAAGCCAATTTCTGGGCACTTGTCGGATGGTAAATAATAGATATTACGGAGGTTTACGAGTTGATAATTGCCATAAGATGAATGAGGCATCACTGGATGTTCCTACTAGTTGTATTTCAAGTTAGACTCGGTTCTCCTCCTCCTTATTTTCCTCCCGAAGCCTCACCTCGCGAAGAGGCATGCCTATCAATTCTCCCCTTCACATAATATACATACGTGCGTCAAATGCTAATCTGATTGACTTCAGGTTTTCTTCACAGAACATACGCGGATGACGGTATATAGCCGGAGTTCTGATCCGAAGTAAATCGCGCATCAGGCTGGGTTGCACTCACCGACAGACGTTTCTTCGTTGAACAATTATTGACTGCATCCAGTCTTGGGAAGAGCAAGAAAATTATTATTTATATTGAACTGCAGCAAAGTTGCAATCGTTTTATGATCAGTGCCGCTTTAACGCCTCATTGGAGTTGGAGAAGATGCCAAATGGCAGATACCTACCAAGTTGCGTATTCTGTAAACGAAGGCGCATGCAGCCATGGGGCTGTTTAGTACCGGTCAAGTGTCTAGGGTTTAAATTCATAGCCAATTGCAGAGTAAATATATATACAATTTTGTTTTTTCAATATAAACTGACGTCGTTTGCATGTAATGAACTTTGAACGTATCTCGGCATTGCCTTGGATATTAATTTAAACATTCTACCGACTATAGAAGTGAATTGATTGCGAACTCACGCTGCAGGTATGCGTGGAAGCTCATTACAGCCGTGTTATCGTGAGCTGAAAAATATAATCAACTCTTCAAGAACTAGCCGACGACGAGGCGAGTCAACGGCCTAAGTCTATTTGATGACGACCTTCCACGCTGCTTGTAGAGTTCAAGAAGTTCCAACTGTCAACTAGTAGGACTGTGGCTGTAGAACCTCCGTCTCTCACATCTCTTCGCTAATTAGGTCGCGCTTACTACTTGATCCCGCTTCAACGATTAGATTCGACACGATGCATTGCTCAGTCGGTCCAGAAATGCTAATCGAGGCCTCTGCACTGACCTCGTTTCAGACTATACCTGCTCTCGCGATGACCCCCCGAGATGCTGTCATGTCCCTGTTTGTATCTCGATGTACCTTGTGTCTCCAGCTGTGATTCTCAAGCCGCTATAAATCCAAGAGTTCCGCTAAATCGTTGTGTCTGTTTGACTCTGAATCGTCCACTTCTTCGTCTTCACTTACAATTCAATATCAGTCTTCGAAGTGAATAAAAAGGCAATGACTCAGACATCGAGAGGTTAAAAAAAAAAAAAAAAAAAATTGAAAATGGGCTGACATTTTGCCTGCGGCACATCTCCTCGGATTCTCACTTTTGTATGTTTGCGGTAAACAGGATATATACCTATAAGAGAAGAGAGTGCGGAAAAGATCAACTTTGTAAAACGGTAGATGGGTATAGGTACTTAAGTGCGTTACATAGTCGGAAATCACAACGTGCTGTGAGGTATGCACGCGTGGGAACCCCCGCAATGCAATTACCTCTTGCGCATGCATCGGCCACGCTATAGAGGTCTGGGTAGGTAACGTGCTAATACCGCATCTGGAGGTTATAACTAAGATCCATTTTCATTAGTAAGTAAATCCGTTACTAAACACGTCGCCCCGATTGAATTTATAGGATCTTAAAGAGCCCTCACGCGAGGCTACTCAAATTTCAAACAGTGTTTTTTTTCTTTTCTTTTTTTGTTCAGCTCGGCTTAGAATCTTAGACACGATGTTTGCTGTATAATAGCACGCGATCCATCGCGGCATCTGATACTATTTAATTGCAAAATTAAAAACTTCATTACCAGTGATCGAGTAGAAAATAGTTTTGGTAATAATAACATCTATTCCGATAAGCATTAGCCATCGTATAGGCTCTAATCTCGAAATGCTCGTATCTATTAGTAAATGGATAAGTCGAGTTCACCACGTTGTACTGTATTCCGCCACGTTTCTTCAGTTTTGTTTAAGGAATTTCTCGAGCTTTCTTGCCACCGCATAAAGTATCGCTTTGCCTCAGTAGGTAGGTATAATATTTTGCCTGGAGAGAATTTCCCTGTGATATATACATTCTCGAACTTCAAAGAAAAAATAAAACTTCGACTGCTCCTCGTATTGCCGTAATATTTTCAATTCTCGCTCATACCTAACTTATTATCTCGTTATTTCCGACGATAAAAGACATTTCGAAAATCTGTCCCGAAGCTTTCATTCGATTATCCATGTACAACAAATATTTGTATATACCAGCTACGTAAGCGTTTCATAGCTGTTGTCAAAAACGGTCTATACGGGGCAAGGCGTGCCCGGATTTATGAGACAGGTATGTAATCTCGCGCTGTTATATAGGCGAACGAACACACATACATATGGGTATAATGAAGTAGCCTCTTTCGGCTTCTATGAAATTTATAGCCGATTTAACCGTATAACATCGTATCCGCGATGGGTTCGGTATTGTTAGTTTGGCATTGTGCAGACGTATACGTAGGTATATATATATTGCATACCTATATCTATTATCTATCGATATATCTATACATATGTACACTGCCAGCTTGGGTTTAGAGGGAAGCGCGAAAGATCCTGGGCTAGGTAAGCTGAGGTTAGGCTAGGTTAGCAATAGCTCAGCAATAGTTCAGATAGCGATCTTACTCGTGCGATGGACTCTGGGGCTCTGGACTCACCAGTGTTATGCCGTTGTGTACACACCCGTTGACCTTTGACCCAACCCTTCTATCCATTCCTTATATCCTACGTTCCAGGGACTAGTTCCTGATTCTCCTTTGCCGCAGTACGTCGAGGCCCGATCGAGGCCATAGATGTTACCCGTCACTTTGTATTGTAAACGTAACGTGCACATCGAAAGGTCATGACGCGTACCTCGCGCTTCTAGTAGGTATATGAATTGAATTTCTCTAACAGCAGGACAAGATTTCCATTAGGCACCTTATAAGTATCCGTACATATCGCATGTGGGTTACGGAGATATTTTATCATCAAAGAAATGTTAGTTTTTGGCCTTGAAAAAGGTGCAGCCATTTCCCATAAACAGGGTCGTAAATTTAACTGACATTTATTCGAAAGTCAATGTCAAGCCCGATGTCTAATAAGCTAAAGACAATCAGCCTTGTATCTAAACCTTTGGAGAGTAGAAAATAGAAACAATGAATTTAATAGTCATAGTTGCAGTATAACAATTTATACGATCCTATCCGTTCGAATATAAAGGTTAACGATTATTTTGCCGCAAGATTTATATTTCCTGCGGCTAATTACACGGCAGTCAAACACGCACGAGCCAAAGATAGTTAACGGATTCTCATCTCATGGATTCTGGATCCAGATTTTATTACTAATCAACCGAATTAGCAATTCAGCCTCTCTCGGGCTCCATAGCCAATTTTTTTTATCTCTTGATCGAATAGCGAGGAGACCTTCGTAGTCGCGAACTCAGACATTCACCGTATTCTATTAACAGATTGATTTACTTGGTTGTTTCAGGACGTGAGACTCCCCGGGTAACCTCGGCTCTCGTGGGCGACGGAGAGGGTCGACTGATCGCGACTCCAGTGCGAAAAGAACGTATAACCACAAGAAGCAAGGAGGATTTGGCCCAGGAGGCGGCCCTCATACTCCAGCAGGTTGGAAATCTTCGGTGTGTCGCACGCGACAATAAGGCGGTGTCTCTTCCTGGTAAATTTAGCACGCTTCCGGCAAGGAGGAAGAAAAAAAGACCCGAACTTCCGTTGGACGTTAGACGGAAAAGCGAGGAGATTGGAGTGACCGTTGAAGATCTAGTCGAGATTCCTAAGGCAAAGAAAAAGGCCTTGGAAAGAAGCGCGAGCGATGCCAGTTCCAGGAAAGTGAAAAATCCGTTAACGAAATTATTCTCACCGAAATTGGAAAGAAAGGGTAAACCTGTGACGCGGAGTGCCAGCGACGCAGGAAGTTCTTCGAGTAATCGGACCCAACGGAAACGTAGCGGTAGTGAAAGCGAGGAGGGGTCACATCTGAGCGTGATCAGAGCCAAGAAACAACTGTCGCCGATAATCGAGGCGTCGCCGCAGGTCGACGCAGCCCAACCTTTCAATTTTGGGAAAACTTCCGTCGCGAAGAAATCAAAGAAGGAATCGACAGCCGAAGAGAACGGGACTCAGAAGGAAACCTCTGTACCGGAAATCACCGTAACGAGACCGCCAAGGTCACCGAAAAGAGGAGACAACGGTGCCAAGTCGAAAACTCCGACGAAAGAAGTCGAAAGTATCGCTCCGAACGAAACGAAAGAAGTGAAAAAAGAAGCTGACGAAATAGACTCCACCATGTTACACAGCAGTCGTTACGAGCAGCAGCTCGGTGAGGAGTCAACGATACATAAAATGATCCATAGACTGTCGAACGACAGATCTCCTCCGCCCCAGCTAACGAGAACCATGGTTTCACCGGCCCCTGGTTTTGGCCATAATAATAACCGACCTTTTTCTTACACGCGTCCTAATGAGTCGAGCCCGACACCGCCTCAGGGTGGCGTAATCTACGCCCAGGTACAGATGGACAAGAAAAAGGCGCAGCGTAGCCACTCGGACAGCGATGAGGGTCTTGGTCTTGAGCGCAAGGATTCATCCAGGGAGAATAGTCCCGCTGAGAAGGATTATCGGAGGGCCGATTATTCCTACAACAACGACCTTCGTCGCAATAACGAAATCAATAGCTTCAAGTCGCGGTACGACGAGGACAAGAGAAACACCACGACGCATTTTGGAGAGTTCACTAACAGCCGGGAATACGGCTTAAGTAGAACGACCGAGTCAAAACGAACTCATGAGTTCAGCGAGATTGATCGTAACCTGTTCGGAAATAAACCGGAGAAATACACGTCGACGATATTCGTCGAACCTACGGACCGCGGCAGAGCCGATGGCATGGACTCCAGACGCAAGGAAAACGGGGAATTCAACATCAGACCTCAGCTGGATAGGGGTATTTCGAACAAAACTAGCGAACTTAGCGCTAGACGCGATCTACTCGAATCTAGAATCAAGTCCAGACTCCTGGCCGATGAAATGTTCGCTGCAAAAGGTAACACCATTGTGCCGAAGAAGATGGAACACGATATTGTCGACAAACCGATCGTTCCGTCACCTGTTATACCGAATCGTGTCGCCTCGCCGAAGAGGTACGTCGATACCTACATCACCGAGACGCGAACTAATAGCAACGGAGACAAGTACATATTCGAGAAAGAACTTCATCAGGATAACGGAAAGGTTTATGGTTACGAGAAGAAAATCACCAACAAAATACCCGGAGAAACTTACGTCGAGCAAAAACCGAGGGACGGTTATACGGTGGAAACGCGAACGGACAAATATGGTGATAAATACATAGTCGAGACTAGAACGCACGAGAGTTACGCGGATGATTTTAAGCCCTTTCTTAGTGACAGAAGTAGAACGAGCCCGGAGGAAAGGTTCCAGACTGCCAGGAATATCGGGAGTCCATACAAACCACCTAGCTACGTAGTTGAGGATAATATCGGTCGCCGTTCGGAATTCAAAGAGAATTTATCGCCAATATTGGCGCCGAAGAAGTTCAGCGAACAAAAGTTCTCGAAGAGCGAGGATTTCCTCGATCGTAACGTCACCCCGATCCGCGACGCCTATACGCCGAAGAACAAGAAGAGCTTCGAGACTATGCGTGGCATCAGCAAATCGACACAACGGCTTGACCAGGTCGGTGAAAATGCTAGAGTCAGAGCCCTGAGGAGCGAGTACACGACCAGGTCCCACGAAAATTTGAGCACCGCCGAATACGTCAACGCAAGAGACCTTCGACGCCCTATCTTTGAAAGCCCACCACTAGATACGCGCAAGATTACCCCACCGCCAGTTAACCGACACCTCGTCGACCACCTTCACGATAGACCCAACGACGACTACGACACGGATATCTCTCAGCTGACCAACAGTCAGCTAGGTAGCAAGTACTATAAGGAGACAAGGACCACCCAGCGATACACCGGCAAACACCCTCTTCAGGACGAGTACGACAGCTCACCGCCACGGGTACGTCCGGACCGCGGCTATAACTCGAGTCGGTACGACTCCGATACTACCGCCCGCGACTCTATTCGTAGGGAAACGAGATACCTTCACCAGGAGGAGTCGACCCGGACTCTTCGCAAGGAGAGAAAGACGGATGATGAGGCTAAGAAGGTGGTGCGTCGGTCACGCAATCATCTCGATTACTTTGACGATTCGGACGCCAGAGACAGCCTTCGGCGTGGGGTAAAAGTCGGCAAGGGAAGGCAGGGTGGTTCCGGCCTCGAAACCTTTGACGAGAGTCCCCCTGCGAGCCCGAGGACCTTCCACGAGAGCAAGACGCGCCACGCGCGCCACCACGAGGTCAGAGGTCATTCAGAGCGAAGAAATAGAGAGAGCCGCCTCAGTGATCCGGATCGTAAGGATCGACTGGCTGACTCTGGCATAGAAAACGACTATCGACGTGACTCCCAGGAGGCGGATCGTCGGGAACCCCTCGAGTCCGAAGACGAGGGTTTCGTGACGATGCGCTTCATCAAACACGAGCGCAGGCATACCGACAGAAATATGGACCTTACACCAAGCGAGAAACGTAGATACGACAAGTACGTTAACGGGGGAACAAAGTCTCTGACCTCAAAGCCACCCTCGGGTCTTGGCGACAGTAAAAAGTACGAGAAAAAGGTGGCTAAGAAAAGTAGCAAGAGCGGTACCATGAGCAAGGTCAAACAGCTATTCAGCAAGAAGGAGAAAAAGGCGAAGGAAGAATCCCAAAAGACTTCAAAGAAGAACAACAGGACCAGCAACAGCGGAGCACTCACGGATGACGAGGTCACTATGAGATACCGAGAATACCGTGGTGATCAGCTGAGGAGCGCGAAGAGTGCACGGGACCTGGACAGCGATATAAATCAGGTAGGTGACGACCGATTTTATTTACAATTTTTGTGTATCACGAGTATTATATATAGAAGTTGGCTTTCGAAATGATTTCAATTATCGTTCGAGCTAAGGACTTCCGTAAATAACCATCAAATTTCTTCATCGCGGTGTTCCTCGAACTTGAAGAGCGGACTGACAACTTCGGTCTGTTATTTGAGAGCCCCGAAAACCGGCTTCCATCTCGCTTATTAAGTTCTCATTATCAAGTCACTCGGCGCCACTGCTCTTAACGAATCTCTATGCATCGTTATAACATTATCCCCGCACCGGGATCAGAGATACGAGTATTTATCCATCTCGACGAAGTCTTTGTCGGTTAATCCGTGGCAATAAAAATGTTTGAATATATAGTGACTAGTTGAGATTAGGCTGTAGTCGGTTGATGCTGATTAATTGGATCCACTGGGACATCTTTCTATAGAGAAATTTGCGGTAATTGCTAATCAGCCACCTGGACAACCTGTGCAGGAAGCACAGTTTTCTCACCTTCTTATATCCATTCGTTGATAGGTCCGAATCAGCTGAGCATACCAATGCGGTAAAGCGATAGATGTACGCTTACCGTAATTAAAAATCTGTTAGTAAATTGCGTAACTTATAAACCGTTCGTTCGTGGGTCGAAAAGGATAACGTGTAGACCGTAAGAGCTCTACGACGTCCCGAAGTCAATTGGCCGCCCACCTGTACCATTTTTGGAGTATTTATCGGACGAGAAAAAACCTGCACCACGTCCGACTTGGCGTCTGTCTCAGCTCCTTATACTAATTTGGTATGCCGTAAACAGCGTGGGACGTATGCATACGTTGCCTACTGCGACGAAACGGACTTAAAACTGATTCAAATAGCGTTACTTAGCACCGCTGACGTTATAGTCAAGTTCTTGGCCTAATTAAGGCCTGTAATTAATTAACTTAATTAGAGATTGAGTGAGCCGAGGAACACTCGGATCTTTTTACCGTAAGTAGTAATTCGGACTTTCGTTTTGACTTGACGAAGCTGTAGCATACAAACTTCTAAGATGTAGAACCAGAATTCTCTACAAGTGTCCAAATTGGGTAAACAGTCGTTATGATAAAACTCACAACTTTTATATAAGTGGAACGGAGAGTAGACCAGCATCGTTAGCACAGATTCAATTCGTTTAAATTGATTTTTAACGAAGTTCTGTCATGGTTCTTTATCTCGAATTATTTTCCCGTTAACGCGTCTTCGATTTACGTTTTCGTAATCCGATTTTAGTGACGAAACAAACTTTGGCCGATTTTATCCTTCGTGCACAAGAGATGGACAATGATGATAGAAGCGGTTTGTGTGGGTATCAAGCTTTTTTAAATATTGCCACTCGTAATATCCGAGGTCATTGCGTTTGCTTTTAATACTGGTCGAAGTTGTTTCGACGGACTTGAACTGGCTCAGAATCGTTGCTCAATCTTCGAGCCCGTATCCTAGCAGGTGATTTTCTGTTATGTCGAATTGGTCAGGTGATATTTATATTTTAATACAATTGCGTTCAGCCGTGCATAATAATTCATAAGATAGCCAGGCGGAAGCCCACGCCTTAAAAATTGGCCGACAGACATTGACAAAGGAGATTAGGCTAATCTACGCCCAGCCAAAGCTGGACCAAACCGTTGAGAAGTGTAGAAACTGGGTAGGCTTAAAAATCTGAGAGGTTGCACAATACGAAAGAGAACTAGAAAAAGGCATTATAGCGGTTCAATAATAACACAGAACATTGGATAACACTCCCTGAAGAGGTGTGCCGAGCGGTTTAATTAATAACAAACCAAATCCCGTATCGTTTCATTACTGATTCCTAATCGCATGCTTTATCCAGGTTATTATATCTGGGTATTATTACTTTCCAGTATCTTGACTTCGTGCTGAAATCTTGATCCGCGCAAGGTACTATACTTTCCGATCAAACGATCGTAATTCTAAATATATACGTATACCTATATCGCTTTGCCAAGTGAACAAACATTTCGGTTTGCATAAATCAACCTGTCCTTGCAACTTATAGGAAATTGCATGTGGCCTGGCTCGCCCTACGTGGGTGTGGTGCAGCTATTATTTATTTAAATTCAAACCGTTTGTTTTCACGCACCTTAAAGATAAATCGTCGTGGCCACGGTGAGGCTGTACAATTCAATCGAAACCGTTCAAAAGTTCGTTACCTTACCAAGATTTGAAAGTATTAACGCAATTCATAATAAAACTCACACTTTCATCACTCGATAATATACTTACGACAAACTCCGTTTCAACACGAACACGTTTACACGTACATTTGTATTATATCATTTCTCTCTTACACCCGGAATACGGTACTACTTCAATACTTCAACGTATCTCTTGTCTCCGTTTTAGTATACACGGAATTGCACTTTGACGACAAAACGAAGACTGATATACTGACATCGTAAATTTCTAATAAAATATCGGAATACCTGAAGTGCATATGAAACTTGTACAGGTATACGGTAACGTGTGGAATAAGATTAGAATAAAAAAAATAAAAAAAAATCATCGACGATTGATGCGAGTTTGTAGGTTCTTGATAATTGCCTGACATGAACTTGAGAATAATTGCGTTGATATTACGATCAATCTTTTACTTTGTTCGTTATTTATCAACCTCTTTAGATTCGATGACTGCGAATTTTTATATACCTGAATGTGGCCTGGGTTAACGAGACGTAGAATTTGATTGAACCAAAGCATTAGAATTAGTTGGTTTTTTATTTTTATTTTTTTATATAACTCAATCAAAGTATCCCGATTCCCCGTTGCGCGATTATTTCGTGAAACCCATCCGTCCATCCGTGGTGATCGATTACGGCGTACTTTTTTCATCAACACCTCGTTTAATCGTTAGATCCCCACACCTCTGATGAACGTGGTTCAAACCAGCAGGCTTCTACTCTCGGTCGAGCATAAGTTTTTTGTCTATCGCATCCGGTTACAATCGCCAATCGCATCTGCGCGGGTCTGCCGCGGTTGTTTAGAGAGGAGATCGAAGGCCAGAGCAAAGCCGAGAACAAAGTCTAACTGGTATCTATAATATAACCTATACGCGACGGTAATAAGCCAGGCACTTAATCGCGCTGCGTTATAATTTTTGATTCGTTCAAAATTTATACGTGATCTCTCGGTTACGATATAGGTATACTCTCAGCGAACAATATCTACGAACGGTATATATAACGTCGTCAGGAATATTACGTGCGCGTTGAAATTACTGAAATGATTAAAAGAAATTTTTGCTTTCGTACCTATTTCTTCCTCCTTTTTTTTTGTTCTTTTAATTACACGTATATTTCTGTACCCGCGTCTCGCAGGGGCGTCTTCTCCGCTGGCACTCAGTGACTTAGTAATGATAATGCTGGACGAAACGACGAGAGAATCTAGATGCACTTTTTGCATTACGGTAGGCGGGTCGCGGTTCGCACCTTCCTGGGCGAGAAGAAGATTCTCGGAGCCTGGAGTACACGCCCTGGATCTCGGATGCCGGTTGCCTCTTTCATTTCGCATCTCGCTTATTCTTGGTGCTCAACGGGGCCAGGGGACTGGGAAGATAATATTGCTAGATACGTTATTTATTAATATCTCTAGTCTCGTTCCGTGCTCCGTGCCACCCTGGACGCCCGTCGGCCAACCAACAGCTACGTGCAATATACGATCTCGTATCCTGCTGAGAATTCAGTTCCGCTGATAGCCGTGAGAATAATCGAAGATTTATTTCTTAACGAACGATAAACTATCTGCAGGCTTCTTCATCCCAGTTTCACGTTCTGATGAAGAAAAAACGTTGCGTTTTATTTTTTTTTCCTTCCCTTTTTATCTTTCTTTCTCCATTTTTTTTTTTTTGGGTAGAGGAAGATGAAAGTTATCGAACATCGCTCTTACTTACTGATATTACGTAATACATAACCACGGTGAATCCTGGGCTCGTAATGGACCATGGTGCTACTATAACGATAGTGAACGAAAATAGAAGAGAGAACAAAAAAAGGAGAAAAAAAATTAGAAATGAAATAGGCTCAAGTACAACCGGCAATCAACAGCCTTATACGCACTGCGATCAAACCGACTTTCGCAACAAATTTTTCTCCATAGTCTGCCCAACTGACAGGTACATTCATCCATGTAAATAACCGCTGGGCGACGCACATGGACATATGGTGAGAAAACGATTTTTTTTTTTTTTTTTTTTTTCCTATGACTCGTAACACTTTCCTTCTAAGGATTAAACGCGAGATTAAAGAACGATGGATCCGGTGGTACCGCAAAAGGGGATCTTAGAAGTGCGTGTTTTATGTAATATATGTGCAAATTTACCTTTGTGCAAATATCTATGCCACTGCTAGTTTCTGTGACGAAATATTATATACAAAATCGGGACTATCTTGATTAATTCCGAATTGACCACCTCACGTCACAGCCATAAGGGCCACCCGCGCAGCACAACGGCACTATCAGTTTCGCTAATTATGCAACAGCACCTGACTCGAAGAAAATGAACGTGGCTGATTCATTGGACTTGGTAGATTATTGAGAAATTCATACCTACATCGCGTATGTTAATAAAATGAATAGCTGCAGGCTCGACGTGAAATTCGATTCTATACGATTATATTCGCGGATAAATTTTCAGCGAATCATATAGATCACCTACCGTTATTTCTTTTCTATTTTTTGATAGGAACCAGTAAATTCTTGCCCTTTGTTGGGAAAAGAAAAAAAAAATTTAATCTTGAAACGGCTAAAAAGATCACCGTGTATAAAATTATTGATTATGTATCCACTTCTCGCCCATTAAAAAATCGTTATATCTCTGCACTGTATCAACACAGGTTCTAACCGTAGCTGTAGTCAAACGACAGTCGATAATTCATTACCTTATAACAGTGGTAATAAATTTTGGAGCATCCGCTGGACCGAAAGCCGTTGTATTAACTGGGGCCCAAAACTTGGGACCATTTGTCAGTCAAAAGTGACGGCATCTCTTACGACATATTTAACAGTCGTATATAGTCGTAGAATATGTATATATGGTACGGTCCAATAAAGTATAAAATTAAGGCGTGTTTAATTACTATAAAAGCGGTACACTATAATACGACTGGCCAGTTTCAAATGAACCTGCAATTTATTATCCTTAATATTGCAATATCTTGAATAAAAGTTGTACACCTACACACTGGACATAGCAATATACGTATCGACGTGTATAAACTGCTGGTGTTGGCTACACCGTTTGCGAAATACAAACAATCGAATCGGGGCGATCGCAAGGCGCTGATGCAGGTAGTAGAAACTCACGTACATAGGGACCCGGAGAGCCAGGTGTCTATGGCGAAATTAAATAAAGGTCGAATTATTCACTAACTCAATTCAACGATTCGCTATTTGTTATAAATTGAACAATGCGAAACAACCGTGTATATACTTGTTATCGATACGGCTTATCGATACTTTGCTGTTTACTGCAGCATGGGCAACGGGGAAACGACGACGACGACGACGATGACGACAAATGAGGCCAGATAAAACTTCGAAAAGGTTTCGATATCGTGTCCTTTCCGTATGTTCAAAAGGCGCGATTTACTTTCGCTGAAATATTGTGTCCAGGTATATGTATAGGGTAGTTGTAGCAGTTGTTGAGCCACGGTGAATAATCGGCGATTATTTGTTTCATAAAAATCGTTTTGGTCGTAATAAGTTTACGCAGAGTCCAAGCTGCTGTGAGGTTGCCACGTTTAATTACGAAATCCATAAAATAAGAACGGAGTATGAATTCCATGAATCGTATGCTCTGGAGCGTTGAGAAATATAAAATCTACAATAGATCGATATAGAACCGAACCCGATAATAAACGAGAGTAAGAGCTGTTCGATAAAAAAAACATAATTAGATATTAGTCAGTCCTAAATAGCAACGAATACAACGAAATCGGAATGGCTAATAATCGTATCGAGTTTAAGATAACCGATCTCAGAACCGCGGAGGTAGAAAGTGACGTGAAATTTGTGCTGGAATGGTTTTCGATGTGTAAATTCTCGAATTTCTCATATACAGCTGTAACGCGAATGAAATCCCTGATCTAAAATTTAGCAAGATACAATCTTTCGCCATCCTATTTTGACCCGAGGCGGGTCGGTCGCTCGACTATATCCACAGCGATTGTCTCAAATGGCAATTGCGAGGGCGGAGGGCTCGGACCTGGTGTCAGACACCTGTGCTGCGGTCAGTGCCGCCCAGAATCACGCGCATAGGACCACCGCCCGCAGGAGCCCGGGGCGCCGTCGGTCCTCCAAGTCGCGCGCACCCACCATGGCTCACTTTCCGCTTCATTCTCGTAATACCCATTACCCGGGCGGAGACCTTAGCCGCGCACCGGCTCGTCGACGGCTACTTGAACTCTTTCTCTCGGCCTCTACGGGGTCTCCGGCGGTCGTGGTGCTCAACTGCAGGTGTCTTGGTACATTGCCGTTTCCAACAGGCGAAAGATTCTACGGAAAAGCTCAAAAAAAAAAAGTTTGGAACACACGATCGATTCATACCACGTGAGGATTTCCTCTAGGAATTTTTCGACCAGTAACTTCGATCGAGTCAATTTTTTCAGTATCCAAAAGTCGAACAAATTGAGACCAATGCAATCAAAAATCCAAACTCTGAGTGACGATGGTTAAAAAATTTCAACTTTTGCTTAAATATTCCTGAAAAAAGTGTTGAACTTCTGCAACAAGACTAGATTTTTTTGAGATTTCCTATACCGTCAAAAATATCCGTTTTTGAGATGTCCGTAAAAGTGGAGAACACACATTGTAGCCGTTTGTTCATTTCAGTACCTATATTATCTTCGTTTTTTATTATAATTTTTCTATTTTTTTTTTTTTTCATATCATGTAAGGTCAGTTTCGCAAATCGCCTTGCAGAAACTTGTGCACATATAATAGTCGTTGAAAGCCGCTGTAACGCTAGCTTCATTCTTGGAGGTGTCAGAATCGATTTACGACGCGATATGAATACCAATAGCTAGGCAGTACGCGTAACTCATTCCACATACAGCAGGGCCACCGCAGGGTCTGCAGCTCGCGAACACCCTGGGACGTATCTGTGCAGCCCACAGACGACGACACCGACAGACCGACAGACAGACGGTAAGACAGACAGACAGACAGACAACAGGAGAACAGATACCATACTCAGGTACTTCGCACCTAGGATCGGCTCCGGCACGGTTATCTAGGCGTGGTACCTTCGGCTACAACCTCCATCGTTGCAACATATCCGCGGTATGTATTTTTTATCGTAACACCTCGGGCGGATATATATACGTATACAATGAGAATTCGAGAAACGTGTGTAATGGCTCGCATTTGAAGCTGATGAGAATAGTACGCAGGTACATACATAAATATACAATCACATGAACAGCATATTCAATGATCATTGATATCATCGGTAGAAGCACTCGTTATCTACTTTTATTTGATGATGAATTAGGAAGTTGCATCCATCCAAAGTTCGTATATCTCGAGGTTTACGTGTTCTTAGATTTTTGCTAACTAGGTACGTCTTTGCGAAACTATTCGGTTTTCGCTCTCGCTGCAATCTGGATATGCATAAGCACAACTCTGTCCAGAGTGCGTATGTTTAAGCAAACGGTCTTTGATAAATTGTCGGACCCAATAAGGAATCTGAGAAGCCGGACCTCTCCGGCTAGAAAAGGGTAATAAAAATATCTATACTATGTTGGAATTCCAGTTCTTAGAATCTATTCGATATCTGCTTTACTCCAGCAGTATAGTGGAAAGTCTCACTTTCGTTTGGGTACCATTTGAAATCCATTAAGACATCTCAAAGTGCAGGAATCTTTTTATTCAACCATAGTTTTGTTTCCCTTTTTTTTTATTCTAACTCATTTGGACCTTTTCAGAGAATTAGGCTTGTCGATGGTATTATAAAAGACGATGTGGCAAGGTTCTTTAACAAGCTAACAAAAACTTGTGAAAAAGGAGAGAAAAAAAGAAAAAAAACCTTACAGGTTGTGGCTAGGCTCTTATACCTACGCTTCGTTGTTGGGGTGTTGAGCTATAATGACTCGTAAGTAGATTGGGACAGGTTTCTTCTATCTTCTCATACATCTCAGCCTTGCGCGGGAATAACTTGAACGCAGCTTATATACGTGTACACCACGAGCCATACGGGAACGCTGATTGATGTCGAACAAATGACTAACGTTACACGTGGCGATGTCATCTCGCACCTGAGTGAGTAGATTTTAATAGGATGATTACGATTATGACGGCCTCAAGGAGACTGACGCCGTGACAGATAGGACAGAGATAAAGACCGACTAGGTATTAATTGTGTGATGTATGTAGGTATGTAGTACCTACGTTAAGGGCGCGACGCCGCAACGTATCCTATATACCCAACTCTTTACTCTCGCAAATCGCAATCGGATATGATTTATGTGGATTCCGAACTATTTTCGATTATAAATATGTGGACTTAGGATGCAACGTGCATCGAATTTCCGAGTGCATCAGTTTTGGTATCACTTCTTTAAATCTACTTCGGGAGAAACTTGACGAAAGAGACCCGAGGACTTGTAAACAGCTGATTCCGAATTTAACCATTTAGGAATCGGTATGATTTGTCATTTGGTAGAGGTCTTCGGTCTTCGGATATATTTGCGGTTGACGTGACAGGTGTAATTATGCAAATCAGACAGCTCTTTACAGGAATAGATATATACTCTCGGGGTGAATTGCTCGGGTAATACATCGGCGCCGACCTTCTTTTGTTTCCAAACGTTATATTAAGCCTCGTCGAGCGCGAAGCAGATCTTAAAATTTCGATAATTGGTTGTTCGCATGACCCGATGCTGGATATAATAACAATAATAACAGTTCGCGAGGATTGCTGCATGCGAGAATAATCTGGGACACGAATCCCCGAAGGTCGTAGTAGTTTGAAAAATAAAAATAATTGCAAGAAAATAAAAAAAACCGCAAGCCGCCAACCTAGGAGGAAAATGAAGTTCCGATACGCCTCAGGTTCTTCTTCGTCGAAGGGCTTTGCGTTTTCAAATCACTCCTGCCGCACTAACGAGCTTATACGATAATGGTAATGCCGATGGTAATGGTAGGTAGGTAGATATAACCTGTGGTCTACCACACCGCACAAACTTTCATTTTACTTCTATAATACTGCCGGCGGTTCTGTCCGTTTTGCGGAGTCAAGCATTCTTCCTAATCGCCTATACCAACGCCTACGCAAAATAGGTAAATCACGATACCCACGTATGCCAATTAAATTATAGCTTATACCGCAGGAATTCGGTCTTTGAAACGGCAGCCTCACATCCTCACGTGTCTTAAAGAAATTAGAAAAAAAACGAAGAAGAAAAAAGAAAATATAAGAAAAATTTACATGGCGAGGGATGATCCCATTTCATGATCATTATAATCACATGTCGACGTCAGAACGGATGGTAGAACACATGAGGATGGACGAACGGGCGCACATACGAACGCGGAACACCGCGGGACCAGCTCTCACTTTCACGAAGTCACCGTGACCGAGATAAGGATGGTGGCAGCAACCGGCAAGAACAACCGCACGGAGCCACAGAACGAGACACGGGACTGACTGGTGACCGGTGACCACACAGTGCACCATATATGGCCGTTACGTGCGCAGATCTTATTTACCTATACGTGTATTTACGAATGCAGTGCGTAAAGGCATTTTTACAGGCTCGTTTTATACCGTACGCGGATATGGACTCCGCGTTTAAAGTCTGCGATGAAAAACCTTCGAAATTTAAATCCCCGAGCTAATATCGCGCGATATCATAATAGCGGTATCTAGTAACTAGAACAAAGCAGATATGTGGAGTCCAAGGACGAACAAGCGTACAAATTACAGGTTACATTCGCGACCGGCGTGGCTTGAGTCGTGTCAGACCCAGTAATCAAATTTTCGGCTGAATTAGAATACGCAATCGCATGTACGCGAACTCGAATAGACGTATAAATGTGCGCGTGTGTTATTAGTGTACCGCGAACGAATACACGCAATGAACATGGACTCGTTACGTCGATTTCTGGTCAGTTCTAGATTCAAAAAATCAAGACCGATGATTCACGAATCAAGAATAGAAACAGGTAACTCAGATGTGCAGGTTCGGTGAATCCATATAGGGTTTGTACTCGCACGCCGCCACGCCGCCACGCCGGTCGCTACGGCGAGCAAACCACACGTAAGCGAGCCAGCGGGAGCGAGTGACCGCGTCTCGTTCCGCCTATGGCGAATCCTCAGAATCAACTTTCAATTTCTACAACAAGACGCTGACTCGTAACAGGTATCTTAACCTGCGCCACTTTTAGTGGCGATTATTTCACCGAGTCATATGGGGTCACGTATATAATCACTGTGATAAGGAGATCGCTGAATGTAGATTGAAAAATGAAACTTTATTGCTCCCGTGCAGGCTCACGTGTTATGTACGCAAAAAAACGATTAATTCGTTAAGAACAGGACTTAACCGTGGGCCACGGCAAAACGTTCACACGGCATAAATCAACGTTGCTCAAAACAGGACTGCAGCCTTTCAATGAATATTACCTTCACCTGCAGCTGTGCTCGTATATTAACTAAAACATTCAGTGGATTGATACACTATGATACCTGCTATTACTGTACATACACGTAACCTGGGCGTGTATACATTTGCTTGTACATTTATATTCAGAGAAATAAAAGAAAGGACATAAGCCACCCACCTACCATATTCCACGGTACATTATACACCGAGGCGACGCACCGAACAACGCACCCGCGTGAGAACGGCGCCAATATCTTTGCCGGATCTGCACGGGTCGGAGGTCACGCTTCGAAATTACTTTATTTAATAACTCGATTGCAGTAACGCGTATTAAAAATTCTTCATCTCATATACCAACGTTTGTTATACGTATTCTTCACATGGGATAGAAAAGGGGACGACCGCTATCACGACGCACTTGCCGCACTGTTATGCGGGGTCGAAGGTGATGAAGAACGCTGATCCTGAGGAGAGAACTTAAATTTACACGAGGACAAGGTGAAGGCTGATCTGGGTTAGACCGCAGATGCTAAACGAGTGTATTCTCGAATTTGAAAAACCATCGTTGAGGAAAATAAAAAAAAAATTGAGAAAAAAAACAACGAATCTCTTCTTGCTTCGAAGCGCTGCCGGGTTGTAATCTAGTTGTAAAACTGTCAGTCTCTCGGGCAGGATGCCTTTGTTCCCGCTTCTCGTATAACGGGTTTTCGTATACAGAAAAGGGACTTGGTGTTTTTTTTTTCTCACTTTTTTCGCAGTAAAACCTCGAGTGAACAGATACTCGCGTCGTTAACCTAGTGAACTCTCTGAGATGTACAGATATACCTATACCAATATATATTATTCATGGACAGACGTATTCTGTACACAGATAAAAGGTACGTTCACACCTGTACATAATTGCGCTCAACAATGTCATACCTGAACGGTTTCTCGATAGTTTACAAAAATTTCATTCCTGGTTTATATCGGTGCAATTTAATCAAATAGTATCTGGCAAATTTGGAATCTGTAGATGCAGGGATGTGTTCGAAGGCCAATTTCGATGCGGACGAATAACTGTACAACGGGACTGCGGGGAGAGATAAGCTCAAAGAGCGAGATAAAGAAAGAAAGAAAGAGAAAAAGGAGACAGCAACCTGCCTCGTCCTGACCTAACCCAAGCTGACTGACCTAACCCAGGTCAACACGCGCGCCCACGCGCGTCGCCACCCTGTGCAAGGTGCTGCTTTTGTACGGCATAACTTACCGTGTGTTGGTTTCTTATTTATGGATGGACCGAGCTAAGAGGATTCATGAATTAATTGTTGCATTTTTATGCTGGGGAGTAATATTATTCCGATTTCGTAACGAGGTTTCGGATATTTTAACGACCTTCTTATATGTGATCGCGGGATACATCTGACGCTAGGAATTATGTCGATTTGGTCGTTATGTATTTCGAAACTGATACGATTCTGCATATCATTATCGTGTATGCTCGCAAAAGCGATGTTTTACAGGCCAGACTGTTTCGAAATTATTTCATTCGATATTTTTTCAATGAAATACCGTTGCGATATGTTATTATTCGTCCTCCACGAGGTAGTTCTGGTTTCGAAACGACCAGAACTAGCTTAGGGCGCAAATCGGAATACGACGTTTCTCGGATTGCTTTGAGCCTTGTTTTGCACTGATATTTTACTGAATAGGCTGGTTCGAGTACGACGTAGATGCTTCGAGTCAGTCAGGTTGTTTCTCAATTTCAAAATCGTCAGTAAGTACGCACGCCTCGTCTATAATAGCCAAGTCTTTGTTCTTTCCTCTCTTTGTATAATATGACCTCAACAAGGGATCCCTAGCTTCCCACACGCTCCCCGAAAGACCGAGGCGTTTGAGTCTATAGCTGACTTTTACCTATTTACCATTTTACCATTTTAACATTTCACGTTTCGCACGGAGCTGCAAATAATTGAACAATAGATTATTTGGTCAGGTTAGCTGTTCCTGGCTTCGAACAAAATTAGAAATTCTCTCGAACAACCCGGGTCGTTGACTCCCCGTTGACATGCGTACGGATATCCTGTGAGATCAGACCAACAACTTTCGTGATCTTAATGATTCATTGGAAAGTGTTTCACTCTGCGGTTAGGCACTGGCTTATAGTCGGTTGATCCCTCGGATGAAAGACTTTCTTTGTCAGGCAAAAACGCTTCTATAGGACGTGACGTTCGGACGCTGTTAGTGCCGATCTCCATTTCAGAGTTTTTGCATACCTACATTCGTTGTCCGAATCTCTTGAAAAGAATTTGAAATGCGTAGGATTAGAGTTTCGTCAGAAAAAAGAACACGAATACAGCATTCACGATTAGCTTTACGTAATAAGAGAATAGAGACATTCGTTGCCTGTCCGACAGCAGCTTAAGTGACCAAAAGCGAGGTGCGAGTTGAGAAAAGATCACGAATGATAATCGAACGATATCTCCGAATGACTTTCTGCTCGGTTCCACATCTGGACCACGTGAATGTCATCTCGTATACGACGACACGATGTATGGTGACCGAACCGATTTAACCGCGAAACTTTCGCTTGCGAAAATGACTCGATGCACAAAGTAGGGGTAAAATATTTCGTGGGAACTGGCCTTTTCGGCTACATGAAAAAAAGGATCGTCTCTTCAAAGTTTCGTATCGTTGCAGTACAGGGAAGAAAAAAAAAATTAGAAAATATTCATTCGTTAAGAGGATTGATTTTAAATCTCAATTTTTTTTTTTTCTTTCTTGTTTTTGCGTCAAAACTTTTTTGGAATACACTTCAATTCCATCAATTCGTTTTTTTAACGGCCTTGCGCACTCGGCCCTGACTCGCTACAATCACTCGACCAATACTTTCGGTTAACCGATCGAAGTCAAAGCTAATTAGATTGTTTTCCTTATTGTTCAAAACCTGTGTTTTACAATCACCTGCAGCTAACCATAAATTTTGTTAGTTCACACTTTAACGAAGTTATACCTCGGGGGTAATAGCGATAAATATATTCGATTGAGAATCGCAATAGAGGCTCTCGCATTATTGATTGCACGCGGCATCGACTGCAGTAAAGGTGTCAAGTAAACGGCCTCGTATGACTCAAATTGCATACCGACCCCTTCAAAGTATAAATTATTTTCACCTACTTTTCATACGCAAGTCTCATCTTACCCCGTCTATTACTGAGTATAATTTAATCGTAAGAATTACACAACAAAAAATGATTGCGGGTGGCTGATTACCTCGGTGACAGGGCAAGCCTCAGACTGACGCAATTGTCGTAAGTAGGTACCTACAATGGCTCGATTTGATACGTACATGCAAGTGGCAGTAGGGGCAAAAGTGAGTTTAAATAATCGAGGAAGATGTCGTCGAACAATGCGCGATACTCGTGTCTCCGACAATTGTAATTAATCGCGTAATCTTGGGAACAACCTTCGTGCAGCAGGGAACGAACTCTGTATCATAGTCTTGTCCTATTCCCAATTGGGAACGATTTTTGCCTCGGTAAAAAAGCCGCATAAAATTTATACGACGTTTGCGGGCCAAGGATATGCATGGGATTCAAATGACCGGAAGCTTTAGCCTGCTTGAATTCTTGTTCATTTTTATGAACAAAAATTGACGGATATATCGGCTTCACAGATTAATTAGAACTTGTCGTTTGAAATTAATCGCCTGATTGATTTACGGTGTCAAGACTCAGGCCTAGACTCACAACCATTAATTTCAGGACCTAAAGTATCGAAAGTCCTTCGGCTTTAGCGCACCCGTTACCCAAAAATCGAACGGTCATTTATTGGACGTGGACTGTCAAACACTCGCCTAAATTCAAACAACGAAATCTGGTTCTATTCGTTCCGCATTATTGTTGAATTATTAATCCTTTGTCGATCAGCACGTATTCGCCTAGCGATCAGCGGCGCTCCATTGCGCGGTAATTGCGCCAGTTAGAGAGAAACACTTTCGTAAAATAAATAATTTTCGCAACCACGGTCATATGCAGCATGGGGTAAGCGCGGCCAGAGATATGAAGGTACATAAATGTCCGCATGCGTTTATCGTAAAGTTGTAGATTTATATTCATACCTATCGATTTGTGAACTAACTCAAGTGCCATAAAGACAACATCAAATCACTCCTTAAGTTAAACTCGAGGCCTTTCCTCATACTTACCCCTTCGGGGCAGACCGAGATTTCTCGTAGTGATGTTTCTTTTAACAGTAATCGCACCCAGCTTATGCACCTTGTACACATAATCGAGATCAGACGGTGGCGGCTGGTTTTTACTCATACTCTCAAGATTATTTTATACCACAAGGACTCCACGCTCCAATGAAACAACCACAATGCCTGTCCAGGTTCAAGACAGGTATCGACGGATCTGATTGTAACTACCTTGAAGTGAAGCGAAGTGAGGTGAAGTGACGTGAAGTGAAGTGAGGTGACCGATTGAGATCGATAATTGTTCCGGAAACACGACCATCGCTCCAGTACATATCGACCCTCAAGGAAAACTTTTATGCACACATGAACTTTAACGCTGGGAAAATATATTCTACTTCTGAGAGCGCACAATACATACCTTTAACTACTGCATTTGCACCTAACGCTTAGAGTGTGATCGATCCTTGATCAGAGATCTTCCCACGTCGTTTTTATACTGGCATTATTATTCATTCGCGAATTTTTTTTTCTATCGTGCAAATACAATTAACGTGACACGGATAACCTCTGCTCAACCGCATATACCTATACGAACATACCTTATGACTATTATTATAATTGTAATAAATATAATATACGCACGCCGTGGTCGCTTCGTGCAACGGAAATCCGTCTCCCATTTTCTATGATTATGCAAAAGTTTTCTTTACAAATTTGCCAGAAGATTGGGACAGTGTTTGACAGCGAAAAATGCTGGCGGATCACTAGAACGAAATTGGCTTTCTCTGAATCGGATCGGATTGGAAGTAGATTACGAAAAATGAGATCAGGATTGAGGATTCTTTTCGGTTGACAGTGATATCGAATCGAACTTATTGCGGACTTTCCAATCGTCGTGTTTTACACTTTCCACTTTTCCGTGGGTTGCGTAAAATCAGTATCACGTAAAATGTAATCCGGGAGTGTGGACTGCTTCGTACACATAAAATCAAGCCGCATATCGTATAGGACCAACGCAATTATGGTGGGTTCGGAGTTGTTTGCCTCGCCTGTTGTATAGTCTCGTGGACATGCAACGCAATGCAACGCAACTATACGTAATATTATAATATAATGCAACCTGCACGTGACGTAGGTACGACCTAACTAACGCAAGTTAACCTCGATCTACGTGAAACCTATATGTAGGTATATCTCCTGCAAAGATATGTACCTACCTGCGTTGCACGTGTAGATACACAAATGATCGTTAGCTGTACAGCTATACACGTACGATAGCATATTACTTATATGTACAGTACATACGTACACGTGTTGTTGATAGGGATCTAGGTTACCCACATTCATACCCACACAACTCTTCAAACTATCTCTGCGAATCTCTGCGAAGCATGGAAATTACTTTCGGAATAGTAGGAATATCAATTTGCCACTATACTCGTCGTCGTTTTATCCATAAGACATTCGAACGAATTTTTCTGCCCCCAAATTTTCGCAGATCTGATAAAATACTGATCGATTTATTCTGACGAAAATTCTTATTTCTTTGTTTCAGGTGAGTTATCGACATTGAATGAAGCTTCAGATTCGTTGTATGTCGTCCAACGCCGAGAGGAACAAGACCTAAAAAAAATTCGGTAAAAAATGAATCGTCTGCAACGCGTCGATCTGTTTTACGAAATCGGCTAAAATCTGATGCAACTTGTTCGAGGAGCGACGACGTAGTCGGTATGAATATTTATACTTGAAAATTATCGATCGTAATCGATTCATGATTTCTGTTTCTTTTTTGTCGGAGTTGCAATGAATCGGTGAGTTGACTAAAAATTATCCGCGGTTAAAGACGAGTCGAAAGTTGGCCGTTCGAGAATATTGAAATAAGGCTTTTCAACCAAACGACGAGCGGGATAGTTTCCCACGAGGATCTTGGGGCGCTGCAGCAGTTACTGATTTCTAACTTGGGATGCATCGATGCATTCACGAATTACGAGGCCCAAGGATCGTTAGAGATCGTTAGAGCAACTCGCCAGGTCGTCATTCACGGATCGCCGCCATTACCTGCAGCGACGAGAATTGCGTAACTCTTTCCGCGCCGATTACACAAGCCTGCACGTACAGAGTGCGGATCTTCGTTGTTAACGGACGATGATCCATTCCTCTTCCGACACCACGTGTCGAGTGGCTTTAAATTCCCGCTTAGATGGGCATATCTCTTACCGGTGACGTGTGCTCGCCGATTAGCGTTCCATCCGTAATTCAATTCGCCCATTTCGCAGTATGACGAAGCATCGTGAGTTGAGATCTTCCGGTAAGTTGATTGGTCCGTCTCGATTTAACGATCCCTCGATGATTGTCATTAATGAGATTATTAGCCGGGCGCTAAAGCCGAACCTTGAGAGCTTTTATTAACGATCAGAGCAAGGTGTGAGTTCGATAATTGCTCGTTGATATAACTCGGAAGAAATGTTGAAGAAACAAAAAAAATCTTGTTAAACATAAACGTCGATTGCGATTCTGTAATTGTTTTCAATACGACAAATCGTTCGGAGACTTGTTGCGGATCGTAACGGAATGCCTTTTTGACGCGGAATCAAGTCCCGCAGTTAGTTTTAATGGGATTCACGACCAGATGTTCAAGAGGGTATCTTACATTCTTAATCAAAGGTGAGATGATCGCCTTGTGCACCTGCAACGAGACGCGTATAATATCCTAATTATAAATCGCGAACGAAAAAATATACGAACCCTGCTGAATATGTTCAACGTTTAATCGAGAATTTCTTATAGCAACCGTATAGTCCACCGCGCCAGCGGTCTCATCAACGAAGCGGTACTTTGTGTACAGCTGGTAAATAGCAATGAGTTAAACCCATCAGCGATTGACAAACAAGTCTAATTAAAAGTCATCGAGTCGCAATAACTTTGACCGCGTCTTATAACTAAGACAGTAGCTGCAGCGTCAAGTTCAAACGATTCCGTCACCTTCCATCTTCCCTCGTCCGTTCGCGGTATGCGTACAAATGAACTTCAATCGGGTTTTTCAAATTAATTGCCTTAACGTTATTATCAGAGTGGAGTGCAGGGTTTAATTACCGAGTAGGTACACACATACCTATATACAGTATTATTTGAAATAGAAAATTCTGATGATAAATTTTTTTCTTTCTTTTTTTCTATACTAGAAGAAATCAGCTATAAGTTAATTGGATAACGTTCGGATTAACTTGACCAATTAAAAGTAATTTGTCACATAACGCAACGCGCTCGTACAGTATTGCGGTATAAGAATCGATATAATGATTCTATGAAATCTCCGCTCGCCTATGTATGTATGTATGTATGTATGTGGTTATGGAGAGGCTTTGAACGGGTATACTTATAGGAACGTTAAATATAGCCAAGAAGGGTTTTGAAATGATGAAATTACAACTAATTACTAAGTAGTTTCTGATTGACATCGTTATAATTATTCTCCTCCGTATATAAGAGAAAGAAAAAAATCGTTTAATTACAATTTAAATGACATTTGAAATGATAATGATAATAATTGTACGCCTTCGATATGTCCGAAGTTCTTATATTATACTTGAAATCAAAAGGATTAACCGCACGTTTAATTCGTCTAGGGTGTTACGATGAAGAAGTTAGCCTTCACCTGTTTCCGAATTAGGAATTGGCGAATTGACGGGCTATTTGATCAGAGATTTATCATATAGCAAGTGTAAAAACCCAGAGGAGTTATAACTCTGCGATATAAATTTTTTTTTTATCGCCTGTCAGTACCGAAATTGATTTAGCAATGTTCAATGAAATATCGTATCGCTAAAGGTAGGGAAAAAGCGCCAGTACTCAACGTTGAATACTCAACTCAAACTCAACTGAAGACCCCTTAAGGCCCCGAGAAAGGCCCCGGGAGAGAAGGCCGCGGAGGCACCGACCTCTGCGGTGAGTGAGAGTGACTTCGAAAGTAAAAGCGCATCGACGCAACGTTATTAGCCTCTTCGAATCTCACTGATGTTAACCTTGATTTGTGAAGAATATGGTATAGGTATATCCCATTGTATATTATGTATTATGTCTCCGCTCATAATTAGCTCTTCGTGATACACGCGGAAGAGGATTTTTACTGCAGACTTTACCATAAAAGAAAGCTGAAGATGTACCAAGCGCGGTGAAGAGTTTTGTACGAACATTTTCTACTGATTGAAGGTATGACTGTTAATCCGCGTGTGTGTTTGTACATATATAGTTGTTTCGCGGAACGGGATATGGGGAATAAATAATATGTGTATCATGTGCAAATGCGTTAATCTCTGGTGCAGTAACGGTATAATTATAGAAATTATAATTTTAAACAGAAGCCGCGTGTCTAGTCGCGCGCCTTCCTTGTTAATATTTATAATTTATAATTACGTAAACGGTGTTGCAATCCGCTGGCAGATCTGTTACCCCGTCAATATATCGGTGACAGTTATTTCATACCGGTTTTTACCCATATCCTGCAGCCGAGATAATAAATAGTCGCGATTTTAAAACCTACCTCTCAGTATTATACGAGTATATTATAGACGTATAGATATTCCGAATAGAATCTGTTATAACACCAATACGAATCTTGTTTCAAAGTGGATATTATATGACGTTATGTAACGCCAAAGAAATTGCAACGACAGAATTACTGCAGGCAAAATATCGGTTTATAGATCCGCTGTTAGATTTCCAAGAGCATACCAAGAGTTGAGTGACAAAATTTTTGCTCAGGAATTCTGCAATCGTAAGAAGTTTCGAACGATCGTATTTGTTTGAGACAATTTTGAATTTTCAGAATCCTTAAAGTTCAGAATAATAAAATTCAAAAAGACCGGAACCCAGAATGCTGAACACTCGGAAATTCCAAGACTCCGAAAATTTAATTGGGAGGGGCACGTTTTGCTCTTTCCGAACTTTAGCTTTTGGAATTTTGAATCTTCGGTGATTTTCCGTTTGAAGTTTTGTTAATCGACTATGCAGACTTTCGGGAAGACGAATTTTCTAAAAATTGCGACTCGGTGATATTAAAATTGGTGAATTTAAGCCAGCCTAGTATAAGCGAGTTCGAATGAAATCCTCAAGCGTAAGAAAATGCTGATTAATTGATTTAGAAGAGCTGATCCACAGCTCGACCAAACTGTATACATTCTCTCCTATTAATTTACCGTTTAATCTTTATCGCAAATCTTCTGTGGACACTGGACATTGGCGAGTATGAGGCAAGTCTCTGAGAGAGTCCATGTAACCATATATTATCGTCTCGAATGGTTAGTTCCACGAGTTGAAGCTGTAATTTGATGCTTTTTCAAAAGCTTATTCCTGGTATACGCGATGGCTCTATTTTTACGTTTTGGATTCGTCCGATCAGTATAAATACATGGAAATAGCTGTCGCTGTACAAAATCGCCGAATATCCGAATCACTTCTACCACATGAAAAGCTTCACGCTGAGTTCTTCTAACCGTAATTCTACTACATTTGTTCATAGTTTTATACAATGTATTGTATAGAAATATTATTACAAGCTACCTATATATAAGCTACAGGTAGAGCTATAACATTAACCCTTCGCGGTCCACCGAATAAATAATGACAGGCCTGCTGTGAGCCTGAAGAACGATACGACTTAACCGACTTGAATCAAGCCAATTTGAAAGCACGGGTATATAGTGGAATGCGAGAGCAAGGCCGTTCCCGATGCGAACCGAAGCAAATAAGTCTTACTTTCGGTCATTATAATACAATATAATACCGAAGTAGCCCGGAGCAACAAGCTGCTGCTGCTGCTGGTGCTGCAGTCGCTTACCTATGCAAACAAGTATAGTATAAGTAGATATATATGCAATAATGATCGAGAAGAAAGAAACGAATAAGGATGAAAATAAAAATAGAAAAAAAAATGAGAAATGCGTATAGGCAAGGCCGTGGAGCGCACGACTCACAGTTTGCAAATCTTTGTGTATTTACTAAGGTATATAGGTATACCTATATAGATTGTACGGAATCTGCTCTCCTCTTTAAACGCGAGGTAGGTATAGGGTACGGGTAAAAGGTATGTAAGAAACGGTGATGGCGCTGAAACTTTTTTCGATCACGTGTCGAAAGAATTTGTTACGGTGAATAGCGTTCGCCTTTGCGCTATATAGCTGCGACCCAAAGAATGATTCGACGTTTATTAATATCAGATAATATATTGTTGCCCACGCGTGTCATCGTTGATTAAGGTTTTTTTTTTCGGTGCTTTTTTTTTTTATCGCCGAAGCTATTCTTATAAAGGATCTTCTTGATATAGTGAATATTATACATATGAAAGCTCGCGTTGTATCGTATACTAGGGTAATAATTTTTCCTAACTAAATACAGGCACGTTGGAATATTGTATACGGAAGATAATTTTTTTTTCATCTATTGAAGCAAAAGAGAAAAAAGATCTCATAACAAATACCCACGATACTTGAGCTCGACGCTGAATTGTATTACAATTATCTTCAGCTCTACGCGTGAATGATATTATTATCCGAAGAGATTTCTTGTCCTCGCTTCCTGCACCGGTCGAGTCTTTTGCTGTAGCTGCAGCGCGTTGCTGGAGTTTTATGCGTTGTCCACTGCCGGCGATTGCCAGCTTGTTATTAATCTTAATTGCCATCTAGAGGCTGCCAATTAACAACGCCTGTCACTTGTTTTTACTCGAGAATCCCCCGTATCTCTCGGCGAGGGGTTGTCGGTGTGTTGGTATTTTATAATAATTATTATCTACCATAGAAATATAATTATTTCACTTTGGAAGCGCGGTGAATCCATTCTTATCGTCATTACCGTTCTCTCCTTATCTATACATATATACTCGGGTTAAAACCGTGGTTAAACTCTTTTTTCCATCCAACTTCGTATAGGTATACGCGTAATTGATTATTGATTAAAATTTATATGACTTTGAACGATGATAATGACGCCAGATGCTGCTGCACCCACAACACTCGAGCTTCTTTCCATCAATTTACATCAGACAAGATTACATCCTTTCACGTTCCAGTTCACGTTCGCATTCGCCTTCGCCATAGAATGTCCTAACGAAATTACCAACCTTTTATAAGAATCCCATGGTAAATCGCAACATATTGAAAAACAACGATCATTAAATAAACGTGATATATGTATATACCTACTTTCGATTACTATCGCAGCCGATAACTTATTCCGCGTAAATTACCGGTGACAGCATCAAAGTCCGTTTACATTCATCACGACTACCCCGCGTCATGTATAATTACCTCAATTTTCTATACGGGAGTGAGAAGGTTGTTGAAATCAACCCCGTCTGAGAGATTTTTTACAGCGAATCAACACTGAACTGAGTCAAGATATGTGAGCATGAAGAGAGTCCTAGTCATCTTGGGCATAAAGAGTACCCACTTTGCTAAAAATCGATTTGCTCATCCGTGCCTATAGGGCATGGACTTCTATCAAAAGTGAACGTGCCTCGTAAAATCGAGAGTGGAAACGATGACGGCGCGGTTCGCCAGACTTCGCAGAAGTCATGTTTCGCTCTCATCGTCAGAAGCGGCAGCAGCAGAAGCAGCAGCAGCAGGTACATCGATATAGTAACTAGTGTTGATCCTGTGTGTGAGAGAGTTTGCGGATGGTTCGCTCGGTGTGCAGAGCGTAACGGCTCGGCTAAACCACCGTACCGCATAAAGAGTAAGAAAAAGAAAAAGAAATCTAAAGACAGAAAGAGAGAGAGAGAGAGAGAGAATGAGTGAACCTCGTAATAATTATTAAGATAGAATATATAGGCCAGCGCCACTTGATTATAAAGTAGAACCGAGCGAATAAAACGAGTTGAGCGAGGCAACTGTATGTACCTAATACAGAGAAGAGAAGCGGAAGGTTATTACTCAAAGTCCTTGATGACCCGAATATTAATCACTAATTTTTTTAGCACACCGTAATCATCCGGCAATCGTCGTATTCAATTAGCAAGAATTTTTCTAACAGTCGGACTACACAAAAGTATAATATTTTGCAATCAAGCACCTGGCCCCTACCAATATTCGTGTATCACAGTGCAATTCTCGGTGGCTGAAAAATCGCAGAAAGCTCCGGTATGCTCGAGTTAATAAGCTGTGGGTGGGGTAGCTGGTTTATTATATGTGTAGCCAGCGACGTGCAGAGAGTTTCCAGTGATGCTATATCGATGGGGAAAGATGACTATGGGCATTGAGGTTCAGAGTGAAAAAAGGAGTGAAGAGCGAGATTAGCAGCTGATGAAAAGGTGGAGCCCTGCAAGATGACGTTTTAAGTGCCGATGAAATTGTGCTCCGATAAGTGCAGCGTCCATTCCAATCCTTGGACGGCGTACACCGAGTCCAGTATTACCGGGCACCAGCCCATCCCACTGTGTGTAACCCTCGTCCTCTGTGCCAACGGAAGCGTATAAGAATGAACGATACAATTCGGAGACTTTGATCTCGTTGTGTTAGTATCGCTGGGAAGGATTATCTAGTTAATAGCGAAGATATCTCGGGAGATAAGTGCATCGACATGGTCAATTATTTATGGATGCAGATTCCCCCTCCCTCGTTCTAGTTCCACCTTTATTTCCATTTATTTTCGTTTCTTTTTTCATACTGCAATTGGGATGCGCCAGCGTCAGTCTCGTGAGTAATCCGTAATTACATTGCAATTGTCCCGAAGGCAAATTCATCTTCAGGCCCCATCGCCATTGTCGATTGGTACGGACTCTCCGCGCTGCAGTCTTCCACATCGTATTATACCGCGATGCTACCCATGCAGTGAAACACCATGGACATTGCGCTCGAAGCACAAGACGTAAAGGAACCGCCACCATATGGTCGGACATCTAGGTGCGTTGCATAATCTTGCAGACGTCACGCATCTGTCTTACAGCGTCTTGTAGTAGCTGTGCTACTATCCAAAGCTCATTTCGCTAGAGTAGAACTATCATGGGATCTTTTACCGTCGTCAAAATACCTGATGTTTGTGCATGGAGACGGTTTATGAGTTGGAATAAATTCTCACAATCAGCTGTAGAGAGCCACAGTGAAATTGACTCTGGACTCCGGAGATCACGGAGACAATGGGTGTTGAGGACTCTGCAGTGTATTCAAGCCACATTGTGCCAAGCCACAGAATCTAAAGCTAGTAAAGATTCATCTCGCATTAGCTTTTGTCTTAGTTGTGCTTGTTTGAGTTCTGGAACGTAAGGTTTTGAACTCGACTCAACTCGTCGTAAAGACACGTCGGTAAATACTGTACTTAGAGCAAGAAACGATTCTCGTCTCGTTTCATAAGACTTTTTCAACCCTGCTGAGAGAACGAGGCTGCTTAAACTACTTTGCGCTCCGAACGTATAGTAGTATTATACCGTGCACATGGTACGTACAAATACCCGCATACAAAATACTCGTAAACACAGAGCCACACATCGATGGTTTAAGTAGATTCGAGCAACCGCAAATACCATCCCGATTATGGTCAACTTGGTCGGCACTGCGTCATGCTCTGATATTGCTTAAACTGTCATTTTCAGTAGCACCGCGACTGCAGGTAACTGGTTCTACGTTGTCTGAATCTTTGAGTCAACCACGCCTTCAAGTCCTTGATTTCTTTCCTTGCTTTCGTTTTGTTTTGGCTTTTTTATTTTTTTCGTTTTTTAATTTCGAAATCCTTTACGCAAGGAGGACGGGTTCGAATCTGATCAGCCATGCACCGGACCTCTTGATCGTCCTGCACCGTGGGCTTGGGAGTTTCTTTAATATTGCGAAACAACGCAAGAGTTCGCGATCGCCGGGGGATTTCGCTGTGGGATAGTGAATTATTACTATCTCAGAGAAAACAAGACTTTCTCAGTAGCTCGTCAGATTTGATTGCTTCGATTGCGGTCGCACCTGCGACCACGCGTATTACCGGCTGTAAGGCATGCGACTGAACTACGGAGTCGTTGCATCGGCGTTGCTTGCACTCTTTATCGTTATTGGCTTCGATGGCACAAAGGGATACCATGGCGAAGTACTTTGTAGTTTTCACCGTAGAGAATATTGCCATTAGGGATAATCACTGCCGCGACAGAATTGGAACAGTTTTCATATGGCAATTTCTATTCACGTAATTCGCCGGTGGACAACCGTACTTAATTCACGAAACGAAACGGACCGAATAAATTACATTCCTGTTTTTTTTTTTTTTTCATCTTTGAAGGTTTACGCCTTTACCTTCGATCAAAGCTCAGCCGGCGTTCAAGGACTCGTCGAATAATTTAACGGTCGAACAATTACTATCTTAGTTAACGTACCGCAAAACTTAGTCATACCATGATTTGCCCAGAATTCAAAATAAGGAAATTGGGGTAAGGTCGTACGTTCGACCTTTCCATTGCCCGACCAACAAGTCATCCTAGCCGCGGCGGCGTGGCGTCCTCCGAACTTCCCAATATGGCTTAGCTGTCCCACTTCTGTCTCGGCTGGTATCCTTCGATATCTGCCTTACATGGAAGTAATGCCAGGCAAGTTCTGCGCGAATTGCTAGCGGCGAATCGAGTCAGAGATATTTTTTTTAAATCACCATCTCTCGCATTTAACATGAGCAAATGCAAAAATGAACATTCATAAGCTCGTACATACAAAAAAAGAAAAAACTATTCAGCACATCGCGTCGTTTCCGTAAAAAGTGCCAATCAAATACATGCGCTATCACAAGTTTTGATGATCAATTTTTCTGCAGCACAACACGGAGCAGTACTTTCGACGTAATCCTCAATCCAGATAAAGTGGTTGTGAGCGTTTATAGCCGCAGTCCAATTTTATTAATTTTTTGTTGTTTTTTCACTGGATTGGTATTATGGAACGGCTGCACCTGTATAGAGTATGCTTAATATAAAATGTGGAAATGAACGGGTGTAATTAAATTATAATACCGCGACGCAGGCACGCGGGATGTTCGAGAGAGACGGGTTGGCACAGGGGGGCAGCATCTAGCCCTTTGCCTTACGGCTCGTTTTAAGATATGCAACTCTAAAAGGTGTAAACACTTTCCCATGGTAGTGGAATTCCTGGGCTATGCATAAACTGTCGGCTCGGTTTGTGCTGGTCTGAAGAACCAGTAGTAAATTATCGCCATAATAACCCCACGGAAAAGGATTGGATTTCTCACCATAGTCTTTCTGCACTGCTCCTGCAGCCGCTGAGCTACTCCTGGGTCTACTGCACTCTTGTATTCTCTTCTATTTTCTTCTTCTCGACTCTTCTCTTCTCTTCTCTTCTCTTCTAGTCGTCGCGGTTCGACCCCGTCCCCGTCCCCATCTCATGGAATCGTCTCTCGACACCGCTTACGCGGTCGGTGGTGTTTACACGCGCAGCGGTTTATGGGAATGTTAATGGGTGACATTCCACCCTTCGCTCCTGCAGAACCATCGTATCTACCTATTCCACCTCTATTCTACCGCCAGCGAAATCAACTTTATTCCACACTAAATGCGGGTCAAGATACCGACGAGGATTAAGGTCGCTTCTCACGGGTTTTACGCAAGGACAAAGGTCGTCCGGAGATCCGACCACATTCTTACTATTACGATAACTTTTCGTTCCTACTCGTGCTTTATACCTGCGAAGCAAACGGAACGATCAACCCCAGGCCCGAGCTTTCCTGAGACCCGCAATCATCCTGAGTTGACAAATTCCTCGGCACATGCTTGGCGCGTATGATCCTATTGAAATTCGTATACCTTTTCGAAAATCTCCGCAGATTTAATGCTTGACATTCTCAGAGTGAGACAATTCATGAAACCTTAGATAGGTATATACATATCTCTGTACATAACTCCTCTTCACATATATACACCATGCCCACATCTCTCTCCACGTATTCAAATGAGTTACACGAGCGAATGTTATCTCCGCTTATCTTGTTTCTTCCGGCTATGTAATTGCCGACAAGAGTCCACGCGTGAGATGAATAAATAATAATTCTTGAATCAGATTCGCATAGTCGAAGGAATTCTCGAGTCTCCTATGTATGTGCGGAATTATGTATGTGTGTGACCATACGTATAAGCAGGGTGCGTTTAAAAACAAACTAACTAAGATGGTAGTTAATTTTTCACGCGCGAATGTCCGAACACCCCCCCTCCCCCACCCTGTCCGGCTAGTATATAGCAGTAAAGTCATCTTTCGCAAGGATAAAACGACTGCGAAGCGACGCCGTTCGGGATAATTACTGAGCGGTCTCAGAGTGCCTCGGAGGGCTGGCCAACCGGAGTCCACCCACGACTGTAGAGTCTTGAGAAGGGTGCGCCTACAACCTCGACCTCAGGTTCGCTCCCGCAGCATTGCACGATTCTTTAACAATAATTTTTTTTAAATTTCTCATTTTATCATTAGTTTCCAAAACACCGAAGAAATAAGAAAATCGATAGGTTTGAGATAATTTAATGAAACGATATAACGCCATGATATTATTAATCATTAACAAATCATTTCGTCATCGAGACAGATCGACAGGCATATAGACATAATAGTAATTAGCCTTGACAGAGAATTCCTTTCAACTTCTAGATCACTAATCACCTTCGTTTGTGCGGAAATAGTGATAATCCGAATGGAAAAAAAAATTAGATATAAAAAAAAAAATGTTACTCTTTGACCATGTGCCACGAATCATTCGACTGTGTCACGCTGTGCCGTATTAATTGCTTTATAACGCAAGACAAACGGGTAATACGCGTCCCCGTAAATAACTGCTCGTCAAATTACAAGGCTACTATAATAATCCTTACGGGTTATACCGCACGTGCAATACCCCGCGGAGTTATGTAGGTATAGGGTAGAGAGGTATGCGTCGATTAGAACAAAAATAATAGGACACCTGCGTTAATTGGTAAAGCATTTATTCCTAAAGTCCGTAAGGAGATTCTGATCTCGAGTAAATTTCTAGGGAATTGGCTTTGCGCGAGTAGCCGACTTCGCCGATCGGATTGTGAAAACCGATCGTGTCTCATTCGCTGCTTTGTTAACGAGTGTGCCAACGTACGTACATACGTACGCGTACCTACTCGTATACGCGTATCCGCGCGGTCTGCGTGTGCGTACACTGCGCCATGTACAGCTACAGCTATAAATATATATACTTACGCTTATATACGTATCACGTAACGTAAGACGTACCTGTGCGTATTAATATCCCTTATACATATACGACCGACAGAAACGATACGTAACATGTAATTGAGGCAAGCCGAAAGATTGAAAGTTTGTTTCGTATCGATAAATTAATTTCTTCAGACAATGGGCTCCCACGAGCATTCAATAATTGACCAATACAAAACTATGGATTCAACATACTAAAAAAAGACAGACGGACGATATTAGCGAAACATTTTACCAATCCCCGCGTCTCAGTATCGATTGAATGGCAAGAATTAGAAAAAGAAACGACGATTCATTCGGTTTGTAAGGACTTGTCGTTATGGACCGGTAATATACTTACGCTCTTTCCTACAATCAGAGACTCTTAATTAGTTAACTAGTAAGTTTTACGTAATCTGAATTAATACTCAAAGAAGACCGTCGTCCGGTACAGGATTAGTAATCAAGACCTCAATTAGATATCTAATTTGGTGAGAATGACGACGTTTTATCGCGGTCGGTCGTGTAAAAAAAAATAATCCGTGCTTCATGATCGTAGGTATATAATGGTAAACGCTGCAGAATTAGTATCGATATATAGGAAATTCACGCATGATTGACTGCTGTATGAGAGTGGAACTGGTGGAATTTTTTAAATTAGTTGAAGAAAAAATGTAATAGAAAAAAAAAGAAAAAAAGGAACGGGAGCCTTCCCCTAAGATACGTCCAAGGTAATACTGAACTTTTTTGCGAGTGATACGGTACAGTGATTTTTTCAAAGCAATCCAGTCAAGTTGATCTAGTTTCCTTTTTCTATTGAGATGGAATTCGATCTCGGATATAAATAGCACCGTAGAGAGTGAATGTGCACGCGGCACTAGCTCGGTGTACTGTACGTATGTATATATATATGTATGTACACTACGTACCTACCGGCTAAAGCCCCGGAGTACTCTACACAGCAGCAGCAGCAGCAGCAGCAGCAGCAGCAACAGCAACAGCAGCAATATAGCAGCAACAGCGGTTGGTGGTAGGTATATACCTACGAACGGCACTAGCACCGGCATATAGTATAAAGATACCTACGTGTATACCTATAACACACGTGGTTACAACCCGCGCGGTGGTTTAACAACCAGGTCGATGTTTTTCGCTCTAGTTATGCTGATATGTATAATCTTAGTAATTATACACCTTCGAGAGGGTTTACCTGAGTGCTCGCTGTAAGGTGTATTCTCCCATCTCCAATCAGTTCTGATTGCTTCTGATCATTACTCGTTAATTCACGTACATACTACATATACATGTTTATATATTGGAAAGTGAAACAATATATACGTATGTATATAGTATATGTTTAATTATTTATTTATTTATCTATTTAACTATTTACACACTGGGACAAGCGAGCCGTATAGTATCACGTCGAGTATCTCGCACGTATCGAAAGATCAGAGTTTCCGATTCCTTTGGTAATGAAACTAGATCACAGGGCTGATTAGGTACTGCAGAAGAGGATTGCTGGTAGTCAGCGAGGCAAGCGAAGCTAGTAATTCCTGCATTCAAACGGAGACTCGAAGCTTCATTATTCTATCCGGTATGTTGCAGGGCTCAATTTTGTAGAAAATGAGAGGAAAAAAAATTGCAGGCTGATATGCCTTCCGCTTGGGTATGATGCAAAAAGAAGAAAAAACCAATCGATGTGCAATAAATCATTGCTCTACGCAGAAACAATTTATAATGTCGAGATTCTGAAAACATCGAGAATTGTTTTCATTCGTTATTTAGGAACGTTATGTTCGATCAGGTTCGTGATCCAGTTTTATTACCGCATTCTGTAGAATTCAGCTTTCACTTTCCACGTGCAAGATGTTTAAGGTGGACAATCTAACCGAGCACTCCATTTCTGCTCGGTGTACAGATCCATGATATGTTCATGCACTATAAGTAAGAGTTTGTGTGCCGGAAGTTATCGTGCCGGTTTAGACTTGGGACACGCGGCTGCAGTTGCTGCAGTTGCGAAACAGTAAATAAATACGGAAATTCACTGTAGGTATATACTACATGCAAATATACACACGGTAGGTACTCGACTCGAGTGGATCCCATTGAAGCGATCAGACCTGCAGACCCAAAACGTGGGCCTTACCTCGGGCTGGTCCACGAGCACCATCCAAGATGAATGGACGCTAATCGGGGACTTAGCATCTCGGAACATCGAGGCGTTGACCGGTTTTTCGGTCGTATTTTAGGGAGGGAGTTCTCGTACCGTTGCCCTCTGGTCGATGGGGGCTCAATGAACCTCATGAATGACGCAACGATGAACGGGGAGCATCTTTCTCTTAATTTTTAATCGGTTAGTCGCTACCATGCGCCGCTATACTAACCGTCCTTAAACTTCGTTGAGGTTCCCTCCTGACTTTGGGATTCGAATTTAGTCTTCGTTCTGGAGTTTTTCTTCGGTAAATTTCATTTCCGTGAATTGTGTGAATAGACGATTCCCTTCTCTCGCTCGATCCCCCGGTCTCCTGTCAGCAGCATGTCAAGGGGGTTTCCGGTATGCTGGCAAAAAAAAAAAAAAAGAAGGTTGAGAAAACCGGTTGCCACGTGACTCTCGTCGTGATCTAAGCGTTGGAAAACGGTCAATGGAACGATACGACGAGCTAGTCTAGCTTCCGCCGACGTGGTTGAGCGGGTAAACGTGAATCGGTATGACGGTTAGTCGGATCGATGATATTTCGATATTCTCTTGGTCTCGATTTATATAGATTTATCGATGATCTTTTTCTTGCAATGTCCGACACGGAGCGTCCCTCGATATCTGGGCGTCGAGAGCAGCTGCGCTGCAGTACGCGGTCAAGTTGGTTTATATCATACGCCGTTGCAGTGCAGTTGTATGTACGAGTATGTATATATGTATGTACATTACATACCTGCAATTCAACCGATGCGATTATATTGAAATTATATCAAACGCAGCAGGGTGCCGATAGAAGAAGGTTAACTTCGTTATGAATGCTACGCGTAGGCATATTACAGATAGCTACACCGCTCCATACAGCCCATGAGAAATTGCCCCTTTTCCCACGGCTGACCGGTATACGAGTAACGCCTGATCACTGCTTCACCGCACTATTTCGCTACTGTCCATTAAACGCAGAGATCCGTCGATCGGTTAAACTTTTTCACATTTTTGTCCGACAAAAAGTTAGGGATATATATCCGTTCGATTTATTCTTATAACAAGATGTAGACCGGTACAATGTACCATGAAATACAACCGCTTTCGATCTTTGTCTATCGTAATACGACGACGACGACTACGACGCGGTACTATATACTATATGTATATGTATAGAGGATCGTTTAGGCCGCGGGTTAAGTTGTAGCAAATTATTGGTATGTTATTTAATCTAATCTACGACAGGCATTAATGCGAATAACAATACGGAAATTCAACGAGCAACGCAATATGCCTTGAGGCTCGCCTCTGTACGGATGTCCACAAAGTCTCTCTTCGATATACCTACAATTGATAGCCGCGCATCGATCGGTGCCACAACCGCCGTCCGCGTGTGTAAGCGGTTCGAAATTATTCGAATAAATCTCAAAGACGGCCGCGTAGACGCCTGGAACCGATCGAGAACAGTCATGGTGATAAATGCGCTCCTTCGATACCCTCCGCTCCGCTCCGCTCCGATCGAGTAGGTATCCTGGTACCGAGAGACATACATGCAAATTCTCCAACGAGTACGAATGCCTTAAAACATTTCGCGTATCTATATCTCGTATCGACTAGTACCTATCCCGACTACCTGCAAGATTAACGTAGATAACGTATCAACAAAGTGGAGATGGCTAATTTTACCTTTATACATCTGTAATTGCGGGCAAATATATATACATATAAAAGGTAAGAAACGTAATTCAAAAAGGTTCACAAGGTTCTGAAACTCTGTAAGGTACATCTGACGACGAGGCTCACCATTAGCCCGGTGATTGATAATGTCCGCGAACTCGTTCCAGCTGGTCGTCAACGATGGGATGAACCTGGAGTAGGAGTGGTGGTGGTGGTAGCGATCGAGCGCAAAAAACCAACGAGCAAATGCTGTCGAGTGCATTGTCACTACTCCCCTGCCTGCAGGCAATTATCGCTAATGCGAAGGTTTTGTCTGGCTTATAATTAGCTACGAAAGTGACAGGGGCCGACAAAGCGTTCGTCGACGGGCGGCAGCCTGCAACCGTCGATAGTATAACCTACCTTCATCGAATCCTATATGCACCCCGCGAGGAATGACAATGCACCTGCAAATAATAGACCCTATTTACCTTCCACAAGATATGCAACTCAACTTGGATTATAAATCCTAGGAAAAACGACGCAGACATACCTTAATCCAAGAGGAGGTGATCGATTCGATGTACAACTACCATTACCTTGACCAGAAACGAACCTAAAATGATTCGATGCATGGGAATTATAATATTTCTATTAGGCATTTGATTTGAATGAATTTTTTCTCCGGTTTTGCCTGCGAGGATTGATGTTTGATGTATTGTCTGAAATTCCGCGGTGAATATAGATGATTCGAAGAAGATTGTGCTTATGTGATTCGTAAATAATAGATAGATAAAAATAAAGCAGAGGTTATAGTGACGTTGCAGTTGGAGCGATCAGCTTCCCACCACTAGGGAATGACTATGCACCTGTTGAGTGAAAAAATGATAATATTTACTTTGTCGCTTTTGTTAGGGTGACTACGCGCGCATGTCTCGAAGCAATGACAAGGCGATTATACTCTTAAAGATTTAATGATTGAACGTGAGACGACCGAGACCGCCAAGTAGAGAAAAGTATTTACTCCGCTTCAACCGAGAAGTAATATAATACGTAGTTTGTAGTTGCGTTACTATTGGTTATTTCTAAACTGTACGTCGAGGATCTACTGCTAAATCATCGGACAAAGTCTTGCGGTGTAAAATTAAGTCCTTAACTCTTATATCCTGTAGCCTTATACATATATTCACAAACCGAAGATGGGTCTCTAGGTAAATCGCTCCCCTGGGGGGCTCAGAGAACGAGAAAATACTCGATAACGATAATAAGGCAGAAACGACCGCGTCGTTGAATCCCCGTAAAGCGGGATAGGCGTAATTCTACCTGGCGGCTATATACCTACATAATATTACTCATTGGTACGGGACTAAGTAATAAGTACTCTGCTATAATCAAAACGCGCGAGAACAGTATTAGATCGAGAGCATTCCTCGCCTTTGAGTTTTTTTTTACCCCCATTTTTATTCCTCCTTTGATCTTCTTCTTCTTCCTTCGACTCATCACTTTGTATTCTTATTTTTTTTTAATATTTTTTCTAACGTACTTCTGTTCTGAGTTACCGTTCGTGATGATCTACGATTTTTACTCTCCGAACCCAATAAATCCCGGACAATTAATTGAAAGACTTTAGTACACCCTGAACTCAAGTTGGAATAGAAAACTGTTTAAGTACGCAAACATATTTCAGTTTCGAAGTATGGAATTAGCATAATGTCGGGAAACATTTAGGTCCGGCAATGCGCGGTGCGGATCGGTTCAAAGCTCGAGCTCGACGGACTGGGTTGAGTTATGTTGGGTAAACTGGACTCGCCGCCGGTCATTTGTGAATGTTGCTTCTGCGCTGCTTCTGTCGATTTATTTTAAGTGCTCTCCTATAGACGCCACGCTATGCCATAGCAGGGGCAGGCTCTTCTCTCAGTTGCAAAGCAGCAGTCCCTATATCTCGTTTTATATACCTACACGATCACCTGGTCAAAATGAGAAAATTGGTTCGCGTGGCGATTACGCTTGAGGGAACTAATTACCGTTACAAAATTACTAGATCCGAAGGTGGCTCTCCGTTATAAGGTACTCCTCCTCAAATACCCCCCCGCACCTTCGATACCATACACCCATAAAACAGTTGCTTCAATAAAAACAAAACTTTAACCGTATAATTAACGATCTTTATTAAGAATCGAATCGGTTAATTGATAAATCGTAAATGAGCCAAGGCGCCGATTCGATTATTACCTGTCTCACACCTTCAATATACTTGCAAATTAATTATTGATCGCTGCAATGAGTATATAGCCGAAGAATCGGGATCGGTATGTAATGCGTTTATCATTTTCACAATCGTGTCTTATTTGACAAAATTCCTGTGGTCACTATCTGGTCACCCCGGTGATTCGAGTCCTGTAGGTATAGATTTTCGTGGTGCAACCGGTGTAACTGACCTGCGACAGAGAAACCTTAGTTGAGTCCTGCCGACCGCAGGACACCCCTACTACATGGCTCTCCCTTTTCCCCAGCAGGTCGCGCACCTCGTCTTTATTATATTTTTTGTTTTTGGAAATAATTTTTGTCTTTATTTTCAACGGTCGCGTTACGAGACACATGCTCGCTGCGCTCGTATGTTGTATACTGTACGTTGTCTGTCATCCGCAGGGGTCCTAATAAGCTATAAAATTATTTTTAACTTACCTATACCGGTCGTTCAAAGATTGCGAGCAACGCGATCGTATATCCTAACTAAGGGGCTCTAGCTTACATGCGTTTTCAATATAATAATTACTTCGGGGTACTTCGCACCTGTTATACTCACCGTACTTTGCACTAAATTTCGCAACCCGGGTTTACGACACCGTATGCTGTATGGATAAAATATGCAATAAGTAATTGGAATGAACAATACACGCCTTGCCGTGCAACCTGCACCTTAACCGTGTATATTTATGTACTAAATACACGCATCGTTAAATATATACATATACGGTTCAGCAATATGTACGTATATGTACGCATGTTTAAATATATATACATACCTGTACACGACGCGTGTATGTATAATTTTATACACGTTATAGTTACCTGTCACTGGATCTTATGATGGACAACGACTGTGAAATAATTTACATTGAGCAAATGGTATTGCTGTATACGTGCATATAAATACGCATGCATACATTGACAGGCCGTAGTAGTTTTAATCGGGTCCAACGATCGTTGCGGCTGATTGCAGGTCAAATATATATGCAAAGGAGTTGCGTAATCTTAAGAATCGAAGGCAATAAGGAGAGTTGCAGGTAGATAAGAGGATTAATTTGGGATCACCTTTCACTTTAGCAACAAAAAATAAATGGGGGGGGGGGGGGGGGGGGTTATACATACGTATGGGACGCAGAGTTTTTTCTGTGTGAAATAATTAAAAAAATTCTTATAGAAAATTGCGCAACACCGTGATATCGCGAATTATATATGTTCGTTCGTTACGCATTTTGCTCTAATTGGTATATTATAGTACCGGTACAAGATCTTGCTCCAGCTGTAATGAGTCGTTTAACAAAGCGGCTTATGTGAATCTTTCAACTTTCTAGTCACATGGGGATTCTCTGCTATTTCAGTTGTTACGTTTCTTCGGGCTCCACCTTGCCGTGCGAAAATAAGGCAATCTCGTTGATCGCGAAAGATTACGAACAAGTGATAACTTTTTATATTTCTTCGTCTTGTTGCAAGGCGCTTTATTAAAAACTTGTTCATCGATGATGTAGATCAATCTACAGCCGATAAAACCGATCAGACTGTGTCACGATCAAAAACGGTGTTTGACAGATGTCAGTAAATCCGAATAGTATGACAATCAGATTTTGGACTTACTCCAGTGTGACGAGTGGATCAAGTCTTATGACTGGATTGAGTCTGCTTCAAAAAGGTGTTGAGAGATCTGATCGAACTTGAGGATAGTGAAGTGATTTCATAAGGAATCGATTCGAAATTGTATAATCCCGTTTTTTGAATGTGGAACTTTTCTATTTCTATTGCTATTACGTCCGAATAAATTTGAAATTCAGATTCTCGTCCCGGCAACGTCGTTTATACTCGTCGATATTTCGTTGACGTAATGAAATTTTTTATTGGCGATCATCGATGTTCCTCGAGGGAACTTTCACCGTTGAGTATAAAGACTGCAGCAGTTTGTGGATTGCTATAAGTGACACAGCTTCCGTACTTGGTGAAAATAATCACAGTAATTACTGCATACGCCTACTCAATTACGTACGTAAAAAATACCAAGTTTCATCCCCGTGCGGCATAGCAAACAATTTGCCTGCGGAATGGCTGAACGCTCGTTAAATCCTGGAGCACTCGGAACCGTAAAACCGAACGGTCGTGATCTCGGAGAATGGTGAAAGTTTGAAATCGTTTAAAAACAATTTCCCATCATGTTAGGGGTGTTTCCGAACTCAGCTAACAATTTCGAATAACGAAGTTGACTCGTTACCGCGAAAACTGTAATCAGGTGATACCTAATCGCTCCAAAGCTACAAGAACTCGAGATTTTTTTTTTTTGTGCTCTGCACAATCTGCCCTTAGCTGCGCTCTGTTCGAACTCATTGTTCTCGTATTAATTCTGCATTGAAAAAAAACGTATTGATTAGAAAGACTCTCGATTGTAATTGATTGATTTCAGAATTGAATCGAAATCGGTAATGTTCTTTATCAGAATCTTACGTAAGAGGTATGCGTTTGCACAATTGGAGCGAATGGAATGATGTGCCCGAAATATAATAGATGGAAGATGAATTATCGTCACGTTTTATCCGACGTCCAATCCATCAGCGAATACCTATCTTACGTAGGTACAGGTACTGTACAGGTATATTATTTAGTATGGGAGTTTGGCACGCCGGAAACAAATCGGCGTTCGAAGTAACAAGTGTTGAATATCAATCAGACCCCTGCTGCTGCCGATCAGACACGTCTCGTTACAAAATCTCCGACCAAACACGCGAAACTTAAACTCTTGAAAGTTTAATGTTTTCTCACAGTCCGTTTCGATTATACGAAAGTACGTCGAGGAATAGTTATGCCGCGGTTACGGCCGCGCCGGTTTCCGAGCTGAAGGCAAACACCTAATTTCAAGTTAACCCGTGGCGCACCTAGGATTACGCAACTGTACCGAAGATCCTTCATTTATGCAGACCGGTCAATTGAATAGGCATAGCCATCGTCTTCGTCTACAATTATTACTGTTTTCGCATACAGCTGCTATATCCGTACCGTTGCAAAACGTTACTGCCAATACAGGGTTAAATTTCAAGTGCGTGAACAGTTACATTCTAGCTCTTCGCCATTTGAATTCTCTGAAAAGCAGAACCAAGGAAAAAAAAAATCGTCTTCTGACGCACGAAGTAAAATACGGATCTCATCCTTCAGGCGGGGATCAGGTAGTCCATGATTTGCAACGATATGAACCTTTGTGTACCGGAGAGGATGGTCTGCCTGGGATTACGAAGCGCTCATTAATGCGGTCTAGATTTCTATACACGACCGTTTTCGAGTGCAAAGTGGTGATAGGCATAACGGCTCGGAGAAATATATTTACACATATATAGTAGTGTACATACATACATACGCGTTTGTCCACCTTTACTCGCGGAGAAGGCAGGTACTGGTCTATTCAATCACGGCAATATTCCGCTCCTGACATCGCCATGATTAATTAATCCGTACCTCCGTCGTTCGTCTGCTACGATAATTACGAAAATGCTTTGCTTGACCCATGAGCACGAGCGCGAGCACGAGCAGAAAAAAATAATACAAAGTTGTCTTAGCTCGAGCAAGTGGTTTAAATAATTTATCAAACGCCAATGAGGCATCCTCATGATATAATTACATTGATTATTTTTTTTTTTTTTAATTTTTTTGCAAGAAAGAAAAATGTTCGATATTCGTAGAGTCTGTGGCGAAGAAATATGACAGGGAAATCGAAGTGGGATGAAATTTGGAAACTGTGAAGGTGGAATCTGTGAGCGGTTCTTGAGCTCTATATTCACGCTGCGCCACTAGTCCCTGCATTTGACTATCTCGGTAATAGAATAATCCATCTACGAGAGGCTGCAATAATAGTGAACAAGATATTATGCTCGGGTGGAGCATATCTCGGACACGCAGGGCTCTTTGATCTTCGGCGTGGTCGTATTGCAGCGAACAAATAACAGTACGATACTGGTTATGGCGTGGATCGGACTCTGGGATCTTCGCTATTGTACTGGAGCAGAAGAACGTGGATAATAATAAGAGGATTTCATCTTCCCGTCATGCCGTTTCCTCGGGGTTCCCGCACCGCTACCATGGTAGTTCAAATTCGCATCAACGACTCATCCCAAGTCATCGATTCGAAAATAGAAAGACAAAGAAAAGAAAGAAGAAGAAAGAAAAATAACAATTCGCTGAGGCTTGAGATCTGCCAAATCTGTTTTTAAGTCAGAATAAAGATCCTTGACGAGTCTCCTGTGGAAAGACGATACCGTCACCTCGTGAGTTTCAATCGAGTCATCCGAAGCGACTGAATCTTAAAAGAACAGACCCCAGCTAACCGCAGTTTCCGTCCAACTCGACTCTCCGTTTCTAGACGTAGAACAGCGAGAGTGGAAAAATAAAAGCAAGAATAGTGAAGTTGTTGTTCTCTTTTTGCGCGGATCTTTTATTTTCACAATCTGTAAACGTATTCGTTCAGTTTTTTTCTATTTTTGTAAATTTTTTCATTTTTTTTCTATCCTGGATCAATATACACAGCTACACTTCTCCGTTTGTCAATAATATTCTCACGCGAAAAATTTCACCACTTCCTCTGTCCCGGCCGGCCGTAAAACGACCTTCGGAATTTCCTGGAAATTGAATCGATCATTGATCGTTACACGACACAATCTATTTCCCGACCGACTATCATCTGGTCATCCACTTAAATCGCATTTTTACGCTAGACTGAGATCACGTAATGGATTACTAGCAGGCAGATTTTCCGAAGGTTTCACACGATAAACAATCGGTATTGAAGTCTCGGTGTTGTTCTTCGATTCAGATCAGAATAAGAAGGAAAAAAAGAAACCTACTGGAGCAATTTTATATATTCGTTAAAAAAAAAAAAGTACCAAGTCTTCTCATACCGATTTCAGGATTCGGCTGGGTTATAAGGTCTTTGTCAACGTAACCAGGCAAAAATTGACCATATGAAAATAAGCCAACAGAAAATAACATTGGGAAAAAAAAAAATGCATTTCGAAGCCTTTCGAGTTGCATAGACGTTTCAAATTCCAGATAATCTTCGAAGGATTCGATTGGGCCTATAGAGCGTAGCCTTATTCTTCGTTGAAAGTTATCAACCATGACAGGATGACGGGCAAAGATCGTTTTCGACGCTTGTATTGTCGTAAGTTTAAAAAATGTTTACCCGAACAAACGTCCCGTCACTGCAGCCCACGGCCGTGGATAGTTGTACAAATAAACAACGAAGTATCTCGGTGATTGCTGAGGAAGCTCGGCAGAGAACTGACGGCCACATCTATTACCAAGGCGCCTCTATAACTCACGCGAAGATATCTCCAGGCTCTAACTAGCGGCTGGTAACAATTACATCTCGATTCTCACCCGGTCTGACGCCTGATCGTGCCTAGAAATTCATCGAAGATTCACATCCCTCTGATCCAGGACTGCAATGACTCGATACTAAACGGGCAACGGTTATCATCGCGAGATGCCTAGGTACACATATAATACATACTTCGGAAGAATAATTTCTCATCATCCGAGGGAACGCGAAGTTGCCTTGAAAATTGCCGACGACTATTCGCTGTCAGTTATATCGATTAATTGATCTGAAAATTTTCCTTATTTTCGACAAACTTGTTCGGTAATTATTTGATCCTTACAGCTATTTTGGTTCTCTTTTTTTTTTTTGTAATTTACACAAGTCATATATCGCGACGGGGCTAAGTGTCTTGTAAAAAAGAAAAGTAATAAAATAATAATGCCACGGTTGTCGTTGTAAACGAGACGGAAAAGATTCGTGTTACCTTTTATTCAAGGCTATAAAATTTCGCGGGTCTAATGAAGCGGTGATCGTTGTGGATTGTATTAACGACATAGTTTTTCAAGTAATATGAACATTTTAGTAACCCGGTTTAGCTGTGCGGGAATGAAGGGAATAGGCATAAGAGCTTTTTTTTTTTTTTTCGTTACCCCGCTGAAAAAATCCAAGTTATAAATTTGTTTTATTCATCGAGGGTTGATCTCTTCTTTTTAACCCATAAAACTTGACGATCCAGTTCACATACTCGATGAAAAAGAAATAGGTATATATTTATACACGAAAGTGTTCCTAAAAATGCGAGAAAAAAAAATCTCAAGCAATTAGCAAATGATTTCCGTTCTCTCTCATTAGCCATCCTTTTTACATATACCTACTCGTACGTCAATAAATTCTCGTCGGTTTTTAGTCCCAAGTATTTATTTTATAACGTGTAAAGTCGACACCGTGGAGTTACGGATCCTTTTAAAAAAGGTTGTAAAGTCCGTAGCGTTGGTCGTGTTTCTCACAGTCCTTGGCGTCCAGTTAAAGATCGGCTGGACGGTGTAATATCTGGTGAAACGAACTGCGCCAGAGTTTACCCGCTTATACCTGCAGTAGACGACGAGGCGGGGCGACGTGGGGCGAAACAAGCTGCTGGAGCAGTTGCTACGAGATAGATAAGGGGTTAGCAAGGTTCAAGCACGAGATCGCAAGATTCTTCAAATAGTTACCATTAAGAAACCTGTGGACTAGCGTTTGGCCATGCACCGAGCCTCCGTCAATAGCACCTGTTTCGCCTGCCACATTCTACCCAGTGATCTATCGCATGTCGTAAATAACGAACAACCGCAACAAGGGTCATAGTGGTAAGCTAGTTCCAGACATGGACAAGAATCGAGGGATCTGTTTAGCATTGTCTTGAAAGATATGAACGGGCTTAAAGGATTCGAAAAGTGATGATGAAAAACTTATCAATCGATTAGACAAAAATCAATCGTACATAAAAAGTTGATGACCAATGTAATCGTGTTTTCCTGATATGATTTCCTCGGGGTTTTCTAAATCCTAAATAAACCCGGATATTCGTAGGATTTCCCAGGTTGGCAGATACTTTAGTTCCCTTTGGAATGGGAGTTGCCGACAAGGCGGTCGCGATTGCAATTTGCCGATACCATTCTCCTCGGCGCAATGCTCCGTTCTGTTCTAGGTTGGGTTCGGTCAGCGGCGAGGCTCGTCGAGGTCTGCAGGTAAGGCTAGGGTGGGGTACAGATGCATCTCTGCGGTAACTACCGGCGTATCTAAGCGGCGGCCCTTCAGAGCCAACTGGTCAATGTGGATCGTCGGGCTCGGCTAAAGAAGCCAGAGCTGTCGGTATATACACAGACTCGAACGAACACCGTGGAACATACTTTCCACCGTCCACCGTCCACCGTCCACCGTCCACCGCGCACCGAGTTCGTAGCTCTATTACCCGCGAGCAACCCACCCCGATAGCAAATCGCGACTCGTTTCATTTCTTCTGCGTTAACTTGGGCTAGAATATTTCCTCTTACCAGTTCGCTTAGTCCCCTGACCAGATCCGGGAGATACGTCCGCGATACACTGCAGCCATTCGATGTATGAATTTACCCAACATATACCATTCCTATACGTATATACTCGTATATACCCCAATCGTAAACGGCAACTAATTATTCTCTATTTCGACGAAAGACTCTCTGGATGCGGAAGCTGCAGGTATCACAGAGAAACTTGAAGACTGCACGGACGTGATGCGGAATCTAGACATTTGACTAAGCCAATGTTCGAATGAATTCCATTTAAAGTAGCGGTGGAATCTTTATGGAATAAAACTGACTTAATTGGACCAGTTGTCTCGAAGGTAGTGCTTTCGAAGGAGTACCTGACACCTGGAGTATCGCTAGTCTGACACCCATTAACGAACGGTATCATTTAAACAACGGATTTCCAGGATTACATACTTCTGCAGTGTTGTATGTTGCATATTCTGCGGATAGTCTCCCCCCGATTGGATGCAGCATTAGGGTACACATACTGCAGAGATTGGGAATTCCGATGAAATAAAACACGTGCCTCGGGGTTGAGGAAGAATGTTTTTTAATTTCCCAACTCGAAACGTTACAAAAAAAAAAAACCGAAAAAGTGAAGGAAAAAAAATGAAATAAAAACATCACCTGTACGAGACCGTTCGGGCTATACAACCCGATGGTACAGTAGTTACTACGCATTCCTTAGCCAGACCACATCCCGTCCTAAGACCCATCGGCAAATGGCATCGGAGTAACGACTCTCCGGTTCTACCGTCCGCGCGGTGTTCCGTCTTTCCCGGTTTTTGTCGCACGCGGACTTGAGTGTGCTCCGTTACGCAGGTTTACGCACCGCATCAACGAGCTACCTGCAGCAGGACCCGATCTTAAAGAATAAGAAGAACCCGGCCGAATAGCCAAGGAAAGAGTGCGGCTCTTCGCGCTTTATACAGTCGTATATGCGGACCCGACCGCGGACAGGGTGGCCCTTTTGTAGCGGCGGCGCGGTGGGCTCCGCACTGCGTCTTATTACATTTCTTGTACCGTCGACGTAAGGCCCCAGGCGTTCGCGGGGCCCCACATCTGCAGCCTCGGCATCACTTGGACAGTGACTATCTCCCGCAAACGACAACGGATCATTAATGGGACTTTGTGTCGAGCAGATTTCTCTCCTCAAAGAACCCAGTGCTGCGCTGCGATATTTAATTGTCCAGCTGTTTTGATTGTAGTACATTGAAGCAATTCATGATGAGAAAAGAAGAGAATAAAAAGAAGCAAAAAAAAAACATTACACAGCGATTATCAGCGATCTTGAAGAAGAATTTCCAAGTTCTCTTTCTCTCTCTCTCTCTCTCCCTTTCTCAAGGACACCCCTATTACTCGAGAAGCGAAAACCTATCTCCGCGAGAACCGCTCGTAGTTGTTCTAGGACGTGCGCTAGACCCACGTTGCTGATAGCTGCCGAGTCCCTCGCTAGCGGTGATAACCATTATCCGGTTGACGACTGCAGGTTTCACCTTGTTTGAACAAAGAGGCAACGACGCGATTATCACCCCTCTTCGGGTTCTCATTTAGCAAGAAAAAAAGAGAAAGATGAAGAATTTTTTTCATTTATTTTTTTTCTCAAATGGATGCTTCGTTATTACTGGATCTTTTTTCATTTTTGAACTGAGACAGACAAGGGCTGTGGGTCCACGCGGACTGAGCATTAAGGTAATAAACTTTCCGGGACGAAATTTATGCGTAATCTCAGCCTGAGCTACGAGCCGTGGTTTAATGTTGCAGAGTTATGTGTCAGGCCTCCATATCTATACGTATGTGTGCTTACGTTACCGACCTAGCCCAATCTGTCGACCCACGCACCTATGCGCGGGGGAGTCGAACCGCACAATACTACTACACCCAGATCCCTTACCTACGAGTATAAGGTGAACACTCAGGACCCCCAGACCTACGCTATATCCTTACCCCTCGCAGGAGGGGCGACGATGCGTGGGTCACAATGCCCCCAGGGTATTCTCGGCCTGGTCGCTTATACTCGTTATGGGAACCGCATGGGATATTGTTGTGAGACTCTGTGCATGTACTATGCAGATGCCTCCGCGATATCGGTTCTTCATTGTGAGTCATTTAACAGTTTATAGTTGGTACAAGTTCGAACTCGAAGCCGCGATCGGCTACAGGGTGATTCAAGGGACGCCTTCCTTAACCGCCTTCTCTCCGTTTATTCGCGGTTTCCTGTCTTCCATCCAGGGGTTAAAACTGGAATAAGGGAGTGGAGATGCCGGGGTAAGACAAAGTGTCTCCTTTCTCGCGAATCGGAGTCATTACCAGTAGTAGGAATGGGTAATGCAGGGGCATTCAGGGAATGAGGCGAGCCGTCATTACCGGCCCCGGGGCCCCTACGGCACACTTTAACGAGGAAGAAGAGTAAGAAATAATCCTCGGGGGAGGTCGAAGCCACCCACAGCGACGTTCTTGACTTCGTATTTCCCGACGTTCTTACATTTGTCTCCTCGCCACCCTAGGCCCCCGCTTCGACTACCTTAATGGTGCAGAAGCTCCTGCAGGAAACAATCGTATATTGCCTCCGCAGCTGGAACATTTAAACCCCTCAGTAACTCCTGAGAAGAGTTATAACATCGCGATATCTCATTTCCGAACTTCCATAAGAATAAGTTCTTAATTTCACTTATTTTCACCACATAACGAAATATTATTCTCTGATTTCAGGAGGACTACAGTCGACGTAGACGTCTATCTACCCCTAGCGGAAGTCCCAGCCCCCCGAGACCTGCGAGGCTTTCTCAATCGACGGGTACCCTAACCAGAGAGGAGGAACCTTTTCGCGAAACTAAGAATACCTTGACCAGAGAAAACCAGCCACAGGAAGCCGAGAGCAAGGGATGGTTCAAATCGATTTCCAGGAAAAACAAATCGAACATAAAAGTAAGCGAATCGTACTTTCTCAGGGGGTTATGGACTGTACAGCTAGAAGATGCTGTTTGATGTCTTTTGATGCGTTATTTGATTGTGTAACGTTCAGAAATGCCAAAGTTCTTCGCACAACACCCTCGCGGAAGAAATTTTAGACTCTCATCGTTAAGGTGTTGGTTTCATTCGACGACCTTGTAGATCGAATCGGTAACGGTTATCCGTAGCGGATGATGCAAGTTTTAAATTGACCGGGGCCTCGTCCCTGCGTTTGGTCCGTTCCGAAAGTAAATTCTTTCATCATTCAGTTCCATGCCGGGACGCGTGAATCACGTGATTAAAAATCTCTCGAGTATCGGTGGTATACGCGAGTAACGAACCCTAGGAAACGCTGGACCGTGGGTAGTTACGTAACGAAAAATCCGGTCTTTCGATTCGGACCTCCAGGTACCTTATACCTGCAGGTATACTTTATTCGAGGCGAACGCAAAGTGGAGAAAGCGCCGCGGAACGATATAAAGAGAAAAAGAAAGAACCAAACGTCATTGACCAAAGTATGGTGGTCAGAGAACTGAATGTTTCTGCGCGTTTATCTCAGATGGAAGGATCTAATATTAATTTATACGGTTTTAGTATTGTTAGAAAATTTTTGGCGGATTTACTGACGACTGTTTCTGACATATGGTATTTCCTGTTATGCAATATCACCGGTCGCGAATTCTTCGCGGTCAAGTAAGCCCGACCGCGCTTGATAGTTGCCGACGTTGAAAGCGCCTCGAAGGGATCAATTTTGCCAACCCAACACCAACCTCCGTTCGTTGACTCCGGATCAAATTCAGAATTTTTGGTTGGAATGAGGGTCTCCGCTGACTGTTACGTAATCGGTAATCCATACCCAGAAAAACAAGCGTCGTCGTTGAAGGAACAACAATTGGGCCACTTGTAACAACAATCCTTAATCGATATCGCACACACTTTCCTATCGGGACAATTCTTTTACAATATCGGTTATATTATGTACACTTTGCTCACTGTCGAAAAATCAAATTCATTTGTATGTGAGTTACTACAAATTCGCACATTTATTCATTCAAAGTTGCATCGTAAATCGCGGAAGGAGAGACGACGATCTATAAAATAAAAAAAATAAAAAAATACGAGACGTATGTGTGCCCGCAAAATTTTCCCGCGATGTATGTAGGTGCAATTTTAGTACAGGTTCGAGGTAAGCGCGATCGCGATCGCGATCGGCTTGATTTTGACCTAAGAATAGTTTGTGTGTAGGGTAGGTATAGAGCTCGACAGATCCCGTAGTTAATCTCGTGATTAAATTAAACCACAGACTGCGAAGTTAGTTGAGCATTTAATCAAACTGGTAATTGGTGGTTGTTCTATCCTAATGGGGCCCCGTCAGCCGGGCCTTGCGTCCTTACGTCACGACCATTGACCGATGAACGTACCTGACCGAGGTACAGACTGTACTTAGCCTCGCACTTGGAAAGTGTTTGAAATCGCCTTCGAAGAATTGATCTCAAGCATTATTTATAACGAATGCAATACCTAATAGCTAATAAGTAATAGTCAGCCGCATGTACACTGCCGAACAACTTTCATACAACAGCTATGCGCCTTCGTATACGTAATACCCACTGCAGAGAAGGAAATGGGCGGAATATTCAGGAGACTCAAGTTAAAAGCTGTAAAATCTTACGTACCATGTATGTGTGTATGAAATGTTAGTTATAACTTTTCTCAGGAAAGTGTGTGCGGTTTTTTATTACTCGAGAAAAATTATGTAATAAAATATTCTACTCATGCGGTAAAAATTGGCAATTAATCGACAGTGAATTTCGTTGAAATCTTTCTACACCTAATTTTCCATGTATAAAAGCATCCAAAAAATTTTCATTAATTTGTACAAACCGATGTCGAGAGTTTAAAATTTTTTTTTTTTTCCACGATGATAGGAACTAAGCATCCCGCTTTCTTGGGACATTAAAAGTATCGAAGGTTTTCGGTTAGCTGACATATTAATAACGTTAATTTGTTACAGCAAGTGGATAAAAAGCCCAGAATACCCGAAAGCGAAATTTTAACGACCGGAACCGAGGACGAAGGAGGTTCTTCAGTGCCGGAGCGGGTCTCCGTGCAAAAGAACCTCCGCTTCTTCGGAGACACGGACCAAGAATCAGTTTCATCGAATCGAGAACGCAGGTAATATATTACAGGATAATAAAAATACAGCATTAACAAACGCTGAAGATCGCTTTCTTTTATCTAAGAAATTTTTATCCATTATTTGTTCAGAAATAAACGAGCAGACGACCATGCCAATAATCTAAGGCGTGATGCGACTAATTCTAGAAGTCATTCAAGCTCGGGGCTAGCAGTGCCACCGCGGAAGCCCCCCAGGTTAGCCGAGAGTGCTCTTTCATCGGGAGAGAGCACAACGGGAGATAGTAGTCAGCAAAGTCAAAATTCCCAGAGGTCTCAACGGTCCGTTGTCTACCTCCACGCAGCCACTGGTAATTGTGTTAATAATTATGTGATTAGATGATTAGACGAAGTTATAATAGATGAAAAAGGAGGGACAAAATGATTATTAACCGAGCTGAATCTTTGTCACTTTTCACGATATAGTCGGAGAAATTCCTGGACCAAACGAGAGACGCAGAGCTGCGAGTCGAGAAGAATTAAACCGACCTCTGCAACCCCAAACAAGGACGGTTTCTAGGAGTGTAAGCGTCCTTGCACCGTGGAAACCGAGACATTATCGTGAACCTTTCGAGATAAACTATGAACAACAACAACAAAAACCCGTAGCTACGATGCGCCGCAGACATCGAAGCCGGGAAACTCTCAGTCGTCGCGGTAAAGACGCTCGCCGAAGCAGAGATAATCTCTCAAAAACAGGTAAACGAAGATTTGATTGATACTGGGAATTCCGGCTAACAATTTACACAGAGAGAAGAGATTCGTTAATTTTTTAAATAAATATCCAAATAGCAATATATATGCAGCATTAAAATTCAAAACGGTGGTATTTGTAGCCAAATCCGTGAACGTGGGGAAAAATGAAATCATACGAATTTGAGGAAAACATCGATACTTGTTAATGAAATTGGTAATTAATTGACCCGTTTATCGAAGCTGAACGTTTTCTATCGGTGACAAAATTTATGTTTCTTATTTGAAAAAATTTTTCAACAGGTACAATCAGCCGCAGCACACTCAAGTCGAAGGACAAGCAAAAGGTGGATAGAACTGTGTCGACGGAATCCCTTGCGAATAAATCGAGAAGTGGAAGTTCAAGGCCGGATTTAAATCGGTCAACATCCGTACCAAGGGATCCAAACAAGAGTGCCGGATGGTTCAAGCTTAAGAGTAAAAAATCAAGGGCCTGAACAAGTCGCCGATGATCAATGCTAGTCTTGTCTTTCGTAATTAATGCGTAATTGTAAACGGTTATTCTATAATAATAATTACGTCGAAGCTATCGTTCACAAGATAACATTATTGCTGTTTTATATGAAATCAGCGATTATATAGGTATTCGTCGATTTATAAATCGTGTCGTTTGAATTATATATGTAACATATATCGAACAAAATCAATGTTAACATAAGGATTTTCTTAGAAATGGTGACCCGATTACCTTAATTACGAAATAGTCTGAAAGAATTGTTTATTCGCTGAAAGCTGTTAATAAAATTTCAAATTTATATATGAGATTAATCAATTCATTTCGATATATGCCTTGTGGAGTACAGTATATATACTACACACGCAAGTCAAAAAACTGCGTATATATAAATTAATAAACCAATAGCTGTCAATTCGCAACAGAAGTTTAGAAAATTTGATATAGTGTGATAAAACAATGAAAATAAATAAACAAATAAAATAAAAAATAACGGAAACAATTCTAAGTAAATGAAAATGCAGACTAAAAAAATTGACTGAAACTCTTTTGGAATTCTATAATTTTCGAATAATTTTGAGCAGCAGTAACTAAACGAATAAAATCACTGGCGCATGCTTTTTTTCTATGTACCTATATATCTCTCCTTCTTTTGATATCTCTCTGGTAAATTTACGGATGTAAATTTATTTTCAAACAGAAGAGATTTTGTAATGTTATTGAAAAATGTTCTAATTATATGTTTCTAACACGATTTATATAATGATAAATGTTTTCTCACTTTTATCACTCGCATGTAATACTGCTCGAAATTATTATTTAAATTTAAAAAAAAAAAGATAAATAATGAGCAGATGTCGTTAATTGTCTCATTTCTTTACTATGAATACTGTCCAATAACGCAGATTCGTAAAATTCAAACGTTTCCGCATGATATAACAATAATTCTCACTTACCGTGAATCAGAGTGCCATTCCTGTAAACTTGTACATGTACTCTACTCTACTTTAACTTAATTAAATCAAAATTACTGAAAAACTCATCTACTTAGGATATATAAGCATATTATATATAAATATATATTGTTATTAATCTACAATAGCAAGTTGTACGATTATCGCTTATACCTACCAGTTATAATAATTATGTGAATGCAATTTGTATAAGCAAGGCTTTTTGCTAGATGATTTAAACTATATGTATAATGCCTTTCAAAGAATATTGTTAAAGACAGAATAGAGGAATCGTATACCTATAATAAATATTAACGATTATTTCCCCATTGTTTTATAGTTTTTCTACGGCTTTCCTTGATGAGAATATTTTCTGTTTTTCTTTTTCATGTTTTTTTTTTTGCTGCTGTTGTAAATATCTGTACTAATCTTATTTTAGTCTTTAACGTGTCTTTAAATTTAACGCTTTTTAGTGTCGTGTATAATTTATCATAAACGAAATTGTAATTTTTGTAATAACCCGAATGCTAATTCAATTGATGTAATTGTAATGCCCTACCATTCATTGAATCTGACGTTTTCATTGAAAATTTTTAGCAGTTATTATTTATTTGATTAAAAAATATCTGCAACATTGGTTTCTTTAATACTGGATCGGTGCTAAATGCGTGTGTGTATATATGGAAGGAACTAAATTTTTTTTTTCTATTTTATTTGTATGTAAATACCGTAACTATATAATATAATGATCTACTGTTTAAATTACATGAATATTAATCTAGCTGATAGTACCGCTAATCATAAGAGAAGAGAATGTTATACACGTGCAGGAGGAGTGTGCTCCGGAACGAGTTTTATTTTGTAACACTATGAATAATAATTGAACAATAAATAAACTTAATTCCAGTGACTAATGGGTGAATTTTTCGTCTAGCGATAAATAATCGCATGAATGAGATTAAAATCAGATCCTGAAACACAACGAACTTCTCCCATTTTCAATTCAAATAATAGTTTTAAATTTTCAAATATTCAAATGTAATTCAAGTTTTAATATATCCCAGTTATTTATTCTTTCATAGAAGTGTGTGATAGGATGCTAGCAAAAACTGATCTAAAAGACTTCCAATAAGCAAACAAGAGGATTCTATATTTTCATTAGGATAGGTGAAGAAAATATGCGAGCTTTGTAGAAATATAACTTTTATTACCACGAATCACGTGATCTATAATATTAATGAAGCAATAAACAGCAGAGCAATATTTTCAGAAGTATTCAATACTCCTTGCGATAAAATTGGGAGATTAACTAACCAGCAGTTCTTGCCCGCACAGGAATAGCCGGATACTGAACTCGCCTCCACGGAAGTGCGATGGCTGACTCAATACTAGCAAGATTTCTAAAATGCTGAGTTGATCGGCCGAATCTAAAACTCGTACTGTTCATATTGCTGACTCGTGTCTGTGAATTGGACATCAACAGTAATCATCAATTTTAATCAAACGATTCCTGCAATTCATCCGCGCCTTCCACTTTGGCCAGGCAGCATAACGTAGTTCCAGCTAATATCAGTATCATGCCGATATACGTATCTAAACACCAAAAATGGTGAGAAATAAGAAGTCTGGCTGAATAGTAGGGTCAAATTTATTTACATCTTCAGCAATGATGATTTCAGGCTCTCCTTGACCGTAGGCTAGGTGATTTGGTTCATATTTAATAACATTCATCAACTAAATATAAGTATTTTGTATGTGAAATAAATACTAGCTTACTTATGTGGGATCTTTCTTCGCCTAAGAACCACCCAGCAATAGCAGTGAAGACGAAGGTAAGGGAATTTGATACTGGCACAGCGAGTGATAAATCAGTATTTTGTAGCGTCAGGAAATAAAGTACCGAACCGGTTTGATTTAGCAGAAATGGTACAATGTACTGAAATAAGAAACACTTGGTGGATGAATTGTGGAATTTTTCAAGCTGCGATTGAAACTATGTACAGAAAAATTAGATCAGAAGAAGACTGACTGAGTAAATTAAGGGGCCTTTCTAGTGTCACAGATGTAAACAATCGATTTTTGTTTTTTCCATAATCTTAAAGCTGCAAATCTTGCGAACATTTTAAGCCCTGTTTGATGAGAAAATTCTAAGAACTGACGATGCTATACATGTTTGAGTGGAGCAGTGCGCCACTGCTGATAGCCATATCTCAAACTTTAAAGCCATTTATCTCAAAACGACGTTGTTCATGTCGGTGAGCACAACATCGCGATAACCAATAATTCGAATAACTTGAATCAAGTATGCACAGGTAGAGAAGATGCCCCACTATCGTTTGGACTATACTCGGATTAATATTCAACAAATTGCGATTTCTACATCCATTTGGGACGATCTCCGTCGTGTTCACCATCCACGAAAATTTACAAAATTACAACTACTCATGAAACATATATAAATATATCCAGTAAATTTTGAATCGATATGTTTCACAGTTCTTGTTACAAAAATTCCTAAAAATCATCCATTTTTTAGAGTCTCACACCAGATAAGGCAATCTTTTGTCAGATTTTTTCGTCAAAAATTAATACAACATGAAGATAGATAAACACGAATAAAAATTATCGTTATATTCTTATTATTGAAGTGAAGAATTTCATACCTTTACAGTCGTGACAAGGAATACTATTTCTTTAGCAAATTGACTCCACGGTGTGGATGCCTTTACCGAATCCAGGCCTTCAGATCCTTTTTTAATTAATGGGTTAGTAACTCCCCATATCAGGGCAACAAGGACTAGACACGCAACGGATTCTGTGAATTTTGGGAATTATATTATGCATTTAAACTGTGGATTTTATTTATCGTCTTTGTTGTATCTTTTTTTAAGGTTAACCTTTCCTTGATGTGTAAATAAAACAATTTTGGTTTCAATGTGTGAAACAAGTTTTCGATTTTACTCACCAATGGTAACAGCCATAGTAGAGTTTTATTAGCTCTGCAGACGATTCGTATCGCATGATTTGTGTAAAACTTGTATTGTTATCAAATATTTTTCTCCTATTGGGTTATTATCGTGTCATAACAGTGTTACGTCAACTTCGAGTTTCGAGATTTATTAATTGTTTACACGCCAACTTTTAAACGTCAAAAATCGAGATATCGAAGTGCTAATTGTTTTCGTGAAATTCTAACCTAAATTAAAACATAACCTCATTATATCGTCAAATTCTTTCTAACACACCTAGTATATAATATACAAATGTATATTATAGAATGTTAATCATCCGTTTACGACTTGTGCGATCAAAGCAGTCGTGATAATGACTATTTTGTTAGGTGAAGCTAACTTTTGGACTTTTGAAGACGTTGTAAACATCAAAGACACAGACCTCGGTGCATTCCGGTAAGATCTATTATATCACATATGCATCTAGTTTTGGGCCACGAATTATTCATTAAATACTTATTATCAAACTACGTGAAACTCCCAAAATTATTTGAATCTATAGTCTTACAGTCTTAGCATCGTCTTTAACCTAATCTAAACGAGCCTAAAATTTACTCGTTATCTTATTATTCTAATCTAGTTCTTTCGCGCTTGTCACTTCTTAATGTACGCGATGGTTCAAGCTTGTTAAAAAGCATCCATAGCTAATAAAAACAGTATTAAATTCATCAGAAAACATACATTTTTTTCCTTTCATAGATACCATGACAAACGTACAGAGAATTTGTACGCCGAAGGCAAAAGGTCTTACGGTAAAAAACGGGGGATGGTGTGTGTGCCGCAAAACAAAAAGTCTAACAAGCTCAAGGATTCGATTAAATATTTAGAGGTTCGATGAATGATTCCTGTTTGATTAATGATCTAGTTGATAAATTCATTTTTTAATTTTTTTTTCTGGGGATAGTTATATTCATTTGGATTTAATCTTTTTAACAGGAACAGTTAAAAGATCATTCGGTAGTTTATTGCCAGTGGTGCGATCCTTGCGTGGTACAGTTAGTCCTTAGTTCTGGCTTGCTAATTCAGATACAAATCAATCACGCAACTGGAGATATACAGAAAATGATATTCGATAAGTACCTTGTAGGCAAGGTTTCTGATCACATGTCTGACGGTGAGAATTTTAACAAATGCCTTAATTATTGCTATGAAATTTTTTAATAGACTGCAGCTGCTTTGAATAAAAGTCGTCAGTTAAGAAGGGAGAAAGTTTTCCTTTATCGAAATTTTTATTTTCAGTAATAATAACAAAGAGTCATCTGTTATGCACGTACAATGATAATCAAGTAACTTTGGTGCATTTTACTAAACCGAAGAGACATGTGTTTGAAAAAATAAGTAGACTAGATCCCAAATTGTTACTGTTTGATTTGAGTGGACCAAACGGACGGAGATTGGATAAAAAAATTCAATTTAATAAGACTGGTGATTTGGTAAGAGTGTAATATTCACACAGTTATATTATAATACTGTGTTAAATCTTGATATATAGCTTATTTTTATGGATGCGTAGATTTTAATATGGTGGAAATCAACTATGAACGAAGTATTTCCTTGGAGTCCTGTAGTAAAGGAACACGATCGAGCTAATGTTCATCTTTATCGTCTCGTAGGGTATGTATACATTATATTACACCAACCATATTTATAATCGCAATTATACATCATTGATAAGGACCAGATGCAAGATAGGGCGAGTTATAATCATAGTTCTACTCATATGAAGCATGGAAAAATTTTAACTCAATTACAAGCCCTCTGATTCAATTTATCTTTGATTATATCCTCTTCAGCTAAGATAAAACATTCAGAAGCTTGAATATTTCATCTTGTGCATGCAAATTGCAGCTTCAATTCTAAGGAATAACAATGCCTGACTTAACTTGTTTGTTTATATTTGGCAAGTGTTATGAATTGGACATGAGCTTTTTGGGGTGGTTTCAGCGATGCGTGGTGGATGCAAGGATAGTTCAGATTCCGTTTTTTGAGGAACTTGAACTTCTCCATGGTCTATAGGTTGAAGAATAGCAGGACTGTTATCTTTCTTCGTTTTCATCATTGTTTTTGTGTTTCTTGTTCTACAAATTTCTTTATTAGCTTTTTTGTGTTGTGCCCAAGCATTTATTTTATACTGTGGTGGAGCTGATAATTCGTAAGCCTTTTGTCTGCTGATTTTTGTTGGTAATTCCCAGGTACCCTGTGTGTGTGTGTGTAAAACATTTGTCTCAAAATATCGGACCCCTTCCTTATATTAACAAGTGCATAGAACTTTAAGTATACTTCTCTACATTAGATTTATAAATTATTGTTTATTAATTTATTCAAACTATCTGAACAGTACCTTGAAGTTTCCCCAAGGAGATTGGGTCGATCTTTTTTGGCCTACTAAAATATGTCCACGATTATCAGCCATGAATTGAGTTACTTTGCAATGCTTATCGGGCCAACAAGGGTGCCAGTTTGGTACTTCCCAATTTTTTAATCTCACAGGTTTAAAAGCCTCGTTTGTCCAGTGTCCATGCCAATGCTGGGACATTACTTGAAGTGGATTTATTTACTTGAAATTTATTGGAGAACTGTTCCTAGAACACCATTTTCCTATTTTGCTTGATTATAAAATATATCAAGTACGTTGCTATGGCAATAGAGCCTTTGATTTAGTTCAGTGAGCAAGTCCCGAATTCATCCTGACTCAAGATATCCTGTTTATTAAAATTATTTGTACAGAACTTTATTTATTTGGTAATGTATTTTTTTTCAGAATAAAGGTAGAGCTCCTATGTTTTCTACGAACAGAATTCGATCCGTTATGCGTTACTTTTAGTACATATCATGAGAATATAATTCATTCTGTAGAACAGAAAGTATCTAGGAAGGTGAATAGACAATTTATATAAACAATTAACGTCAATGATTTCATATTCTATGTTGAAATGTAAAGTTATTGCATGAATAACAACATTTAAATATTATCGGTTATTGATTATAGAATGGCTTTTATAATTAGAAATTGAACATATCTATAGGGTGAAGTCACAATCGAGTGGCGAGTCTACGAAGTATCACAACAGGGTAAATTGCAAAGGCTAGCAGTTACCTCCGTTCCATTACCAACACATACCAGTTGCATAAAATTTTCACCAAATCATGATATGTTGTTGTTGTGTTGTATCGATGGCTCTGTTACGTTGCATGATCAAGCTAGGGGAACGAATAATAGTGTGAAAGCTACTTTTGTAAGTAAATTCATTTGCAATTAAGTTTATCCAAATGATAATTTCCACTTTCCCCAAAACATCTTGTCAGAATTACGTTTCCAAACTTTGCATAACAAAGAAGGGGCCAAAGCTGGAGACTATGAGGCTATATATTCTGCAATCTATTATCATCATCATTGTTGTATCTTGTTTTTCAGATTCCTACATTAGCTTCTTGGCATAGTGATGGAATGGCATTTACTATCAGCAACGAAAGAGGCCAATTTCAACATTTTGATATATCATTATCATGTTTGAGGAGTCAAATACTCAGTGAAGATGCAACGCCAGCTAATATTCTTGATCTTTCGTCGTATTTTAGGTATTTGTAGAATTAAAATTACCCTCATCTATTTTTTCAGCAATTCATTAAAAAGTTTATTGAAGAGCAGGGATGCAAATAGCTGCGAAGGTTTTTTTTTTTTTTTTTTGATTAAACATCTTTTGCTCTTTAATTGTAACATAAATTTTATTTACTGCATCCAAAGGCGTCACCAAGGTACTATTATTATACTTTTAATCAAATACTTCACTGAGTGGTCAGCCCAACGTCAAATATATCCTCTTACTTATGCAATTACCAATGTGCAGCATGAATGTTATCGGTTTTACCACATACTGTAAATAATCGTTTTTTCGATTGAAGCAGAAGTCAGCCAGCTTTACTACGAATGGAATGGAGCAAAGGAACTAATTCTCATCCCTGTCCAGAATCCTATGGCTATGGTGATTCCCTATTCTTATTACTATTCGAAAGGTTGGTCATAAATTACAAAATTGCTATGCTTTACTGATATAAAACGTTCTCTGTATTGTTTTGAAAATACCTTAGTCATCAAGTCAGTCTGATCAGTAGTATTTACAAAAAGCTATTGATCTCTAGTAATAATGGTGTTCTCAAATAGTGCAAAAATTTATTTGTTAAATATCTTCAGGGGGCCATTGGGGATAATAAAGTTTATAGAAGGAAGCAGTTTATCTGGTGACATACTTGTTCGAAGACATTTGAATCTCTCGCAAGTAGAACGTGCAACAGCTTTACTGCTGGCTTTGAATTGGGACACTCAGCCACAAGTCTGCATGCATTCCCTTAATCAAATATTAAATTATTTGTTTAAACGGCCGTTAACACCGGACAGAGAAGGTAAAAATCATTCTCAAAATGTCAGGAAAAGAACGAAGATTCACATATGAAATAGCTAGGAATTATCAAATTATCTCACTTCGATAATGTCCATAAGTTCGTAGTATGTATTTTTATTATTTTCAAGGGCTGATACAAAATGCACTGGGTAGCTTTCATATACCTATTAGACCAATAAGCCAAACAGTACAAGATGAATATGGAGAAGAAGTAAGAGACTTGACGAGGAGATTTTTTCATCACTTAATAAGGTATAAATTAAATTACCCCCAAGCCAAGATACACAAAACTATCAATTTTTTTTTATTGCAAGTCTAAAAATTCACGAAAATCTGTTATATTCCAACAGGCATCGTCTATTTGAAAAAGCTTTCAGGCTTGCTATAGATTTGAACGATCATGATCTGTTCATGGACATACATTTCTACGCTCTGATCACAAACGACACAGAAATGGCGACTGCGGCAAAGGAAAAAGCTGAACATATTCTTGTCAGATCGAATAGTTGCAGTAGTACGCGTAAGTATTAGTGAAAAGTTCCTTCAAACAGAGATCTTAATCATCATGAAATACAATCAATTTTGATACTCATTGTTTACAGATTCAACATGCTCTCGTCCATCCTGTTCTCTTTGCTCAAGCTCCGATAGTCACGCTGAGAGTGAATCTTACAGCGAAGAAAGTGAAAGCGAAGGTTCTTCGAGGAGAGAAAAAATCAGCTTAAATGTACCCTTGAAACGTAGTCATATCAAAAGCGTCAACAGTCATATCCCACCTTTACCTGTTTTGCATCCCCATTTGTGTAGCAGAAGTAGTTTAATGTCAACATCGTTCAATGAGATTGAAACTCCCATAGTATCATCTCTCAAAAGTGACAACAATTTAATGTCAACTGCTTTCAATGTACCCAGCGTTAGTACGGGATCCGAATCCTTTAATAATTTATCTGTAAATGCTATTTGTAGCAGCGATTCTACACCCACCAATTTTATCAACACTAATACATTGCCAACGTGTGCTAACAATTCTACAAAACATTCTCGTTCATTTAACGACGTGATAGGTGACTTAATGTCAACTTCTTTTAGTAATTTAACTGCCAATGATTCTGCATCGCCGGTTCTTAATCATTCTACTAATAGTATAAGTGAGAAAACATTTGATAGTAAAACGAACTCTATTCCAATTCCTATGCTTAACAATGTTTCAAACAACCAAAAGATTGCGGCATTGTTTCAAGATACCAAGAATCTGACAACCACTCTAAATGATAATTCTACTTACGAGTCTGCTTCGTTTGATAATGTTTCTAATAAATCATCGTCGTTCGGTAACATAGATTCATCTAGTATTTCAACATCTTTCAATGCTCCAACTAGCAATTTAATAAGTAAATCATACAGCGATCTTTACAATGGTTTCAATTCTACGAATAAATATAATATGAATGCAACTGCCACGTTGCATGGCGTAAAATCACCAACGTTTAATGCCCCACCTTCTAGTACCTTGGCGTCAATGCTATTTAATAATTCTGTTGCTTCAAATAAACCAACAGCTACATCATTTTACAATCCAAACGGTAGCCTGATGTCAACGTCATTTAGTAATTTCGACGATGAAATTATGTCAGAATTTGGTAACTCTGGAAAGGATCTTTTGACGGCGTCTTCTAGCAATGCTCATGATAATTCAACTATTCATAATCAGTCTTTGATCAAATCTACAAAGAAGCATTCTACGATTGAAGTACCACCACCACCATCCATTAGAAATTCATACAATTATGTTCATAATTTGCCAAACAAATGTTATCAACTTTCGCAAAGTGTTATAGGATTAGATGATATAGACGAATCAGTACAGTGCTTTCAATCCCGACCACAGAATTCAACTGCAAAGGTTTTACAGAGACAAAATTCTATAACAAGTATTCTGCAAAATCATCATAAAAACAGTCATAAGTTTCAATCAACTAGGACGTATAGAGTTAACTATGATCTTGATTTTATTCCATTTTATGGAAGTTGCGACAACTTAAGCTCCCAGCATTCTAGTACAAATCATATTAAAACGGATACTTCTGTAAACCATTTACCATCAAATTCTCGCTTACAAACTAAGTTGAACGAAAGCAAGCACTTGAAACGTAGTTTTCTGCAAAATTGTGCAAACCTTAGTATTAACAAGGAACAAAAAATGTCTTCCAATGTACCTCCACTACCTATTATCAATCCACCATTCTCTAATCCTAAGTCTAATACACATATCCCTGTTGCTGTTGAGACTTCGTCGCCAAACGAGAAGCCAAAAGTTAAATTCTCGGACACCGTGACACACATATTGGTGCCTGGATCGGTGAGACAGCATATTCTTATTAAAATTTCTTATTAATTATTTATGAGATGAAAATAACGTACATTTTACAATGTGTTGTTATGATTCACATCAGTCTTTTAAAAATTTATGTAATTACTTGGATGATATACTAAATGGAAAGAAGCATTTTATAGAAAGTATACAAAATCAAAAGACGTGTTTTATTCAATTTTTTTTTTTTTCTCTTAGGGGCAATCGTATCGACCTGTACAGAAGCGATCAGTAACACAGTTACACCCAATGGACCCTAAACGAGAGTTGGCAGAAAGCCTTCCACTTTGTCTTGGGAATGAAGATTACCTCAAAGATTTTCAACCCTTATCAAGTAAGTTTAGGGAACAAGTGTTACCATAGTTACAAGACCTTTGAAAATGAGAAATTTTTTCAATGTATACCTATGTATTAACGTTTGATGTAGTGAAGCACGTGATCCTGAAAATGTGATCTAATTTTGTGTCTTGTTTTATAGTAGACTGTGAAAGTGAAACTACCAAGGAACCACATCAAAAGCCACCAGATGAAGCAGCAAAGATCAAGATTGTTCATTTTGGGCTTTTATAATATTCAACAAGATTATATATCTATAAGTTTAATTATAGTACACTGTACAAAGCAAAAATTGCGGGAATTTAATAGAAATATTTCAATTATGATAGAAAACTGAAGCAGCTAAAAAAAATTCCTAAATTATGGGTGGACGTTTTAAAATAAAGACTGTCAGTAAGCACTGAAAGATATGTGACTTAAGTGGCAATTTCTGACTGCCGGTGAATCTGTATTATTACGTTATTCATCAATGTTCGTATTATATTTTAGATTTTTTATTGTTCTTAAATAAACGTATTTTTTAATACAAAAAAAAAATACTGTCCAGTGTGGATGAGTTATTGCAGGACAATCCCCAGGCAAGAAAAATTAATTGTCTAGCTTTTATTTAACAAAAATAATAGAGTAAAACAAACTAAAATCTTATATACAAAATCAGCGCTTCTTCTTCTTCTTAGTCGGACCACCAGCATCAGTTAGCTGAGTTTTTAGTTCCAAAAGATTCTTATCGGGAACATACCGAATCTGGTCATGTTCAGATTCATGTTTAACAACATTAACAGTCACCCCTTCTGGAAGACTTGCATCTATCATTCTAAGAAGAATGGGATACAGAGTAGTTGGCGGATTTACTATTTGCAAACTTCTAAAATAAATTTTCAACTTATATTTAGCATCAATCACAGTGCTCCGAGGCTTGAATTTTTGTATAGCAAGATGCTGCGCAGGTAAGGCCCAGCTGAAATTTAACAAAATTAAATGTGATATGTATGTACATACCATTTTAGTTACACATTAATACCAAAGTTGCATATCTATGATATGGGCATGTGTATGCTTAGACTAGAAGCTTTACATTCCTAGGATTTATCATTTAATTTTTTAGTTTTCATAGAAATGTATAGAAAATTAGATGCAGTAGTCTATTTACTTTTTGCTGAAAAGAAAACAAGGTACATTAAGTATGAATAACACGTACCTTGTGTCTACCTCAATGCCTATGTTGTTTACTAGATTATGAACAAAACTATGATAGCTTTCTAATATTGAATAATCGTATCCCCTTAATTGAATGTTCAAAACGTCATGAAGAGGTATTTTGGATTTTCCTATCTGAAATAAATAAATTACATTTGTTTAAGTTAAATTGGACAGAATTTTGGAGAACGACGGTTTACGGTTACGGAGGTTATGATGAGTTACAGAAAAAAAAATTGATGAATGAAAACAAACCTCCAAGTAGTCTGGCTCCCACAAACTGTAAGACCGGGACGATATTGACCCGATAATTTGAGGTCGGAGAGTTGATTCCACTACCTTGAATAAAAATCATAAGAATAAAAGACAAGTTTTGAGGTTAGGATGAGGTCAGGTTATACTTCACGTCTCGACTATAATAACTCATGAGATGGTTCAATGAATCGTAGGTACTGAAAATACACCTTTTTTATAATTCTAAGTGCCATATTTGTAGTGAAATTCGTAACTACAAAAAATTACATCGGTTGCATTTAAAAAGGTTATACAAGATACAACCAGCAGAAGCACATAGCAGAAGTCGCACCAATCACTCCGGGAAGCGAAATAGCATTGCCATCTCGCGATAGAATTGACGAATTACTTTTACTGCAACATGTGTACGCCTAAATATGCTCTAACGATTATATGCGATGCAAAATTATAGCGCATAATAATGACATCGGGTTTGCCATTTGAAAATGTCTAGAATAGTGAATTTTTTAAGTATTATATGCGAATCTTTATCGAGCCACTTGCAGGATATACCTACTTCGAGTTCTTCATTGGCAAATTACAATTTCTACCATTTCAGACCCCGTTTGCGGGGAAAGTAACCACCACCTAGTTCGCCCATCATTTGCTGTGAAATAATTAATTATCTTCGCAATCGTTTGTTGGTCGCTTATTACTGAATGATGGACTGATCCGTACGCTGGACGGTAATCCGTTGATTAAAAAACGATTTTTTTAAATAAGCCTAAGGAATTTCTTTACAGTTAGCCCCCCGATCGTATTACATTTGATCCATTTAACGTTTTGACTGAAGATATAGGTATGTACAAATGGTATGATTTGATGTATAAAAGGAATCAAGGAATGTACAGTTAACCCTGACGCATTTCAGTGATGTTTAATAAACATGGAATAATGTACATTTACCCACGTGTTGACGAGCAACAATATTTTTATAAGTATATTTATGATAAAGTCATGATCCGCGATGAACAGTATTTGCCGCTATTCCCAGTCGAAATAATTATACCTATCGACTTCAAGGAGTTCAAAGTCGATATAAAATAATTCTGCGAATGATTGTGGACGGCTGTGAGTGCGCTGCTATATACATATAATGAACATCCCTACTAATTGGTGATAACGGTATGTGTTTGGAAGTTCATTTGTTAGGGGGTCATATTTCACGGATTTAACGAGATAAACTTAGAACATTATAATAATCGTGGAAACGGGAAAGTCATACTATAGGCATATAGTACATGAAGCAAAGAGTTTGATAGCGTGGCGGCCGGCGTGCTCTTCGGGCGCAGCTTCCCCCTGACCTCTGTACCCCGCGTAAGTACGGAGGTTCAGTGAAGCGTTTTGCCCATTCAAGTGATCAAATATTTGGTATCGCGGATATAATTATTTGCATAACGATTCTGAGAGCGACAAAGTTTGAAAGGTACTCAATTGAAAGTATAGTGATTATACGATCTGCACAATAATGTATCTATAATTGTGGTTCAATTTTTAACGAGAGATCAAATTTCTATAATAACTAATTGTATTAGCTACCAATTTGACTTAAGAACATCATGCAACGGGCTTAGCCCGGCGAACGCAAAGTGTGTTGTAATAATTTGATAATACACATGCATCATTCCGCACTCAGTGTACGCACACAACCCCCTGAATATTATACGCGAAAAACCTGCCGCGATTCGTATCCACGATTCTACACGAATTTCGATAGGAGCAATACCTAGACATTCACACCAACACAAACACTCCTCTTCACGCATACCGTTGTAATGGAAACTCAACGTTTTTATATAGTTTAGAAAATCCTATTCGATAATTAATAGATTCATACGTATATGAGTGGAGTTACAATGTTATGAAGCTTTATCAACGAAGTACAGAATTGATTGAATAATTGGAGGAGGTTCAATTTCGGGAAAATTTCACTATCACTGTTTGCACTTTATTTATCTTACGATGAATTACACTTCACTGTAAATATATTATGTATTATATGTATGATGATCATGTGGTGAAAGGATTTTAAAAACACTTCACTTTCATGGGGGTGGTCGGGGGGGACGGTGGTGGCAGCTCCAGATGAGGGAGTTGAATTTAGGGAAAACTTCACTCACTGCTCGAACTTTTATTCATTTAATTGGCTATGAGATTTAGAAGAATATTACACTGCACTGCAAATGTATTATATGCGTGTGGATTCCATATGGTGGGCAGAATTCAAAAACACTGTATTTGCATTATACATTCGGATGATATTTATTATTATAAAAGGCTTTGTTCTATTGCTCACTACTGGTTTTATATTATATTCCACACTGCGACAGCTCTTCACTGGCACTGTGCAGTACAATTAGAAAAAAGTCTACCGCTTGACTGTCCAACTCACTATAAATAAAGTTTTTCTTCCGATGATTCTAATACGATATGTTTACGAATTGAAATATATATATTTTTATGACAATAAAATAGAAGTTTTCACTAACGAATAAATAATAGAAAGGATGCTGAGCATCGTGGTGCGCGCATGGCTGCATGTAAACAAACTTAACCTTGACACGAATTTTTATTCCTCGGCGCTTCGACGAATTATTATTTCTACGTTGATTCCGCGACTACTGAACCTATACATTTAATATAACAATCATTTTTTGAATGCGAAAATTTCGACTCGACTGAAAATCAATAATGCCGAAGCTGTAAATAGTGTTGGGGAGATTGACCGCACATTTACATACTTGGGGGTATTTCGAATTCGCCGTTCGAGTGCATGCGTCAACCATCTCGACTCAGGATTTTTTCGTATATACAAGCAGTTTTTTTTTTTTTTTTTTTTATAGACTTGAAATCTTATTACCCGGCGAAACGGCGAATTTCATAAATATTTCAAATTTCACAATATTTTTACACGATATCTCTGAAGAATTACATTTTCTGCCATTCGATAGCAGGGAGGAAACCTTCTGACTACAATGAACTCCAGAGAAAACTTTTTGCAGGGTGTGAATTGGCACGTTCGACACATGGCACAATGGCCAACATAACCAAATATTAAAGTACTTACGATAAATTTGAACACTAGCCGTATACAATCGTTGATAAATCGCCGCTCTAATTTAGATTCGCGTGTAGAGAGCAAACGCGAACTTGTTGCATCCCCCGTCCGGAGACAACTGACTGGCGTGTTGCGGTGGATCATGGGTGCCATAGTGTTACGCTGCCCCTACTGATAGATGGCAGCAGGTCGCGATAGCCTGTGCTGATTTTATGCTCATCCGCTTCGAGACTTAATTCACGGCGTAAAATCCGCGTAATATTTCCCATAATCACCCGCGGAACGCGGCTTCCGGTTAGTTGCCATTGGCTAGGGGATGCAACAGGTTCGTGTTTGTTATCCCTTCGCGCGAATCTAATTTAGAGCGACAGTTTATCTATAAACAAGTATTCCGGATTAACGTGAGTTCAGCTAATTTGTGCGTTAATTGAAGACAGTGAAATCGGCTGGTAAATATACGTAGATTATTTTCGCGATATTCGTCGCGGCTGCTTAGCCATTGTGTCAGCAAGGGATGGCAACGGTAAAAGCTAAACCACCTCCACATCCCGCTAAAATCATTCCCTACTCGTTTGTTCATTTTTATACTTAACCTCAAATCGTTGTCCGCCAAAATATGCGTACAATTAGCATAGGTTATCGCGACGTGCTACCATCTATCAGTGGGGGCAGCGTAACACTATGCCACCCATGATCCCTCGCAGCACGCCAGTCAGTTGTCTTCGGACGGGGGATGCAACAAGTTCGCGTTTGCTCTCTTCACGCGAATCTAAATGAGAGCGGCGATTTGTCGACGATTGTATACGGCCAGTGTTTAAATTTATCGTAAGTACTTTCATATTTGGTTGTGTTGGCCATTGTGTCATGTGTCGAACGTGCCAATTCACACCCTGGTAAAAGTTTTCTCTACAGTTCATTGTAGTCAGAAGGTTTCCCCCCTGCTATCGAATGGCAGAGAATGTAATTCTTCAGAGATATCGTGCAAAAATATTGTGAAATTTGAAACATTTATGGAATTCGCTGTATCGCCGGGTAGTAAGATTTCAAGTGTATAAAAAAAAACTTTGCTTGTATATGTATACGAAAAAATACTCGGTCAAGATGGTTGGCGCATGCACTCGAACGGCAAATTCGAAATACACCCAAGTATGTAAATATGCGGTCAATCTCCCTAACACTATTTACAGCTTCGGCATTATTAATTTTCAGTCGAGTCGAAATTTTTGCATTCCAAAAATGGTTGATATATTAAATGTATAGGTTCAATAGACCCGGAATCAACAGAGAAATGATAATTCGTCGAAGCGCCGAGGAATAAAAATTCGTGTCAAGGTTAAGTTTGTTTACATGCAGCCGTGCGCGCACCACGATGCTCAGCGTCCTTTTTATTATTTATTTGCTAGTGAAAACTTCTATTTTTTTGTCGTAAAAATATATATATTTGAATTCGTGAACATATCGTAGTACAATCATCGGAATAAAAACTTTATTTATAGTGAGTTGGAGAGTCAAGCGGTAGACTTTTTTTTAATTGTACTGCACAGTGCCAGTGAAGAGCTGTCGCGGTGTGGAATATAATATAAAACCAGTAGTGAGCAATACAAAAAAGCCTTTTATAATAATAAATATCATCCGAATGTATAATGCAAATACAGTGTTTTCGAATTCTGCCCACCATATGAAATCCATACGCATATAATACATTTGCAGTGCAGTGTAATATTCTTCTAAATCTCATAGCCAATTAAATAAATAAAAGTTCGAGCAGTGAGTGAAGTTTTCCCTAAATTCAACCCCCTCATCTGGAGCTGCCCCCCCCCCCCCCCGTGAAAGTGAAGTGTTTTCAAAATCTTTTCACCGATGATATTCATACATATAATATATTCGCAGTGTAGTGACCCATTCTAGCTCTCGTCCCCATCAAAGGATTATATTGGATATATACGTATTCATCGTTCCCGGAGACCTACCCGTGTATCCAGATATCCAGAGTGTGGTGAGTCTTGCAATATAAAATTCCTCGATTAATCTGCGGCCGATTCACGCGACGATTTGTCGTTAGTGTAAGCAGTAAGGCCGTTGTTTACGAACTATCTCTTTCTCTTCCTTTTCAAGTTTCTTTACATCGCGTAGCGTGGCGGTACCATTGACTATTTATCTATTGTGTTAGCTCGCGTTTTTTCTGAAAATTTCTTGTTAAATAAATCTCATTTATCGATCATTATTCTTTCTATAATTATTCCCTGATTCACAATATTTATTCAATTATTCAATTAATTCTATTATATTTCGTTGATAAAGCTTCATAACATTGTAACTCCACTCATATACGTATAAATCTCTTAATAATCGAATAGGATTTTCTAAACTAACCCGTTCTTTCCCTACAGCCATCAGCTAATATATAAAAACGGTGATGCGTGAAGAGGAGTGTTTGTGTTGGTGTAAATGTCTAGGTATTGCTCTTATCGAAATTCGTATAGAATCGTCGACACCAATCAATCGACACCAATAGTATTCAGGGGATTGTGTGCGTACACTGAGTGCGGAATGATGTATGTGTATTATCAAATTAATACAACACACTTCGCGTTCGCTGTGCTTTTTTAGTTTGAGGCGCGGGGTAGGCAGGCGGCATTATGACTGTATCATAAATATACTTATAAAAATATTATTGCTCGTCAACAATTGTCGTGAGGTTACTGGCCCTCGTGGCGTCAAAGGGTGCGCATGACTGTGTAAACGTTTTAACGAAATACGACTGCAACAGGCATTTTACATACTTAATAGATATATGCTATTTGATTAACGGAGTAGATATTGCCTATGATCTGTTGATTATATTTCCTAGTATTTTATTGTAATATTAAATCGTGATTTCGATTATGACGACTTGAATGTTACAAAGTAAAATTATTCTTGAGAAAAATTCAAAAAATGTATCTGCAACTTAAAAAATTATTCCAAAAAAATGTATCGATACTGCAATAATAGAATCCTAGAGACACTAATAATAATCAATTACGCGAAAAACTAATCGAGGTAAATTTCATCCCATCAACGACTACATCTCGTATTTTCTCTGTAAAGATCTTCGTCTTCAGAATAACTATTACGACGCCGACCACAGTCGCGCCTTACAAATCGTAGCTCGAACGTCAATCCATTGACGCCACGAGGGTCATTGACCGTATCACACCACGCTCACACACAATGTGTAAGTTATCCTTACCCCAGGTCAGTGTTTCTCTTTGTCTGGCTAGTGGCGTCATCGGATGGGAAGCTGGAGAACTAAAAAGAGCGTAAATTGGTCCGCGGGTTGCGTATCCTACGGCGTTCTGATCAGGCAAGCAAACCCTATGCCTGCCTGTATATTTCTCATTTTGTCACATTGAATTTCTGCTTCGGGATTATAAACGTTTTATACTTCCGCTTCAGATTAGAATGCGATTATTCTGTGAAATTTAGAATATATATGGAGCTTAAATTGATTCCGTAGATGCGCGTTTTCATATGTAAAAACATTCTTAATTAGATTTATTGATACGAGTTCTTAATCTCTAAAGTACAATCATATCGATATAATTATGGCTATTACATATCATATTTCAGCTGCAGTTATAGTGTTCTAATAAAAATCATTATTACATTTAATATTTACATATGCAACTAAAGATATGCTACAAATTTACACCTAAATATATGGACATCTATAATACAAATTTTTCATTAAAACTATTTCGTGGTTATTTCGACACTAAGAGGAATTACCTATTCTAATATGACAGCAGTGATATCAGGCTATTTATTTGTGGAATGTATATTCTCATTCCCTTAAAACAAAGAAAGGGGAATTTAGAATAATCATCTAAATTTATCTGGCTGATTGAAATATACGAATAAATATTCAAAGCGAATATATTTTTCCGTTATTCTAAAGGATTTTTGTCTTATATGGAAGAAATAAAAATTCACTCTTGGAGTAAATTTGAAACATCTTCACGTACAAATAGATAATTTCTCTCAGTCTGCTAACAGAAATTTTCTTTAAAAAAGAAAAACGAAGTTTAAAACACTGTGTTGTAAACAACGTCAATATCGGTGTTAATTATCGAGTCTATCTGTTGCGAGGTGTGTATCAAATTGACGTAGTTATTGTGTCCATTTCTCTCATCACTATCGGGAAAAACGTTACTGTTATTCCTCACAACGATTTTGACTTTCGCAACGACGTGATTCTGTGATAAATTCGGTGCTTTTTCCGCGGCCGCATTTTCGCAGATCTCCGCGTATATGTCTTCGGCTTTAGCTCTGGTCAGATTCGGCGGTGTAGACGATAGCACCAGACTATCCCTGACCCTGGCGTAGTTTGGCTGAAGTTCCACGTGGCTTTGATGAGTCTCGAGTACTCCAGCGGACACAGATCTTTGTACGGGTTGTTTGATGCCCCTAGTATTGCCAGGTGACGTCACATCCGGTTCAAGACTGGCGTATTTTTCCCCAGATCGCATCGCAACTTCCGGTCTCACGGCGAATGTAAAAGACGCTGACTTCTTAGCTGGGTTTCGGCTTTTACTACTTTGCGTTAACTTAGAGATCTTCTCGAGAAATCCTCCTCCGCTACTCGTTTGCTTATTCTGACTTCGTTCTGGTCTCTCTCGGCTCGCTGTCTTCTTAAGATTCTCCAAACCATCTCGAAGACTTTGCAGAATCGGTTTGGCTTCTGGCTTTGGCTTTATCTCCTTCAGGTTCAACTCTTTTTGCGGTATACTTTTCGAATGCCACATGTGCGGTGCAACTCTGGGCTCAGTTGCACGGTCGCCCATTGTCCTGCTGTTTAATAAATTCGGTGATAAAATTTTGAAGAAAACTACGTTTTGGGATGTAGTAGGCAATAGAGAAATTAATTTAAATTATTCGACAATAAGTCCGAAAGGTCTTTGTACAGTACAAACCGTATCATTCTTTAGACATTAACCATGTTCGGGAAAAACGTTTACGCGTCGCGTCTTCGAGTGACATAATGAATGGTAATTATAGTGGGTAAAATTTTAAAGATAAGGTACACGCACCAACAGGCAGCAAGTAATCTTTGCAGCTTCGGAGACGCCAGAAGGCGAGCTTCAGACGGATAGCCAAGTCGAGCTCGTCTGACCCTAGGGGCGCCAGGCCCGGAGACCACCAGCTCCAACATTTCCGGGTCATGTACAGGTCTCTCCGGTACGATGCAGCCCAAGACGATAGATCCTCTGGTAGCAGTCTCGAGTTGCATTAGTCCGGCATACTCGCGGGGAAGAGGTACCGGTAGAGGTCCAGCGACAAGTCTGACCTACGACGAAATATAAAAATTAAAAACCGTTCGACGTCATCCGTTTCAATATACGCGTACCTTCAGTGGCAGATCTCTTTTTGCTAGCTGATGCACTTTGTAGAGAACGGCGTCGCTGCAGTCAGTGTCCGAACTCCCGCTGGTACAAGTCGCGTAAAACTCGCCCCTCGCTGAGAGAGGAGCGAAAATTTCTCTACCGTGAGAATCTAAGCACTGAGCATACTGGTCTCTCTCCGATGAACCCTTTACACCGCTTATTCCGAAGGTCAGGGGGTACCGTCTCGTGTCCTGGAACACGGCGACCAGCCGTAAAACTTCCCCAGCCCGGACCGTCGTCTTCGTGTAGTGAGCCCGGAGATTACCATCCTCTGCGAATACACAGAAACGTAACATGAATGATGAAATCAAACATCGGATGAAGGAATGTACATTTCATTTTAAATTTACCAATTGATCGATTGACTTCGTTTTAACACTTGATAAAAGAAATTAAGTGATTGATACTTTTGAATATGGAACGTGCGATGACGTCACGGTTTGGCAGACCTCGAGCACGTGTCAAAGTCTCACGTGTCGGCAATGCTTTTGCATGACGATCAAATGACGTCACCTGCGCAGGGTGTAGGTATAATGTGTACCGTGCGGAGTACTTGGGGAATACTATGTAGAGTCAGAAACTCGTAAACAGCATTTGGGTCAAGAACGACAAAAGTCGAAAGGCTTATTCGCAACTGCTGCAGTTAATATCGGTTATAAGTATACCGAGTTCGAGTTTTGTAATCGATTTGGTTATGCCAGTATAACTACGGGTTCGGTGAGACATTTCTCTAACAGAAATATCAGATACTGATTTTTATCGATTTTTAATACATTGCGACGTGAATTTGTAGGCTCTTTTCTTTATGTCATAGTTTTGTGATAAGATAACAAATTTATTCGATCTCTTGCGATCAGCACAATTCAAATTCTATATCCTTCGCGATCGTCCACGTCAGTTATTTTCCGTTTAATTAGATATTACTAATCCAAAAAGCAATCCACTAATCGAAATCGTGTAACCTGCTCTCATTTGTCTAAAAAAATGATATGGAAAGATGATATACTATTCGGAAAATTAGCACCAAAATTCTGTTCAATAGAATACCCTTTTCTTTATTCGTGTCTGTCTGATAGGATGGGATCGCAATTGGTAAACATTTATCAAGTGTGAATGATACTTTAATAATCATCTCCGAGCCTGCAGGAGTCGACATGCATCGTGACGTGATCCTGAGTGGGTTTGACTGGATTATTTCCGTGTCACGGGCAACTGCTTTCCAACGTAACGAACAATCGCTGAAGATTCCAATTTTTAATTCTCCGCCTCATTGCGCGTCTATTACGTACCAACGCAGTCGATTTTTCAAGGTAACAAATATTTCTTTATATAGAAAAATGAAAACCGAGTGAAAGAGCATGTTTTTATTACTAACTAACGCGAGTGGCTCGTAAAGCTTTTGCAAATATTCGTGAAGTGAAAATTCTCGATCATCGAATGATTCTTACCCATTTTTGAGTGCGTCAGGGTGTAGGCCCTCAGAGGTGAGGTCAAAAGGAAGGCTGGTACTCCAGCTCGAACTAGGCTCTCGACTCTCCGATATACTCTCGCGCTGCCTGCGATATTAGTTCCAGATACCACGGAGAACCATCCTGAAAAATAAAAATTGCAGAATTAAAGATTGGTCGCGGTTCAATTAACGATTCGTACGATCGTAGAGTATGATTTTTCCTCGACCGCCTACAACGCACCGTGATGTTCGGTATAAAGGAAGATGCTATAATTACGATCGTATAACGCGTGTGTATATAAGAAACGAGAGAGAAAACAACGCGAGGAGATAGAAAGAGAACGAGGAAAGGGACCGTTTGATATTAATTTGCCGTTAGCGAATGAAGTGTGGTCTCTGCTACACCATATAACTACTACAGTTGTACTACTACTTATACTCGTTAACTAAACTCGAATGAGAACTTTCCCACGATATCTCATATACGCCTAAATCGGCTCGTCTCAACGGTCTGTTCTCGTGAATTCAAGTTCACACCGTGATTTTAGGCACATATACCGCGTCTCACACGTATACCCTGCACCTATTTACCTACATACATACACGTTTATTCATATTGAATTGGAAGGAATTCGTTACAAAGATCTTCAGAGAATGCACGCTATATCCTTGACTCACGCGAGCCCTAAGGACTTCTATATTATATCTGTAAATTTGTCTGTGGGTTATAAATGATAAAAAATATATAGCATTGTCAAAGTACATAAAGAGAGGATGGTATAATATATTCATTTAAAATCGAGTATCTCGATGTAAAATTTTTTTACCGATCTTCACCTCATACAACTACGATAATATATAATTGAACTGTATACCTTCTCTGCGCGAGATATGTCTTATAATAGTAATGACATCATAAAATTCAGGAGTCGATTATCCTCGGTTGAGAATTCAGTCATGAGTTACTATTCGCTATTATCGCATGTTGTTGGCTATACTGCAGGTATAATACAGCTCGGGCATCGGAGCCTAGGGGATCTCAGAGTCTATGAACGGGATAAGATCCGTGCAAGATTTATATAGATTATGGTAATGAAAGGCGATAGTGTCCGGCGATATTACCCGTATGAATTTTACGAGATAATCTCTTCATCCCACGGGCGATTAGGGTAGTTACTCCAAATACTAATTACTGGTTACAAATTGTTGAGTACAGAAATTAACCGAGCTGTGGGTTAACAACATATTTTCCTTGACACTCAACTTTGACATCTTCGTAATTACAGTTTAAATAATTTATCGACCCTCGGCTAGCAGAGCCGGCAGCGTGTAGAACCGGACGCAGACGTTTCAGTCGCGGTAATGGTATGCAACTTGAATATGTAATACGTGAGGCTCGTTTCGCTACTGTCCAAGTATGAAAGGGTTCAAAAGATTACGAACCGTTTTAATTTATTATCCATCTAATTGAGACACGCCCAATAATCCCTCGTAACTTTGATCAGTTCGGGTAGTCAAAGGAGTGCATTGAATTCTCTTTATTCAACATATACAGGAACAGGTTGAATCCAACGCTACAACAGACACGCACGGTACAAACAGCTCGTAAACTTGGGTTGTAAAATAATTGCGGTTATTATGGTCTGGCTGATTGTACCGCTATAATGTAATTAAGTTTTAATTCAACGCTGTGGTAGGCAAGAGTTCTTCCGCTGGTAGCATAAGCCCGCGTGCAGGTTTAAGGTGTTGAAGATCGTTTCTCGTTACTCTTCTAATTGTAGTTGAGGATCAACGAGGCATTTCTTTTATCCGATGTCAAGTCACGTTCCGTACCGAATAATTTACTCCCTTAAATCCTCACGCACTATAGAAAATTTTCTATCTTATTCAATAATTTCGCACCGAAGCTGGTATAGATATATCCTTACAAACTATCGGCCAGAAAGAAACGGTATCTACATAACGTACCGCGCGCAGTTCGCCGAATATGATATAGGCTTTGTGCCCGCAGGAAAAGATTCGACCAAAGATCTTAAAGATTCGGCAACGGGATACTGCCGCGCGAAGACGTGAGATTTGGTCGACTGAAACAACAAAGGATCCAATAATAATGATAATATAATAACGCAGGTGAAAAATATCGAACCGATACGAATCTCGCTGCGCAGGTTCTTTTTCATACAGATTCTTTTTATTATCTTCTTTCTTTATTTTCTTTCCTCTACGAACGATAAGACGTACCATGGTCTAGGCAAAGTCGTGTCAAAAATAGCGCCATTACTTCGCGTATCATTTTTTCAAATAATTGACAATTTCGATCTTTTTTTTTGTCGGGGCAAGAATCGAGCGAAAAACTTAAAGATTGGAATAATGAGAAGACTGAGGGAAAGAAAAATACAAAAAAGCAGCCATTCAACGTATAGCCGTTGGTTTCATAAACCAGAAATTTGTCAGTTCTAATGTCAATGAGTTAAGTGCTGTCTTTGAGTGACTTCCACTTTTAAATTAGTGTAATTACATGTATCTCGTTAGAATGAATCTTACGACAATAGCATTAAACATAATGCGCACGACATGTGAAATGAAAAGTCACGACAAAGCGAAGGTAATTGCGAAAATGGTGAGTCTAATTTGTTACATTAAAATGTTCACGAACAGAGCTCCGCGGTCCTTGGCTAATTAAAATTAATTCTAAAAATTACGAATGCGCAGGATATTACGGTCTCTCACTTTCCGTGAATGACCGTGAACAAATTACATCAAATAATTAGGTTACTCGAACGAAAGTGAACCCGTGTTAAGACACCCGAAGAGGTTATAACAGTCGTATAATAATTATGCGGCTACTAAATTTTCAGAATTATACCCGCATGATTCTGATTCTTCAAATTTCGTTATATTCCCAAGCCATTAATATCGGGTATCAATATTTTAGCGAGTTCTTATTAATGGGCAAAAAACTCTTCTCTCTATTCCACCGATCATAATTATCTCTCGTCTAATTGCAATCTTCCGGGACGAAGCCGAGATGTCTTTGCGAGCGGTTCGCGGTCCCACGTTCGGTGGGTGCGGTCCGCGAGGTACCCCTGGGGCCTTTTTGCGGAGGGCATCGGACGACGCGACGGGGTCAGTCGACTGGGGCCCTTACTTCCATCTAAGGAATGGAAAAAAAAAATCGATTTCTCGGGTCGTCTTGGTCGGCTTGCCCCCGCGCCACCGTTCTTTGCTCCATCTCTCTCCTCGTGGAGTATTCTCGACGGGTTTGCCCGCGGCGTCATTGTCTTACGGTTCGCGGTTCGTGTTTATTCATCTTTCCTTGTCTCTCCCTTCACTCTCCCTGCCGATATCTTTCTCTTACTTACAGCGAGGTATATCTGTTACGTCATTTGTAACGGAGCCTCGCGTTCGATAACGCTGGTTAATATTAAGCCGGTATCACACCGGGAGTTAGAAATGATCACGATTTAAAGCAGGGTTAGTAAAGTCAAGGAGAAGCCGCGCGGGATTCGTCCATTATATTAATTGCGAGACGTGCCGAATCGGTTCGATCTTCTAGGAGACGATAAAAATTTCGCCTTTTATATCGAAACGGGTTTTAATATCGGGCGCTAACCTAAGGTAACGTAACGTAACGTATAGTAACATAACTTCAGGAGTTGATATATATATACCTATAGAAATGTTGCAAAGGTGAACCTACTCACGCCTCCGCCGCTTGTGCAGATTACACAAGACAACGAGACTTCCTTCACTTTCCATTTCTATGCACATCCGACGTTGTTGATGCAGCCCAATGCGTTAAGTGGCATAATTATTGCGGGTATTATATCCGCTGATGGAAAAAAACTAATCGAAATAAACGTGGTCAAGGGAAAAGTGCAGAGCCACCATAGATTGAAACCACGAATTTCTTGTTTTTATTGCTGGCCAATTCCGAGTCATTCAGTTATCAAATTTTCTGAGGCAAATTTATAAAAAACGTCCAGCTAGAAGATCCACGGGGAGATGTGATAGTCGCAGAATGGGTTCGTCAATTTTGTGAATCGTAGTCGGTCAGCAATAAGATAACTATTTAATAAACTACGTTTCCATTGAATCGAATACCCACTTTCGATACATACTGAGAATTTGGTCCTGTATAAAGGCCCTAAAACGTGCAACCCGTCCGACCGAGCACGAGACGATGAAGGGCCGGACACCGGTCGAACTTTTTAGGGACCGGACCGCGGACAACGTTTTCGCATTGCTTGGCGACATTCTTAAATCAATTAGCGCGGGTCCCAAAGAACCAGGCGACCTTCGATGATCACACCACACCACGCCTTCTACGAAGTGTTCAACTCCCGAGGTCTTGGAAGTCCTGAAGACTTCGGTTGGTTTTTATCGTAGGACCAAGCTCCGCGAGGATATCGTTCTTCTTTCGGCTTTTCATAGAGAATAAATTCCCTATGGGGAACGCGAGGGCCTAGTTATTTTTGGTATTTGTTCACCACGGACTGCAAACACTGCATGGACCATTAAATTTTTTTGTAGACCAAAATGCTGCATGGGAATCGAAACAGCTTCGAAAATAGTATATCTATAAATCTTATTGTCAGAGGTTCGAATCCGGTGATTAGTTGGCAATAAAATGTTCTTTAATTGGCGTCTTTTAATTGACCTTCCGTTAGATATAGAGCATTAAATTTTTTTCTTCTCATACTCCTATATATACGATATAACTAGTTCTACATCGGTATTCCCTGCAGGCTTTACGGTCTCCTCGAAAAACCGGGTACGGGATGTACTTGTACGATTATAAACTAGTCGGTAGTATTAATTAGCAATAAGCCAATAACTCCATGTTACAAATCACGGGCCAACAACGTTACGTTATTGCTGTACCAAGCCATAATAACGAGACGAGATATACGTATCATTGATTTACGAATTTATTGAACTTGAATCGATTATTTAAACGTGATGTGAAACTACGTATGATTCATGTCATCATTATCTAAACGTATCGTTCAAGGACTTGAACAACTGCACGAAAGGGATGCTTACAATTTATGCTACTTGATCGAACAGTTTTTTGTTTTATTCTTTTTTCAAAATAACTTGATCAGTGCTTTGCACAGCGTGTCTATACGATGAGTGTAATTAAAACGTGGCTACTTTATTTCAAAATATATTTTCAGAGTTTGAAAACAGCGTGAGAAATGAGGTTTTTGTTCTACATGTAGTAATATTTCACTCTCGAGGTTCAGCAACATTATGGAACTGTCGTAACGTAGTTATCTTCGGCTGTAGGGCGATTTATAATGAACAAGCCTTAGCAAACTGAAAACCATAAGTTTCTACGTTGGATATCATAACTTAAAAATATATCTTATGCAATATACATATTTTAGCTATTCCTCACCAGCTCGGTAAGACGATAATTAAGTCCCCCGTTCAAACAAGATCGGAAAATAACTGAGGATTTAAGGCGGTTAATCACGTCGTAGTCAAGCCCTTTCTTTTTCTTCTTTTTTTATTTTCAAGTTTCTCAACTGTAAGAAATCTCTACAGCTTTCCAAGCCGTTACGGTCGACAAGGGTATAGGCTAATGTGCCCTCATAAGGTTTTCCGTCTCTTAGAGAAATTGCCTTATACCTGAGCACGTGCCACTCCGAAGTTTTTCCATTTTTTTTCTATTTCTTTTTTATTTATTTTTTTCCTTCAGCTCTATAGAATCTTTTCAGTCTGTTGACCTAGCTCGTATTCCCTGCCAGTAAATTTTGTCTCTTTTCCTTTTTCACCCCCATGAGGGAAACCCGCACGCGTACACCTGGAAGCCTGCAGTATCGAATCGTGAATAGCTTGGCCTGAACTAGGCTTACTTTATTTTATTTGAATTTTTTTTTTACACAGTTGTGAAATTCAGACCACGGTCGTTGTGCAGGATTAACGTCGGCAAAGAGCGAGAGAGGGAGCATACTATATCGTAAAGCATATTATACCTATACATATAGGTATACGTATATGAGATATTGAAAACCTCTGTAGTTGGGTAGATATTATACCTAACGAAAATTTACCGTAATAGATGTACTTAATTGACAGGGGGACGATGTTCCGCTCATGTGTTATATATCAATTTACATATGCTAATTGACAAGCGGCAATTATGAAACGGTGAAGCCGATACGAAGCCGTAGGTAGGTATATATGTACAAGTGCTGGCAAATCAATTACAATTACATTATCCTTAATAAATGTCCGTTCGTGCAACCACCGCGATCTATGTATATACCTATATACGTACGTATATACAGTCATTTTATAAAACCATTTCACTATTTATACCTATACCCTATTCTGCAAAACACGTGGTGCAACGCCGATCCACACGCGCTTAACTTAACTACCTACCTAAGGTGCTCCAGGCCGATATAAATAATGCGCGTGAGGTATTCGCGGTCACGACTCGAGACTCGAGATATATCCCGATGGGGATTCCTAGGGGTCGACGACGCAGACGGTATACCTACGTGGCGGGCGACGGTGGGTGGACGAGGACAAGGGTCACCTGGGGGCTTTCTGTGCCTTGAGGCAGATGGCCGAAGTCCTGGGGGCTCGGAGTTATCCAGGTGCTGGTGGGGTTACTTTTACAACCTTTGAATGAGAGGCCTGGAGAAATTAATCTCAATTTAAGCTCGGCGAAAGGGAAGGAGGAAATTCGTTTTCAGAAAGTTGATCCGAGGCAGTAGGTATAATCCGCGTGTCCCGCTACAAGGAATCGAGGTATAGGTACCCAGAATTCGAGAATGGGAAAAACAATTAAACCTTTTAACTTCCTTTCGCTCAATTATTTCCTCAAGACTCCCTCGGGGTAGGGAATTTTCTCTCGAATACCAAGCAGTTATTTTAATCCCGTTTAGGGGAAACCGAGAATATTTTATGTGAAATTTCAACTCTTCGTGATGATGGTGGTGGTGGTTGCTGCGGCCTTTGTTGCTGATATAACGTGTATATCGGTACTGGGATCTGAACAGCGCGTAATTCTTGTAATATAGCAATACCCATATCTTCTGGTATAATATAATATTAGTTCGGTGCGAAGTCAACCGTGAAAGTGCCGTTCTTGGTCCGGAGCGCGTGCTTTATGTAGTCAACTAACCATGCAACTTATACTTCGATTCGCGAATCGTTATTCATAGGATTGAAACGCTGAAAAGAAACGACCTCAATATACCAGCCTACGAACCTGCCAGCTCAAACATTACGACCGGTACAGGGCAATACGCTCCTGCAGCTCTCCTGTTCTCGTGCAACGTAGCTGGTATTCGAATTCAATAAATCGATGAAATTTCACTTTATCGATGCAATTCAGCCACGGCACGTCCAATGTACACGTTCGTTTGTACCCGTACCGCAAATACCAATAAAAATTGTAAGATAATATATAAACGACGTCGCAAAACGATCCAATCAACGGCCTCCATAGCAACTTGCACGTGCTTATACCGATTTCATCGATACGGAGAAATCGAACATTATGGAATACGGATGATCATGTGTGCTGCATCGCCTGTATGTAGTCCGAACATCCAGCACAAAACACGACAGATCAGATTTACTAAAAAGAACAGATTAATCCGGTCGTCTGTCTCTGAATGAAGAATTCATTTTCCTTGATTAGAAAAGGTTGCGATTTTCTTCGCATGTTCCATGAAACATTGGCAGGCGATATTTTCGGGTCGGTTGAAAAATTTGCGTAACACGTAGTTACGTCCGCGTACCATAATTTGCGGAGTCACGTAACGACCGGCCCTTAAAAAGAGAATAGTCGGCCGCAGATTTACTCATTGTAAGACAATTGAGACGTTTGCGGCCACTTTACGAACAGCGGCCAACTTCGTTCGATCATCGTGGCTGTTGGAAGCGTTACGTTTCGCCAATTTAAATCTCGTCAACTTTTTGCATCGATTTTATGAAATGCTCGTTCCATTTGCACAGGAAATCACACGATTCAATTAGTTCGTATATACACGCATATATGCAACGGGATTCAACTGGGTTTTCATTTTTATCAATATACTCAACTCGTAATTCTGCTCGAAAAATCGTGAACAAGAATATCGATGAGGTATTCTAGAATATTACGGAACGAGATCCAAATCCCCAATGAATCAGCATAGAAATAGCTACATTCGTTCCATCCTATCGTATTATTATTGAGGTTCGAAGCCATCAAGGTTCCGATCTTTACTTCGTCGGTTTCGTCCTATGAAACGGGTCATCGAACTTTTCCCAATCATCGTTCGATTGCATCAGGGTAATTAGTCGACGCCCAATCGAGTTGTAGGCCTGTCAACAGATATCGAAATATTTCCATTTTCTACGTTTTCATGAATTGAGTGATCAATGTAACATAAAACAGGGTGGCGACAGACCGGGAAAACCTGGAATAGTCAGGGAATTTTGTCAGTTCGGAAAATTTAGGGAAAATTCAGAGAATTACTTCGAAAATAGATACTACTAATCCCCCCTCCCGCAAATCCTAGATATGTCGCTATTGTTCAGGAACTGCAATAGTCTTTATTTCATTTTTTCGTCACTATATTTAACTTTCTTGTAATTTTTATTTTTTCCTCCTCACTACATGGGACAATTTTTACTTTTAATTACATTGCGGCACTGGTTATAATGCAACTGTCTAATTGTAATGTGAATTTACATTAAATGTATAGACATATAAATCACTGCAGATTTACACGATATTGTAACAACATTTACCATGATAAATGTAGTATTTAGACAACATTATCATGAGGCGTTTCATCGAATTTACATTAACTTGTAAATTATTGAATGTTCATTACTTTTCGATGTAAGAGTCCTTGATACGTGTAAAAACATTAACCGTGTGAATTCGTATTATAAATAGACAGAGACTTACAACATTGTAACAACATTATCCATTGTAAATGTATCAACGTTATCAATGAGGCGGGCATAATGCGGAAAAACATTATGCAAATGTTGATTACTCTTCAGTTGTAAGAATTTTGATATAAATTTGTAATATAATTAGACAGAGACGTTTCAAGTTTTATTTGAAAATTATTGCTCATCATTCACATTCTTATGTACGTACATACAAGTACAAATTTGAATTATAGAAACGTCGACAAAAAAAAGAGGAGAAAAAAAATTAAATTATGCATCAAATATTTTCATTCAATAATATATATATAGTTTTCTTATATATACCTATACGGAATTATATTTACAGTTCTGCAGATATCATAGACATGATATAGGTTTGGTTTATTCGTAAACGAACGGAAAAAGCTTTTCGCGATTTACATACCTATATATCTTTGTTACATTATAATATTGCGGTACATATAGGTATATCCGTTAAATGCCCCGGTGAAAGCAGTTGCATAATCCGTCGAAATTATTTTACGATTGCATTCATAATAGATACTATTAATCCCCTCACTCCCCCGCAAAGTCACCATGACTTCGCTCAACTTGATCGCGATTCTGTCGTAAGACGTCAGGGAATATCAAATTTTTATCTGGACAAAGTCAGGGAAAAGTCAGGGAATTTTATTTCAGCTGGATTGTCGCCACCCTGTAAAAGTTTCGACATCTGCAACGGAGGACGTTAGTCTCGCCCGAGTTGTGGGCCCTAATCCCTTAATATTTTATCTTAATCCTAAACCACGATATTTCCGGTGTTGAAAATATACAACCTAACAAATTCGACGTTCCGAGTCCAACACTCGTTTAAATAATCCGACAATTTCAATCGGTCAAAGCTTCGAGATCATTCGCTTATGGCAGGTAGACGTCAATCTTTTCATTTTTATTTCATCTCTAAACTTTCAAGATTCAATAGAATCGATACTCAGAGTATCTGTCACTTTTTTATTAGTCATATGAAACATGTGAAAACTTTTGAAATGTGGATCAGCAAATTTCTGCTCGGAGTTGAAGCGCCTGCGCTGATCCTATGGAAAGGTGATTTTTTTTTTTTTTTTTTTTTGCGAAGCATCTGAGTGGGAGGAACGGTCAGTGAGATACGGATTACAGTGACTAAATAAGTTATAGTCGTTAATCAAAGACTCATTGGCTGGGATCTCGGCATCTCTAAGTATACGCTGACACCGTTGCTATTTCGTCGTTATCCCCGACCACGTTTCCAATTATCGCCTGTAACATTGAAACAGCTTACTTACCGTGCTTCAGCTGTACCCATAAATTGAACAGGGATGCTTCCTGTGCACGGAGCCTGGACCATATTTCAACCAAGATACAAGTCGCTGGCAATGCTGCACACGCGCTGGAAAATATATGTATATACATATCCACGAATGTTCAACACCCGCATTATGGTCACGCAGTCATCTGACCCCGTCGAATAGTTCTGGCAATCGTTCACTCAGTAAATAAATTCCTCGAATAACGGACATCCGGAATTTCCGGACCACGACGCCCCGGCTAACGAATATCTTCTTCCTTTCGCCTTCTCTAAGCAGCAGAACTTCTTCGGTGAATCAGCCAGTTAGCTGGTATCTATATTACGGGGCACGCGTCACCGGCTTAGATCGTATAACGTAGATCATAGATCATGGGTGCTCGTAGGACAACGTGCGCCTCTCTCTTTCGATCTTTCTCTATCGTATCGTCAGCGAGCTTGATCGGTGGTATGACTCATGAAACTACACGTCGATGGTGGGTGCGAAGGTGATTTCTTTCCGTATTATAAATATGGTATTTTCCGGGAATAATACTTGCTGTGCAAGTCATTCCTTCTTCGTATCTGACAAATTTCTGTATTTATACGGAGGCTTAAACGCCGGTTGAATCCAGAGCAGCATCTTGATTGGTGATTATCCTTGGTTAGGATCAAGTCCGGAATTCCTGTGGTCGCAACTACATCAGACTGTACAAACATATACCGTGATCGATAATATACAATTACCAGCCATAAATGGCATAAGAACTACTCCTCGAGAGTACGTGAATAAATATTTGTGAATCGTAGTTATGTGTGTGAGGAGAGGTCGTTCAGAGATCGATCATCGATCTTTCGGGTTTACGTTGATCGCGGTTGACCTTATGACCTTGGACCATTATTAGGCGACTATGATCCCCGCTATTTTCTTTTTCAAAATACTCCGTTACACGTACCTGTAAGTGGTACTGGGATAGGTCTCACCTATGTTATTACGTGTTTATAACACGCGAGAAGATATATTCAGATACGATCGTACTGGTATCAAGAGACTCGGTAGAGTCTCGCGCCAAGTACATTAAAAAGAATTTTTAAGCGCGCGGCGTGAGGCTCGACGAGTCTCTATACCGGAGACATTGGATTCCGGCGGAGTGGGGGTAATAATGGTATAATGTTTTTCAATATTTAATCTTACCGCTACTATGTATTCGACGATTTGGTACGGTGGATTTTTGGTTTTCGGATGACAATCCTCAAGTTTTTGCCAATTTACTTGAAGCTAGATTTCTGTGTTTTTTTCTTCTTCTTATTCGGCATTGAAAAGGATGAAATCAAACTATATCAAGAGGTGATCGAATCTTTGGGGACATTGCTTTATTCAACAGCGTTCGAATTGATGGTGTAAAAAAAATTATGGAAAAACTAGGATTACCAGACGGGTGACCGTTACGGAAACAGTCCCATCGTAGTCTCTCATTCGTTCGGGTCTAACCGTAGCGAAAAGTTGGCATTAGGCGGGTTTTAAATTCTGTTGAATCAGTGTATCAAACATTAGGCAATATGATCAGCTGTCTAGCTAAGAAATGTTTGTTCTATCTACCTGCGGTGCTTCAAGTCTCACGTGAGCTTGTACACGATTCAACAGTGATTAATTAATAATTCCATAAGTTATTATTACGGCGAGGGCTGAGGCAAACAATATTACACGTTTCCGCGCTCGTTATTTAATACGCAGAAATGATTCACCCCCTCCGTATTGTGCCGGATGTTTCCATCCATTGTCTCCTTAAATCATCATAAGTCATGTGACTAGTCAAGAAACTTGTTATAATATCCCCATTGTATTAATAATATTCTGGAAAATGTACATGTACACCCTCGCATTTCATATCAGCTGTTACTATTGTGCGAAAGTATGAAACAAAATTGAGAAATTCATTGTAAATTAGTCAGGGTGGCGACAGACCGGGGAAAAAATCATTTTATAAATGAAAAGTACGTTTTTTTCAACCTATGAAATTATCTTACATTTTTTATCATTTTTTTTTCTTTCGAAAAGCCTGCGGAAAATTTTTTAAAAAAATCAAACCTATTTTGTAATGGAATAACGCGTTGTTCAGGAACTGCAATCGACTTTATGTCATTTTTGGTCACTATATTCAACTTTCTCGTAATTTTTTGTTTTTTATTTTTTTCCTCCTCACTACATGGGACAATTTTTACTTTTAATTACATTTCGGCACTGGTTATAATGTAACTGTCTAATTGTAATGTGAATTTACATTAAATGTATAGACATATAAATCACTGCAGATTTACACAATATCGTAACAACATTTACCATGATAAATGTAGTATTCAGACAACATTATCATGAGGCGTTTCATCGAATTTACATTAACTTGTAAATTATTAAATGTTGATTACTTTTCGATGTACGAGTCTTTGATACGTGTAAAAACATTAACCGTGTGAATTCGTATTATAAATAGACAGAGACTTACAACATTGTAACAACATTATCCATTGTAAATGTATCAACGTTATCAATGAGGCGGGCATAATGCGGAAAAACATTATGCAAATGTTGATCTTGAACTCTTCAGTTGTAAGAATTTTGATATAAATTTGTAATATAATTAGACAGAGACGTTTCAAGTTTTATTGGAAAATTATTGCTCATCATTCACATTCTTATGTACATACATACAAGTACAAATTTGAATTATAGAAACGTCGACCAAAAAAAGAGGAGAAAAAAAATTAAATTATGGATCAAATATTTTCAATCAATAATATATATAGTTCGCCACCCTGTTAATTAGATTCATAGTTTTTTTTTTTTTTATCGATTTCAAATGCACGCCATTGAATAATGCGCCGTACGACTTCGCAGATTTTGTGAATTTGGCTAAAAATTTGGTGTCTAGAATCGTGGAAACTTGAATTTTTTTTTTTTTTTTTTACTCACAGACCGTAGTCATGTAAAAAGGTACCACTACACATGTACCAAGATGTAGGGATCATGCTAAGTGGTAAACGTGTTAATAGCACGCGCCCACGTGGGCACACGCCACGAACGAGTACTTCACTTTAACGATGTTTCTCGCCAAATGTACATTTTCCATTAGCGATATGGAGTAAAAAATTCACATCAAAGGGGTGATAGCCAACAAACGCGATCTTACTCTAACTATTTACGTACGAATTTAATTAATCTATTTTGATCCTTGAATTTTGGCTTGACTGTTACAAAATCTACTAATTTCTTTTCGGTTTTGCCTAATAGTTGAATATAGTAATTAGTGATTGACGTTGTATGTACCTGTCCTTGAAGAATCGTTAACATTCGAGTGAAAGAAAAATGTGAAATAGTATAATTAACTGGCGTAACAAGAATTCGTTTCAACTCACCAGGATAGCCTTCGGGGATGACGATCTCCGGTCCAACTTTAACGTCGTGTCGATAACGATGCATGAGTAAAGTAGCCGTGACCCTCAATGACCTTGGCTGTTGCTTGTAGAGTAGAACTGGCCTGCCCCCCGTGCCTTCCAATCGCACTACCCTCGGTAGAGAAAATCTATCAAGAAATTCTCTAAGGGGCATAAAACCACCCGAGTTTGTCTCAGCCGTCGCCTCGCGGGAACTTGGCAAAGACTTTGGCAAGGAGGTACCCTCGCCGCTGGAAATCGTCGAGAATTCTCCGTTCGAAGACATATTTAGATTTTATTTTAAGTCCTAATTAGTTTTGGCGTTAAACGATGATGATGGATGCGAATTTCATCGCGAACTTTTACCGATTTTTTGCGTTTTTTTTTTTTTAGTCAAAACCTCGTTTCAGAGCTCGATTTACGGGCGAAATTACATTCACTAACTTTCAAGAGACAATTACTGACGCGGGGTTTGCCTGGTGACAGGTAAACGGGGTGTAATTGTTTTTATTGTACCACGAAGATGTGGTTTTTAGAAATTTTTTTCACGTACCTACTTAACGCGACGATTTGTTGACCACGGAAACGTCGAGGATTCGTCAGTATATATAATAAACAGGTTTGTTAGACACTTTCTTCGGTTATGTCACCGCAAAGACACTAAGAACTATTACTGTCACTTTCTGTCGGCATTAATCGGTGAGAATCGGAAGTTCAGACGGTGTCACGCCTCGAGAACGTTCGTTCGCCAGTTCGGTTAAGAAACTAAACAGATTTTGTATTCCTATAGATCTGCGCTCTACCGCGTTTATATCCACTTTCGAACTTGACAGTCCCAAGTCAACTAAAGTCAGTTCAAGTTAGTCTTCATCTTTTTCACTGAACGATATCTATTGCCTTAGGCAATAGCACGCAGTGAAGGTTACGACGTGACTAATTAAAATTTATTCAACACTGTTCAAAAAAACACCAAACGATTCTACGTTCACACATCAGCAGAATTTTCTTCGCCGAGTTCTTTCCGAGTATAATATCACATTGACACAATTGAAGAGCACCTGCAGATCCAGACGCAACATTTAGAACTGCAATTATTCCAAAAATTTATCTCCGTTGATAAAATTTTTACTTTTCTGCATTCGAAGTGTTCTTCTTCTATTTCTGCACGATCAACGGCCAGTAGTCTTCTCAATGGTTAACTGCCTCTTCCGGATACTTTGCATCCCTTAAGATTCACGATCCATTCACGGTTGATCGATCGACGGATCGTGATCATTTGTACGATTGATGGAATCCTATCATCGATTCACTACGCGAAAGGGATTTGAATGATCCTTCATTTGCAGAAGCTCCTTATTATTATCAAGCTTCACTGACGTTTCTACATACGGAAATACGAGGTGGAAATTAATAACCCTATCCTCCTCGGGGGTCGACGCTTCGTATTCTAAAACGTAAAGAAACAATAATAGATTGAGCTCTTTTTAATTGGACCAGCAGATCATGTTATCTCTATTGTTACTAGACGTTACTCCGTTTTTATTTATTTTTTTTTGATTTTTTGTTCGTCTAATCAGATGATCATTATCAAAGATAAAATAATGAATAATGATTAGAGATGCGAAGCTCTTCGATCACTTGCTATTTCATACCACCAGAGGTAATAAATATCTCTCAACGAGCATTAATATCCGTTGATTTAAAATCCAAGATTCTGTAAAATGATAGCGGGTGAGAAATCACGTGAAACTATAAGGTATAGGTATATGAAATACGAAAGACCCTTGGTCATCCTCGAGTCCGATAAACTGAGACTAAATTCGAATTCAGAAAACTAAAAAAAAAACTAATCAGTATAGTAACAAGGCCAATCAAGCTGTCAAAACGTATTCGGTTTGTCGTACTTTTCAGGAAAGATGTGATCGTGGCGGAGGACGCGAAGTCACTGACGCCGGTCATGAGGCGAGTGGCGTGTAAGAGGAGGTCTGCCAGGCTTTAGGCTCCCCTCCGTTCCCCTCAAATTCGCTCAGTCCTCCCACCAAACCCAGCAAAACATCGGCAACGGTGCCTATTTGTAAAACCATCCTATTGTGTTCTACGTTTTCTCGTTTCGTATACTATATCCATCGAGACGTGTCTTGCATACGATATATACTTCCAATCTCTAAAGTATCGACGATTCACGACACGGCATTATTTATTCCAGTTCCACATCGTGCGCTCAGCTATCGTCCGCGGATTACTTATACTCTAATTATCGGTAATTACACCTCAGACATGACAAGAAGACGAGCTTTAGTCCGAGGGGGTAACGGTCAGCCATAAATCTGACAATTATAAATCCGGATGCACGATGTGCTATGAGATTCTAGTTCAGCGGATGGATTAGGCGTAAAGAAAAAACAACCGTGGGCATCGATGAGCGCGAATATGTGCAAACGCGAAGTTCCGTAGATTTCGCACTTCAAATCTATGGTCAGACTAATTAAGTAAGGTGTAGTCTGTAGTCCACTGAAAGGTACTTAGGCATTGGATAAGAGGGATTAAGCGCGGAGGCAGAAGAGCATTAGTCCTCTGCATATCAACTAGTCACATTGCGCTGCGTTACGAAACTAATCTGCAGGAAGGATCATTGAAGTTTGCTGTCGGCCTTGTCCGACGCGCGATGTCGCAGTTTCGTTGAACAGAACGCGATATTCCCACGGTGAGAAATCTCGAGGCAGCAGCAGCTGAAGCGGGTTGTCAGTGGTTATAGCAGCCGTATAGTAGTAGCTACAGCAAGCATCAACAGCATCGGCACAAGGTGCAGCAGGTTCGCGCGGCAAGGACGAGGTCGTCATTTTAGATATAAATACGTGAACAATTATTACCGCAGCGCTAGGCTCCTCCAGCCTCCAGGGTGTGCCTTCGCGGCCACCGCAGCTGAGAAAATGGAACGGGGTTCATGGTCTGCATCTCAAGATCAAGGAGAGGTGAAACGAAGAAACTCGTTATCTTCGTTTCTCGTAGAGAGGAGAGTCATGCGGATCGTTATTTTTCGTCGGAGTCAAAAGTCACTCAGATTTAGCTAGCAGATATAAAATCGGTCTTATATTTCCCGTGGGAATTCCGCAAAAGTATTAATTCGGTAAATAACCACTGCGGTTTCCATTGTTTTTTCTTTCTTTTGTTTTTCCTCTTTTCCTTTTCATCACCGATCAGCAAAAGCCCAGGATACACATTTCAGTTCTTTGATCATCGCCGGATAAAACCTCCCTCGATCGATGCTCCTCCTGCAGCCTGGCAGCAACATGCGGACCGGTTCGGAGTTCTCGATCTCGAAATTTCTTCTTCATTAAGGTTTAATTCCGATCCGTATAGTCGTTCTCCTCGGTGCTAATGAATCAAATAATGCAACTGGGCTACGCGTGGATGTCTGTTGGGTATATAGCGATCGGTGATTTGGCACATTTACCCCACACATTAGAAGCGAATAATAATGCGCGAGGCGTGCGTCCTAATTGGCAGCGCGGTTGTCGAACCTTTTTTGTCTGTGAGGCAGAAGCGTAGTCCTGCAAATGACACGGCCGATGTCCCTCGTTCGTTTAAAGTCAGACGACTCGTCCTGAACAATTAAAGAGTCGCAGTTTTAAGAAAGTTAACACACAAGGAGTAAGAGTTATTCTTAAAAACCGGCAAAGGGTGGGACAAAGAGTTTGAGATTACGATTAGCGAGTTCTCGTTCTCCGTGCGCAGAGCTCGTGTGGATGGCGTCAAGGACGCCTGCCGGGTTGAACCACCTTTTGTTCCTCATCTTCCAGGAATTACCAGGCAACTCTGTAAGAAGACTACAGTGTACTCAGAAGTTGAGTCCTAGTCAGCGGCTGGACATTAAATAATTCTGTTACATTCTAACGGCGCTTAACCCGAGTTCAAGCCCTGTTAGAGAGCAAAAATACACAGTGAACGAGTTCCGAACGGGTCTCAGACGGCGTTAGATATATATACGTATGATACGAAGCCGGGGGAGATATGTGGAGGATAACGGATGCCGGTTAATACCGACGAAAAACGGACATAGATAGCCAGCTACTGCAAAGGTGTAAGTAGGCAATGCGAGTCATTAGCGAATGCGAAGTTAAAAGAAGAAGGAAAACTGTACACGCACCTATGCTAGTAGGAATAGGCGGGTTAATTACAAGACGCGAAGTCGCAACCGAGGCGCTCGATACTTCGAGGATATATTTTCTTTTTCAACATAACACTGTGTCCCTTAAGCATTGCCAATCCCGGGAGCAGAATACCCAACGCGAATGCGCGAGGGCGGTTGCTTATAGTTTTGCACGAGTAGCGAGGGTTACGAACAAACGAAAATCTGCCGAATAAGGAGCGCTTCTTCAAAGATTCTCAAGACCAGAGTCAACAATTCATTTCAAATTCCGCTCGCTCACTCCAAAAAATATAACCTAAGTCATAATAAAATAATTGTATCGCTATATGGGGCTCGAACAGCGTTAAGTAGACGCGGAAACGGGAAATAGAATCCTTCGATAGTTAGAGTAAAGTCTTTTTCTCTTATTCCCTGAACTGTTGCCAGTCCCAGGAACAGATTGAACCTACCTAAGGCTAAGGCTGACGAACGGAGACGCGCGGGGGCGGCTACAACTTCGGAACTGACTAGCGGGAGTTGCGAGTAAACGATGTGGATTTTATCGGTTCTTAGAGACGCGAAATACGGCCTAACATTGCGCAAACCTAAGGCGTAAAGGGCTGAGGATATGTGGCGCTATTCTCTCTTCGCCGATTCGCGTAGGTCTTTCGCGTGGGCAGTGGATAGCAAATAGTGCGCAAACAATGGCGGTAATAACTCGATAAGACCTACCGCGAGGATGTAGCCGCCTAAGACCACATCTTCTTCGTTGGTCAGTGGGTGCAGTGATTAGCGCTGAAATGCCTCCGCGTTTATTCGTGAGCTTCGAGGCACGGCTACCGCAAAACGTGAAACGTTAAACGTTAAACGCGAAACGTGATTAAAGCAGGATTGAGTTTGCTCGAAAGACTCGAACGCGAGTCTGCTCGTTGCCTTCACTACTCGTGGGCCTTGCTTGCCTCTAGATGTAATTGCAAGGTACTTGGTATTTTTTATCGTCTCCGCGCACCGTCACGTTAAGCGAACACTTCTCATCTTATTGTTGTCTGGTATTCTCGCCTTTATGGCGAAATGGCCAGCCAAGAGATGGACTTTTAAGAAATTCAAATGGAAATGAACAGTAGGCAATAACCGCCGTTTGCTTCGCTGACTAGAGTCAAGTCAAGAACCAAATCCACCCAGAGTTTTATCATCCTTAATCCCGAAATATTGTTATGTCGATTACGTTTCCCAGCAACCCCCCCACGCGCTAATCCCATCTAAATCACATATTCCATTCAGAAAACGAGAATAATGAATATCGATACAAGTCCTCGTCGTACAACCTAGGGCTCTTTACCCGGACCTTGACTCTGACTCTCCGCAAGGGGTCCGACGATTAAGTTGCCTCTCTCGCCGAATATCTCTTCGACCACTTATACAAAGAGATTTACCTTGAGCCAAGAGCAAGAGCCCGCGGGTATCTGTCCACGCCTTGGTTATATGAGCTTTAGAAAAATGTTCACCACCTTCGGAGCAGCATGCAATGAAAATGAACATTCGTATGCGTGCCTCGAAGTCATATAGACGCTGCGTCAATATATGGTACGTGCATACCTTTCAAATATTTACACATCGGCGAATATCACAGTTGATATTCGGCAAGGGATTGTCGGCAGAGTAGAGTTGGAGCATCGGAACATTGACCCTAAAAATTAATATTGTTATTCCAGAAATCCGGGACACTTTCGTTAGGCGCTTATTGTACACTGTGAATTTTGCCTTCAGACAGCGAGCTCGTGCATCGTATATGCGGTCAAGAATTCCGTACTTAAATCCACAAACTAAGATAATGCGAGGCCTTCTCGGTACTATGTATGCTTTATCGTGTGAATACGAGTCGCGAGGTGGTGCGATAAAAACGAATAACGCGTACGGGAGATGAGAGATAAAATCATGATGCAAAATAACTTTATCCTCGAATGTGTTAAGACGGTGAAAAGAAATAAAGAAATTTAAGTAAAAAAAATTTTTAAATTACGGTGATCATTTTTCAGCCGAGGTTTTTTGTACGGACAAGGTTACCGCGCCATTGTTTCAGTAGATTATAACGAAGTGTAAGCGAGATGAAAGTAGCACGAGATTGAAAAAGACATAAGTCAATTTTATATCTTATTCCTCGATTATTACTCAGGGAGGCTACCAAATCCTTTTTGCAAAAATAATCGAACTCCGTAATGGCGCAGGATGGGATCTCTACCCCTGAAGCTAAGACGATTGAAAAAAGTGCATTCGATCAATATGCTAATTTTTAATATTTAAATGCACGGTCGCGTCTTTATGATATTATCATAAAAACATGGTCTACTGCGCGTCGAATTTAGACGCAATCCTCATACCTCTGCAGACATTATATACCTTACCTTATGCTCCTTTCGAAATTAACATTAGCACCATCGACTCGTTATATACAGCCGCCTTATTGTTCGTCTGGCACACGTGGGTGCCTAATTTATTATTAGACGTTTCAAGTAACAATTAACGGACGTCAAATTATGCGCAAAGTTAAGCGTCCGATTCGATCGCTAGGTTTGCTCCTTAACGTCGTTGTCTCATTGTTAGATAACAAGATTTTGGAGCTATCGGAAAAGATACCTATTCCTATATCGGGTCCGGGTAAAATTTGAGAAACTAAACACGTGCGACGATCGAGGTGACCGTGCCGTAATGTTGTCTCAATCGGTCAGATCAATTCTTGGTCTTCTTAACAAGCGGGCGAGTAAATAAATGTAATCGATGAGTCACTTGTGCCGCGCGGTCGCAAGTTACATGGAATAGTACGGCGTTAGCTAACGACAAGTCCAACTTGCCACTCGGCTAGTCTTACCCATCGCGGGTAGAATGAGAAATAAAAAGAAAAGTAAATAGCTGCTGTTTAAAGTTACGCAGAAACATGAAACTGGCCACTGCTCCGGCGTAACAAAATACCCAGAATTTTCTAGTTTCTCGATATTGCACCCCCACCGCAATAAACGGCCTTCGATATTCGATTGATAGACGCCCAAGTAAGTCTACCTTTGCATATCAACTTTGCTGAAAATTTTTACTGCTGACGGTTGGAAATCGCTTGAATTCCTCCGGTTTTCTCACACATTTTATATTCACAGTCGACCCCGTTTCTGCACCGAGCTTCGCTATGAAACGATTAACCCTACGATTGCATTACGTATTACGTATACATTAGTTGCTAAACATTATTAGATGCGATTGGCAGAATTTATATCTACCTATAATATTGCCACATAGACTTTGCCGCGTTTGTTAGGAATAAATTAACAAACATTAGCACTACATAAAATGAGACATCACGTAGGACAGGACGCGTGCGTACAATGGCCTATGTTCACTAAGAACGGGCTTCTTTACTCTTTTGGCAATCGCTTAAATCGTTTCAGGAATAACAATCGGATAATCTTCGGCTCATACCTCACGACTTATTCATCAATACTGATCGGGACTACATTTGCATAAAATATTTAAAAGCTGTAAGCGTTGAGCTTACGGTTTATTCACGAGGTTTGTCACCTTGAATTATGGATTTAACTTGTTGATACCTACTTGCCCGTACGTATAAATTGTATGCCTATCTTCATAGTACCTTCTGCACATGCATATTATTATCTACTATATGAGTTATCGCTCGAGAAGCCAGTAATCTGTGGATTATAAAGACGGTACGTATACGTTGAGTTATTGTCGTGTGAACGCGTATTTTATTTTTCTTTCGTGTGTCTTTATATCGTTCGGACGTGCAGTGGTCAGTCCGTCGCGTTTGCTGAGAAACTGCAGATTGAAGCAATCGTCAGCTGTAGCAGCTTGATTTTCCATCCTGTGCAGTGTCGACGTTATTATCCGCTTTCCCTCGATCGTCATTGAGTTTAGAATAAAAAGAGGTAACAGCCCGCAATAAGAATTTCGCAAAGCTCAATGAGCCTTGATTAGCGGAATCACGGTAAACGTAATAATCAATTCGCCTAATCGACATCTCCTGGTATTACGATTTGGCAGTGTTCTCAGAACATCAGACCGTCCTTTCACACTTGAGTCTGACGGTATTTCCTTCCGTTCCCGCAACGCAGCCGGTCGTTACGTTTGTCCTTAATCGACGTTCAGTCATTCGATCGATTTCCGCCGTATTGCAAATCGCGGATTTCCCAAATTCCAGTCCGAACACTGAACGCAAACGAACGAATGAAAAGATGATTTTCCAAATTCATATGATGACGTTGACCGTTCAAGGTCAGACTGCAATGTCTCTGCTGCACTTACGTCGTGAGAATAAATGTTAAGATACCGCGATGAGAGATACTCGAAGTTGATGCTGGTCCATACGAATACTATTAACGACAGCCATCGGCAAGACTGTTTCAATCTCATTTACAATCTCTTTCTCTCTGTTGCGGTAAGAGGGTGGGGATTTTTTGACGCGTAGGCTAACCAGTATTTCCTGGCGTGAACAAACTCATTTGCGCTCGAGAGCGAGCATAAACGAAAGTGTAAATGGAGAAGGTTGCAGATTCAACGAAAGGATAATTCGTTCAGAGGTGTCGCAAGAAACGACGAGCCCGGGAAACAAGTAGCGAAGAAATTTCGTCGCGGACAGAAAAAAAAAATATGCGATATGCTTGATTCGTCAGAACTTTGACCTACGCACAAAAGTCGTTTTCGCCATATAATCGCAGAGAAATCGTCTCACCATCAGAGTTACATTAAAAAGCTGTTCTCTTCAGCCTCTAATCTAATCCCACGAAATCCGATATACCACTGAAACTAAACTAACAATAAGTTGGTCTGGTCTCAAGTAACTCGCTTAGACATCCCGAGCAGCTGACCACTTTTGGTTGCAAACGGTTACGGACCTTCTTGATAAAAACGCTCGGACGACGAGTCCGATACCTTTTTTTCCCCTTTCCTCATCCCCGTCGTTTCTTTTCCGTATTTTGCTCCACACGCGGACAAAACATGGTTGGTATATCGCATATACATGCGAGAGGAAAGAGAGAGAGAGAGAGAGAGCGAGAAGATGAGGCAGGAGCTTTCGGTGCACCTTTTCCTTCCTCCCTCTCGCGGCTGGGCTTAACAGGCATTTGCATTGTAATCCGAGCGCCTAATGACTATGATTGCTGTGGGCGTACCAATCCTTAACTTTAATGGGCCTCCACAAAAGCCTGCTGAACCGACGAACATGAAACTTTTATCGCCTCTGCTATGAAGAGTGTAATTTTTCTCGAAAAAAACATCGCCAATTATTGTCTCTTGGCTTATTCTGGGCTGTTCCTCTCTGTCGTTAAATTGAACACACGAAACACATAACGCGTTGCCCGACTTCTTCTTCGCTAATTAAGCCTGTCTCGTCCAATATTTTTATTTCTTATTACGTTTTTGTCCCTTTCTTTTTCATCACTTTCTCGTCATCAGCTTCGTTATCATTGGTATCCAGGTCGTTCTCGTTCTCGTTCTCGTTCACGTTCACGTTCTCGTTCTCATTCTCGTTGTCGTTGTCGTTAGACTGCCAGTTCGCAATATACTCAAGTATAAAATGGCCGTCTTGTCGGAAGCCGTTGCTGATCCCTCCCGATAGCTCGTCTCAAGGCAGACGAGACAGTTCGAAATGTTGGGATGGAATTCGTGAGATCGGAGATCTTGGATCGCGAGAGACGCAGCAAAGTCCCAAGCATGTCGGCATTAACTTGTATTAATGTTGTCGATCAATTCTAAGGGACATGCATCGGCACTGGGCATATAATATTTGCATATACAGTAGGTATACATACTTGTACATTCTTATGTGTACCTGACCGCTTCTTAATAAAATATATTCCTTCAGGAATGCACATATCATACCTGCGATAAGGAACGGGACGATTATTGCTCCTCATAGCTTAAAACCCATATAATTACTAGTTTCTCAAATCTACAATACAACGCTTCGCGCAATATCTTGAGTAATTCTCAAGGGAACACGTAGGTATGTAACATTTAGCCTAGCTATTGTCTTAGGTATAGTTACGCCATTGGAATCTTCTATAGTTTAAACCGCGTAGTCATTAAACTTCAAAACTCGAAATATTTACGCGTCTTTATACCGAGTCGTTGATGTAGTGAGTTTACGACGTCAAGTTCGTTATGGAATGGTAAAGGATCTCCTCGTTGGCGTCGTTAATTAACGCGTCTACGGACCTCACAAACCGCGTCTAGCACCTAACTAACTACTTGATGTTCAGTATTATGGTGTATCTCGGTAGTGTACCTCTTCGACGTAGTTTGCAAGCTAGTATCAAACCGATTCTATATCTATACGGTTTCTTTGACAGTGGACCGCGGAGTAGTAGCTGTCATACGCCTACCAATAAGATGCTGACGCAACTTGCCGCAATCTCGGTTGCCCGGTGACTCGACTAGTCGATCGACGGGGCGCGCGGTAATTCTCTCTTTTCACTGTCACGGCTAAGAGAGGATCGGGTCCGGTCCCGGTCGGTCCCGTTACGTCCCGGGGCTCGTCAGGCCCCGACGTGTAATTTATATGTAGGTACACATGATCGTATATTGACGTGATGGCTAAAACCTAACGTCCGAACTTCACCTTCGATCCGCTCGACGAGGACGCTCATTCTGCAATCGATAATTTCGTCTGTTCTTCCTTTTTTTCAAACAAAAAATTGTACCTATTTTGATTTCATGTATTTTCCGGATTTTAAGAGATGTAAATCTCCCGTACCTACGCGTTTTGTAAGTGGACACACAATGTAGGAGTGTTCTCCTTCGGTATAAGAATTCTAATTAATATTCCTTCCTGGCAATTAATAACGTCCCGTGACACAACAGAGACGTGCCGGCACGTCGCGTATTGGTAAACAAGCTCAGCAGGCCTCGTTACGCTCAGTTACGTATATAGTGTACTAAGACATCCAGAGTATGTACATACATCGGAGTAGGTACACCTTGCCACGTAATAGGGACACCCGAGGGCGGAGGGGTAGAGGACGTGCGTGAGATCGCCAACGCCTTCGCCAAAGACTCGCTTTCACATTTCCCATGGGCATATAGCAAACGACTAACGAACGAACACCTTTGCCTATCCTAGGTGAAGATCCTCTCGGAAAAGTTGAGAATCTATTCAGTATATTGGTATATGTGAACTTGTATGAGGGGTAAATTACTGCCTGTACAGTTTACGCAACCGGTTCTTCTCTTCCCGCTGCGTGATTATTTGAAAACGGTTTTTCCATCTCGATTTTGCAAAAAAGAGTCTTCTCGACAAAAAATTGCCACGGTTCACCCCGTCGACTCAACTTCTGAGTAAACAATATTTTTGGCCAGCTGCCATTAATTACCCTGACGAATCAGCCTATCGGAAATATCGGTACCAGGAGATGATCGCGTTAGTCGGTAACGGCGCTTCACGAGGATCCCGGTCGCGTCCGGGTTTCGGAATATAGAATGAGAAAAGGTACGATGGAACCGTTGCTCCCATCAATGGAACTGATCCAACCGCAAGTTGCTCCTTTTCACAAAACGCAGTGATCAATGCGTGGAGATTCCCGTTTGCATTAATATGTTGCGTTTCATTCCCAAAGATTTTTTTAATTTTTTTTCTTCAAGAATCGTATTAAAAAGCGTACAGCTATTAGCTTCACTCATCATGCCACTTGAGTCTAATATGTTCATTAGATAATAATTACACCTTTTTGTACCCCTATCTCTGTCCCGGTCTATGACTGATATTCTCAGCCTTTAGCTAGCTCTAGAAATCTAGTCAGTCAATCACACCTATCATAGAACGAGATAGCTACCACTAGAGTCAATTTTTCTTGAGGTTATATAGCGGACGTAAATTATCGATGAAATATATCTCTCAGCCTGTAATTAGAAACATAAATATATTATAGTAGGTAGAACGCGGGACTGAGAATTACTAAAGCCTCCTTACTGAAAATGGCTTCGCTATTCGAACTGGATTCGAAGCCTGATGAAACCGAGAAGCGAATTGACGGGGCAGTTGAATTACAGTTGAATCAATAAGCGCTCCTCGGTGCAGTGACAAAGTATAGGTACTTGAGAATTCGATTCTTTTTTAGAACGAACCAAGAGGCAAAGGTCAAGACCATGTTTCTCTTACTTCGGACCGAGTCGTGCTTCAGTGACGTTGATCATCATTAGCTCAATGATTAGGAGAGCTCCTCGTGCGTCCGGCTCATTCCAGGCCGACCATCGTGTGCTTTTGCTTCTCTAGGTTTACCGTTCGAAACTACCACGGGTCTTGACCAAAGTTGTTCGTTTGCTCGTGGAACAATGACACGGTTTGGATCCGTAAACACCAATGGACTATTATCGAGACCGTACGGTAATACGTTAACTTTAACGAACTTTGAATTATTCTTATAACGAACAGTGGAAAAAGATCATCTCCGAGGCTTAGATTACTGTGGACGAGAAAATTTTTGCCAACTTTTTAGAGGTCTGAAAAATTACGGAATTATATTTCGATTACCCAATTATATAGCCTCGGCGAGGTAAAATTAGTTAAATGACTATGCATTGTTATTTGTTGGCGTAAAATGCGCGTGACTAAGACCGCGTTACAACATTTCTCTTGCAAGTAAATTGAAATTTTCCAGAAAAACGTGGCGTTTAATTCGTTATAATCGATTCACACCGGTCGTCGACACTTGGGCGATGCTTGAGCGGTGGGTGATGCACGTTCGATCCTTCGACAAGAAAGAGACGAATAATGATTCGATAGAAAAAATTAGGAAATTGAGAATGAAAAGATAATTAATGATTAAGTTAATTCAATTTTCATTTTGAAATACTCAAAGAGCAGGAAAACGCTGGGAACCGAGTCCCTCTTTGAAGTATAAGCTGGCTGGATTCAGGGTTTAAGGAATCGACGACGACGCCTGCATACGTCGAAGAGGACAAGCCGTCGGCTCGTGTTTACACAAGTGGTGGTAGGTAGGTGACTACCGCAGCTTTGTTCCCTCGGCTAATACCCACGGCGCCTATGGAGACAATTACAGAACTCCATATACGTTCATCCAGGGAGTTCATCTTTGCTAGATACAGATATACACACTCGCCAAGCATGAAAGTCATCCTTTGGTCCTGGCTGACCGTACAACATTTCCTGTTAGCCTGTTATACGTTCTTCGTCTCTCTCGACCGTTCCTTGCGGATTTCATCCTACCATCTTTCCATCGTTTCGTAGTTCTAACGTTTCTTAGGTCTCCAAGTCTCCGGAGGGCTTGTGTACCACTCGTTCCTCGCTATCTGCTGCAGGACTAGAGACAATTTGCCCGCACCCCAAGATTTATACTATTGCACTGAATGGTACTGTTACCTCTCTCGCTGCTGGAGAGATACCAACTAGATTCTTGATAGAGGTGGTCACGACGTCTGAAGCTTGCGTGACGTTTCCAGTTTCGAGAAAAGACAACCAGTGCTGTTCCCTGTTAGTCAGTCTTACGTAATGGTCGTGGATTTCATTGACGTAGCTTCTAGATTCGTTCAATCCAAGCCTTAAACACTCAGGATCTTGGTGAAAAATTTTCATCGCACAAACGCAATCGCACCTCGTATAATATGCTGTAACCACAAGAGTAGTAAAACACTTTCATGAGACTTGCCTTTCTTCTTTCGCTCACATCAGTTGACTTCGGTTGTATCGAAAGGTTCACGGGTCGTTGTGAAAGGTGAATCTTTCCTGTCTTCGAGGTTTCAAACGACCGCGGAATGTTGTTTGAATCTCGTATTCGAACGGCGATCATTCAATTCGTGGTTCTTATAAATTAGGGGAAAGTGAGGTCGTCGGGTGGGCATATTCCATATTCCGAGCTAAGTTTTCTGATGGCGCATTTTGAATAAGAGGACCGTTGAAGATCCAGAGGCACTGTACGCTATGCTGCGATCGTTGAAGGTTTATTGAGGAAATGATGCGGAAAAGGACAACGGTCATTACCGTACGTGATCTCAGCGACTCCGTACTGGATTTATACTGATCGAATCAGAGATGGCCTGTTCCTTATTTGGTCGCGACGTATCAAACGATAAAATCAAGGAATTAAAACGAGTATCGACCTTTTTAAAGGGATCCTTAGGGGAAAAATCTCTTCCCACGATCAATAGGTACCGATCATTTATGATCGCGTGTTGTTACGCGTCAATTTAATCGACCGTTAACGTTTTTCTGCTAATTGAATCGAAGTCCAAACGACGTAGAGCTCGACTGAAATCGTGGATTTCATTAGATTTGCTACGCACGCCTGCGTACGAATAGGTACTACAATGATTTTATTAGCCTTGAGTATAACCAAGCCGATGACAAGGCCAGGGCTAAAATCAGGTCAAAGTTTCACTGGACGTGAAAGTCCAAATAGGATTTCCATTTCCTTGTTTTAAATTTCGCTCATCGCCCTCGTGGCGTCTTATAAATCTAAAACAGTTCGCTTTCTGATGGGAATATTTTCACTCATACCGATTATACTCGGCCTTACGAATTTGGAAAATGAGCGAAAATCCTCCTCGTCGTAAGTTCAAAGAACTCTGATATCTATAAACCGTCTGCCTACAGCAGCAGTGCTAAAATAGCGCGAGTAGCATTACAGTTTTATCTTCTCTGACCGCGTTTCGCATAGTCATTGATACGACTGCAAGCCTCTGCAGAACTTCTTGGTGATATTTTTGCCCGTTCACTTACGCTGTTGCTCGGGACATACGTATACGCTCGTGTTTGCTTATTACCATGCAAGGAGCGTCTGGGAGAATGATAAATGACAAGATAGTAAAGTGGCTTACACACACACATGCACATTGACAACCTGGTAGTCTTCGTGTTTGACTTGATGCGCTCGTCGATGTCCGGATGCCTGTGCTAAAACTAGGCCGCTTGTTATTGTAGTTATAGTTTGAAACAAGACTAGCATGATCGCGACAACCGTATGTAGTCTACTCTGCATATTTTTATTTAAACTGAAGAACGGTGGCCGTTGGAAATAAAAAAAAATACGGACCGGATATCATTCATTTTTACTTTCCTTCGTCGTAGCCTCAAACTTCATTGCAGAGCAAATACATCGCTGGGAACGTACTCTCGACCGTAAGTGTCATTGTTACCGTCGTATTTGCGACAGTAATTGAAACGCTATATTGGCAGCGACTGTCAGCTGATGAGCCTCCCATACCGTAACTCAATCTACGTCTTGTTTCATCTACAAAGAGTTACAGTTCGAAAGTATGGTTCTCATCAATTCAATAGCTCAACGATGAGAGTAAAAAATAACTTTCGAGAACGATACGATGAGAATTTTATTTTCACATTTGGTACCGAATGACGTCACAGATTTTCCGCTGATCTTATTATATGCACGGAATTTCAAACGAGACTTGCTGTTCGTTTACCAAGAACATCGTCCTGTGGTTTAATATCGATCTTTTCAGCCGTTGGATATGAGAATTCCTATTGCGAATGGTGCTGACGTAGTTTCTCGTGCATGACTTTTAATTGTCGGGATCGATGGTTCGCAACCGGTATATATGTATAATATTATTACAACAGATCAGAACCGCGTAATGAAACTGGTTGGCGCGTGGGTATTGGGCCCAGGGTCCGTGGGCACGGTTGAGTTTCTTGGGCAATATTCAAATCAGCTTTGTCTCTACACTATGGCAATCGCGTACGTCCACACACGACCGGTAAGCGATAATACATATCGCGCCACGTGCACCCAGAGCGAGTAAAACGCGATAGCTTTGTCCCCAGCAGAACTCTGGACTCGTTGGTTTCTTTTTCTTCCTTTTCAATTTTTTTTTTCTATATATTTTTGTTTTTTTTCGAAAATGAAGATCAGCCACGTACCCACCATTACAAGTACTCGTAGATAACGTACGTATGTATGTACCTAGGCCTATATTCAAGGCTGGGCAAGGATCGTCCTGCGTCCTTCGTTTCCTAGACTCTTAAGTGGGATGTAATTAATTTATTCGTAATTATGACTCTCGCCGTGAGAACGAGCGGGAAAACATACTCGAGGACTGGGAATAAGATAAGTATAAATAATTAAGAGTGAATGTTTGTAATAACTTCGCGGAAAATTTACGAAGCTTCGAGCCGCGTAGCGTGATTCTCAATAAAACGGTTCTGGAGCTATAATTTCGAGTAAAAACCAGCCTAGGCGAATGCAAATACAAAAATAATAGTGAACGCGTGTAAGCTAGGAAGCTCGTATTATAGTACGTCTCGTGTGACGGGAGAACGTCATGTCACGCGTCGACGTCTTTGGTTCTGCAGTGGCATGTCCCCAACTGTCCCGGTACGCGCGAGTTTTCTTCTTCCGTTCCAAATGCTCGTTAATGAGGCAAGTATACGCGAAAAAGTAGGTGAACACTACGGCGCGAAGGAGGAAGTCGCTGGGAAGTAGAACAACTGATGGTAATTTGTCCCAGTGATAATCGCTCCGTAGATTTTGCGCGGTTTTTAAACCAGCCCAACTTTTTCTACCATAAGTAATTTCCGACGATCATGGTATAGTCTCTTGCGGCTTGTATATAATGTGATGTGCAGTTAGGTATAAGAATATTTGCTAAAATAGGCATCTGTCATCTAGTAACGAAAATACTTGCGGGTCTAAGTGTCGATTATCATTATCAACCATCAAAAAGTGCGTTTCCGTTCCTCAGTAAAATATCATTATATGTCGCATAGAGTCCGGCCACCCGATTAATAGCTGTGTTTACCGCGAGAGAGGCATTTCTAATGTCGCGTAATTGCCTATTAGCTACTTCATTACGGATAATCTCTCTTTTTATCAGTTCTTTAACTCTTTACTTCCATCGTTTCTTCATTTACGTTCGTTTTTACGCCTATTCTCATTCCCTGGCCTGCTTATACGTATAATGTACTTTCATACGTATATACGTACGAAGAACGGTTCGTTATTTCGTTCGTGCGATTCCTCCGCTTGCAGGTCGAGGTTATATGCAGATCTCTCGTGGTTCATGTCTACCAGTTGTCCTGCTGCAGTTGTGAAACGGCTCGTCGAGGTGGTGGCCAGAGATCACGGAGAAACGGGGTCTTCGGGGCCCATAACTGCCACGCCGATTAACAAAGTCTATAATTAGGCAAGGATGGACCTCCCCACAACTCGTACACGCCTTTCTCGCCGCATTAGCTACGTTAAATGGTATTATCCTTATCCATTAAACAGAATTACTGTCTCTCTGTCTCAGGTGAGGTGCGTATACCTCAAAATTGCCTGTGGGGAACTCCGTGGATTTGTGATCTTCCTTAGAAAACACGTTGTGACGTACTGCAGTTGACCAATTTGATAAATTCCATCGGAGAAAAACCCTAATTAATTCGAACTCTTTTCCTCTCATTATTGGCCTGACATTACGATGACTTTGTTCAGCCGGAATTATCGGTTCTTTATTAATTCAGAAGTTATAGTCAATTAAGAGGTAAAGAATTGAAATGAATTTTACAAAAATTAATTACCAATTCTAAAACAGAAGCTTCTTTATACCAAATACGAAAAAAAAAAATTATCTGTTATGTATCGCGTGTACAACTTCGTACACAATATTTAATAATCGTGACTTGGAAGAGATGATTTGTTCTTCTATGAGATAAAATAAGTATTCGTACTTAATGCCGGATTTCCGCTATCGTATTGCCTCGTCTTGTTCGATTTTATGCTATTTCACTCACGCGATACAGATATACGTATAAATATATTTATATTCAATCAAAAGGATTCGCGTATGCAACGTGTATGTATTCCTGACTTTTCCCCATTACGTACATATCTTTAAATATATTTTTGGAAAACCTGTTTATCAATACGTAGTTTCCTTCGAATTGATTTAACAGTCGAAGTTCGGGCTTCTTCCGTGAAAAAAATATTTTCCAGAAACATTCAGATTCTCTGACGTGAACAAGATCGAATCCCCTATATTTATTCGAGGATTAACTATGAGTCCTGGCTAGCTCCGAATTAAATTTTTTGTCCCCTTCCAAATTGCAGGATGAAATAAATGGTACGATCCCTTTGTGGTGTAGTTTTGAGCAATATGTCTTGCCGTAGGGCAATTTGTTATGCGGTACAGAATTCCGTGTAAAATTTTTAAGTTTTCGAAAAGGTTTGACCTGCGAGAAGACCCGCCTGTTACGAGCGATAAATCATGAAACTGAATTTCATAGTCCAGAAGTAACAGGCTTCATATACTTTCCCGAGCTTCAACACGATTCTTAAGGTCTTTTGCTTTTTACGTCACTGCACAGTCTCCCATCGTTTGCCTTCTTGGTCATCCTATTTCTTTGCGATTTCATAAGCGAATCCCACGAAGTTATGCCTTAAAGCGAACTCTATAGAGACAATGGGGCGGCTCGAATAACGCGGCAAAACTTTTTTCGAGAAATAGATGAATATCACACTTACGTCACATATATACCTATACAACGTAACATGGGAACTGGTCGTGCGAATGCGAACACTACCTCGTATTATACCATGTCGTGTAAATATATGTTTTCATACGAATGCATTAATACATGGTGTTTATATTTTCAAAACACCGGCGTTGTTACATGTGTTAATCCACGCTTCAGCACACTCTCTATTACCGTACGATAACTCTAGCCAAAAGATGAATACACAAGAATTAAGATAGAAAAGAGATAAAACAGACTAATTGACAGGACGGTCATAAGCCAGTCTTGACTTACGTAAGAGTAACATTAGCGACACTGTCTCTCCGCTCATTTAGTTAATGGCTTGAAATTATTCGCATATACGTAAACAAAAGCGCAGTCCTGTGCAGGGTTTGGATTTCGGGACGGCGATATGCCTTGTGAAAACTTCGACATCGACCTCGAGTATAGCCTGAGTTAGGTTGATGCTAATTTAAACGCGGTAATCTACTGCAGTAATCGCTTCAAGTTTATTTAAGAGGATCTTTTATTCTTCTACGATTGTAATTTCACTTCGAAAGGGAAGGCGAGCTGCTCAAGGCTGCGACGAAACTAGATCGGTATACTAATTAGTCGGATAAAATTTATTCAGCAAATTCGTCAATTAGAATTAATCCTTTCTCAAGACGAAGGCTTTGTTCGCTCGATGATTAAGAAAAAAAGAAAAAAAAAGAAAAGAAAAAAAAAGAACCTTGTAACAGAAGATTAACTCCGCGTGACGTCGCCGCACTTCAGGTTCAGAAAACTTGATCCAACTTCTGAGCAAGTAAAATCGCAGCTTTTCGAACCCCACCAAAGACGTCGATGCATAAATGCAGGTAACTGACCGATCGGAGTAGGTATATAATAAGAATGAAAAAAATAAATTGTTATCTCGTATACGTTCGATTGGACGGATAGATGTATATGCACCGGGCATTCGAACGTTCGGATTAAAGTAGTAGCGTTGGCAGAAAACCCGTAGGACTCTTGACGACTGCTGTAGGGGTATATATAGCTACGGTATAAGGATAGAGAACCAGAATAAGACTCTGTGCGTATATTGTATGTAGACCGGAGGTGGACAACACGTGCAAGAAATATATCTACCTTAGCGATTCTTCGCCGCGTGATAGTTGTACAGTTGTCGTATTTAACGGTTAGGGTAAGGTACACATTATACATACGACCATGCGTATTATACACACGTATACATAAATACGCACATATACGCACGGGATATATACACGCACGTATGTGTAGATATGTGCGAAGTACAGCTGCAGCAATAGCGGGTAAGTTTCCTCGGTGTTACAGCACCTGACAGATAGGTGGTACGTACAATGTCTCCTGGTATGTCCAACGATAGATTTACTCGCGTTACTCGCCGAGCACGTGCCCCTACGCGTTGGGCGGTCAGCAAGTCGATAAATTTTAGTGATCGTATAAGTAGTTCGGTGCAGTTCCCTGCGCTCTTGTGGGCGATACCATATATTTTTTACAATAAAATATTCTAGCGGAAGTTTACTGCCGGAGGTATACGTTGGTAGGTATACCTGGCTGAAACAATTACCTCGCGAATATGATCCGCTACCACGTTGCACACCAATTCAAAAATACGTTCAAGGATTTAAATGACATAACCAATTTTTTTTACATCGGCCGTTCATCCTCCACTGCAAAAGTTACCATTGGAAACGATTTCCGCGTTACGAAGCTTCAGTCAATTCAAATGCTGTCGTAGAGATCATCACGCATGCATAATCAATTTGAAAAGTGAGAGTCTGGATCCGTAGGAGTATTAGATGTGGTTAAAAGTTTTATTCAAACAGCTTCTAGTTCTGAATAAGAAAATGCAAATCGGTTTGGAATAGATCTGGAGTTAAATAACGTTGTGTAACATAAACTCGATGATATTGTTTGGCCAAGAACACCCAGAGTTCAGTCAACAATCGAGCGAGCTGGAGCTACGCGACGGTTTTTGCGAGCAATCGGTTGGGCTCGGTTCGGCCCGATATATTCAGATGAGCCACGGAACAACCTTGAACGCTCTGGGTCGTCGAACTACCGGGCTCTGCTGGACTTGTAGCACCAGGTCCCCTGGTTACTCAAGTCCCAGTTCGCCGCGTGTTGCACAGTTGAGTAAAGTGACGCGGATAGTCTCGTCTCGGATCTAATTTCCGATATATCTCAAAAACTCTTTTTGTTTTCCCTCCTTTTCTCTTCTGGCATAATCTCTAGGTGCTAATAACACAATACGCGAATTATCTGCGAAGAAAACAGCCATCGCCTGGTTATACACATAATAAATTGAATCCCTTATCTGACAACGTTAATCGAAATTTAGCAATCGTTTAAAACCTAACGTTGGGTAGTTCCGAAATTTCGAAGATTTATTCACGCTAAAGTAAAACGAAAAAAACGAAAAATTCACAAAGTAAAAATACTCTCCAGACACACCGGATGCGATTGCATACACGCTTATACAGAACAGAAGCTTGGCTAACGCGCGATATAACGCAACGATTTCACTACGGCTGCACTATTTGTCGGTGTAAATCAGCCTAATCCCAACATTTTACGGTCTCGAATGGCAGAACTGGATAACGTTAAGCCAACCGCAAACGGCCCACAATGCGGTGGACAATGCCGTATAGCGTCATGGGTTATGACTTATTAAAACCGACTGGGTGCAAAACCCGTTCTGATCAGTTTGAATCCTATAACATCGATGAATGCCTGCGGTATCAAACCATGACATGCGGTTGCGATATTCGTAGCTAAAAGCTAAACGGTTTTTTTTTTTTTTTTTGTTTTTTTTTTTATTTCTTCAATTATTTGGGAATGCGTATTTATCGGAATATAAGTATACGACTTTGCGAGAGGCAGTCAATCTGATAATTGGAATCAGCCACTCCGCCATTGCAACTTTGCCACGGAGCTGCTGCTCCCAGTAGTTGAAGCCGGTTTCGTTCGCGCGTTACTTTTGCTACCGAACTGAAATATTGTTCACCGTGGGTGGCTTTATGGTTCAGTCGCCCTGATCCAGCCGTCTCTCTCTCTCTCTCTCTCTCTCTCTCTCTCTTATTACCGCAAGTAGTTTTCACTTGCTCCATTCCCTCCTTCTATCTCGCTCTATTCTTCATCATCATATGTTGCACGGTTAGCAAAGTTATCGACAGATTACACGGGGAAAGTTTTCACATGTGAATATACCCACACGTAATAGACCGAGCTGGTACATACATATAACAATATTAGAGGTACATTACGCGAGAGTTAGATCAGAGTCTCGAGGTCGTTCGATCCGCGTAATCAGTCGCGCAATTAAGTACCAAGGTGATTAGAAAAATGATGTTGAGGTGGAGGATAGCGAGAAAGAGATCATATACCGATACGGGGGATTATAGTAATTTGATTCTGCAATTTTTTGACTAAAAAGTACATAACGTTAAATTGGCTACGAATTCTGTGTATATATACCTATATATGTATAATATGTACATATATATACGGGTTTGATCAACGAGGTGAAAGTTCAATAATAAAATTACTCGACGTTTTAATTGCTATTGTAAGATATATTACGTATTATTTATATACACCACGTCATAATTATAATTGTAAAAGCAATTCGCATAATATGAGGCCGGTTATCCACCTCACAAATTCAGTATAGATCCAGAAGCGCGATAAAGTCACGAACGTAATTAGAAAAATATTTCAACACATAGTATTCTGTCTTAGAGGTGTATGTACCTATATAATATACATACGGTATGTATATACGTGTTGCATATACGTATATATTTATAAAGAAGTCTTTTGCAGACGTTCGGGAATCCCGGTGTATTTTTATCAACTTGATAGAGTTTTTGTCACGAAATTAACTACCTTAGCAAACGTTTGAAGTTGACGAGTACCCGGCGGGTTATTCGACGTTCAGACGAGCGTGACCGTTTGTTATTAATTATTGTTGGTATAGCCACGTTGTGTTGGGTGAATTTTTATTTTTTTTTTTCCTTTTTTTTTTTCACTCGTTTCTAACCGCTCAGAGGTCAATAGCCATTGTCGGATCGTCTTGAGCCATGCGCACCTTGGCACTAACCTCGACAGCAAAATTCCAATATAATGGAGATGACCTACGACTCAATGACGTAACAACTTCCTAGACACTTAACCGGAGAGTAACGCTCCCTCCTGCATCTAACGATAAGTCCAAGGCATATTTATTTATATATATACATGCACGGATAGCCACCTGTATAACACTAATAGCCGCATCTTTGCGCAGTCAATCGGACGTGTCAGGTGTCGTTGGATTATAGTGATCCGTGCCTCCGGCCAGATTTGACATTGATATAAAGTCCCGGGGTATAACCATCGATCTAACAAAATCGACATTATCATGGGATTTAAGTCCCTCTGCAATTCGGTAATAGTACAAACACGATCCATCAAAACTCCTCAGCGTTTCAATATGACAAGTACACGAGGCTCAGGAACTTAGATTAGAGGCTGTTCATCATATTTGAAGCGGAGAAATTGCATCATCTAGCAACGAAAGTGGTCGCATTAATCGCACTTTGTAGGCATACCTACGTATACTCGTGCATAGTTAGATATATATAGGGGGACAACTGCAGTAGAACGTGAGAGAATCTCTTGGTCGTAAAACCACGTGAAACCTTGCAGAGCGGATCGGGATGGTTGAAATTTCTGCATTAGGAATTGGTATCACGATTGGCACAGTCTTTATGCACTGACCGTATATTTTCTTATTCTCGTTTACTTTCCGAATGGTATATTACTTAAAGACTGCAGGGAAAACGTCGTCTCGTATTCTGCATAAAGAGGGAACGATCGATCATTGCGAGATTTCGCTTTCCGTTGAGAATAAATTGGCGCCGATTAAGGCCGGGCTAGTCAATTACGAATAATTAATTGAATTGTATTCGGAGCAAAGAATTCGATGGCCGATTCTTGAAATTTTCTTTTTCAATCGTTAAATTGTTAGTCACGATTTCGTATACGCGCGTGGTTTGAATATATGTACATATGAAAGAAATTCTAAAGCCCGGCGGTAATAAACGGGAGATAAAAAAAGATAAGCTGTCGCAGCGAAATAACTAAGACATTACAATTCCGGCAGGGGTTGAACGGACATTGTCATTCAGGCGACGTTAGGTCAGATTAGACCGGAATACCAGAGGCCATGAGCATATCGGACCTCCCCAAATGCAAGCTTTTGTTCCAAACATGCAGTTTAACTGCATGATGTATGCGCTATAATGCAATCAAACCAGACCGAACACCTCCGTCTTATACTCATATATAATTATGCATATATGCTGTTTGGTATATTCACGTGCAATCCGCACGCAATCCTCAGGTAATCCGCACGCAACACGAAGTAGGTCTCGGTCCGTTAAAGGCTTATTGGTTTATTATAAACGATGGATCGATCGGGCGCCGCGATAGAAAGTGGAACTGTAAATCAAGTTGGCGTGGTTTGCTTCTTTCTGGAAGCATGCAGCTATTCCGATCCGGACATCTATTGCTGCACGGCGCGGTGCACTGCGGCGCAGTGCGGCGCCTCGGACAAACCAACATGCAGACAACCCGCCAGGGTAAATCAGTGGTTAAACCTGTGCGAATCACGGCTAACAAATAGATAGCAAATAGATGTATTTGCATATTATCATGTGCTGATACGTGAACTTCGAGCCGGTTACCAGGTTATGCAAAAGAAGATTTAACTGTTTCGTTTTTACGATCTAAGAAATGGGTAAAATACTTGATTGGAAATAGTCGCGAGACTGTACATAATTAAACGACTGCAGGCAAAATTCGGGAGAATAAAAGGCGAAACAAAGACTTCGAGGATAATTGGCCCAGAACACGAACTAGGAATCCGTAAAAAGATCGCTTTATACGAAAATCTAACTGAAAGGTCTTTGATCGTTGTCGTGAATGAATAACAGTTATAATGTTAAACGAATTAGTTAGACTTTAGGTAACGTTCGACAACCTTGATCAAAACCGTATACATAATAATTTCGACTGTTACTGAGAAACAAAAAAAAAAATCGACTGGATATTTAAACATCGTGAGAATCGGACGTGTTTTCCTCGATCGCGGTTACAGCCTGGAGTCACGTCCCTCTGGTATTGAGAGTGACGTGTGTCCTGATCACGTTCTCACACATGACGTTGTAAAATGATGATCCGTTAGCAGCTGATGTTACTGTAAACTAAAGCTGGGCAGGCAAAAAGTCCAATTGATTACATCCTCTGATTCAGGTCTACGTGCGTCTCTGCCGCGAGATCGCCTCCGCGTTGAATAGATATAGAACTTCTGCCTCGCCTCCTCGACGTATACCCGTCTCCGCCTCTGCAGCGAGCCACAATCCACCGAGGATAAGAACACTGTGGCTAATTGAAAAAGTTAATTACTATCTACTTGCGATGGTTTCGACTTTGTCAGCCGCCATATTATGGTATACCTGCAGCTATATACGTGTATCCGGATTGTTTCACCTTATTCGTTACATACCTGTAAATACATATAATACCCACTCGATAGGAACAGAACAACGCCTCCATATACCTACCATACCTCCATCCTTTATCCTTATAAATATCGTAAGGAATTATACTCTCTCGAATTATGACTTTGATAAACACTTCTTGCGATAAAGAGCCTCGCGTTTCTATACTACACCTGCACTCTCATAACCAAGTAAATGCGGCAAACCGAGATAAGGCATGAAAAATAATGGGCTTTGAAATTTTTCAATATTGCTCACCTCTGTTCATTTTCCACATAAGTTCCTCACGTTTGTTAACCCCGAGCCCCCCCCCCCCGGTTAATTGCATGGTATGGAGTATTTTTTCGATTTGAAATAGTCAGGAAGTGTTCTTGAAATTAGATCGAGTGCAATAACCAATAGAGGAATAATATTTCCACGTGTATTGCGTATGAAAACAAAGAGGATCTTGATTCGGTGAACAATACCGGCGATCACGTCCGTATTGAGTAATAAATAAATGAATTAATTAATCAATGTCTTAAGCTCGCTGTAGCAGCGCGGTCGTGTATCCCCGAGGATCCGGTGTCCTATAAATAAGATAAACAAAAGAGAAGTAGCGATAAATTATTAGCAAAATTCCCCCATGCCAGGGTATATAATGACTCACCATAAATCCGTGGTAAAATAAATCCCGATTTTAAAAATCTCGTAATTGCTATGTCCGAGGATCCGTTGACCGATCTTTTATTTTCCTAATTCCGATCATAAATTCGCCATTTGTCATCGGGTCCAGCCGTACGTTCGTACTACCGTTCCTCTGGGGCTACGCACAGTGTGCAAATTACAATATTGTATGTATAAACCACCGCGTACCTGTATATTATATACTTACGTAGAACTGTAATGTAATAACTTTACATTTCCATCGGCGGTAATGACTTAGCCCGGCGGGCGGCCATACGGCGACCTTGCTAAGCAAATCGATTTAATTACATTTCTAAATCCACGCGGATATCAAAAGTGTAATGGTCGATTTTTAAAACGCTGTGGGTATATAATTTTTATTTTTGAATATACTTTCGACTTCCTCGACGTCGGTGTCCGCGGAGCCACGACGGTAGTTGAGCGAGGGACCGACGATAGGTATATACGTAGTTTAAAAATTTTCCTGCAAGATCATCTCATCGTCAGAGAGTTGGAATAGTAATTAATTGCTGAGAAACAAGAAAAGCAATAAAGTGAAGATGGGAGGTTGAACCCACCCGGAGCCTACGGGATGAACCAACGGAGGTTAAACCGACTCGCTGCCCGTTTCTGGCCTTCTTAACGACGGCAGTGATTACGGCTATTAGGGAGTATACCTTGACTTACAATACAGGTGCACTTAAAAGGCTGTAAATCTTAAATGGTTTTGCGAAAGACGATTAGTTTATCGATTATCGAGGGGGTGCAACACTCGCCGCTACTTAAAACAACAACGGCGAAATGAAGTTCGTAAGGGAAGTGCAGTTTCGCACCATCCTAGATAATCTAGCATTATACACATTATACAGCGAATCAAATTACATATGTATACGTACATATTTGCTTGAATTTAAACGTCAGCACTACAAACATGCTAAACAAGACTCTGGCTTGATACAAGTTAATTGTAAACGTCGGACGATATTTTCAAATAATATGATGTCCAATTTCGATGAATTGTTTGAACGTCTTTGCGTATAGTTATGACAATGTGACAGTAGATATTACGTAGGTATATATACGCGAGTACGAATACCATTTTGCGAGAGGTAGTGGTTATAGGTAGTCGGTTTACAGTTCACTTTAGTGAATAGAACTGTCGAGTCAGTATGGATCATAAATGGTTGGTAAAATTTGATCCAAACGAGTGATCGTCGATTGGTAGATTTTTTGCACCGAAATATAAAAATGAACGCAGACCGCTACGAATTGACCTTCTATATTTGAATATAAGATCCGTAGGCGTAATGGTCTAATAAAAATCACGGACACCTGGCTGTGACCATATAATGTTACCTCGGAAGACCTCGGTTAGACTCTTATACCGCGTGAATATCTATGAATTTTATCTTATCCTCTATACCTCTTCCCAAGGATCGTATAGTTAATCGTTATTACTCACTATTATATCGTCGAAAATGAAGCTTTTAGATCGACGATCTCGTGGGCGTTTTGATTGGCTGGAACTATAACGAATATGAAATTTATTCCGAAGGTCGTCTGGGGAACCGAGCCGTAAACTGATTCGCACCTCAAGGGGCTGCTGCTAGGATATATATGCCGTTGCTCCCAATATGATTGCCCTGATGAATGGCCCTTGTATATATCGAGCAGGAATATCGAGCCGGCGTCGTTTACGCTGTGCACTTTACGTTTGATTTAATGACGCGAAGGTCGTCCGCATAAAATTGATCAAACCTTCGATTTAAGATCTGTATAAAGGTATATAGGTTCTTCTTTCTTATGATCATTTCATATAACTTATACATTCTAATCTGACGCGAGGTAGGTATATAATATTATAACGCACGTATATATTGAAACAATAAACGAGACGACATTAAGTATACGACATTTTGATATCGCATCAATTTTACATATGCGTTAGACGGCACAACGTGGAACTGTTTCGGTCTGGTTAAGAGATAGTATGAAGTGGTTTGACGACGTGATCAAACGATATAATGATTCTACCCAACCCACAGCTGGTCCACAATTTTCTCCATAAACGATCGAGATTTAGATACGAGATAACGAAACGTGGTGTAATGGCGTTTTACCATAGAAACAACGGGCTTACTTATCGTTAGATATACCATAACGCGAACTAACCCTTCGCTCCGCGCGCGTTCACCTCGAGTGGTCAACACCTCGGGAGCAGAGCTCAAGAGCCATTGGACTTTGCAGCAACACAATCTGCAAGGTACTTCGTTGAATTAAACATCACCATATCGGTATTTTTAGACATCCTGCTAGCTATTCCCTCCGATATTTTCTCGTAGTACCTGATGCAGTCAGTTTCAAAGAGCCGAGGAACGCAGAACTCGAACGATATTCATACCGAGATAAATACCTATGCACCCAGCTGACTTATACCGAGTTGAATTTCTCTATGCGATTGAGCGATGCTGAGGATATCGTTTCGGAAAAATAAACCAAGATCATTTTGTTCCCAAAAATTTCCGAAGCCCTGAAAAAAATAATTGGCCAAATTTCTTTCGGGGAATTAAAATTGCTTAACTCCAGTCTCGTTGGAGTTGTTGAACGGTTCGAAAGGCACCGCGTTCGATACTGAACGAGGGGATATTTCGTATTCTCTGGAAGATTCTTCGAAGCGAAAAAAGCGCTCTCACATCCTTCGATAAGATCAGGCGTCACCGCCTACCCAAGGCGTTTTGTCGGTGGTTCTTCTACTACTCCGAGGTAGGACTCACCATCGTATCTCAAACACCAGGTCTTCGTACCCATCTTACATGCACGCGTGTTATACTCGGGCACTACGCGTACCGCGTTCACCAAACCCACTAACCGCCGCTGACCAGAAACTCCCGCTCCTTCCGATCTGATAACTGCACCTTTACGCATTCAGTTCATGTTTTCCCTTGACGATACCTACGCGACGTTCACTAACCTACAGCTATTGTTCCTTTGAACTTTCAGATTTTTGGAAAAGGACCCAAGGCACGTAAAAACGCCGTTTCTCACTTGACCACGAGACAACTTTGTCGTTGTGTTACAGCGGCAGCAATTGAAGAGAATCTTACCAATGTGAAGTCACTCGTATTGAATAGAGAAGTAAGGAAAGCCATACGAAAAAATACACCGAGTAAATTTTGCGGTGATTTTTTTTCTCTCGATCATTATTTCGCAATTGTATAGATTTATAGAAAAACAAAAGGCATGCAACTGGCGAACCAAGTTCAAACTCTCGGCTCGTACACAAGCTGGATAGCTCGAATGTCGACTTAACAAAGCGATTTATCAAAACGGCTTACACTAAGCCGTTTCACGTGGCAATTAACGTCTGCGTCTAAGGGCCGAGAGAAGAGAGAAGAAAAGGGAGAGAGAGGGAGAGAGATGGTCCGATGTATCACGACTTACGCAGATAACATACGCCCATCAAAATTCTGGCGAACACGTACACACAGCCGATCACGATCCTTACCCGCAGATCTATGGGACTTGGTGAGGATTCACGATACATCCCCCATAAAACAGAGGAAAATTAATTAGACACGTCGATTGTATTGAATTATTTAACTGTTCTTGGTATATTACCTATACCTACAGAGATACGCGAGTTGCGATTCAGGTTTGCTGAAAGGACGCCCATATCCTTTTTATTTATTTATTTTTTTTTTTTGTTTTTTTTCTCCCGAACGGCAACCCATACTCTGATCGTCTTGAAAACGTCGTTAAAAATAGCTATGGAGAATTCAATTAAATTTTTTACTCGACTTCAGTGTATACTCTATAGTTATATTACCAACCGTGCGATTATACCTATAGAACGACTCACGCTATATGTATGCATGTACGTATGTACGTGTACATACGTATATGTAGGTATAACTACGGCGTCACGGTTAACTATAAGATTCCAACTTTGCTGAGATTCCCACTGTTATTACCATATACTTTTACGTTCAGTATTCTGGAGCATATTCAAGCGTATGATAATGATATATCTATTCATGTAGGCAAAGGTGTGTGCAATACCAATCGTATATAAGATTAATGAAAATTAAAATTAATGTATGTATGTACCTAGCATCGCCACCGATCGTACGTGCGTTTAATTTTTCGGCAAAAGTCCTCTACTCGTCCTCCGCCAAAAGTTAGTCTGCGCTTGTAACAGCCGAGCAAACCTTTGCGTTAGGGAGTCGCCGAGGCAGTGAGGGTCGAACTGTTCGTGGTTCGATGACCGCACCGTCAAGGCTGCCGCCGCCGTGGTCAGCAAAGTCCGCGCCCGTCGACCGACTGACTCTCTGTGCCCGTCTCGAACTCAATTCTATGTATCCCAGAGCAACGAGAGGCTAAAATGATACGATACGATACTTATATGAAGCTATAGGTAACGTTCAAGCTGTCGCTTCGGGTTGCTGTCGCGTGTCGAGTAGCTATTACCAATAGTTTAAGTATTTTTTCATTTACTATACGCCAATAGTGATAGACGGGTTAAGGCCGGCCACCGAAGCTGTTACGTGTGCTTCCAGAGATGAAAACAAAAAAAAACTTATACGACTTATGTTTGTCTCTTCTTCTATTCATTTTTTTCAAATTAATTCTAGGCAGTAAAATTGTTATTTCGCACCTATATGTAAGCTGTGATCTTAATTTCGTACATATATTATTACGGCGTATATAGTATATGGGCGTAGAGCAGAATTTGTACGATTTGTTCATATTTGAAGTATTTTTCAATAATTTCGGTATAAGACGGAGTAATATAACGGGTTATGCAGGGCGATGGCAATAATATAATATAAATGAAGCAAAACGCCCTGGGAAATATAGTTATTATTTGTGGCTGTGTATATATATACCTATATATATATACACGCGGTAAGACGTAATTTGACGAGCTATAAGCGAGCTGTGTATGCTTCTGTAATATCTTACGATATAATTAGCATAACCAGACGGCAATGAGAACTTCTCTTTCGCGTATCTTCCTGTCTCATCGAATCAGAAATTTGCGATTAAATAGAGATCATTACGAACGATAATAAACCAGTCGTCAATGGGCCTAATTGAAACTGTGCCAATCATATCGCTTTTGCTTACGTACCATATACCTACCTTATCGATACTTTCATGCCAAAAAGTCACTGCGAAACATCGAGTGTCAGTTCCGTATACCGCATTACATAGGTACATACTTGTATATGCGATGCGGATCGACAGATATTATAACTGTAAATACTCGTCAAAAAAAAAGATGTATATATATATATACATATATCGACACTCGCGATAGTTCATTATGAATTCTGTTACTCAATCACCGAACGAACGATACACACACACACAGCGTCTGCAGGACAGGACGTTCCCATATAGTTAAACGCATGTAATTTCGTATTATTTATTATTGAACATTTTTTATCCGTAATATTAGTAAAGAAGAGTATCGTCCCTGTTCGAGTAGGCGGATCGGATCGTTTCGACTCGCGTAAAGAATCGCCTTAAAAAAAAAATCTCTTGTTTCATAACTTCGTGTGACATTTCTAGAAACCGGCTTCTCCTCCTGCAACCATAGCGAGAAATCTACATTCTCGTTGTTTACTTCCTTGATTATAAAATTCCGATTTATTTTTGTAAACTTTCGAACCTGTAACGGCTGTCGAGACAGTGACTTGAATTATCGAACATTTCATTGGGGGCAACGCTCGCGCTTCATCTTTTACAAGACAGCTATTATCTACCAAAAAGTACACGGGAGAATTGTGCAAAATACCGAGGGGACCCGATACTCCACTGCAGTTATTCTAGTCAAGGTGATAGTTAAGCTGGGCTTTTGCCGCGGTCTTTGCCGCCATGCCATTACACACATTGTGTAGATACGATGGAGGACTCTATTAGGAATCTTAGTAAATCCCTGCAGGGCGAATAACGATGGGAAAACTTGACTCGCGTCTTTGTACCGTTGCAGTTGCAGGCATCGACACAAAGTAGAATAGGTATACGCGTAACACATGAAGCAGCTGCGCGATCACAAGTCACCGCGGTCAGTGCTGCAGCATTTATCGAAGGCGCTGATTTAACACCGTTGAAAACGATTCGCGAACCTCGACCATGCACGTTACGTCATCCTATGACGTATCCGAATATCACAAGTGGAAATTTTTAACCGTGGAAAACGTGATTCGTCGTTCGTTCGAACAATCTGTTTCGTGGATTAAGCAGATTTACTCATTTTTGAAAGTATCTGACCTCTTCTTTGAAGAAAAGATTAACTGGAGCCCGGCACATGTGAGACCCAATTTTTTTCATTTGTTTTATCTAAATCGGAATCATCAAATCGTGTGTGAAAATTTCAGTGGTGAAACTGTATTCCGATAAAGGTTTCATACAATGCAATTGCGCGAACAGTAGCCGAAGCAGGGAGTCACTGTTGGCAATGTTCTTGACCGAACAATGGTATACTGCCCACGTGTTTGTCAACTATATAACTGCTATACAGCGCGTGCCTTCATTGTGCTGCAGCGGAGACGCGTGGAATTTGCACGTCATTTAGCTACACGCAACACCTTTATAATACAATTATTTTTTCATTTTTTTTTTTCATATCCCATTTAACTGTACGTCTCTTCGTTATATTTCTCTAATCGGCGTAGCTGTCTATCGTATTTGACCTCAGGAGACGGTATCCTGACCCAATCTGTGCTCAACCAAAAATGGTAATCTAATTTAGCATTTCTTGTCTCTTGTACGAATTGTCGTAGTGTATTGATTAGCCAATGAGTTTTTGGCGAGTAACAAAGTCGGTCAAATTTTTTACGTCCAGTTTAGCAGAAAAATTTCACGCTACAGTCACGCGAGAGAGAAAAGGGGAGAAGAAAACATAGTGAGATTAACTGAATCTAATTGAACTTCTATTTTCCAGGTGCGGCACAGTTTGAATATTTGTTGAAGCTAGTCATCAGTGCATTGTGAGGCTGAGAAGGCGGGATTAGAGATCTTACTGAATCACTTTCTTTTCACCTGCATACATATCGAACTCGTGATAAAGTAATAATTATTCTAACAAAAAAAAAAGTGAAACGAATCGACGTGTATTCGGACGTGTGCAGTTTATAACATTCGTTCCGCGGTTTTCCTGATTCATACCAAACTCTTTATTACATTATTATAGGCTTTCAGCGAATTCGCGGTAACGTTTAGACCGGCGTACAGCAGGTTTATTGAAAGGATCAGGTTTGTCTGCTGTAGGAGGCACGGTTTGATCTGAGTATCTCGTAACTCCCACAAACCTGAAGATTAACATTCAGATTTCAGATTTTGCAGTTTATTGGTTCCTCCTAATTTAACGTTTCGTATAAACGAAATGAAACGAAACGAACCACGGACCACGATCTTCATCTCGTCTCTCTCTCTATACCTCTCACCGTCTCTCTTCGTCGCCCCAATCCCCTTGCCCAAGACTTTCGCGATCGGGTGTGTATAAGATTTGCCGATTCAGATAAGAACTACAGCCAAACCATCGCGAACCGAAGTAACAAACGAGCCAGCGTCTAAACGAAAGCGCACGACCGCGTCTTCCACTGCGGGCTCTCCCAAGACTGGATGGGGTGAGCAACCTTATTTGGCGAGGAGAGGCTGGCGTATAGCAAAAGGTTCAACCTAACAACGAAATCGTTCAAGTAATCTCATCGGAACATCTTCCTAATGCACTTTCATTCATCGCGAGGGAAAGAAGACCAACGCCTTTTCGATAATTAGTTAGGAAAAATCAATTCCAGATTCCGAGAGCAATGTCAACCGTCGGTAAAACCGGATGAAAATAATTCCACGACGTGTTTTAAACTCGTATAAAATCGAACACGTCACTTGTGCAACTCGCTACCGGGTACTGATTGTGAACAGCCTTCTGTCGGAGGATTTAAGGAGAGGACCCAGAGCCAGAGCACCGGAGCCGAGGGTAACCAGTTGGCAGGATTGGTTAACGTGGGCGCAATGACCACTTCACAATACCTCTAACGATCCGCGAGATTCTTGGGCGCTCCCTTGGGCCACCCCGAGAGGATTTAGGACCGGATTTCTTCTGAAAGTAAAGTTGAATGGTCCCCGAAACGAAGGGCGATGTCTAAGCGCCCACGTAACAGACCGTCTCATTCTTGGCTTAGATATCTGAATGGGAGTCCGTCCTCTTCTATCGTTTTTGGCAATACGTAAAAAAAAGGAAGGAACGAAACCGAGTTTTATAAGCCGACGTGCGCCTAAGCAGTTTCGCGTTCAATGCCCCGAACGGTCCAGACGACGGTCGCAAGATTTATTGACAACGATCTTAAGCAGAGTTCGAAATCCTACTGCAGCAGGACTGAAAAGAGAATAAGAAAAAACCAAAAAAAAAAAAATGACCATTGGGTGACTAACCAAGTTACTCGCGATCCCGGAAAGTATACAGCTTGCGATTGGGCCCCGGTCGATGTCCCTCACTGGAATTTTTTCGTTAGCGAAAGAGTTTTCTTATTTTTTGTTCGTTTTTATTTTCTTTTTTGTTGGTTTTTTCATACGTTTCGCTCCGCGTAGGTATGCGTATGAAACAGACGATACTGCATTGAAGCAATCCGGAGGATTTCTTGTTTTTAACCCGCGCCTTTCCCCCTGGGGGATTCCCCGGGTTGATGGATCACGGAGAAAGACTTCACGGCGTACACTCCGGCGCAGTTGGACGTAGAAAATCGAACAACTACCTATATACGGTTACCCGGTGCAAATCAGGAGCAAACAAGAGGTAAACGGGATAAATGGAGGGGGTGAGGTTCGCGCATTCGCATTCTACGGCGCCGGGTTCTTCCGGTTTGTGTGCGCCGGTTCCCGTTACTCCCCAAGATAGAACGCGCGTTAGACTCACGATTGTGCTAATGGGTCAAATTGCGGGTAAGACTGCCTCCTAGACGATCCACGCTCGATGCACGTGACTAGCTATACGTGTATCCAGTCACTTACCGACTGAACCGATACGGTAAGATCGTATGCGCAAACGTTTATGGAACAGGTGGTCAATTTTAGAAAATTTTTACAACTCTTTTCTGTATCTTCTTCATTCCGATCGTTGGCATTTTTTCATACGAGAAAAAAAAAGAAAAATTAAATCATCGATGGTTAATTGAACCGCAGAATTCATCGACATCGGCTTACGGTGAAATTGAGGAGACGGTGATGTCGAATTCCGAGAAGGCGAAATCAAGTGATTTATATACGGGAGCCCGCTTCGCATCTTCGGATTTTGACTAGATATTTAGATTGTTATTACTGCTACTATTATTATTATTTTTTTCCCAAAGTATGAAGACTATTTATGGCATTGTTTAGTGAAGTAATCAATCAATAAATTACCCGTAAAAACGGGATGCCGTGAATAAAGAAAAAAAAAAAAAAAAATGGTAATTGGTCGTTCCTACCGAGAATCTAATTTGGCCATTTAACTCGTCAATCAGTCGATCAATCATCGTTATACTGAAAGAGTGCAGTTATGTATTTACTTTTTTTTTTTTTTCTCTTGCGGTTTTCGAAGGGTTCAATAAGAAGAGGCTGATTCTCATGAAATACTAAACTGTTGAAAGTATTTTTCAAGTCTTGAGGTTAAGGCAAACGCCCGTTTCAAAGAACTGTAGTCACTCGAATCAATATAATCGTTTTTTTTTTTTCAGATTTTTAGGTACAGTAGACACTCCCGATTCACGGAACTTCTTTCACTGCAGATACTATACCCAGGACCGGACCGACGTACAGATAGATTCACTTGAAACGACCAATAATGTTGTTAGAAAAAAATGATCAAAGTTTGCTTGGCCTATTCTCATCTTTTTTCCGAGTAAAAATATAATTTCCCGTCCGAATGAACGGTTTACTTCGTAATTAAAAAAATGGAATTTCAATATCTTCAGTTGGAATTTCCACGTTCGAATTTCTATCTATGAATCGATGAGTTTTCCATCGCGAAGAAAGTATCGATGATATGCGAGACTCATCGTGAAGCTTTTCGTTCCATCGTCTTTGATGTTTAGCGGTTGAACGATTCCTCGGAAGACCGGCAACGTCTCGGGACGCGACGTCGACGACGCGACGCCTGAATACAAATCTGGTGTTCGAAACGGGCGTACATATTGTGGTCGGCTGGCCCTCCGCTCTTCACTTTCTTACTTACTTAGGCGAGGATGCAAACTCCTGCAGCTTCGAATGGACCAGTCGCTATACGCGGACTGTAAAAGGCAAACCCGTTGTACCAGCACCGGCACCATTCGTGGTCCGCAGGCATTCCGTGCGACGCCAACCTCCAGCCAGTCCCCGACGTCCCCGACGTCCCCAACGTTCCGGACCCTCTTCATGGGACACGCAATATAACGCAACCGTATGCAGTCACCTCAGTATCGGTGCCATACTAGCACCGAGGTGCGAATTCTTACGCGGTTACAAACATCTGCTACTCCGAAACTGACTCATTCAATATACGTAGCTATATGTATGTATATACCTATAATGCGAAGTACGGGGAACCGTCAATTGATTTTCTGAAACTGTTTAATATGCATCGGATAATATCGAAGCGTTATTCGTGGCGTAACGGAGCTTCGGGGACTCTACATGATTACAGTAGCTAAAACCGGTGTAAAGGTTTAAATCTATCTTTTTAGGTCGATTCAAATTGTTCACATCACAATGACTAATGGCTGATTAATGATCTTAAATTCGATATTATTAAGTTTCGTTTCATTTTTACGGTGCAGGCACATCATTAAATATTATTTCATCTCATAACCTTTTTCGTTTCTCAATCCTCGCCAGCAATTAGCATTTAGCTAACCGATCTTACAGCCTGTTTTTTTCGGAATCTACATCCTTCGACGAGCAAATAGGTTTCGGAATATAAATTTTCGGATCTCATTCAACGAAAAGAATGATTGGACATTGTAACAAAAATCTTACCTTCGTACAACTGCAGAACTGAAGATATTATCAAAAAAGATCTTATATAGGTATGTATAAAGGTTCGAACCATCTGGTGATGGTGTTGCGTTACCAGCTACAAGAAAACGTGGGATGCGCATTTATTCATTATATTATATAGTGTATAGATTTTTTCAAGTATTATAGCTGTACTACGGACATTATACTCTTTGATATAAGATGTTTGCTTTTGAATTGAATACCTGCATGACGTCGGCGTGTCTCACGATGGACGTCTCTATTGATGCTAGTCTGGGCGGAGGCTGCACATGAGGTTTAGTTGAAAAAAAAAAAGAAGAAATTTCGATCAGAACCGGAGCCTTTTTCATTGTCAAGAATACGGACCTTTGATCATTGAAATATCTTGTGAAAAGTAGTTGGGACGTGCGATTGACGAAAGGATAGGTGCAGTAGGACGTATATACGTATAGGTATTTATGTTATGTCACATACATATACGCGGACAAGTTCTTAACCCCGCATTCCCGACGCGATTCTCTTCAGTCCGGAATTGTAACAAGTTAAAAGAGAGGCAAAAAAAAAAGGAAAAAACAAAAAAAAAACAATAAAAAAAGTTGTCTTGAAAACAATGTCGACGATATGCATCTACAGATTTATCGAATATTATCACGACGCCTTTTCAAATGCGACTTTAAAGATGTATTGACGTTAAACTGTCGCAGATGATCGAGACGTCGATTTATACGTCAGATTTAGGCTCACACAGTTCTATGAAAAGTGATAATATAGAATATATTTCGATTCAAATGTACAGGGTGTCCCAGGACTAAATGTCCAAAATGAAAGGTGTCCTAGAGGAGGTCGAACCGAGTAAATTCTCCCGAAGAACATGGGGTCTGCGAAGTCGCGTTCGCGAGATATCGACGGTTAAAAAATATCGCTCTGCGCCGCGATCACGGCGCAGAGCGATATTTTTTAACCGTCGATATCTCGCGAACGCGACTTCGCAGACCCCATGTTCTTCGGGAGAATTTACTCGGTTCGACCTCCTCTAGGACACCTTTCATTTTGGACATTTAGTCCTGGGACACCCTGTATATAATGTGGGTACCCACTCCGTATCAATAAGGCTCAACAAAACGGTATGCACTTTCTGTACAAGACCGATTAATTATAATACGTACGGTCTGTGGTTACGCGTGTGTCACAGTAATCTAGTTTGTCGTTTCGTTGTAAGAACAGTCGACTAGCCCGATGGTATCGGGCCCGCATAGCAGACATAGCCCAGATATACCGGACAAGAGAAAGTAATGATCTGGTGACTTTGATCTGTGTAGATAGACGGAGGTATATCTATTATACATATATACACAGATATATACCCCACATATACGTATACCTATATCTGGAAATTTGTTAATAGAAAATAATAGATATAGAGCCACTTGTACGCGTTTATAATATACAGCTTGGTATAATCTGTAACCCGTCAATGGTACTACAGGAGTTACACGTGACAGAGTCAATGATCGGAGGAGCTAGGAGAGGCCGGGGAGGGAGTCTCTGCAGCGGCGACGAAGAGTCTTGGATCCTATGAGATAAGGATCTTGTTTTAAAAAGATAAAAGAGGATAGAAATAAGGTATAGAACAAGGCATTCTCTCAGCGTAAACGGGTAAAGGGTCATGGGATCAGGGGCTATGAATTAAATCACGTTACGATCACCTATCGTTACGAACCGAGTGAAGAGAATTTCAGGACGAGGTTAGAAATTATTGAAATAATAATTGGACTGTATATTATATATGCCGAGTAGTGACAGGTGAATTATAATTATTATAATAACATTCGAAGATACCGGTAGCAGTATAAGCGCGTTACGAGTATTAATTAACATCTTGAAAGTATTTAATCGTGTTATTACTGCTACTCTGTCATGTACGTTCTTCGAAAACAGGTAAGTCCAGACTTTCCCCCGATATACTATATGATGAAAATAATTCCGTAATTCACCGTCATCCAGTAGGTAGACCGGAGGAATTCCATTCGGTATTTTTGCACTCGGCTAATTCTGTTTGGTAGACTTGTTTGTCGTTTTGTTTCAATAAACGGGTCGACTACCGAGAATATAAAATTCCAATCGTGGGCATTTACCTCGACGAAGCGCCGCGGCGTGCCCGGCCATGGCACGCCACGCCACGCCACACCACTCCCAAAGTTTCGTAATTGGTAATTAATATATTCTTGGTAAACTTGGATCTATCCATTACAGCTTTTTGCTATTCCCAGTAAAAGAGTAGAAAAAAAAATGAAAGAGAACCAAAGGACTAGGGAAGGGAAAAATAAAGTGAAAAAAAAACGACAAATCGATGCCGCTGCAGTTGCAACCAGACCAAGTCGCCGATCAGCCTTCGGCACTGGGTTGATCGCCGACCTGGAAAGGGAATTATTTGCATTTTAATTTACATATTAAAACAAGAGTCGTCGATCACCGAAGCAAGCTGCGAAATATGATACTCTCCCCGCTGCCGTCGCATTAACGTTGTAAAGTTGAGTTACATGACCGCAAGGCAACTCGACGGCCATGAAACCGCCACGCATGCCGATCTTGAAATATGCACCCGCGCCGCCAGATCACCGACGGACACGTTAACAGATCAGCGAGTTATTATACGGAGGCTGCTTCGGCGAGTCTGAAGCCGGCGAAGAGCAGAGGCCTTGCTGACCGAAAGAATCGACTCCTGCAGCACGAGGGAGCATATAGGTCGAAAGGCTTAATTTGCGTCTGGAATCGTTCCATCTAAACCTCCGGGCAATTTTCGCAACCGAACAACCAAAGGGTGAAATTTCTCGGTAATCTCATCTCCGATCGTAGACAAATCTATGACCAATTTGGTCGGATAAAAAGTGAACAAAAAAAAAAAAAAAAGAAAAAATCCCCCTTTCGAAAGATTCGATCGGTAAGATTATAGCAGCGCGGTGTTAGAATTTTTACTATATCACGAAAGCAACAACATTCCTGTCACAGATAATTAACATTCGGTATAATGGAAGCTGTTCCACCAATTAGGCTAATTTTCCTGTTCCGACTATTAATCGTTTTTTGTTACCTGACACTTGACGAATCTCACGTGAAATCCGGGGACAATATTGTCGTTACATATAACCGAACGTTCTCAACGGAATAACTTAAATTTCTTAGAACCAGGTGTCACGTTCTACAAACGTTTAGAATAATTTACATTTCGAGTCGTGAAAGTTAAACCGACCGGGAATATGATGATAGAAACGTGTAAATGTACTTACGTCTGCGTTGTCCGGTTCTAGATTTAACCTTGTGTTGAAAAATTTAGTACTTACCTGTAGTGAACAATTGGGCTGAATTTTATACTCACGTATGAATATACATTTTCTAAACCACGGATGTAGACAGTGCAAGCACTTACCATAGTACCTTGAGCAACGTACATACGTATTTCACCTCGATGCACGGACGTACGGTGTTTCCGTGCGTGATTAACGTAACGTGATTATTACGCGGACTGGACCAGTTCCGATTTAATGAGAATTATAAACGACTGTGGGTACGCTTATACGGATTATACCGTGCGGTCAGACTAGTCTGAGATATTGAAGTAAACTAGGTTTTACTGTCCACTGGTTTTACTATACGTTCGTAGGCAAAGCCAACTATGAACTTGTTGACGGTCCATTACGATTCTTTGACATTGAGAACAAAGAAACAATCCACTGATTATATGATTATGTTTTGGAATTGACTCGTTATGACGTTAAACTTTCGGAAACTCATCAAAGACAACTTGCATCAGCATGAGCATATGCAATGTCGTCTACCACGCAATGTGTAATGATGAAACGAGGGAAATCTTGGATATAATTATAATATCTACAGCGACGCGCGGTCGGGAGAGGTAGGTATAATAATTTCGAATGACATCAGTTACGCTAACGCCACGTGATCTTTTTCTCCGTTTCTTCTTTTTCTTTTTCTTTTTGTTGGTTTTTTTTATTCCGTTTTCTCGTCAGCAAATTGCTGACATTACCCGGATAGCCTACTGTTCTCATAAATTTCTCCTTGACATAGGTACAAGAATACGTCCAGATTAGCTTTCGACGAATTAGTGTCACGTATGGCTATTTACTCGGAATTGTTATGTGCTTAAACACCGAGCTGACAATCCGGTTAAATGACGTCTCGTATTAATTATAAACAAGAACAAAGTGCCACCGGACTGTATCCACATTGTTTATAGCTAATTCGTCCAGAGTTTGCATCAGTTTTTTGTTCTCTCTCTTTCTCTAATCGCTCTGTATCAAGCTAATGAGATAATCGACTGATATCCGGTGATGAAAGAATTCTACTAATTCGGTAGTCGAAACTTAATTCTGCCAGAGTTTCATTGACCAATGGTTTAAAACTCGTTAAAACTAGATTCTTGGACTTGACTGTGTGTGTGTGTCTAGTAAAAAATTGGTTTCTGACCACGTTGATCAGCCTTGTGATCTCTCGAGATAACAGTGAAATCTGAAACGCGTATAATCATTCAGCAAGATCTCGTGGCCATGAATCTCTTAGCTGGATAAGTTCTCTGCCAAGGAAACCGCGAGTCACAAATTCTACACCTGGGGCACTGCTGCAGCCACCTGTATAATATACCTATACTAAAAGTAATTGAGACTCGCTTGTAACTAAAATTAAGCTAATTTGCTTAATCTTATCTAGATTCTCGCCGCACGCGAGTACGATCTAAAAATATCGTTTCATCAATTGAAAAATTTCCAACATGTGATAAGATTCATTAATTAATTTACACTCACCGATCGTTTCTCCTTCGTTATTACGCTGTTAGATATGGGTATACCTTTCGAACGGGATTGACTTTTTTTTCATACTATTATAGAAGGATGAATGATTTTATTTCACAACATTGTCTTGAATATACATAATATACAAAATATTACAATTACTATGATGGGGGGGAGGGGGGGAAGAAAAATATAAGTTTAGATCAATATTACTCGCGCAATTATACCTAAATACCTATATAATGTGTCAGGATAAATGAACGCACATTTTTTTTGTTTTTTTTTCGTCATCAATTGGCTAGAGAGCTGCAACGTGTACCTGAATTAAAGAAGAATAGTTACTATCTCCTAGCTTAAACTATAATAGGGATTTTTTTTATTCATTTGTTAATTTTTTTTCTCAATTATTTTGTAGTTCGATTGTGTAAAATCGATGATTTAGAACACTTTACATCACACATCGTCGCGTACGCCGTAGTAATTATTCTGATGTACTATTTAATGAATTATTAACACGCCCAATTCATTAACATGATATTATTATTAAACCAATATCATTTCGAGATTTAAACATTTAACGCGAAAGCTAATTTGCTCATATATATATATAGGATATTTATTACGCCTGGTTCAGTTGCAAACGCGATGAACTAATCGTTAATCACTTTTCTATATACGTCTGTATGTGTCCGTATCTACGTATACAGTTTTGATATTTTAAAATGATATCTGAGCCCGCCTCAACACGGTAGTTGAATTTAAAAACAAGAAAAGAAAAAAAAGAAAAAATCTACTATGGCCGCTGGGTTGATAAACCTACAAGAAACACCGATCGGCGGCTATCCGTGTAGAAATCTTCGGTACACATCCAGGCGAGAAGGCAGAAATCAATTCACCCGTGGGACCGTAATCTCGTTCTGCACGCACACTGTTATAGAGCCTTTAGATGTGAGCGTTCGCTGGACACGCGTAATTATACCCGCTGCACGCATTGCGTCGAGTCCTATACCGAGCACCGAGCGAACACGGTACTCCTATGCGCCGTTAGCTAGTCGCGCCCAATTACCGGGGCGTTTCTCCAGTACCAACGATTTCATTTAATTACTTAGATAATCCTGTTACTAGGACCAGTTCCATTGTCAGAGAGTTTAGGTATTAAAAATAACGAACCCACCCTCACTTAATACTCACTCTCACACACCCCTCGATTTTTTTTTTCGCACACCTAATCGTATCACTTCCTTTTCATCAATTTTTCGATGGCACTTTTAGGTCCATCGCAATTCAGGATATTACTGACCTCGAACATCAGCACACAGTGTTGTAAATCGCTTCTTCTTCCTCCGTGCTACCTGAGGTATCAGAAATCGCAGAATGTGAGGCGAGCTTAACGTATCCTCTGTCTCTTTCCTTCGTCCCTTTCTTGCCAGGCGGCGGATGTTTCTCTTTTTGACTATCGTTGAGGACACTTCCTGTAGGCTCGCAGATTTCCGCATAAATATCCTCCGGTCTTGGTGGCGGAGTGGCTGGTAGCGGTGTGAGGCTATCCCTGACCCTGGAATAGGGTGGATCAAGGTCTGGATGGGTCTGTACTTCCAGAACACTGGTGGATACAGATCTCTGAACTTGTTGTCTGTTGAGAGCTACCCCGGGAAGCAGAGAGGTCGCCTCGGATTCGAGACTGGCGTATCGCTCCGGAGTCCTCATGCCGATTTCAGGTCGTACAGCGAAGGTGAATGAGGCTGATTTTTTCGCCGGGTTTCTGCTCCGTCCGCCATGTGCTATCCTCGAAATCCTCTCCAGAAATCCATTCCCGTTACCACTTTGCCTAGTCTGACTTCGGTCCCTGATAGTCGTCTTCTTGATGTGCTCCAGGCCCTCTTTCAGGCTTTGAAGAATCGGCTTTGTCTCTGGCTTCGATTTAATCTCCTTTAGGTTAAGCTCCTTCAGTTCCAAGTTCGTAGCCGCAGGCTTTGGCGGGGCTACTCTAGGCTCGGTTGCCCTCTGGTCCAACGCTCTTCTGTGAACATAGGAAAGCCCCAGGGAAAGGATGAGCCCGTTATCGGTATTCACGAGGTATCTACGAAAAGGGAGTTAAATATTACAGTGTAAAGTTCTTACCTGCAGGCAGACAAGAGTCGTTGCATCTTCGGCGAGGCCAGAAGTCTGGCCTCCGAGGGGCATCCCAGTCTTGCTCTTTTGACGCGAGGTGCCGTAGGCCCCGTTGCTACTAGCTCCAGGAGTTCCGGGATCGTAGATCCCGGCAGTGGTCTCTCGGGCATCAGCGGTACCGCACAACCCAGGACGATAGGACCTCGAGTCGCTTCTTCAAGCTGCATGAGGCCAGTGTAGTCTCTAGGAAGCGGAATCGGTAGAGGCCCAGCTACGAGGCGGACCTGTACAAAACAGACCAAAAAAACCGTTTTTCTTCCTCTTCTCATTTTTCCCCTACAATCTGCATCGGTGATCTTTTTTTCTACCTTCAATGGCAGGTCTCTCCTAGCGAGCTGGTGCACCCTGTACAGAACCGCGTCGCTACCGGTGTCCAGGTTCCCGCTTTGACAAGTCGCGTAGAATTCGCCTCTAGTTGATAAAGGAGCGAACAACTCATGACCATGAGAGTCTAGGCATTGAGCATACTGATCTCGCTCTGACGACCTGGAGCTTTTACCCTCAGGCATGCTGCCGATAACGCCTGATACTCCTGTGGATATCGGAGCCCGTCTAGTGTCCTGAAAGACGGCTGCTAGCCGGAGTACCTCACCGGCTCGAACCGTCGTTTTGGTGTAGTGAGCTCTGAGGTTACCATTTTCTGTCGAGAGAATGGTATGTCTCGTTATTACAACCCTGTTAGTCATCTGTGTGATACTTTTAATGTTAAGCATCTGATAATGTGCGTTGCGTTATTGTAAATTTGGGTAATTCCGGTCTAAGTCTGTGTCTATGTGTTAATGTATGTACATTACTTGAGGGTTTTTGTTATTGGTTTATAACCGTTGGGCTCATTCTGTGGCTGAATAAAAATAAATGAGTAAACGAAATCCCTGAAAAGGGGTCAAGTTGGGGAAAAGGTTAAACGACCGGGTCGTCGTTCGCTTGGATTTGTATTCAGCCCGGGTGAGGTGCCGTTCGGATGCAAATCTCATGATAAAAGATAGTCCTCTAAGAAGATACCGATCTCCTTAGAATAGAGGTTCGTCGTACGTTCGGCCCCTCGATCCCCTCGATCTTGTAAGGCATGCGCGTGGAGGTCTGCCGTATTAATCATGCGGACTGTCCCATTTGAATATGTCGCCACAAATATCTGACTAGCGATCAAGGGTCTATACGTACCATAGCTGCACCATGGAACAAAATGACGTATTACAAGAAGGCGCTACCGCACAATGTGCACAGTGCACAAAGCATGGGCAATGAGACGCGAGTATGCGAGAGAGCCTGGAGCTGAGAATCATTCATCTTCAGGCACTGTTTCAGGAATGCCAATTAAGTGAAATTCAAGCTCTCCGTGTCGTTTCTTCCATATAATATATATCACAAAGTACCATTTTTCTTTCCATAATTCTTCTTCTTTTTTTCTCAAGTGAAAGAGATTGAGAGAGCCGGTCTTAAGCAGAAATCCAGATTCTAACCGATCGCAGTGAAGTCTTGAATTTAAATATAGGCTCTGTCCCACCTTGAGTAATACCTCTTCATCCACGACGTGTCATTGGCCTTTGACGCGCATAAATATGCCTCTATGAAGCCAGTCTCTCGCGACACCTATTAAGTTACTTGCTCACTTCGCATCTACGGATATGTACATACATCGAGTTTCATGTCACGGCCAAGCACGCTGCATACACCGATATTATATACCCATACGATTGCCTCTCGCGCGTGACGGCTCGTGCAGTATAGTATGGTGGATAAGGCGCAGCGCGCATTCTCCTAGCGCGAAATTTTACTACGTGCGTCGCGGTCGATAAGTACAGCGAGGGTACGTTGCGACGTGATCTGCACAGCGATATTCAACGATTATTAATTGAAAAAAAGCAACGTTCTTCAGCTCGTTTCATCTTTCACCTCGGATAAATGAATCTCTTCAACTTTCGCGCGATCACGAAGCCGCGCGGGGCCAAAAATTATCGAGATTTTGATCGTCCGACCAATTTGCGATGGGTTAGAGGTGACGCCCGTGCTCCAGACACGATATTTAACCACATACGATCCTATATACTGTAACACATATACGTATAAGTACAGCAGTGCTTCTCCCCCGAAGATCAACGCCTGCTTCTTCGCCCTCTCGCAGCTGGGGTTCGCGGTCGAGACGAATGACGCAATTAACACAACCCGGCTCCTCGTTCCCCCGGGACTCTTGCGTGCCGTTTATGGCCCGCCAATAGAGGGGAACCTTTGACGCCGGCGACGATGTTGCGTTAAACTCGTAAACGAAGCCATTAAACGTGGAATAAGAACGTGGTGCAACTTCGATTCGCAAAATGCATTTATACGCGAGCTTTAACGCTCTCGACGCGATATCGCGCGTCGTTCGTTTCTTTCACCTCGATCAACTCGCGAACTGATTGTGAGTATATCTATATATAGGTTGAACGTATTTCATTCTCGTTTCTTTGTCATATATACCGAGAAAAATATCGCGAAGTGGAGACAATCAGGAATAGGAAGATAAAAAGAATAAAAAAAATAAACCACTAAATAACCCGGAGTCTGTTTTGCTGTTCTCACCTAGTTTTATAATAGCAAACGTATGTGTCGTGCGTGGAAAAGTTTATATAGAACCGTTAGTAACACGCTCGTCTATCAAACTTTGAATAGAAGTTAAACGTGTCGGTTCTCGGTTTACCGAAGCTGTGAAGTTTCTACAATGCCAGTTAAAATTACGTCTAACTGTCGCGTCTGGAATAGAGAATTACGAAGTGACAAACACCGTGAGTCACTGCGTAGATATTGTGCACTTACTCACACCAGCCTTATAAGCAAATAGGGACAGTCCTCAAGCATGAATTTGAGTGGGTAGAACGTAGTAACCAGATAGGGAATAAAGTGCAAGACATAACCGAGCTTACAATTCCCATATCTACATGGTACAGCTGATATTACAAGTATCCAAAAAATACTCACCCATTTTTGAATGCGTAAGAGTATAAGCCCGGAGGGGTTTCGCCAACAGGAAGGCCGGAACTCCCGCACGTACCAGGGCCCCGACTCTTCTGTAAACTCTCGCACTTCCGGTCCCGCTGCTCACCGATACGACCGAAAACCAACCTGGAAGAAGAAAGAAAAGGAAAAAAAAATCAGTATTGTCGATATCAAGTTAAATTCGTAGGATCGTTGGAACCCCTTTTCATCCGTCATGTGCAGTTTTATAATCGTCAATTATTCAGTCGCATTGTGATATTGCAGTTGATAAATAAGCGTAATGTGATAAAATGTCCGTGATATACGCCCTATGCAAATGGTGTAAGGGTTGGATCGATAAAATGTTGAGATATTCCTCGGTCTGGAGTTCTAAACTGAAGGTAGAGAGGTATATAAGGTATATATACATATGGTGTATAGGTACATCTACAAGATCACGTACCTGGGGTAATTTAAATAAGAAATTTACTACCAAGGTAGGATAACTGAGACAGAACAGGTCAAGATAATCGCGACGTAATTTACAATCGAAGGTACACATCCGTTTCTTGTCATTGCTATTTACTATTTACTATTAGTATTTACAGAGGGCATAAGGTATAACTCCGAGGACCGATTAGCAAGTCTGCTTGCAGTTTATACGATATCTCCGCCATCTTGAATTGATTTATAACACGGACTCAAAAGTCGATTATAATTTTATTTCAATTCAGAAAATTTATCGTAAATTACCCTTGCACGATTATATATACAGGATTTTGCTGTAACCTATAAATCCACTCGCACGCAGTATTATACTCGTTCACAGTTGAAAGAAACCGGAACCGATCCGGACGTACTTGTATGTGAAATGAAAATATATAAAAGATCCCGATCGAGCCGTGAATGCCTAGCCTCGATAAGGCTCTCTGTACCCAATCTCCGGGGAGGCCTCAGGGCTGCCCTCGGGCCACACCAATTTAGCCTAAGGTCTGTCGATGAAGAGTTGGGGAGCCTCTAATTGACTTGAATTTATTGAATCGGTACCCACCGGACACCTGCCTAATCGCGTTTTACCAATTTGCGCCATTCCATATAGTCAAACGAGGATCGGTGCAATTATTAACACGTTCTACCGGTACGTTGTGTAATAAAATAAGAAAACCGTTCACCTCACCGTACTACTTACCCTTATTGGCCGGTGATAATTATCGCAGATATCGAAACCGTGTAGCAAATAACTTTACGTATCGGTCCGATACGCAGCTGTTAATCAGTTTCAGCCTTATTGCAAATTCCAACGAAGTGATTCGATTATTATTATCATAGATTATAACGCGTTTGAATTTTTCGCAGTGTATAAAATTGACGAAATATACAAATGCTTGATCGTTACTGTCGGACGAACTTCCCTGTCACCGTGACGATCGGCTTATTCCTGCAGGGGTCGGAAAACGGGCGTGACTTTTACGGTGGTAGTTTGCAATTAATTTAATTGCTCGAGTCGACTGACCGCGGGGTTCTTTTTGTTCGCGTTCTCCTTCTTCTTCTTCTTCTTCTTCTTCTTCTTCTTCGTCGATAGATGAGCGGTGGATCAGCAGCAAAACCGTGCTACGAAAGGAACGGCCAAAGTTCTACGGCGAATTTTTATGCGGTCGCTAACAAGCTGTTATAAACTTTATACAATCTCGGTGTTTATAGCTCGCAAAGTCGTTTTTACGAGCCTCGAACTTTGCTATTATTTATTTTTACGACTCGGTTTGTACGCCGGGAGGCTTGAAACGATACACAGTCTTAGATGAGAGGATTTTTGTACGCGGGTGGAGCCCGCTGCCGCGCACACAGCTATTAGCAAAGCATTAACCGATAGTCTAGGACCAAGTTCGCAGTCTCATAAGACTACGATATCAATCACACGTCTCGAAAATCGTGTTTGTATTATATCTTCAAACGAGATAGATAGTACTGCCCACGCAAGGTGAGAAACGATCTCGTAGGTGGCAATCGGCGATCAAATAAACGAAGAATCCCATTAAAACTGACAGGACCTCATCTGGTTGATGAACGAAACAAATTTTTTTTCTTCAGCCGAAATTTTTTTTTTTTCGCACACACGTCTTTCAGATGATTGTCTCCTTGGCACACCTATTCTCGTAAGTACGTATGAAATACCTTTAACGATATAGTGTAAATCTGTCGGGAAAGTAGGTAGATATATTGATACATGTATGTTGAGGCACACATAGATACCGACTCGACGGTTCAGAGGCAGTTGACTTTTCAATCACCGTAACACAATGAGATATCTGAATCTGGGTCATTAAGTAATACTCTCTAGTTTTGTTCAACTACCGAGTACAGAGAGCTATCTCTACGGTACACGTATACTATATCCGCTTGTATAGTCGCATACTACACTAACTAGGTATGTGGTATAGTATACGCCGTTCACAGATGCGTTGGATCCCTACCTGCAGCCTTATGTAACGGTGTTATAACTTGTGGGTAATTGGTTAATTGTAAGTCGTCTAATAAGTTAGTTAACGGGGCCCATAATCGTTCCGTGTAAATTAACGCCGACAGACAAGACAAGACGTTGCAGTTTCACACTCCTTGTTATCAATTGGATACTGGTCAGAGGTTACATGCCATGGGGAAATATAAACGAGACGATTGTGAAACTGGAGGAAGTTTTCATCAAAAATGAAAATCCTCGATAAATTCGCTATAAATCCGGTGTACAGTCCAGTCGAAGTATACATACATATAATTCATTCAGGCATTCAGAAAGTAAGTTTTTTTTTTTTGTTTCTATAAAAACAACCTGCTTTTTCAACGGGTGTGGTACAAACTGTATAGTCATCTGTATAATGAGGTTTTTGGCTCCGACCAAATGACTAGGATCAAATTTATAAATTAGCATTTCTTGCCGGAGACGTAGGAGAGGCGATATTAACGCAAAGATTTAGCGTAAGATCGACGTAAATGTACAACAACTGTTTGTTAACTCACTCTTATACCTTCGACAGTGACAATGGCTTAACTTTCTCTGCTCGTCAGACTATAACAGGCGGTTTATAACGATCTAGGCTGCCGGTCGTTTATTGATTTCAATTCACTTTCTGCAAAGAATTATAACTCGGGCTGGTTTAACGTCATCGAATTCATTAGATTGGTAAGGCGGATCTAGAAGACTTGACCAGTCATTGTGGGTAAGGAGAAATCGCCGCAGATTCGAAATGCTTACAAATCAACGATGGACAAGGGTCGTATAACAGGGCAACACGTTCGCATGTCTTGATAAATAATTTTTAAAAGTCTTTCGATGTTACGCAATTTTCCGATACGTCGATCGTCCGCAAGACAGCCGTGACGTTCAAACAATACAGCTTTTGACGTATTCAACTAGCGAATCGAAAAAAATTAAGTTTTCAACTTACTTAGCTTAGAGTCGTTATTACGTATCGATTATAGAGACCGTTTCGTATGTGTCGAAATTTTCAGATAGTTTAGCACATAGGTATAGTAAAAAAACAAAAAAAAAAATACTCAAGTCCTGTAGCTGAAGGCGAAGAACGGTTAATGATTTACGATGTTATTTGAGGTGTTTGTAATGACTTCCTTAAGAATAATTTTAAACAATTAGAATGATATACTATATATGTAAAAATAATGATTAGGAATGAAGTTTTGGAAGCTAAATAAAACGGATTATATCGCGTATTGATATCGCGTCTGATACACCGTATAACTTGTTTCTCAACTTTTGAATATTGTGCAATAAACCGATGAAAATATACCGTGGCAATAGGTCGAAATTTAATTCGCTTGTAAATGTCGATCCAAACGATGCCATTAATCAAGTTGGTATGATATAGCGGCGTAGTGACGAAACGAAAAATGATAACACTTCATTTTATACTTCAACATCCATACATAAATATATTATAAACTTGTACAAACTTCGATGTGTACCTATGTAACTTCGTACAGGTAAATATAATCGGAGATATTATAGGTAGTACATACAGCAACGATCCTTTACAGGCCGACTTCGTGGCGTAACCTTCGAGCTTTGAGATTAACCGGTAAATGGGCGAAAATAAATCAGGCTTTCTTACAATATACTGGGTATTGTAGGCCGGCCTTTGTAAATGTAAATCAACCGCTCGCAAGTATAGGTTGCGATGCCAAATTTGCGATTGTAATTCTTACGAAAGAAGCCGCCGCGCCGCGCCGCGTCGCGTCGAGACGACAAGCACTAAAATGGTGATATGACTCCCTCGCTCGCATATATCATACATTTACTACTCGACACACTGCAGGTATGTACCTCATCAATCGAATCGACGATATCTTCAATTTCCCCGAAATAGCGCGTGTAATATTCCTCGATATGGTAGCGAACCGAGAATATCATGATCCGTTATTCAACCATGCCTAGACGACGCGATGGTTGTATATAGGACCAATGGGACCCACCGATAAACGGTGTAACCGCAATGTAGTGTTTCATACATCCACCCATCCCATGCGTATACGTATGTACATTAATGCATCCACGCGGACTGCCTGCCGGTGAAATACAGTTACCGTTACAGTTCGCCATTAATATGCGATTAAGTATGGCGTGGAAGAGCTGCTGCCACTCGTGGAAATAGTGTTCGCAGATGCAGGGGTAGAGCCGTTACGAAATTGGAAACGGAAGATGTATCATCTACCTACTGGTAGGAAGTAGTGCATGATGTTTAAATATGTTCATAATAGGTATACATATAGTCTTACTTTCGACTGGGCATATGCTGCGATTAAGACTGGAGTCGAATTAATCAACGGGGACCACCGAACCTCTGCAGGTTTGTAAAAGAATTCCTCGGAGAGAACGATGTGTCCATTACAACAGCGGCACACGGAGGTCAGGGCGACTGGGAGCAAGACTGAATTCCTTCCTTCACTTTCTCGTTGAGCAACCGCAGCAGCGTAATATCGCGTATAACCAAGCGAGTCTGTGATTTTGTCGAACCGGAGCAGCACGCCGAGTGAAGGTGGTGCAGAACAGGAATCAATTTTGTTCCAATGAACTTGAGAAGTGGAACGCAATCGGGACGTTATGTCATCGCTATGTAATCGTACTGTTCGATGAAATTGCATAAAACTCGATATAACCACGACGCATCTTTGGTTATGAAATTATTTGGTAGATTTTATCACCGTTTTCAACCAATCGCAGATCGGCGAGGTCTCTGCAAACTGACCTAATCTACGGAAATTTTCACACCATTAAAATCGAACGATTGGCAAGAAGAGTACTGATAGGTTTACTTGCTTGGTATTTGATCACTGGTTAGCTGAAACAATTTCTTTTAACGTAGCAGAGATCACGATGCTGAGCCCTGCCCACTGTTCAATGGTAGTAGGTATATTGCGTAAGTCCATAACGAGCGTCTATCTCACTCTTCATCTCGTTCTTCCTATCTATTTATTTCTTTGTCTGTCTCCGAGCGATTTAAGCTACTCGCGATTATAGTGGAAGCAATTTCGTATGCTAATTTAGATTTGAATTAAAAAAAAATAGGCCTCGAGGCGAGCGGAACAACCTTGGAATTTTATGATGCGGCCCGGTACGTCGCGTAATATTAAGCTGTCCAAATGAAAATATGGTATCCATATACTATGGGACCAGTCAAAAACGCCGATTGCAAACTACCGTCTGGGTAACCAGGGCAGAGCAACGCGACGCGGCGGTGTGTCGTCGTATATCGTATCTATACCCTGAAGAAACGGTGAAGCTGTATAATACTTATGGAAGATGAAACGGACGGAATCGCTAAAGACTAGAGCCATTGACCTAATTTTAATGGAAAGCAGTTAGACAACGACAACATTTTATGAAATAGAACAGATTTAATGGATAAAGACTAAAAAAAAAAAAAAACGTAACAAACAGTCGACACGATATGCCGTGTGACGACTAGGTAGAGAATAAAATTGTAATAAAAGACGAAGATGAGTCTTCAAAAGTCCTTAAAGATGATGGTCCTCGAGTATAATTCGTCGTACAGCATAGCCTGTATCTTCATTCGCATCTTTATTCGTTTGTGACGCGGTAAACGCGTCATCTGTTGGTACAAGGACAGCAAAAAGTGATAGTCTTCGTCAAGGTGAAGAGTCTCGTTAACAGAACTTATTCCCAGCCTTTTGGGATCGTGGGTTTCCAAAATTTCAACCTCCGGATGATCGTGTCTTACGACAACGATGTCGCTATCTTCCAGTTCGCCAACATTCTCCTCCCTGGACCATTGAAAGTTCGAATTCTCTCGCAACGTCAGGTTATCCTCCAAGTGCCGGAATTCACCGGGATTATTTGAGAAGTTTTCTCTTGCACTTACGGAAGTTGTTATCAATTCAGACGGTCTGGGAGATCCTTTATCCTCGTAGACGACGTCCGGCGTTTTTCCTCCGCTGCTGATATCATTTGCTTCCATGATTTCCGCGGAGGAAACAGGCTGCGATGAATTATCAAGTTGAGCCTTAGGATTGACGAAAACATTTACATCGACTTTCACATGCTGGATCTCCTCACTCTGATGGACTACAGTTGGCTCGGGTCTTTGCAGACAACTTATCAACATTTTTGCACATTGGGAAATCCTTTCGTCCTGGGAACCGTCATTTGTTGGACATTCCTCATTTACGACGTGATTTACAGGGGCAATTAGCTTCCGATCCTTTGCAACATTCGAATATCTTGCTGTTTTCAAAAAGTCTAGACGTTCCTTGTCTCCTTTGATTCTGGTAAATAACAGCGTCAACTTTTTCTTCGCAAAAAAAATCTGTTCAAGAATTGCGTTTACCTCGGACGTCAAATATTTATCGCCACTGATGTTAGCTTGACAATTCAAGATCTTTTCAGATTCTGTTGGTTGTCCTTCGAGGAAGATATTTCTCGAGACAGGTTCCACTGCAAGTTGTAAATTTCTGCTACATAAGTCGAGTACCTCAATTTTGTCGTCTACCCAAATTTTTAACGGTATATTTTCTGCATTTGGTCGTTTTCTTGGAGGTGACAGAGAAGCTGCTTTCAGACTAGCGAGAGTACGTCTTTTCCTCGAAGGCTTTGAACTAGCCTCCGATAGCCCAGCTTCAATATTCATGGCCGAAACAGACTGCCAGGACCGAAGATGTCGCTGACAATTTTTTTCACCAGCTCTAAGTCTTCGATCCAAGACTAGCTCATCAACTTTCGCAACGTTGTTTCGGGTAGAACGTCTCAATGTGAATTCTGACGTAGAGCTCAAACGTTTACGTGATACGTTTTCTCTAAGTCTGACGGGTGCTTGCAGCCTAAGAAAAGGCGACGATGAAGGACAATCCTCACTAGTTTTCTGTACAGGGCTTTTACCACACGCAGACGACGTCTGGTTCTTCAAACTCTTGCAGGCCGTTGAAGACGTAGATTTTGCCGCTTCACTATCTAAGGATGATGCACCTGGACATGTGTAAGGTCGACACGCGTCCATGCAATGATAATCTTTAATCACATTTTTCGACATGCGGGTCGTGGATGAGCAAGGGACTGTCCTAATAGTCAGCGGACGTTTACGGGGAATAGAATTAAGCGAGTCATCGGTGGAAAAAGAAGTATTGATCCCCGTAGGATCTTCGGAAATTGAAGAGGCAATTTTCAACAAATTCCCGCTCGAAAGAGTCGACGAAGTATTAGAAATACGTTGCGAAGATGTTCGTGCGTTGTCGGAAACAGCTTTTATCGAGTTTGCCAATGGCACGGGATTTTCCTTCGTAGTCAGACTTTTTTTTCCTCGCTTAATGATGTTGTTCGCCAAAATGTCGGTCACTCCTACCGTTGTAATTTGTCCAAGTAAACCTTGGGTCTCAGACTTGGTCACGGGTGAGAAACGGTGTCGTCGGCCGGAACTGGAGAAGATAACGTCAAGGCTACCGTTTCTCTGATACTCTTTCCGGGCCCACCAAGTAGGGTAACTTTTTCGAAAGCAGAGAGTACTGTTCGATAATAAAGTTTGAGAGCCGGTGTGTATTCGAGTAGATTTTCGCAGCCTACCATCCGCTCGAAGGAACGCTAAATTCCGATAATATCGCCAGCCAGACCTGCGCCGAAACTTTTTCGAGAATTTGTACTCCCTGGCGTGCGAATTGCGGATATAGTTCCAACTGTTTCTCATTAGTTCCGCTGAAAGAGAGCACGTTGCCGTTAAGTCGTTTCTGCGACATAACAAGTACCTACCTACTTTCATGGAACGCTTGCCCTAGATGTAAGAAATCCCTTGTGACGTGTGCGAGTCGAATTTAAAACATGAAACACGGATAAGAAAATAAAAGCTTCAGAAAATATCGGGATGCAGAGTGGGTTGGGATTCGTAGTATCAATTTAGAGTGAATTTCAGACCCTGTATTAGTCTCGTGAATTGGTTTACCTGGTTGATTCAAAGTGACAGCAATTTCGGTCCAAGTGTTATATCGAATCTTACGATTCTTGTAATCCTTGTGATTAGAATCCCACAGCAAATTTTTTTCCTTGACCTTCGTGATAAGATCGAGATTTTCTTTAGGGGTTAAAAAGCCGGACATTTTTCTAGTGTCAGATATGAAATAATGTATAGGTGCGGACTGTAACATGGCGGCGCGATGCAATGACAATCAAATATCTGTATCTCCTTTGTTTCTAAGGTCCCGTTCTCAATGCCTAGGATTATCTGTATCCTTGGCAAGGATCTACCTGCAGTGATTGCGCTGCTTTTGTTGGTGTCTAAATAACGTGGAGATAGCCTGGCCTCGGTAATGGTGGTACACAAAGTGTAGTGCGTTGTAAGGATCGGAATAAAAATACTCGCACCGTCATTTGTCACCGTCGGTTGAATCGGGTTAATTGCGGTGTCAAGATTACAGACGTCGTTTACCTCTACGTCACGCGAGCCGTATTTTAAAAGCTTCTCACATCTTTGCCGCGAAGTGGAATTGCTTCGAGGTGAACAAAAGCTCGATGGCAAAAAGCTCTACTGCAACGTTATCATTTCTATACAGAGCCTGCAGCACAGGTCGAGAACACTTGTAAGAAGGATGCTAGGGTACTATGGAAATTTCTTGTACGTAAGGATTGATGCGTTACGTACCTACGTGACAAGGGGCGCGCGTAGGTACTCAATTGCGTAACGCACGTTCGCACGCACACCTCCTGACTTCCTAGTTAACCTCACCTCACCTTGTGAGAGCTGAGAGTGCATTGTGCGTACGTCGGTTGCGTGGGTGTCTTGTAATAACGTGCCACGAACGATCAACGAACTTCAATCTCATGGAGGAGACAAGAATCTCAACAAGACTCTCAACTCGACCTCCTGAAGTTTCTCGTCTTGGTTTTTAACCGGTCTGATAAAGAAGCCTAGATCTAGTTTCAGGAACATTAACCAAAAACCAACGAGTTTCGTCTCGTTGACCTAAAAATCTTTAGTAACTGGTCACGTCAAGATTATACTTCCATCCTGCAGGACTACAGCCACGATATACAGGGATGAAATATAGCGAAACAAAACAAACCCGTGACATAACGTTGTGGTCGTTCGTTACGAGGGAAAGATTTTCATCGAGGTGGTAACCGATCGACGTCGAACACGCTAAATATACTTTCTCCCTCGTGCAGCCCGGAGCCTCGCGAGACTTACGGAATGACCTTGTGCCTTCTCCGCCTCTCGTTGCGCCACTTTCGATTTCTTCCGGGTAAGCCGATCGATCAGTCTTAGTTCTCGCAACTCACGGCGCAACACCTTCTCCATAGCCCACCACGGTTTATAGTCAGAAGACTACATGAGATGATGTGATTATGAGCCTACTAGTCTTTGCTGCAGTCGTACTTAAAGAAAAAAACAAAATATAGACTAGGTACTGGACCAAAAATCTTCCATTCACTAAAAGACATCTGTCTTTCGCTTCAACTCTCACAAAACTGGCTTACGCTGATCCCGCTTGACTTTCGATCCTCTTTGAGTCGGACTTCGGAACATGGACCATGCACCGCACTGAGTTCGTAGAGATGCCTCCTGGATTGTATCGGCTCTGTCGCCAGCCGCCCGAAGCCCTAGATGCTGCAGCATTCCTTAGAAAGCGAGCCAGGCACAGCGGTTACGCACGAACAATGCCGCTCCCGGCTGATCTCGAACGTTACCTCCTCGGCTATACCCGATTCCCCTTTCTACTGGCGACCGATCCGGACATATTCTTCCGTTCCCTCGATCGGGGACCAGTTCGCAGTCTTAACTCTCAATTCTGAGTTCAATCGCATACACAGAGTCTTACACAGTCTTAACCGATTACGAATGCGATCCCCACGAGCACGACGTGGAGCGTGGTCGTGGTCAGGTTGGTTCGCATTTACATTTCGATTATACCACTGGTGCACGCTGGATCGGCCCGGATCCTTGGGATCCTGGTAGTATTCTATATACTTAGGCCGTACCAGATCGCTCGCTGAAGTACAGATTCCACAGTCCTGGTGCTGCAGTGCTCTGGATTTACCTGCACGATACCATTCAAATTTTACCAAGCAATGATAGACTCGGTTTCCTCGCTCCGTACCACGAGATAAAAGGTTCTTCTAGGCGCATTGGCAACCCGGTCGCATCGTGCACGTATAGGCTTTTCAGTATGCCTGAAGGAACTCCGTGTTATACTCAAGTGGTGCTTTCCTCTTAAGGATCTTGAACAAAGTCAAACAGACCGAGACTATATGTAAACTGTTCCCCGAGCACAAGGAAAGACATCTACCTGCGCGCACTGCAGAGGTTCTTCAAACCGATTCGGTGTACAGTGCGTAGATCTCTCATATCTACAAGGATAGAACACACCTTAGAAATAGTCGAGCGTCGGAGAAGTAACGTTACTTTGCGTGGTCCGCGTGCCACGCTTCTCGGAGAGGAGCAGAACCGGAAGCTACGACTTGCCGCTGGGTGAGCTGACGCGTTACGCTAGTATTCCGCTACCGTTGGACGACTCATGTTCGCATGGTCCTTGCGACGCGTGCCAAAGATATGGTCAGGGCTTGAATCCGCTTCGACGACCCCCTACGATGACGCCACGTCCGGAAAATATTGTCCACGGATTTACAGTTGGGTGTCAGTTATAGTCGATACCATTTTCGGTCTGACCGGAAGTCGTAATTCTTTGAAAACAAAGCCTGGCTGCAGCTGTGAAGCAAGCATTTCGTGGTCAACACCTTTGATCAGTTGTGGCCCGAACGGCTGGACTTTAGCTTCGTTGACAAATTTCTATCAAAATTTGAGTCACGATGAATTATATACGTATTTTCCCACCCAGCCAATCATCAGCTGCGAATGAATCATGTGGTAATTTCCAATCATGGTGAATTTCCGAGGCCCGAATTATTGTTATAAAACAACAGTCGCGTGGTTCTTACAATCTGGGACAGTCGTCCTATTAGTTTTGACCTCTGAGAACGAGAAACAACGGTCCGAAGAGATGACTACCAGATTTACTGAGACCGGAAACGAGCCACTTTTTTTCGACCGGAAAATATTGGGGCTGAGACAATATGGGGTAGAAATTGGGGCTGACGTAGATTCAAGGTTCCTCATAGAAATCTTTTTATCGATTTAAAATAACTTAGAGTTTGTGTGTCAGGGTGAAATACAAAGCGGTAAAAAGTTGCGAGAAGGCTGGGAACGTTGGCACATGTGCCTAGAGCAACTGGTACCTTTGAACGAGTCACGATCGATGAATGTAATGCATGAATTACCATAACCACTCCCTTCCCCATGGCACAGGGCATGACCAAAGTAAATTAAAGTTGCTCGACTCGCTCGATTAATCGATTTTTTTCACAATTATCACCGCCAAGGAGCCACGTGCCATCCAGGCTGGCTTCACGCTGGGTATACCACAATGTCCACAACAACACAATCAGAAAAATGGCTTTAAAGCCGGACGCAATCATCAGCCAGTCAATGTAGTAAAATTGTATAGACTCGATGGAACTTCGGGATCATTTTATAATCGCCGTAAAAAAGGTTATGAAGCTAAGAGACGAGAAGACTAGGAGAATGATTTGCTCGATGAAACTAATGATAAACAGGATTGAAGAGACTCACGGTCACAATCTTTGAAGATGAAAACTTTGAAAACAAAACTGAAGATCGAGGCCACCGCTGAGCTTTATGTTTCGAGTCTTTGACTACCTATCTCGATCAGCAGATAACTATATAACCTAGTTCCAAGTATTTCTCTGGTAAAATCAGTTTTTACTCAACCCTCGACTACCACCACGTTTGAGATGGAGACAAATGCGCTACTTCGATCTCCCCTTTTGCAAAGACGAAAGAAGCTGTTGTCCTTGTGGACGTGAGCGCCAGAGGAGCGGTTTCCTTTGTCTGTAGGTCAACCATTGTCTCCTAGACTCCAATTTGCTAGCATTTTCTTACATCATCGTGGTTCGAGTGAATCTAAGACCTAGAGCTCGAGATTTCCTATTGGTAAATCCTTTTTCTTACGCAGTAGAAATTTAAACGTCGATCTCGTACCCATGGTTCTACCAACGTCGATTTTATCTTACCCAGATTACTGAACCTTTGAACAAAAAACAAAAACTTATGCAGCAGAAGACTAACACTATAGGATAACTTTTTGCTCAATTTTCCATTTACAAACCTAGATCATATACTACGCGTTAGTGCTGGGTAAATAAATTATTATGTAGAACATGAAAGGTGCGGCTGCAATTCTTATGCAACAACAAAAGGCATTTCCTGCATCTGACAATGAGCTTAAGTTGTATCGTTAGAAACGTATAGTGACGTTATCCAGCAGATTCTTATTATCCTTGATTTCACTACCCGATATACGTATTAAATTTGCACGTACTTCGATACGTAATGATAATCAAGCTCTGTTTCAGTGGAAAAAGTCCTTGAGAAACTTCGCGTAAGATAGGCATAAGTAAGGAAAATAAAAATGGACAAGTATAAAGAAAAAAAAAAATACAGGAAAAAATGGCATACTGGACAGGAATTATTTACGTTCCCAGAGGTATGCTCGTGCACGGTGCACTGCGTCGGGCAAAACTCATACGTATAGGTATACGTATGTCTGGATATATTTCTCGGGCGTATTCGCAACAGATGTAAATACCTGGAGGGCATAAGCCATCTCCTATTAAATATACGTTATCGTGCTCGACAAATTGCTCGTGCAGCCTAGAATAATTAGCATGGGGGCTCAAGCAGCGTGGATATGCCCACTACAGAAGACCGCATGATCCTCTTATTGTGTAACTCAACCGGCTGCATTTAATCAACACACTGACTTAATATATTAGCAAGTCTGGTTAAGAATGTAATTTAATATGTGACGTTTGCATGGCAGCTTCTGCCAGTGCACCCCAGTTAAACCGTCTTCTTAAATGGCTCGAAAGGCTCTCCAAGATAAAGGATAGGCTGCACGATCTGTCCCAGCACTCGCTTCTCAACTTTTAAGTACTCTTCAACGTATTTTTGTTACTTATACTGTTACAGTTATTATTATTCTTATTATTATTATTAGATTTTGTCTTGGGAGTTATTTCTGCATCAGCACGAACGGGGCACCTAACAAGGCGTGTAGCCAGTGCGGCGCAATTAACTGTTGCAACTTTTCTGGAATTTATCCGCTACTCGGCTTGTAGATACGTCGACCGATCGATCCAAACCGAAAAAAACATCCTGCACGCTATCCAAGACCGGCTACCAACTCGATGCAAAGAACCCTCCAGCTTCAGATTGAGAAGTTAATTGAGAAGATCGATGAAACTTATAGGGCCTGACTCGTCCAAACCCCTTTTTCTAGATATCAACTTCCTGATATGTACCTATCTCAATAAAATTCTATAAATCGTGTCAATGTCATGAAAATAACATTTCGGAGTTAAGTAGCTCTAGTCTTATCCAACCCTTGAATTTCACGCAATGAAAAATAGGTTGAAAATTTCCAGACTCAGAGTTTCGCGTTTTTAATGAACCTTGGGTTCCTGCGAATCATGTGGAACAGGTTAGAAGCTAGTACGGAGCTGGAGGTTTGAACAAGAATATTGTGCAACAGCGCGAGAAATAGCTGCGCAAACTCTCCTCGGAGGTATTGGAACGCTGAGAATAGCGATAGGCATTCGATATAGATGCAAATCGGCTCCGAATACAGGTGAAAATGCATACAGCCTAGTATATACATAGGATTACGTTAGATCGTAACTCAAACTCGCCTCGCTCGTTGCGTTGGTAAGCTACGTCCTTTTCCTAGCGATCGCGACTCTCCTGAAGCCAACTCGTAAAAGTCCGAGTGTTGAGACTTTCGATTTCGCCCGGTTCGCGGTATAACCAATGGACTTTGAGAGAGGAGCAAAAGGATTTATATGCGAATCTGCTCGAGCATTCGACGCAATTTTAAACCTCCCGCTTGTGCTCAGTCCGTTCACGCCATGTTTATACGAGGTACGTACCTCGATATGTAGTAGCTGCGAGGGAGGCAAGTAGCGAGAAAGGTAAGCTCGAGGTTTCTGGTTGTAAATCAACGGTTTATGAATAGATGTATAGCGAAGTTACCTCCGCGGAAGCTTCATCCCTGCATCGTTTCGTTTCAACGTAGTTTCCACCGATGATTGGGTGCGCTGTTCCTAGTGCGACTTTCCGCGCTGGTCAATCGACTTTCAAGGCAAAATGTAGCATCGATGGTTATACAGCTGCTGATTTTCCTTTGCCCCGAGGAGACTGGAGTTAAGGAATTTCAATGTTCCTGCAGCACCGATTCTCCCAGGCGTATTCAGATTTCAGGGAATTGAATTAGTCGGGAATTATAGTCAGCCCAGAAGACGAGATAAGCCTTGCAGGCGAATACTGTCCTGCAGGGTATTTGACGTGGGGATGTGCGTGCGTCGTTGAAATGAACCCTTAGAACAGCGTGGAACGGAGAACTGCGATGCGGTGGTCGCCTGAGGCGAACTTCTGTTACACGTGAACTTGGATAAGTACGTGGCAAACTGGCCTATCTGTTTCACTAGACGTCACGGCCGGTGACTGGTCTGACATGTAATGAGCCTAAGGAGGAAAATCGCTCTCACATATAATGCAAATTTTGCGGATGCAGTTGAATACAGAGACTGCAACGTTGGGATGGGTTAAAGAGAGTCGACGAATTAGTTGCAGGCATCGTTCTAACGAAGAGTAGGTACGATAAATACGTATTCTTGCAATTTTGAGTTTCACCCAAGACTCTAATCGAAAGAAAAACCGTTACTTTTCATTTGTTTTATCATGAGAAAACTGATTCATAACTATTTCTCGCTTACGTAAATAGATAAATAATAAAAACTATACACAAACGTACTCAACCGGAAATAGAAATACCTGAGGGCAACCTCAACTGCCCTTATCTTAACACCCGTAATAAAGATACGCTATTCCGACTGTATTCCAACTCTCACTATAACATTAAGTGCCTAGTGCACCCGATGGACTAGCTGCGGTGCCTAAGAACAACCAGGGGAACTATACAGAGCGATAACGTTCACAAGAGATAGCAGTATAACTATATAATACCAGTATTTAACGTTCGCAGAGGAAAGTGTTTAAGAAACATATATATATATATATATATATATATATATATATATATATATATATATATATATATATATATATATATATATATATATATATATATATATATATATATATATATATATATATATATATATATATATATATATATATATATATATATATATATATGTGAGTTCGGTGTAGGTAATTTTTAATTCCACTTTACGAGGAGAAATTGTTGCCCTGGGTCGGGAGAAAACATTTCGCGCTAGTCTGTCTACGGTTAGTGGTTCGCATGTGAGAAGTCGTTGATCTCTTCTGCAAACAAGGATCAGTTATACATATATATAGGAATATATATGTATAGATCGTGCGAAATGATAAACGCCACAGTTTTCTCTACTTAATTATATTTATGGAATAAAATTATAACAGTTTCGTAACTTTATACTTTATCCACATATTTCAATTGATGATTTTTCATACCGACACCCAATGGGGGAATTGCTTTATAGCTGACCGTCGACAATTTATAACCCGTTCATTCTTATTCATTCATTCATTCATTCGTTCATTCATCCATTCATTCATCCACGTGAGTGTGTAAACGTGATGTTAATATGCTGGCTTATCCCCCTTATCCTTTAGCCATATGTCACTGACCACCTACCACGTACTTCGACGCTGTTAAATAGCGTATTGCAAAGGGAATATACGTGTACAACGGTGTTCCGCGGCTTGTGAATTCACTATATCAACATATAGGAGTCGACAATGCTCGTTCTGATATTAAATTATAATTCATGACACGCTCACTCACGTTACCTCATACTTTCCTTCCCTATTTATAGATACCTACGCCCGTACAGTATATACCATGGGCGTTTTATTCATAGGTATATATGTATATATGGTGAGTTACGGCGTATAGTAGCAACGGCCACGAGAACGACCCATCCCTTATTGAACGTCCGCTAGTCACGCTAACGTTTAGATTAAACGATATAGATACTTATTGCCTGTATATACCTATGTGTGAGGTGAAAAACGATTAAAATCGGTCCAACCGCGTGGGCGACACTCTTCGGACAACAAGATATATAGATGGTCGTAGACAGAAGGTCAATTCGATTTTTTGACGATCTTGAAATAACGATAAGGTATAAGAGGAGGAATAGAAACGCGGAAGGTGGACGTAAATTATTATTACAGCTAATCGATGTTTTATTATCATTTTGATCGCGATCGCGCGCCACTCCTTTACTTTGCTGCGTGTACAAAACTTTTGTCGTATAGTTCGTTTATTCGTTTGTTCAATTATACTTCGTTCCGTATACATATAGGTATACACATACATATGTATGTATACCATATTTCATTTACAAACCTTCCGCACTACTCCCACATCCTTTTGTCCGTCCATCTGTTGACTTAGGTTAAATCACTACTATAGGTATAAAATGTATTATAATATATACCTAGGTATGTATGTATGTACTATAATATACAGATATAATATCTACCAGTTGTCTACAACCGCGGAGAGCATTCATCTTTTACAAGATACTTAAAACCCTGTTTCTGTATTGGTACGAACCACATAACCGTTGCACACGCATATTTATACGTACAGGTATACTGTGAAAGATATACGCGATTCCGGTAACCAGAAGACGTACGTTATAAACGCACGAGTCTATACAACGACAGTTTCCTATTATTCAGTCAATTCATTTATGTTTCACATGGATATATATATACCATTATAGACTACCGAGGTACGACATACGATCGAGAATACGTGCAGACGATTTCTATTGTGGATATGTTATGTATTATGGTGGCTAAAATTTGACCGTTAATTATTATTCGTCGATAATACCGTGGTGGCCTCTATCGTGGAATTTGATCTGAAGAAAAATAGAGAAGAGAAAAAAATCAAAAAGAAAAAAAAGAAAAGAGAAAAAAGGCGATATACGCGAGTTACGCAACCCGATTATTTCTGGTATAACGACGTACTCGCGTTGTGTCGATAGGATGAATCGGTGGCGAATAAACCGTTAATAAATTGTCCCTCTACGGTATTAGTTTTTCTCTAACACGACAGCTCTATTCATCTCTCAATGTCCACAACGACTAGCCGTACAATCTATAGCCAGTCTATTCGGTTGTACAGTTACTTAGCACCGAGCCAACCGTCGACTTCCGTTCAATGCAGATAGGCGACGGTAAAGTGGAAGAGCGTAAAGCGTTGCTAATCTCTCGTCGGAACTAATCGAGTGGATTTGAGGAGTGAAACAAAAATTGAAAAAAAAAAAACACACAAAAAAACGTTGTCAACCATACATACCCCATTTATATACAGTTTGGTTTTGTACCAGAATTTTTTATTCTTTTTAGGTAAAAACAGAAGAAAAAAAATTTTCATCGACAAAGGGCATCAGCCTTAGAATACACCTCATGAACTTGTCTCGTTAACGGTAGTAAAAATTCAACGAATGTAATCGAAAAGAAATATATATGAAAAACGAAGAAAAGAAAGGAAAAAAAAATTGAATACTCACCGGGATATCCTTCGGGAATAACAATTTCCGGTCCAACTTTAACGTCATGACGATACCGATGCATCAACAGCGTTGCGGTCACTCTTAAGGATCGCTGCTGCTGTTTGTAGAGGAGTATTGGTCTGCCTCCAGCACCCTCGATCCTCACGACTCTGGGTAGAGAGAATCTGTCGAGGAATTCGCGAAGAGGAACATAGCCTCCTCCAGATCCGGCTACCTCGGCTGTCGCCTCCCTTGAACTCGGCAACGAATCGTCACCGGTTCCTGTCGCCTCACCACTCGAAAGTGTGGAAAACTCCCCGCTCGATGACATCTCTTGTATAGTTTTAGGCTTCGTCCACACTACGGTATTAAATTATTATATCTAGGTGTGTCACACGGTGTAAAAATTCGATGTGTATAATCGACGGTGTAAAGATTGGTCTATTTTATAACGCAAAAATATATAATGTTATACGTGTACATAGAATGTCCAGTTACGTGGTCAAACAAAACTAATTGATGGATAAAAACGTGCAATTATTTCAGTAAATAGATCAAGAGTTTTGTGTTCTTATTCTATACTTTTTTTCTTTTTTTTTTCACCATGCCAAAGAGCGTGTGTGCGCGCGGAGTCTGTACGTGGTCTAAAAAGTGATTCGTTACTTTTATACACCTACAGGTATAGCTACTTCAGCAATACGTAAAATTCGATTTCTACGTTTATTTTCAAGGTTTAATAGTTTGGTAAAAACGGTCAAACGGATCGGCTATCTAGATGCCATAGGTAGAAAAACGTTGCGTAATATTTTCATGGTTCAAAACTAGTATACCTGCTCATGCTCGATCGAACGATTCTATAGATTTTATCGAACTGATAGGAAAGAAAAAAATAAAATTTAATAATCTTGTGTAATGAGAAGAGTTATTTGGAAACAAGCAGCTGTCCATAAACCTATCTGCTTATCGAACTGGACTATAACGTGCAGAGCCTAGAATACGCGTTTGGTATAGGAGTGTGCAAACAAATTGGACCAACAATTTTATCATCAATCATTTCACACCTGACACTGTTACTTTCTCCGATTGTTCATTTCGGCAATCAGCTGGAACCCATTCCGCCACTGAAGGCCCGCTGGCTTCGCGCGTAATATCTGATGGAATACATCGTATCCAAGTTTTCTTTTTTCTTTTTTTTTTTTTCAGAATTTCTTGGGGCTAAAATTTGGAACGTGTTGGTGACGATAGATGTAAATTGTGCTAATTAATACGGTGACGTTATGCATAGTTGGTCCGTAAGCAGGTTATTGCATCTATCGATTGCGAGAACGATTATCGTAAGCTTAGAGAAAAGTTGTCAAGGTTATTTTCCGATTTCGGAAGAAAAAGTGCCGATTCACTTGCGCGTAACGAAATGACTAAATCACAAGATCTGATGTTACGCGGCGTCGGAATTCAACCGTATCTAGTCGAGCTTTCACCGCTGAGTCCACGAGCTCTATGAATAATATGGAATTGAATATATTCAAGTATTCAGCAGGTCTCCTTTTATCATCGTAAAAACTGACCCTTGGCAGATGTCCATAAAAACATAAATAAAATTCGCTTTTGTTAATCCTGGATTCTTCGGAGGCCGAACGTCACTCCGGTGGTTTATCTTCTCAAAAACCGTATTTCTCTCAAGACTTGCTTAAGTTTTACCTTGTTTCAAGTTTAGGGAATTCTGCTCGGAATCAGTCGGCTGTTTTGTATTCAAAGCGACCACGGTTTCGCCCAGACCTTCGCTCGGCAACTACGGATTCAAAACGTTCGGTGAATAACTGCAGGCCTCCAGGAAGGCATGAGTAAACGTGGAATAGTATTGACGCAAATGACGATTAGATAGGTTAGACTAGTTTCCGAAAAACTTGGCTTTGTAAGAAATTTCTTCCACGAACAGAGCCTGGGTACCTCGTGCAATTCGCTCAAGACTCGATTGAGACAAGAAATTAATCGGTAATAAAACGCTGCAGTTATATTATATTCTTGAAAATTCTTAAATTTGAAAAGGCACGCGATATCTTTTAACGAGCAAACTTGACCGTTGATATAAAACAAAGGAAGACTGTAGTTGAACTATTAGTCTCATAAATGAAAAAAAAATTTGTAGAAAAAAAAAGAAAAGCAAGAAATAAAAACCCATGAAAGAATTAGCCCAGTGGCTACGTCGCTGCCTCTTCACGGTATGATAACCTGACTGCAGGTCTCTGTCTACTTTTTATCACCTACTCGGGTCCGCGCCCGGAGGAAGTTTAAGGCCCCAAAGAACTGAGAACTCACTTTCCGTATATACCTATAATTCAAACATCTCTTGTGTGGTGAAACCAAAAAATAAGAATAGAATAAAAAACAGACTGAAGAAGAAGAGACGTACGTTCCACGGTGCTTAGAGATGCTGTAAATCCGCAGGTACACTACACGTAGGTAAATACATGCTCGATCTGTTGTGATTAATCAAATCTAACGAAAAAAAAAATAGAAGATTCTCTTCAAGATTTGTCTGATTGAAAAGTCTTCAATTTCGATCACAGTGCAGATTGAATCACACCAATGAATTTTTTTTTTTTTTTTTGCAAGTTTCTATTTGATCGCGAAGCACCGCGGCGTCATGCACGCGCATGACCAAGTGAATCATGGCTAAAACCACGAAACAGGTGCCCCGATCAATGAGGCAAGTAATCGTGTGATTCTACACAGTCACACGTAGCTTGCAGAAAGCTAATATCTGTTACGTAATCCAGTGGGGCAGCAAATTGTATACCGTGAAGAAAGGAAAGAGAAGAAAAAAAAAGGAATGATGCATTTGGGTAGTTATAGGGAAACTATTAAATGGCAAAATCCAATAGCCGATGGAGCGTCAAATTAGTCGAATCTTTTCTGCACGGAATGAATGAAATAATTACGACGTTTCGACTTCCTCGTATACATATATATATCTGCGGTATTAACTATATACTATAACAACTGTTTTCTGTTATAAAACCAGACGGTTGGTAGAGAGATAGGGACAGAGTCGAGCTTATAGGTATAATGGGTAAATAGGGTTTTCCTTGTATCGACATTTACGGAAAGCCGTAAATATTTTTACGATCGGTATAGCTGTCAGCCTCGAGCACAGGCACGTACCTTTCTGACGTAATAAATCGGCATCAGCCGTCAATTATCCGAATGAAAACTTGGCCATATTAGTTTAACCGTTTCGAACAAACCTAATTAAAAACGTCAAGTATTTACAATTCGATCCGTTATATACGGGAACGCGGAGTAGGGTACAGGGTATGTATGTATGTATGTATGTATGTATGTACGTGTGTACCTATGTACCGGTGCTTAAGTCACCGTTTGAGTAAATGAAATTTTTCTTTATCTTTTTGTTTTTATTACCTTGATACCTTTCACATCCTTAATAACAGTATTTCTACGCATTCGCAGCAACGTTCGTTTCGGAGTAATTCATAAAAAAAAAAAAAACGAAACATCAGCAATGTCAAATAATTTTTATCACTTCTTTACAACCATGGCTATATATATACGTGTGAACGTCAATTTTACAACCGGTTGAAAGACAAATTTATAATAAATTTAAAAACGGTTTATTCTTCTCATTTTCCAGAGTAAGATGAAACATAAAAAAAAAAAATCAAAATTGAATGATTATTCGCTGCGCAGGATATAGTTCGTTACATTCGATTAAAGCTTTTCGTTTAAAGCACCAACGAGTTAACTGTGTGTACCGTATTGCAGGAGACTTCACAAGTCACGCTTTATCACGATTTTAAAAAAATATAAAATTTTTTTTTGATAGGTGATAGCTCAGACGCATTTACGAATGTACGCATGCAATGCCTGATGTCTGTCAGTTATTATCATGAATAATTTTAATATATACGATGATCTATCTGATGAAATTAATTTTATAGTTATTAATATTATTATTATTTTTATTATTAGGAACACAATTCGCGAAGGAGTTGCGGGTAATTATTCTTCATTACCGAAACACCGGACAGGTAAATTTGAAAAATGATATATTTCCCGAATTTGGAAAGCGCGTGTTTGAACCGCGACAGCGGGCGCCTCGACGCCCGGGACGAGATTGTGCGACTGAGCTTACAGGCCGCGCGTCACTGTGACTACTACCACTACCCCCCCACCTTTCTTACTGTGAACTTAACTAAACCATCGTGATGTTCAAGTAGACACGTGTGTACGCGTTTACCTGCATGGGTATATCAATGTACGATACATATATACATACGTATGTTCGCGGGGGACTCGCGGAGCGATTGGGACCTTCCGAAATTCATAAAAAATTAGAATCCGTTCTCATTTTCTACAGCCACTTCAAGAAATGCTGGACCGTTCACTGGATGATCGAGGAAAATCAGTATCGACGACTCGAATGCTAGAGTACCTTCGATTTTTATCGGTGGATAAAAATAACCTGTTTTCGTTGATTTCATAAACAGAAAATTTCCACTTCCGAAATTCTGCTTATAGCTGTAATGCAAATCTGTTTGGTGTTGCGTAAGAGCTTGGAAGATGACGCGGTGGTTTGGATGAAACTCTGAAAAACCTGGTTATTATTTCGATCGCGTAATTTCGCAATAATCAATAATCACTTTACACGGAGTTCCTGGATTTTCGATCGTTCGGATTTTAGGCCGAGTTTCGATTTTAAAATGAGGTATGATGACACTTTTGAGTTACGATAGCTGCTGCTGAGAAGGTTCACCGACTGTTGAAACATCTTATTAATAATTTTAAATGTTCCTTGATCTTTGGACATTCTTGGCTCGTAAAAATATTAGTGACCCAAAAATCACCGCAAACCGTGGCTATATCAACGTTTTATCAAACACTCGTCGACTTGGAATCAACACTTTTGGACAGCAGCTATCCTAAAAATATACTGGCAATCAAATATCAGAGAATTCGTTTTGGTTCACAGAATTTTTACGTCAGATTTTGATTCAGTTATCCTGAGACCGCCCTGGAAACAAATTTCATGCAAGCCCTGCAACGTTTGTCTACCCTTCACCAGCCCTCTTTATCTCTGAAGGGTTGATGGAGAAAGTTATGTTGATAGACAACTTTGTCGTTGCACAAAACTATCGTGTTCTTCATGGGGCCAGTTGGAGTTTCAAATTTTAAAAGTGGCGAACGGTAAAAATTCCGAATTTCAATATTATCGACTCACAATTTTTGGAAAGAGTATTTCCCGGGAAGTCTGCTTTAAAAATTCGAAATCGTCTTGAATGAATTCGTAATTTTGACCTTTTGGAACTTCAACTCGGCCCCATCTCGATTTGATAATTAAAATGTCGTGGTATTCACGCGAAAGATTTCCATAACTTGGTAAATTTTTTCCCGGCTGTGAAGACATGCGATACTTGAAGTGACAAACTCTCGCGGAAGTATAGGGTAGGTATCTGTATCTGTGGTAGTTCGGGAGTAGGTACCGGTGGACTTGAATCTGTAACGGATCATCAGATAATTAGTCGTAGTCGAACTCAACTGCTATAGAACCGAAGAGTAGTGTACTAAAGTCTACAACGATCCACCACAGCAGCTGTTGGATACTCAAACGAAGCATATCGGTCCCTGACCTGACACACCGCGTCGAAATGCTAACCTGAGATATAATGACACATTTCAACACAGCGAGCTCGTGTCTGGGATAACCACTAGCCCAAGGTGTAATCAACAAGCCGGTAACAATATGCAACGTTCGCCAATCACCGACATTATTCTATTCTTGCATTTCTCATTTAATTGCCAGGGTATTAGGGACAGGTCGACGATTCGAGGGCATTAATTATCGAATACCTCCGCACGCTCTACGTGGAGCTATTCTTATGAGATTAAACATGCAGTCGCGACTGGAGACCGGGTCGGTTTTTTTATTTTTATTTTTTGCCTGTTTTCTTATTTTTTGTTTCTTCAAACAGAAAGTAATAAATTTTTAAGTAGAAACGGTCTGCGTGCGGTACTGACAGTCTTGAAGTTATACAACGTTGGCAATCGCCTGTTAGGTTCTCGTTTTGAGAAAGAGAAAAAATATAAAAAAATAAATAAAAAATAAAAATAAAATGGCACCGCTTATTTATTTTTTGGTTTTTCATTTGGCAAAGTAAGAGCTTGTATCGGTTGTGCAAACTGGTCGACGACGCAACTTGAAAACTTATCTGGCTCTAAAAGTCAATGACGGGGCAAATATCCGGCTGAACATTACTTGAGAGTAACGACTTCACTCGCTGGTTACTTTAGGGCTCGTGTAACCCGAGGCGGCCAATCATTCGCCGCGATCTTGAAATTGAAGTAGCTTTCAATTCCCGGCCACGGAATTTTTAAGAAGCTGATACTCGATAACTCTTTACCCATATATACCTATCCCTATGCCCATACCCATATACCGGTCACAAAATATTCTCGTCTATTTTATTCGATAACGATAACGATAACCACCCGCGCCAATATTCTATACACTTACGATCGACGCAACTTCGCTCAAAACACTTGGTGCAGTACTTACAAAAGTGGCGCAACACCTGTCTCGCTGACGACGACATATGGTGGACAAAACCACGGTGTTGTACTTGCGGGTATAAGCTCTTCGGATTCTCGGCGTAATAGCTCGCCCTGTAAACTGCATACGAGTCTGCAGTGTTCAGTTTTACAGCTCATTGTAAGAACTACTTTACAACGAATGAAATTACGGATAGTAGGTATATATCTGCTGTGATATGCAGTAGCTGCAGTCGCGGTTACTGGCTTTCGCATGTATCGGTATATTTATATGTGTACGTCAGAGTTGCAGTTGCGGGATTGATTTGACGTTTTAATGAATATACATATCTGCAACGATGTTTAATTAAGACGAAATTTCTCAGTTTGATAAAATAAAAGTTGTACATCGCAAGTGTGCAGCTATGAATGCAGAAAGTTGTTTCGAGATAAGCATATGCCGTTCGTGTAAATATATACATAAGTATGTATAACCGTACCGTGATCCCGGCGGGTTATATACCTACAGTATCTATCTGTACATACTTCTCACCAGGTTATTCCAGCAACGCGTAGAATTTCAATATTTACCATAATCGAGCGTGAACGCGGAATACTGCGTCCAGAGGATCGCGTAGATTCATCAGAATCCATAATCTAGAATCAAGAATTCGTGATCATGCTCGGGCTTCTTCCTGGGCCGAAGATCAGACCGTCTTCAAGATTCAATGCGGCTAGGCATATCTCGGATGACCCTAGCGCCGTTATATGTACACAATTTTTTCGATATATATCCACCTGTTGAATATATACAAAATAGATGATTTTTCACACGAATAGAATGACTGCGGAGTCGACCTCTCAAGGTCATACAAGTCCGTTCGACGGCAAGTTGCAGGCATCCGAGTTTGCAAACTTGTACAACTAGAATAATAGCGTTGTACGTGAAGAAGGCGAAGCGTAACCAATACCACACATAACGACATATGAAACAGATAATATATAAACGATTTGTCCGACTTCCGCGTTGCAAGGACTGGTCATTAGCGGCCTTCATTAATTGCTTCTGATGATTCCACGATACCAATTAAAGTCTTGTGATTTGAAAAATTATACTTATTGCTTCCTTCCCAAGTCTCTATATTATATACCACCGACACGTACAAATACCCATAAAACCTATCCCCGTCACGTGGGAGTACATTAATAACGATCGTGCGGCTATAGTCGGGTCCGAATAGCTACTCCGCGTAGCACGAATGGCAACAATGAGAGTATTTTAATCGGTGATCTTATCAACGAGCGTAGCTTGATTGGACGGATGAAGAGCGCGAAACGGCCTTGAGGAACTGCAGGACTTTTTTTTCAGGCCTTGTTAACTGGACGATCGAATGGAAACGTGGGCGTTCATCGCCCGGGTAAATCGTGAGGCAATCATTGCGCGTCTTGCCTTCCTTGGTTCGGTGAAGCTCGGGTGTCAGGGCGGCGATAAACGACGTTGTCTTTTACATACCAAATCTCCGAATGCTGTTCCCGAATTCAACGATACTTACGTACCTGGAATTTTTGTGTTTTTTTCGTTAATTACGACGACGACGGTTATTACGGGAAAGTAAAACGGTAGCGGCCCAAATATGACCGCAGATTATTATCGGTTTCTGAGAAAATCCACAATCGTAAAATTGAAGAGTAAAAATAAAAGCAGGTAGGTAGATACGCGCATATAACTACGCATGCGTCAAGATTGAATTAGATGCAGGAAATAGTGAACCGCTTTTTAGCTCCTTTTCGGTTTCCGTTTCCTTCGATCTCGATGGTCATTCTTAACCGTGCAGTGGACGTATAATTGATTCGACTGAAAGATGGGTGAGGACGAGGACGAGGAAAAATAATCGGCATAAAGATGGCTGAAACATTAAATGAAATGACTTGATCCTCAAGGATAAATTAGGCCATGAAATCGCTCATAGCAAATAAACAAGGAAAAAGAAATCTCAGAATTGCCAACGGTTGAATCGTTGTCGAAATTTTTATTTTTCATTTCATTATTTTTTTTGTTTCTTTCGAAGGATGTTTACGGGTTTTGAGAAAGAGGCGATGAGTGGAGAGAAAAAGGACGACAAGCGTCTCGTAAGTAGACGATTTATTCGACCCTCTATATACAGTTACGCGAACCTTCATAAACGTACGTAACAATATACCGAATCTCGTAAAATCTCCGGGACGTTATAATATGTAACTGTAAATTTTGCAATAGTGACGCGACAGTCACTGAATTTCAAAAGAGCACCTCGCTTTCGTTTGCGTTGAATTTCCACCGGTACACACCATAGACGCTTCTTTCAATTGGATAGACATTAACCTTTTAATTTATGGTAAGAGGAATCAACCCCTTCGGCGAGGCTCGGAAATAATTGAAAGTGCAGCGAAAAAGGAAGCAAAAAAAAAAAAAATTGAATTCATTCGAATAGTTTTTCACGTTATTACAAAAAAAAAGAATAATTATGAAAAACAATGAAAAATGCAAGAAGAAACTACTTCAGAGACGCTCGAGCGTTGTTCCTTATTCTTTAGTCCCTGATGTAGAGAAATTTGCATCTCGGGAACAGCGCTGCAGCGTAGTTGCATTCAAAATGTCGACTGCTTTGAATATCTGGCGTCTTACAGACCTTACGGAACAATTGTACCGTCTGCGGATGGGTAATTATACAGTCGCCATAAAGATTCTACTATCTCTTTGTGGCAGTCAGCATATAATACGTAGATAGTTGAGTTATTCGCCACTCCGGATTATCTCAATGCTATGCTGCAGTTGACGACCGTTTGATTCCTTCTAATTCAAATCGCATATTAACATATTTTAAATCCGAATGTCCTGCTGCGATCTCGAGAAAAGGAATCGTGACCACATGCAGCGCTAATTAGAAGCGGGTATTCGTCAACGATAAAATAGGGCTGCCACCTTGCTCCTTTTAAGTGTTCATAAATATTTAGCTCGGAATATTTTCTCTCAGCGTCTGCCATGTTCGGACCTCGAATCGACCGTTGAGCAACCGGAGCCAAGTCAAGTGCATCGTACGATCCGTGTTCATGTTTTCAGAGTATGGACCAGGCCGACATTTGGCTTGTCTTTTATCGATTACCATTTTTATGTTTCAGTGCCTCCCCGTAGCCTCACTCCACGTCGGAGACCACCAGCCATCATCGTCTGTCGCTGGCTCTCTCCAGCTCTTTGATAATGCAGAAATATACCCATACCGCGGTCTCTTTATTGTTCTTATCTCCTTATGCTGAGATTCTACGAAATAAGAATAATAAATTCATACGTTCAATCGTGCAAGACGAATCTGATGGCTTCTTCTCTTAGTCAGTGGGTTTCTAACGAGAGAGAGAAGTCGAAACTAAAAACTATATCGAAATACACTCTGTTGCACAATTACCTTTATCACTTTTCGAATCGTTACACTAAGAAGACACGTGCCCATTCATATTCCCATCACTCGTTTGCGTTGTAATACACTTCCGAAGATCATTAATCCCGGAGATTATCAACGTTGATTCTAATACTCGTGTTCACCGATTCGATTATCAATCGGAGTATCAAACGCGTTGATAAATTCTACCAACGTAGCAAACGGCTGCAATATCATCAATGAAATCTGAACTGAAAGAAAAACTGGATAAGCTAGTAACGAGCTTTTCCAAAATCAATCGGCGTGGCTGGGACTTCAGGGATATTACTTTGCCTGAGTATTTTGATCGGCTTTTCAAGATACCTTGTCCTGATTAACGGTTAGCTCGAATTTCTCTATGTCACTTTGGGCTGTGCGAGGCTGACAAAACGGACTGTTTTTTTTTCATCAAAAAATGCCGGAAGCTGTGTTATGACAACTGTTCGATTGGTCAAACGAACGTTGATTAATCGAGTAATTACCATGAGCCGAGCGCCCGAAGCGCAGCATTACCGGGCAGGTATTGGCTTCGAAAAAAATGATGAATTGTACTGATTATTTACAAACACCTATGTTCGGGTAATCAATAACTTTACTATCCCTGCAGAGACGCGGTGATTAAATAAGCGAACAGATTATAGGTACGACTTGTGACTTCGTGAAGCCCAGCTATTGTATTCCGTCGAGGAAAGTGAGAGATTCCGTCATTCTCGACTGCACTCGATTACTGTATGTAGAATGTAGATATACGTGCGATTTTCTCTAACCCGGTATCAAATACAGAAGCAAATACAGAGCGAAGCAAACTAGTATAACAAAACGGATAGGCTGGACTTGTTCCGCGTGCTCCGCATGTCTGGTGACCAGACGGCCGTACAATCGTGCCCGATCTCCGTCTGTCCGTGACTACTAACCCAGGGCTTTAGTTCGTAGGTATAACATAATAAACTTATGTATTATAATAGCAAATTATCTGCACATATATCCGTGATCGATCCGTGACAAACATGGCGTTAATGATTCCTGGCTGCCCTGCATGACACCACAGCACGGAATATACTGCCTTTAAGATACCCAGAATAAGATAGCGTGTGTATAGCTATACGAAATAATGTGATATATCACATGGCACTGCTAGTAGGTCAATTCAGATATTGATACTCGATGGCCTGAAGGATAACGATAAATCAATTGATATTTTAGGTATTGACAGAATCATTAAGAGGACGGAATTCCACAATGCGGAATACAGAAGAGATACAGAATCTCTGAAAAATTGGTATACCTAAGTCGGGGTTAGTCGCTTCTTTCTTCTGGTCCCTCGGTAATTTATTGATGCTTCATAAACACGAAGAGGTCAGGAATTTTGAACGTAAACTTGGGTAGTTCTGAAGAGATACGAGGGCAAACGCGTCCGTGCGTTAGTTATGAAGACGGTTTATTTAAATATTCCCCACCCCTGGGTCTGAGTAGGTATCTTTACGAGCGCCCACAACTGCATAGCTACGATAATTCGAAACTGTAGGAGAGATAATAATACTCGTTCTACGGAAATGCAGCCCATTTTCTAACTTAATAACCACAATTGTATCCTCACTCTTGGTTGACCGCAGTCAACCACGTCGCTGTAAATATAATCTATAGGTACGTAACAATTTATCATAGCAAAACAAATTTACACCTGATGATTTTACTTTTAAACCCAATCCATGACCAGAAAAAATATTCCACGCTTTCTGGCTCGTTATAATTCACATCTCTCTTGATTTGAATATGTATCGGTTCTCAGGCTCATTTCATCGGCATGGTCCACGGATATTATTTAATACCGATCATGATTAGCTATCGATTAAGCAAATGACGGGGCGATTTTGAACCTCGTGATGTAACGTAGGTACGGTTAAAAAATCAATAAAATATTACATTGACTACGAACTCTTTCAGAAAGTGTATCGCTTATACAATAAAAATGATTTATAGTAGGTATGTACGTATCGTAGTTATGCTAGTAGTTGTATAGATTAGAAATTCCTACATCGTGAACTCGTAATAATTTCATTATGATAAATAACATGTGAAAAAATTAATTAAACCGTTCGGTCGAGATATCGACTACGTGAGTTTCACCTCGAGCATTGATCGAACGCTGATTGGATGTGATCAGAGAGCGGGCATCAGTTCTTTGGAAAAGAATCGCCAAGATCAGTCCAAGTTCCTTCGTCGTGGATATATACGTTACCATATACCTACCTACCCAGGCATAGCGTCATGGGGTTTGCGATAGCGGTGGCTTTGTACCTGGGTGAGGCTCCGAGACGTCTCAAGACTCTTAAATCCCCCACGACGAAGCTTAAATCAATCAACGTAATTAACGCTCGCTTTGTACCGCTATAGAAGTCGGATTAGAATGTTCTTATTGCTTAGACGTGTACAGAGGGATCTCTGTGATACCGACACGGACGCCTCTGATATCAGGGGAGAGATTGTCTCTTTCAAACAGCACATACACCTACCTAACTACCTCAAGGTATACGTGGGAAGTCGCGTATAGAATCTAGCTACTCGGCAAAGAGCAAAGAGCGGGATAAGACCGGGATAAGTTAGCAATCCATGAGATGCTGCCTCTTGCTGATGCCTTTGAGATCACCAAGGTGACTTCCTCCTAGGTGAAGGTGTCATGCTTAGAATACCGTAAGCCGTTTTACACACCGCGTTCGTGCAAGATGTTGAACAAGAAATTCTTTCAGGGTATAATAATAAAGTCCTAGAACGGAGTGAAAATATATATAACCAAGCGTATTTCTTCATCGGTGGGGAAATTGACGGACGACTACCTCCCTCTCGGATTCTTCTCAGTTCGAATGAACCTAAAAACACCACTTTAAACTTTACTACCTTACAAGCTCGTTCAGGAATAAGGTCTCTGAATGCTCCTTACGGCTCGAAGATGAGCCAGGTGATTTACCACTAACGTCATCTTCCAAAGTGGAACACGTGCTTCGCAATAAACACTAATGCACACCACTTGTTTTCGCTAATTGGAACACGAGTCGCTCTCTCAATTGATGGCAAATGCTCCATTTAATTATTCACTAGACATTCGTGGCGTGTTCTATAATTGGTTTGGTAGTTTTTTTCTTCTTCTTTTTACTGTACAGACAGTTTCACGTACGTTGTGCCAGTGAGCTTTGAAATACCTATATACCTTTCGATATCGACAAGCTTTTTTCCCATCTTTCCAATAGCTTTTCTATCGCCAAAGGATTCTTTTTCTTGCATAAGATGAGAGGAAGTTCTTCACATCCGAGCGCGGTTCCGCGAGATGGAGGTGATCGAGTCGCCTAAAGAACCGGTTACCTACACGCCATGATCTCGGATTTTCTTACATTCGAAGGGATCTTCTGCCCCGTGCCATGGAACCGAGTCTGGTATAGGACGGCCAGATGCCTCGATGGAGTAACCAGCAAAACAAACAGTCTAGCCAGTCCAACAAATTACCCACACTTAATCCCATACGTGGGAAGACATCTTCATCCTGATGTCGAGGATACTGGGAATCGAGTCTCCCAGTCCCGGTGTCCCGTTGCAAATAGTTTTTCACTGACACCACAACGTCGTCACGTTCTCGCTGTACATCGCGATCTTCAATAATCATACGTGTGTCGTAATATCTCAATGTTTACGACATTTGTGTTCTTCTTCGTGACAATTTTCATCGTGGTTTTAGTGAGGAGGATTATAAACCGGTGAAGTTAGGAGTTAAATCGTTCTCGAGAACACATGAAAATTGCAGAGTTGATATCTTACCTCGGTAAATATTCGATACTTTATAATTATATTTAACAAGTTTCATATCTTCATGTGAAAGAATGTACTCTACGCATCAGTTCAGACGGTGTAGAAACGTGCTTCGAAGTTCATTAGGATTTGATAAAAATGATAATGATTCTGTCAAGGGTATAAAAATGACCTGGCTATAATTGGAACGCTCCTTGCCTCCATGTGTTGACCTTTATTGTAATTCATCCTTGGAATGAGTGCTTAATACTTAGATGTCTGAAGCATCATGGCATCCGTATACGTATGCAGACGCGATACATCATGACTTGGCGAAGTTGCAACGGTGGATTTGTGCAACACTGTGTTCCAACCTGCCTTTGCAAATTGTACGGACCATTACCGTCTAATGAAATTCACTTTATGTTAATTGCATATAAATTTCCACCATCCAATCAGAAGTGAAGGTATTAAAACGTGCAAGAAAGTAGCAACCTGAGAAATATCAATTCCTTTCAGGATCGGAGTTGATGTTAAGTGAGATCATGAGTGAAATCAAAAGCTCATTTAAATCTACGGTTTCACTGCACCTTATGCTGAAAACTTCAACCGAAGGCGATCACTCGCAGACGGGAACAAATCCTGAGATGAAACAACGTGGCTCGAAGTTAACGACAGGTCATGCTTCGCACGTTTCAGTCGCACCTAGGTAAATGGAACAGGAGAGTTCGTAGCGTAAAGGTCACCAACCGGCGGGCGTCCTCCTCTCCGAGAGGTATGAGCCCCAGAGATGGCTGGCTAGGTCGTTGAAGACCACACGGTTGTTACCCTGGCTAAGTGGTCAGCCGTTACCCCGTCTAAGTGCTCCATATTCTGCATGTTGTGTACCGAACGAGATAATGCTTGATACAGACGGCAAGCTAACAATTTCATGCAAGGGTCAAGCATACCACTTAACATATTCACTGCCCGAGTCCGACCTCCTATAGATCGTATATTCATAGATCGCAAAACGACGTGTGATGCTGTGTGGTTCTCAGGTTTTCTAATACCAGAAATATACACTCGAGGTGGGAGGGTCACTTCCGTTCATTGATGATAGTCGTCCTTCAATTGTTGCAACGGTCCGTGCCCCGGAAGACCCCAAGAATATACATATAAGTACATAGGTCGTAGCCATAATATCCCGGAGTTTTTCTCACGCGGAAGTGTTGCTGTCAACAATATACCTACGTCTATGTATAGTGGCGAAATTTCCTCCACATAATAATCACCGTTTCGTAATATTCTGCTGTTTAATCGTGGGATTAAACCCGCGTACATATATGATGTAAATAAAGGATTCATTGTCTCGGATCTATTGCATTGCGCAACATCTCAATTGCCCAATTGTTACGTCGCTTTACGAGTGATAATTATCATCAGTTTCAAGTTTGAACTGTATAACCTCGTACATTGTTTGTCACAGTCAAGACTGGGTCACGTTGGACGAGTAGAAACTGAAAACAGGTGCCTTGTCCCCACCACCCGATACGTACCTATCTTCACAGCAAACCCAGTGTCAGGTCCTGATCTACTACCGGCTAACACATTCGCAAGAAAAAACCTCACGAGAGCGTATGTCCATCATTCTCTTTGTAGGAATTAGTGAAAGAGCGAATGAATCTTTACTTGTAATGAGAACATTTTCAAAGCACAAGTGAACAGGTCCTGTACACCTCGTTGTAGACACGAAAAAAAAAAGTGGTAAAATAACAGATGTACGTGTATTTATACGACGTAAATGACACTTGCAACATATGTTGTCAGCTATTCATTCAGTTATAATCCGTCCGGAATTCCGTTTCATTCTCATAGACGACTCAGTCGTATGGATTACCCGTAGGAACGTCACCTGACCATTTGTTAGGTCAGTTTCTTCAATTCCGAGGACATTTGTCTGTCTCGTCTGAGAAATGTTAAGTCTGTCCACGGAACAGCGAACTCAAGGTTGTGGTTACTCGATGCTTCGCGTGGCTCTCAGTACCAGTACCAGGATCAGCACCAGTACTAGTACCAGTACCTGCGCCTGTACCTCGTACGCCGCATACTTGCGGTAAATTTCCTACGACTGGCAGTGATTGATCTGGTCAGGGTCGCTCCTGACACATTTGGTCTTCTTAACGGGCAGGTACATTATGCCGCTGACGGAGCTGCAACGCTGGTCAATTCTACCGTTCGCTCTTCTAATTTACCTTTATGCTTGAAATTTTCGTTTCGTTTCTATCCTTCGTAATTATAGTGGTTCATAACAGAGCAATAACCGCTTACTCAGTCTTCTAACAAGCTTATCTTTTTGTTTGACAATGAGACGTGATCTCACAGGAGGATGCATCTCATATTTTGTGTTAAATTAGCTGGTGATGGTTGTGAATCGATCATCTCTGTGGTCCGTATCTACTTATTGTGTTTTATACACAGTTCGTGTATTTCTATCTGATATTCTCGGTTGGGGATACATGTAGAAGTACTTAACCGCAACATGGGATTGCCATGAGCATCACATAACTCTGACTAGCAATAATCCGTTTCGTTCCGACTGTCACTCAGTGAGGTCGTCAAAACTATGGTTGATCTCACGACGTTATAAGTTACGTAAAAGAATAACAATCGCACCATCAACGTTTTACATCTTGCCTCTACTGATCAGCTGACCAACTCTATATACGGAGACGCAAGATTATAAAAAATCTTAGCGAACTAATGGCATCACTTAGTGCTGATGTCTCGGACGTTGCCACGGAAGATCAGGAAAAAGAAAAAGATGAATAAAACGAAGATCGAGATGAAGAAGAAGAGGAAAAAGAAGAAGAATAAGAAGACTGTGAAAGAACGACGTGGAAAAAGGCAAGGTATATAAGAACAACAGCAAAGGCAACGGGAAAAGTAATAGAGCATCTACACGCCAGCTGAACAACGTTGTTTCATAGGAGTACGATGGGCTCGAGGTTATATGTTTATTTACGGAGTATGGTTGCACGTGAGTTCTATACGTTCGTCTTGGTTTTCTGCCGTCTTGGTACACGCAGAGGAAACGTCGGAGAGAGCCTCGCCCGCGTCTGAGCGGCCCCTTGGGCGGGGTGGGTGCATTGTACAGTTAGGAAGACTGCGGAGGATAATGAGCAGAGCGTGTTGCCCTCTGGTCTTGAGTTTATGAGCTTTGCGTCTCGTCTTTGACACGTCACGCGTCGGGTTAATTTCATATGGCTCATCAGACGATTCGGAGTCTACGATTGGTCGATATATACCGTACAAAAAAAGGAGAAAAAAAAACATTCACCGTAACTGCATTATGCTGTACGTTTAACCTTTCCGAAATCAAACTCGGTTTTTCACCTTATATATCGCTTCTCTATTATTTGCCATAAATATGCGCCAAAACACTGCAGCCACTTGATTTACGAGAAGGTTAGCCTTAGGTATGTGCCACGGTGAGACGTGCGTGTAATTCGGAGCACCTGGGGGGATTTAGGGATTTAGAGAGAAGCTCGAATTTCATAATAACACTTTCGACACAGGTAAGGTATGTGTTTCTCAATGGTATCGAGATCGTGGTCTCTTTCTTGTGTCAGTGGGTCTTATTCTCACTCTCAGAATACATATACCACCGTGAGGAGTTCGGTACGTGAGTATAACTATACGAATGTAAAGAAATTTATAAATTTTAATGATATTTTCTCTCGAGCAGCAAATCGAATCGTATTCAAGCGCAAATGTGCGGAAGCCGAGTTACTTGCATAATAATTTCACGGAAATCGAGATTTCTCAGCTAAATTAACCAGCGAGAGCCTATGAAAGTTGATTAGCAATAATTATTAAAGAATGAAAAATCTACCATATTTAGCCATGCAATTTTACCTCCTGTGAATATTATATATGGGTCATTCTTCGCCTCGGAGTGATAAAAATTAACAAAAAAAAAACCATCTTCAACTGAAATATCAAAATATATTTTCCACGTATCGACAAAAATGTCGGTAACAATTATTCGGAGAATTCGAATATACATATCGTTTGTTATTTTCGATTTGTGGTTCTTGTTGAGCATGAATCGCTAGTCTCATCAGTTTTTCCCGAATGTAGTAAACAATTTTCTTTTTAATTTTTTTTTTCTGCACATCGTGTGATACGTGGCTCCTTAAACATGAGCATTTCTTCAACGAGAAGAGTGGCATGAGAAGTTGTCATACTATTTCTTGTCTCGGACTTATATACGCGTCGAACAACTGATCATCTTACATTTATTCATTGCAGCTAACGCCGGGCTTCGAGTTCCTCAAGTATCGGCATATATCGGACTTGTGTCTTTGCCAACACGAGTAAAATAATAGATCCATGGTAGATAGTCGAGAACACTAACGCGCATCGACGGTACTCTGCGGCTTGCATGCCTCATCAATTCGGAGTGCACAAGAATTGACATATGCTGATACGCCGTCTATAATAACCGTCGCTTCAGGATACACCGTGACATTTACTAACTGGCGAAAAGAATTAAGTAGACATTAATTAACAATAAATTTAATTTCAGGGAAGTGGGAGAGGTTCTCAGAGTTGTGTAGTACATATGAAAGGCATGCTAATCTTCTTTTTAATCACGATTCGGTGACGCGATCGAACCGGAAAATTTACTACTTGGTAGTTTGATCCTTGATTCACCTTGGCTATACTATACACGAATCTTCGCTAAACGAAAGAATTACTTGCTGTTAATCACGACTTGTGATCGTTCAGAGTGTAAAATTGCACTTTCAAGCATCGAGTTGCGAAATTTACCTAAGTTTATAATTGCGAAATAAAATCTGGTAGAGTTGTATTTAACATGAGGCAAATTTCATTAATGATTCTACAACTCCCGACGACTCGACGTAACTATAAAACATAAAACCTATCATTAACGTGTTACAGCTTCACGAAATTCCCCTAGGCTATAATAAATAGTATAGAAAAAACGGACAACCGATCCGTTTTATTCGTTCTAAAGATCGAAATTTCCTAATCGTATATTTTTTTTTTTTCTTCCCTTCGCCCGTTATACTCTCGACGAAAATCTACAGAATTATGTCCATTTCTTTAGCCTCTTAATTTTTTTTGTTGTAATTTATTCGCATTCGACTATACGGTAAACCCGTATGCGAGTGAGCCTGATTCGTATCAGGAAATCGCAGATAAAGTCTTTTAGCGGATTGTATAACCTTATACCGCTACCAAATGCGGCTTAGGTTATATTCGCAATTAAACTTGACTAATAAAACGTAAGTAAATTATTTCACTCGGGTATAATAGAGACTGGCAATACGCGATTCTTTATGGCATACGTACGAGTAGGTATATACCTATATGCGAGTGTGAAAGTGTTCACAATTAGACAGCTGTACTCCGCTGTACTCGAAGTACGTTGAACGAATACCCGGTAAGATTACGCGTCTAATTAAGTCGGTCTTATGTTGCTTCTGTATTCACATCGCGTTCATACAAACTTGGAGAAGTAGGTATATCCATCCATGTGCACCGTATCTCAGGTGGCGGGTGTTCTCAGCTAATACAAAGCAAGGTTTTAACTGCTGTCGAAAACTGTTTGCTCAACAGGAAACACACGTGTAAACCTTACGACCGAAGGTATTCGTGGGTAAAATTTGGTAACGAGGCCCGGGTTTATAATGACGGGTTTTACAACTGGGACAAATTAGTCAAAATTAGTTTGGAAATAGTTTCTAGCGCTCGTAAAGGCTCGATATTTCGATGAAAGATCAAATTATTTGCGATCTAAATTCGCTGAACGGGAACGAAAAATATTTGAAGAATTTATTATTCCCGAAGCTTTTTTCCTGATGTTATATCGATCAAGACTATATATTTATTACCGTTGATAATCAGGTTTTCGAATAACCAGAAACACTCTGCATCCCATCGTCGTAATCCTTCGAAGAAACCATTCGAAAGCCCCGAGGTTTATCCAGGAGCAATCTCACCGTCAGACAAAATTCAGCGAAACGAAAATCGATACCAAGTCTTCTTCGTCGAGGTTCAACACCGCGAACCCTCGCCTTTCGACGAGTTTTTGTATACGAGGGTTCGTCCACCAGCTCGGGGGTTTTCTCGCCTCGTAAAGAAAAAAAAAAAGAAGAATCGAACAAAACAAATTTACGCAACCGCGTATAGATATAGCTCCGCTGCATACCTACTCGGATTTTTAAACAAACGTTCGGCTGCTGCACCTCCCTCTAAAAAGAGTTTATGCTAGGTCCATCCTGTGCGTATATGATCCCCCGGGGATTCCCCCAGCTCTTTTAGTCTCTTATGGTCCACGAAGTGGTCATATACAGGTATATATGTACACATGTGTGGCTTTTTCGGTATACGAACTCGACGAACGGTTGAAAGACTTCAGGACCTTTTTGGCGAGCCACGTTATATGCGAACTGACAGGCGAGGGCTAAACTGCATGATAAAAAGTTTTCGAATAAAACCAAGAGTGTTAATCTCCGTTACGAAGATTTGCATTTTTTACATTTCTTTTTTTAGGGGCTTTTAAGATCGCCTGAGCGAGCTAAGGACCCTGGGGGACAAGGCGTGTCTCTCTATATTGAAAAAAGAAAAACGGTTTAAAAGAAGCTGGCCCTTCTGAGCCTAAATTTATTCGGTTTATTTATTGGTTGATCAGAACCTCTGATAATATCGGGAAGCTAAACCAGTGAGCTGACGTCTCGGTAATAATATAGCTTCGTGGAAAATATCGCAAATTACTAAATCGCAGCCACACATATATAGCTTCTTAAGCCTATTCCACCCTAAGTTTTTTGCTAATTCAAACACGGCCAGGGAGAACCTTCCATGGTATCGATTATTATGGTCAGAATTTAAACAACCTATAGAAATACTTTAACGATAATTCATCATCGCGTGAAATTTCTAATCGCAAAGGTTACACCGTTTCCATGTCAGTACAAGGCGCGTGGTAAATCGCGTATTGCATAAACACAAGCAGACACGATCATGACCGTGATAGTAGCTGATCATTACCGCCATACCAAAGAGAGAAATATACAGACACGCAGAAGAAGCTGTGTCTTTTAAAAATGCAACACTGGTTTCATAGGAACAGGAAAACAGCCTGCACACAGGAACAGCTCTTCCAATCAGGCGCTGAGCACTGAGCTGTAAAGCTTTCGGTATCTGCTTTTGAAAATCTGTAACATAGTATATTTTTCAGTTTCTAATATAGTCAAAAAATGATGATACAGTTATACGGATTAATTCATGGAACGTAGACGAGACACAAAATTTGATGAAGCAATGAACCTAAAATTGAGAACCAATACATACTTCGCGGTGGAAAAATACTTGCGTTCCAGCCGAGTGATGTATAGTTCGCAATATTTTTAGTTGCTGTCTCGAGGTAGATTTCAAATGCAATTGACTGGTGGACATTCCTGTCATGTTAACAAGCAGTGGAGGCGCCGGGATAGATTTGTAGAGAGGGATGTCAGTGGGGCAAGAACAACGGGGATGGATACTGTAAGGCAATAAAGCATAAAGCAAGATTTAACGAAGAGTTTGCGTTGCGGGTTAACGTGATATACGCTGATTGGGCCTTGTAATGGGTTGCCCATAGCCCATCGCCCCCTCGGTGAAACATCATCTGGCACGTAGTTCAGCCGCTTTTTGACCAAGTGAGATGGTCGTTGGGTCATTTTTACCATCAACTTTCAGAGAGGCTTCGACGTACGTTATGGGTTTTTGGATAGAAGGGTAAAAGCTCGCTGAAAACTGATGCAATCTCTTTTTGCACATAGATACGCAACCGAAGAGCGATAAAACAGAAAAGGAATGAAAATTCTGAAGGTTATCGCTCGAGCATTAAGCCAGGCCATCGCGGAGTCGCCCTTTTTCGCTAACGTCAACATATTACTGACGTGCAAACTTCATGGATCATGAAAGCTAATTGACGAGTGTTTAGTTTTAAGCTTGCGGCTGCTGCTGCTGCAGACCCTCCAATTCAAACGAACTTAGCACATGGCCTGTGATTATAGTATTTACGCGGTATTAAAATGCAAATTTTCAAATTCCTCGGCTCCTGAACACAGAGGGAGGTCGACCAGCCTTTTAAACATGCCAAATGATACCCTAGCCCCTAAGGCACGACAATTAGTACCCATATTTAGTCTTTGGGGTGGGGATAAAATCCTCCAGAATTAATTCGGAGACCAGATTATTATCTTCATCGTTTGCGGATACCAAAAATATCATTTAAACTGTCCAAATCAATAAACACAGCCATGTTGCTGCCCGTTTCGCAATTAACGAAGCTAAAACCTGTACGTAGGACGAAACGAAGGCAAGACCTAACGACTCAAGGAATGCGAATGCGTTTAGCAATCTTTGCGAAGGTACAGGGGAAGGTACAAATAAACCCTATAGTATAGCCGACGTTTGGTGCAAGAAAGGAATTATCACCACAAAGACATCCATTATGAACCCTGGCTTGGCCTGGCTCTGCGGCTCACTCACTTACCCGCTGCCCCAACGACCATTCAAATGCAAAGTCCCTCATAAACCTCCACCATCACTGCTCACCCATAAGCGACGCAATGCGACGTCGAATGAACGGAGCCATGGAACGACAAGAGGAACTGTTTTACGACTTTCCTAGAGACTCCCTACGCGTTTCACCCAGGTGAGAGAAGACGAGGTATGCCATGAGTGAAATAGTGAATACGCTTCGCTGTGGCGGAATTTTTTTTTTTTTTTCATCTTTTATCAGACGGGAGCTTTCCAGATAACTTCAGGATATTGCCGTTCCCATGGGGTTGAATATCTTCATGGAAGATTGACTGTCGGAAAAACCTTTCCACTTAAAACCAGCCAAAATTATTTGATTCGAGTTCTACTAACGAATTAACTCTTGGATTTCAATTGCTCAAATTTACACATTCGTAGATTCAAACGATTCGATATACTGAATTACTATCGTTAATGTTTATGACACGCCATGCCACGATCTTGGTACTGGTCAGTCGCCCTATCCTTGAACAAGAATAAATTACACGAAGTGCTTCGCCTAAATCTCGAGAAACGTAGGTGAAGCATCACGAGGATTAATAAATCTGTCAGCTGTTGAGCAACGGGTTGAAGATGTGAAAAATCACGATCCCAAGAAAATATTTCTTCTCACTGTGATTTGTCATGAATTTTTTGTGTTTTTTTGGTCTTTTCTTCTTCTTCTGCTTCCTATATAGTCGTGATACTACCCCATGCACGGCAGCACCAACATGTGTACATAAATAATTCTGTTATTACATGCATACCTACTTAACAAGACCAATAAACCTTTGCGCTAAGAAACTGGTTTCATTTCGCAATTATATCAGAACTAGATCGCGCAAGGACCTCATTTGACTTTCTATTGTGTTTAATGTAAGATGTTTTTCTCTCTATATACATTCACGCGATTACTGCCACCTCGTGTGGTTAGATAACTCAATGCCGTTAATCATTTTACACTGATCATGTAACCGTATTTTATTAACGGCTTTCGACCGGACTCGATCAATTTTTCCAATTTTTATCTATCGAATACAAAGAAAAGGCATTCCAATATCTACAACCAAGATTTGTCTCCATGTACGAAACGGTCCGGTCAAGGCTTGTACGTACCTGAATTTATGTATTTTTCATTGCCGATCAATTGCGGTTGTCGGAGGTCGATAGGTGCTGATACCACGATGGTTTACAGCAAAGAATTTCGTTTATATTTCACCAGGCCATGACAAGACGTTATATTAATCGACCTGACAAACTGACAGTCCACCTAGAGTCTCGAGTATAACAATTTCACCGAGTTACAATCCACTTGCGATTGAACAGCACGAATGGAACACCGACTAGCCAACAGAGCTGAATTCTTGACCTATGAATATCTGGCATACAATTTTTACGCAACAGGTATATTTTCTTCAAACAAATCGCCGGCTATAGTTGTAAGTTGCCAAAATTTGATTGGCAGACGTGGGGCTTGGATCGATCGGAAATTTAACAACGAACGATGGCAATATCAATGCAATAAAAGAAAAAATGAATAAAATGAACAAACATTTTCTGACGTGCTCGTGACTTCGGGAGAGAAATTTCAAACGTTAAGCTATACGTAGTTTGATAATTGCATCTTACTTTCGAACTTTACATTAATAAAAATCAATTTTACACACTAGTACGTTCTGTACTCAAAAAATTATGTACGATCATTGCAGTGACATTCGTTTTCACGAAGCAATCAAAAAGTCAGATTGTTTTAGCAAAAATAGTTTCAAAAATTGAACCCAAATTGCGGATATAACATGTCGAAGACTTTTATTGCATTGCAAAATCTTAGAATCAATACTACAAGAAAATGTGTCCGTATTAGTACTTTGTACGAAATACAGTTTACTATACTTGACATACTCGTATGAGTGTATATTCGTATTGTAAGAAGTATGTACGAGTATGCGGATGAGTTACGTGGGAACGACTAGAGGAGCTTAGATAAAATGATGAAAGTGCTAATTGCCAAGATTTAAGTAATTTATGCGCGTTATTCATCAGCCAGAATTACCTTATAATCTACACATTAAATTCCGAGCTAGTATATTAGAGTGTAAAGTCAAGAGCAGGTATATTACATACCTGGGTCCTCATACAATAGCTGTCAAAAGTTACTGCAGCTCAACTTGCGCGATTTTAACATGCATATAACATTAGAGAAATTTTGTACGAAAAATTTGAAGGGCTGGCTCTGATTTGTTCGTTACGATTTCGAGAAGTCGATATAAGCTGCAGAGATGCGTTGAGATTTTATACAGCGATAACGTTTTAACGTTCTGGTGATTGCCTTGAAGTTGTGATCACTATTTCTAATCCGCACCATCACTGATTCTAATCGCAAGGAAATGAAACCAATCAGAACTTTCCTCTTTCCTATCTCACTGATAGAGAGCTAGGGCTCTCATTATTTGTTATTTCCTATATACGGTAGTGATTACGATTCCAATTGGCCACTGAAACAGGTACTTCACTGTTATCTTTAGAGTTAATTTAATATCAGAAATGAGTTTGAAAACTTTTGTTAGATAGTGTACCTATATCTAACCTGGCACGTTGTAAATATACCCTTAACGCCAGAAATTAGTTACTATACATACCTAGTCGCAGTGAACTTCAACCAGCTTGAGCGGACCTTCTTTTTCAGTAAATGTTCAACATGCTAAGATAATTGTTGAAATTGGTGGAAAAAAAATTCCATGAATTTGAGCATAACGTTAAATCTGATAGACTAAATAACAAAAAAATAAGTTCACCCCTTGGGTAATTTTGGTAATTTTATTCCTTAGCGCAGGAATTTTTTTAGAGTCCTTCAGGAAGATTCAACCGTTTGAAATGAATTTTTAGTCGTTTAGAAAACCCGGCATTATTGATTTGAATTTTTTTTTTTTTGATCAGAGATGAATTTTATCGTTAAGAAATAATCTGCATTTAAATGAATATTGGAATGTTGTGCCGGTCAATTGAAATGGATAATTTTTATTGAATCTAGAATCCAGTTTAATCCGCAAGTTCTGCAGCCGGGCGGTCGGTATAATAATCGTTCAGCAAATTTCCTGCAACGTTTTAAATTGAATTGAAACGTACCGTGGAAAATATATCGACGCTCGGGGGTCAATAAAAATGAAATATATAAGACCGGATTGTAACGATACCTGTTGCCTGTGACGAATTCAATTGATTAATTCAAACGCAGGCTCCGAACGTCATGATCCCGGATTAAACTATAATACAGACTTTGTTAAGCACTTCTTGCGATAATCAATTCAAAGAAATAGTCATCAACTCTTCACTTATACATATAGTCACTGCAACAGCAATCGTGCTTTGAAGAAATGAATTATTTTATAGTATACTATACCAGGAAATTCAGAAAAAATTTCAATAGCAAAGATTACTATACAAATTCAGTCTTCAAAGGGTTAATTATACTTAATATGAATTATCATTAGACTGATGAACTGAGTCATGAATTTTGAATTCTTATTAATTTCGGTAAAGATTACTAAGAAGATATAGATATAAGAACACTTACCGCATATATATTGTCTTCCGGGTGACTTTTAAACACTTTTAAAATTACGTCTAACGATTATTTCTGGTGTATCAATGCCAGTTATTATATTAATAAAATTAATGAGTTAACGTATATATATTGGCTGAATTTTCGCTAAAATGATAACGTCGTATTTATAAGTTGAATAGTCGATTATATTTGGTAAAACATTTACAAGGTAGTAAGAGTTTTTTTTTTTTTTTTAGTTTTTTTTTTTGTTTCATTTAACGTTTGTTACATTTACAGGCAAGGCATCATCAAAGACCGTACCAACTCTATCATAATAATAATCATATAATATTATAATGTTATTTATAACGTACCATCAAATTATCATTACCATTATTATTATTTCTCAGGAACAAATACATTTTTTTTTTATTTTATTTTTTTTTTTCGTTTTTTTTTTGTTTTTTTTTTGTTTTTTTTTTTCTTTATCAATATACATCAATTCGCAATTATTATACTCAAATACTATAAGGAGCGGTACGAGACTGAATTAGAAATATTCCGATCGAAAAGAAGTCGGTCGCATATTTATTAACCGATATCAAAATTTCAAAATCACGTCGTAAAAACGTCACGCACACACTCTTTAACATATTTGTTATACTTAATTAGATATTACTAGTCATGGCTATTAGTAAAATTGAGGAAAAGCTTTACGATGTTCACGTGAAATGCACTTTTGTAGTTTTTTTCTCGGTCACTGTAATCAATTTGTCATTCGATTATTATGAGATATACCGATATAAGTGAATCTGCGTGTTTGAGCAGACTTTGAATTTCGAATTTTTTTGCATAATTTTTTTTATTTTTTATTAAGTCTTTGTAATTGTTATATATATATATATTATATTTATATAATATCTGTGCAAGAGAATACAGAAAAAATTTAACAATCGTTGGAATATACGAATTCCAAAATTCTTTTGTACAAATAATCTTGCTCAAGCCAACGTGCGATGCGTATAATGTACCAAAAACAAGAATACAATTGTTTACTCCAACCCTTAGATAGCGTTCTTAGTAAAAATTAAATAAATAAACAAAAAAAAAAAAAAAAATTATAATTCGGTAGGAATTCAAAGCCCACTATAAAAAATCTGCTTAAGCAAGCCAATTAATTGAATCATAATACTATAAAAATGTATGTAACGTTAAATAAAAGTTTAAATATGGAACGTGTATAATTTTATAATTTGATAGTTCCTCGGCTCTGCACCTTAGATCCAAACGGTCTAAATTTGACTTAAATTCATCGTGACTGAATAGATCGAGAGTTTAGGTATAAACTCGATGTTTTGGGATATTCCCAAAAAAGTTGATAAAATTTTTAGGTATAAATAAAAGAATTAAAAACAAAAAAATTATATCGTGGAGTCAATATTACCGCCTGGTCCTGAGGTGCGAAGGACTTGATTTGATTTTTTTTTTTTGTATACTCGTACATATAAAAGAACAATAAAATATACGTTTGTAAAAAAATGCCTTTAGACGAATCGAAGTTAATTAATAATTTTGGAAATCTTGTCTTTCCTTTCCAATGTGGAATGTGGTGTCTTCTTAGTGGCAATGAAAAATAATTCAAAGAATAAAGAAAAACAAAAAGCAGAAAAAAAAAATGTATAATTAAATATATTTTTTTCTCATTTGATATAAGCAACTTAATAATCGATTTATTTTAATATACTTTAAGATATTGTAATAACTTATTTACAAAACGACGATAAAAACTAATATGCATTTTTATGGAAGATAAATAAAACAAAACAAAATAAAAAAATTAGAATAGAAATCCCAGTGTGGGTAGTTTTTTTTTTTTTTTTTACATTGCTTTTGCGGGGTGTGATTTAGTATTATTTAATTGTTTTATTCATTTTTCATTTTTTTTTTTTCATCATTGGGGAGCACCATTCATCGTTATTACGCATTTTTATGAGATATACCTATATGTATATGTAAAGATATATATACGGAAATAATAAAACTTAGTTTTTGTTCTCATAATAATATATAATATTTATAGAAGTAATTATAGAAATTCGGTAAGTATAATGATAATAATTATAATAATAATCGAAAGAAAAAAAAAAATTTTAAATTAAAAAGAAAAAAAAAAAAAACGATTGAAGATTCCGTGTAGTGTGACACTTGACGATACTACTCTATATATATTATTATTCTTTGGTAACTTGGTGATGCTACATCGGATATTTTACAAAATGAAATACTGACGAAACGCGGTATCACCTGCACTATTGATAAATTATTCATACTCCTAATGAAATCGCATATTATCAATTTTTATACATATATATATATTTTATATATGTATATGTAGGAGCTTGCAGTGGCGATAACGTTTCGTCAATTCATAAAATTGTAGTTTACACATTGTGCCGCTGCGAAATCTATAAAATAATAATCTATCTTATCGTATTTAATAATATGCTATTTACAAGGTGACTCAGAAACATTGCAGTTGTTTTTAAAATTGAAAAATTACCCATTTTTTTTTCCTTTCTTTCTTCCTTTAATATATTTTCTTTTTCTTTTTATTTATTTATTTATTTTATTTATTTTTATTAAAATTTTTTTTATCCAGCCAGCCTGTATTCACTTTAACGCCGAGTAGGATAGTTTTCTTCATATATTCAATGGATCTATGTATTTATGCATTTTAATATGTATTATACATAGACTTCAAATACAGGATAATAATATTGCGGCACTCTACGTCGCGATGATCCAGTATTAATTTCACACCTGCATTGTCTGGGACTTGAATTTTCTTTCTTTCTTTCTTTCTTAGTTTAGCAATTTTTTTTAATGTCCGTTATACCTAAGCTGTTAATTTTCATGTATAATATAGGCATAGTGTTTAAAAGAAATTAATTAAATGAATCTTGAAAAACACTACTACGTAATTATAGTTACATGTATATTTTAATCCCCGAATCTTCGCGACGTCCCATAAATCCGTTATTTAATTTTTTTTTTTCATATATATATATATTTATATATTTATATTAATAGTTCGTTATATTTCTGTTTTATTTTTTTTTTTTTTTGTGCCGATCTTTTAATGTTTTAAGACTCGTTTTTGAAAAATACTAGTACTTTCGAACATTAATAATTGTCTTACATGTTTTTTTTTCTTTTTTTTTTTTCCTTTTCTCTTTTTTATGATTCATCTCTCTTCATCCCTCCTTCATCTCTCTTTCTCTTTTTCTCTCCCTCTTTCTTCCTTAACTTATTAATTAAGTAAATATTCATAATTCCTCTTTATATACACCCTGTTTTAATAGTTTCCTTAATAAATCGTTACTAATAATAATAATAATATTAATAATAATAATAATAATAATAATTCTTGCGATTTTATACTAATATATTTCAATAATATCATTTTTAATATTATAATATTTATAATAACTCCTTATAGCTTACGCGGAACTCTTTTTTCATTATGTATTTTATTTATTTTTTTCTGTTTTTTCGTTTTTTTTCTAATCTTTAGTCAATTTATCATATGATAATAATAATAATAATAATAATAATAATAATAATAATTCCCTTAAACGCTATACGCTTGTAAACAAATTTACAACAATGTTATATTATATATATATTTATATAATATAATATAATATATATATATATAATCATTATATTCTAAGAAATCTCTTATCGATGCAGACAGATTTGTTATTTATTTATTTTTATTTTTAATCTTCTTTCCTTTTTTCTTTCTTTCTCTCTTTCTTCTAACTCTTGCTCAGGGAGTAGGCGGTGTCAATGATTCTGATTACTTTTAGAAAAACCCATCGAACAGAAGAAAAAAAAAAAAAAAGAAGCACGGAGCTGCATGGATAATATTTGCAAATCACAATACCCAAAAATTCTGTATATTACCTATATACATATATATTGTATACGGTCAAGAAAAAAAATATAAATAAATAAAAATAAAACACAACCATTTATTCCCAAATTTTATCTGACAATTGAATTTAGTAGACCTGTACATAGATATATGTATACCAGATGTATACGGCTCCTCTCTGCACCTTCGCGACGAAATTATTTTTTTTTTTTAAATTCTTATAAATATGTGAAAACAAATGTCATGCTGTATACATTAATGCTTGAGATCGATGAGATTCGTATTGGATTCGACTACGACTATCCCTGCGATTGAGGAATAGCTTGAAAAAAATAACGATTATTATAATGTCATTTAACGAGCAACGTATAAGAAACCGAATCTCGTATAATCTATATAGTTGTGACTTATTCCCGTATGTCATACTCGTTGAAAATGAAAAATTATTCGGAACAATGAAGAGAAAATGAAAGAAAAAAAATTGATAACAAAAATTAAGCAGTATTATTTCTTGCCTGTGAAGTACGAGGCGGTGAATCTAATTCTTTAAATTTTCGAATTCACTTACTGTCAATTAAATGAAGATTAAACAACAAAAAAAAAAAAAAAAAACAATTTTTGTTAATTTATTTATTTATTTATCGTTTTTTTTTTTTTTTTTTGAAGCAATTCAACTAAATTTGTGAATAATTGTGCGCGAGAAGATTTAATAAGGGCCGCGAGAACTGAAATCTTACGTCGAAAACGTGTGGATAATAATATTTCATCATGAACCTAATTAGATGTGTATATATGTATATACCTATATGCATATGGAGCGGCTCTCGTCTCTTATATAGTTGATAATATAATAATTATTAAGTTTGTTCATGAAGCAAACCCAGCTGTCGCATAGACGATATATATATGAGATAATTCTAGGGCTGCTGGAGTAACAGTTGTTCCAATTCGTCCGCAGATCTTAACAAAAATGCTGCCGATTCTCGATATCCTGTTATCAGCTGTCTCACCGCCGTCATTTCCGTCGCATTCAATTTATGGCTTAGCAATGGTTTCGTATTTTTCATACTCAGATCCGTTGGTCCTGAAACAAAAGAGAAAAAAAATATGAAAAAAACCTTGGAATAAAGAAACGAACAAAATTTCTTAAAAATTTATATTCAAACTTCGTGAAAATTAGATATAATGTATAAGACATACTATATATAGTTACCTTCTACCATGCAAAAAAAAAGTACTATAAAATCGTTAACGCTATTCCATTAATTTCATCTATATTATTAACATTTCTCTGAAATTTCGATCGAAGATAAGATAAAACGACTTGGGATATTATTGGCAAATAAATCTCGCGATTAATTGGCTTATCGTAATTATGTATAGATATAGGACTACTGTGAACATTTATATGGAATTTAAAGCAAAAACAAAAAATATTTTCATCTGAAAAAAATTATATCTAATATGAAACTTGAGAGGAATAGAAATTGAGACGATGATTTTCTGAATAAATCGAAAAGGGAAGATTATAATTAGTAATAAAAACACAAACTTCGATCTACCATCATTGGAAAGAGTTCAAAATTTTTTCTTAATTTCAGAGAATGTCATTGAAATAAAAAAATACAAATATATGTACGTATACATCGCTAATACCAAGGGTAATAATCCTTCGATTAAGAAGGGCCAAGGAAAAAGAAAAAGTGAAAAAAAAAAAAAAAAACTAACAAATGTTCATTCAATTGATATAAGAAAAGACACCAATAACCAGTATTACTTTGTGTACCGTTGCTGAGTAGTCCCGAGGTGAAACTCTGAGTGGGATAAAGCCCCGCCGAAAGTGTTGGCGGAACCGTTGGACCTGCACGTTGAAATGCCTGGCTAAAATTCGGCCTGTACATAGCCGTAGGAGCACCTCCACTAACGACACCGTTTACCACCGATGAACTGACTATCGTTGCCTGGCTGAAAATTGACAATAGAAAAAAAAAAAAATTATTGAAAAAAATTTGTAATGATTAAAAATGGAAAGAGATAAAAAATGAATAAATCTCATATATTACGATTTTTTCATTGAAATCAATTCCTTCGACTCACCTCATGAGACCCTTGTTGTCCGGAGGTATGAGAAGCTTTGAAGTAGGAGTAAGGGACAAAGGTGTCGAAGCTGTGCTGTTCGGTAGGTTTGCAAGACTCGTCAACGGCGCCAAAGAGGTCACCGATGTAGGTGGTGTGTCTTCTCGTTTACCCGGTAGTGATTTAACCGGCGTGCTTGAGAAATGGTCCAGACTGGCGCGTACGTCTGTTTGCTGTAACACGCGATGGTAAAAAGGTCATCATTTTGAGGTATAATTCACGGTGTTGGTGGTGGTGGTGGTGTTGGTGGAGGGTAAAGTAAGTGGATTCCCGGAAGGACCATATAAACACACTAGCCATACGATATATCTACGTATGTAGTAGGTATAATATGTATGTACAATATATATACGTCCATATGTACCTATACACATACCACCGTTTATGCCGAGGAATATTCCGAAAGAGAATTTAATCGAGGAAGCACGTGGCCGTTTTCTTATTCACTTTACATGTATAATATATATAATGTCTATGATATTCCCATCGCGCGATCACGTCAATTACTGCACGATAAGAAATAATAATTATAATAAATTAATCCAAATTTGAATAACTTATTCACTGTGTTATATACCCAGTAAATATAAACATATATATATATAATGATTAAGATTTTTCATCCAAGAAATCTTGGACTTGATTTTAACCGAGTATTATAGGTACGTATATACAAATACCGATAGAGAATTGAGTAATGATTCGCTCGTATGTATGTACATACATTTAATTTTTCGTCAAGTGTCGTAGCTCTTACGCGCGTATATATATGTATGTACACATAAGAGAGGAGGAGGATTCGATCTTTTTAACGAGGGCACGACCCAAAAAACTAGCACTCGGTACGCAATCTGTTATCAATCGTCGATATAACTAGTCTCGGTAAGAGAGTCACAATTTACGTGTGACTCTGAACCAGGGTCTATTCAACATCGTTTTTTTTTTCTTTTTTATCTTCAATTTGAGATTTTTATTAATATATACCTACGGTCAACGGTGTATACCTATATATATACAATATACATACATACCTACGCGAAAATCGAGTTCACATTTTACCCGATTCGATTATAAATCGTGTGTATATATGTGCAACGTTTTATTGTACATGGAAGAGCATTTTTTTTTTTTTTTTTTTTCGTTTATATATACGAATTTGTGAACAGTGTTTACAGGTGTGTTTGTGCGCGTGTGTTTATATACACATACTGGATTATATTTATATACGTATACATATGTATGTATAGACGCGAAATTAAACCACCTTGCGCGCAGATATAATATAAGCGAGAGTAAAATAGAGTGAGAGAGAAAGAGGTACCTGTTGAATCTGCGCGTGTTCGTAGACTTGCTTGTGAATGACCCTGAGGTTCTTCTTCCTCATGTTGAATGAAGAAAAAAAAATCCAAGTATATAAACTCGGTTATAAGCTAATTAAGAAACTTGCGGTTTCCCCACTTCGCGTCGTAACATGTATACCGATTTCTATCATTTATATATGTATATAAAAAAAAAAAAAAGAAAGAAGAGAAAATTAACAAAAAAACAGAAAAAAAAAACCAACAGAAAACCGAAATCTTCACGAAAAAACAACTCGACTTTAAAATTCCCGTGCTATCGGTGCGCACTTAGTTCCTGAAGAAGAATAAAATTCAACGGTTCGGTTCGGTTCGGTTCGGTTCGCTACTATATAAGACGAGGATGAGCAAGGCTTAGATACACCCGTAGCGGTTAAAGTTTGCCTGTTTTTTTTTTTTTTTTTTTTTTTTTTTTATTCCCCCTATATAATATATATATATATATATGTTCGTTTTTTTTTTTTTTTCTTATTTTCGTCTTCTTCTTCGTCGTCGTCTTCGTCTTTGCCTTTTTCTTTCTTAGCGCTTTACCGCCGTCGCGGGTATACCAGATGTGTAACCGTGTAGAGCCGAAGCGTGAGTAAGACTATCGAGAATTCAGAGCAGACCGTACGGGGGGGAAAAGAGGGATATGGGACAGGGGAAAACAGGGGGACTATATACGGGGCAGAGGGGAAGCAGTAAAGTAAAGTAAAGTAAAGAGGGGTACCCGCTATAGGTGGGGGATGGCTACCGAGGGGAATAGGGAGGAGGAAAGGGAGGGATAAAATCTTGGAGCGGATGCAAGGAGGTGTTTTTATGAAAGGCAGCCAGTGTGTGTTGACGTCAATTATATAGGTGCCACGGGAGATAGCTAAGGCTTGACTCTCTTCGAATGCGTAGAGAAAAAGAGAGAGAGAGAGAGAGAGAGAATCATAATGAGAAGAAGAAGAAGAGAGAGGAGATCTTTTTAATGGGTTACGTTTAGGTCAAACCAAGAGGTTATCGCCGTTCTCAGAGGGATTTTCAAAGTAGATAATAATATGTACGGGAGCTCAACTCCCCGGTCTAGGTTTACCACCAATAACGAATTATAAGACGAATAATCGAATCGTGTATCAACTATATAATACGTGTAATTATATACACATAGTTATATACCTTACACTTATATCTATTTACACAACAAGATAGAAATTTGAAAAACCCACGTGAGATCAGTCTCGATACAATAATTACGAATCAAAGTTAAAATGATAATTAACATTTTGGAACACGGGGAGGAAGAGAATAATTTTGATTTTGATTAAATTTTCTCTCTGCACTTCGATTAATTCGTATTTCTTATTACTTTCCGTGTTATCAGAGCTTATATATACGGCCTAATGCAGATATATATATGTGTATAGTATAACGTATGTATACGCAATAAATACTACGCGTATAGATATCTATACGTATATTATTATATATCAAACTCTAAATTCATTCTCGTATGAACGTAGACTTTAAGCGGTGGGAGAGGTGCGCGACCCCTGGAGGGTTATCACGAACTCTTACATACCTATATCATTTCTAGCTTACTTATACTCGGCTTTATGTATATTTCACTCGTTACGTATTTCTGTTCGAGATCAAAATGCGCAGTTTATCATCGTTTCCTGCTCGCTGACGCCGCTGCAGTTTATCACCTAATATTATTTCCTTATACTTTCGAAAACCTTTGCGTATTGTCTATTTCTTCGATTCTGTACTAGGTATAGGTAATATTTTCGAAATTTACACGTACGTCACCGAATCGATTAACGCTTAGTCCAAACGGATGGTGACAACGATCAGAGACGTAAATTATAATAACGTGACTGTAGGTATATAACGACAAAATCATACCTATGTAAAAATAAAATAATGTAAAAAATTTATTCTCACCGTGGCTGCAGGCAGCGTTGGCATAGGTTGAGAAACAGGCTCCAATCCGACTCTCATCCGTTTCGCGTTGTCGCTTTCATTCTCGCATGCAGTTGCCAAAATTTGTTCGGCCTGTACCGAAGTCAGATGAGCCGGTGTCGGTCGAGCCTAAAGAAAAAGATAAGAAATAATAATAAGAAATGATAAAATAATAAGAACCGTATAAAAATTATAAGAACAAATTTTAAGGAAAAATTTAGTAAATTAGAATCCGATCGCTGATCTCGTTTTTTGTTTTTTTTTTTCCAAGAAATTTCGACTATTGTTAGCAATTTTCATTTTTTTTTGGCACAAATATACTTCCAATGATTCTTAAAAAAAAAATGAAATAAAGGATATTCAGATGTAATAATAAGACGTTTGAAAATCAGGATCGAATCGATATACGAGCTGTCCGATCTCAGACTTATTAATGCGCCAATTAATTATGATGAAAAAAAGAAATAACGAAAAAACAAACTGGAAAATAAAAAACGTCGCCGCATCTCTGGACTGGTTCGCGTGCCTGACACGTTATGACTCAAGTGGACTCAAAGTACGACTCGGATATTGTCCAGAATACGCGTATACATATACCTACACAGCATCCGAGGTGTCTGACGTTTCGAAATTATATACCTCAAGTCGCTGACGTACTTGACCAACTTGTTAACCTCATTGGAGAAACTTCATTTTGCAATTTGAAAAAAAAATAAAATAAAATAAAATAAGTAAACAGTAAAATAAAAAGAAAAATTTCTGTTCTTGTCTACAGGCCGAGACGAAAAAAAAAAAAATTTTTGAAAACTGTAATTTACGAATTACGGTTTCGTTTTTTAATTTTTAATTTTTTATGGAACTTGACGGTGGGGGAATGTAATTCGACTACAGTTCCGGTACTCGATGAAGATTTCGTTATCATTTGAATCATTTTATTCTTCTCTTTCTTCACAAAAAAAAAATGTATAAATGTGTTTCGAATCGTATATATATGAAAAATATTGTAAGGAAGACTCACCGCGTCCCAAGGCGCACCCTCACGTCCGCGTTTGTTGCGCCTACAGCTTTTCAGATAAGTTCTGATCCTCTTGCGTGCTCTTTCAGCAAACTCTGGAAACTGCCTTGTACAGCTGTCTATAATGGCTTGAATTTTTTCCTTAGGTTGTTTCGAGATCGGTACGATACGGTCCAGGTTCTCGTCGACGAACAGTCTCACAAACATCTGCACCAGAGCCGCGTGTAGGGAGAATAAACGAAACGATGAACAAGTGGAAGTTAGCCACGGTGCTTAAGGAATTAAGAATTAACAAAACGAGGGTGGGGTAAGAGAAGAAAGAGGAGGAAGATGAGAAGGAGGAGGAGAAGAAGTCGCGGGGAGGTAGGCTCAAGGGGTCTATTAAACTAATTGTAATTAATTAAGAACCAGCCGTTACGAACGACCGCCGCAAGACGGAGGTGAGGGGGGTGCACTAAAGCAAAAGAAAAAGACAAAAAAAGATTAAAAAAAAAAAAAAAAAATGAGATGAAGAAATAAAGAAAAAATTTATATATAAAATTCCTTCCGCGGAGCGTTCACCGGAACCTCTCTCTCTCCTCGGCTCGGGCACCGGTTCTGCTTCCCGTCAACGTCCCTCGCGAGGGATTAACTTGAGAGACGGGGGATTACGGAAATTTATTAAGACCGGAGGAGAACGGCCAAGTACTAATGCACCTTTGAAACATATACGATGTATGTATACCGCACAATGTCCAATACAGATCGTATTATACACGTATGTACATATTTGACAAACCTCGCCGCGGGCGCTCGCGGGGCTATCGATTTAAGTGAAAATTCAGAAATTCTGAATTCAAGTTATCGATTGAAAAATGACAAACTAAATGTAAAAATGAATCTGTCTAATGAAAAAAAAAAAAAAAAACATCGTTCGAGTCAAAGGGGATCGTCGATCGCGGATCACTAAACAAGATTTTACCTAAATCCCGGGAAAAATATGTCGAAAAATCTCGACATATTTTTTTTGAGACACCGAAAATCACGTTTTTTGGGAATAGCGAGTAGATGAAATAAAAAAACGAAAAACTCTTCGTTTCTCTACTATTTATTAATTTTGATTTATTCTACTCACGTTGAACGCTTTGAGACGTTCCGGGTCATGATGTCTGGGATCCAGCCTCTCGTCAGCATCCTCATCGTCATCATCCTCGTCCTCTTTGTTACCACTGCTGCTAGTCTCATCGTGAGCACTTCCAGTACCTTCGCCACCAGCCGGGCTAGATTCTCGGTCGCGGTCAAGCCGGGATGGTGTTGCTGACGGCGCTGGCGGTGGCGTCTTTTTTAGACCCATCGCGTAGGAGGCCCAGAGCGAGGCCATATCCTCGCTACCAACAACGGGGACAGATGCGAGACTCGGTACGTTCCCCGACCCCAATTCTCCGAGCTCGCAACCGCCATTTCGAGAATCTGAAATCAAACGAAAGGGGGGAAAAAAAACGGTTAAAATCATTACTCATCGTGAATAATGCTGATGGTCATCATTCAGACTAGCCCTACCATTGAACACGTGACTAAAATCGTGAAACTATTCTCCACCGTAAAAAATAAGTCTCGTCTCATTTGAAACATAGCATAAAGTCTATAGCCCCGAATTACATCAAGAAATCAAGCAGAAAGGGTTGAATCAAAAATGTCATATATCTACGTAACCAGGGAGTCTGATATGCTTGTCTTTCTTGAAATTATTTCGGGTCTCTAGTCTTGTCATCTGCTCAAAAGGCGTTTCCTCAATTCCGTACTTTGGATAGGTATACGTATACGATACCTTTCGAAAAACGAAGAGCGTTAATTTTTTATAACGTTAAGTACCTAACGATCGATGGTAAGACTCGCCAACGCGACGTTTGTGAGATGGCACGCGTGGTAAAGATATTTATATACACGTTATAATAATAACAATCTTAATTCCCGATTGCCTTGCGTGACGCAATTGATTAAGGAACACACTCGCCGCTATAAGATCCATCGTTGGTCGACCAAGGAGGATCCCGATCTCTGGAGATCGGATCGTTTCGTAAGCTTTTGATCAGTCTCTCCCCCGTGCCCTTTGGCCATACGTAGGTATACGTGTACAGATATATTGCATTACCCTTTTCGCGCTTCTCGTGTATATCACGTATAATACGTAAAGTTTATCTGCCATATCGATCGGAATAATCTCTCGCCGGTTAAAATACAAAAAACAAAAAAATAATATTCGATCTCACCCTTTTATCAAGGAGTAAAAAAAAAACGAAAAAAAAAAATTGTCGAGGTTATTCCCTTGGAAAAAAAAAAACACACGAAAAAAATTCTTTCATTTTTTATACCTCCCTGATGAACTTATAGCGTCTTGTTCATTATTACAGTTCAATGAACTTTATTTTCAACCACCTTGGGTATCATTTTTGATTTCTATTTTTTTATTTTTTTTTACGACTTAGAATTATTTTTTCAAAACAAAAAAAATCTTCAAACCACAGGATATTTACTCTCGCAAATTTTTCGCTTTCGACTTTTGACCGCGAAATATAAGGTAATTAGAAAAATCGTTCCATCAACGCGATGATGAAGAAAATAAAATAATAAAATAAAAAGGCTTGCCAATATCCGTATACGATATGTCATGTGATTTCCGTATTTTTCAAGCAATCTATCTCCTGCAGACGGAAGGGTTTCCCATAAAATTAGTGAGAAACTCGGGTAGCCCGATCCCCGTAGCCGACAGCGAAACCCAAGGGGAAAAGAGAATCCCCCCTTTTTGAACCCCTATACAGTCACTATACTGCAGAATGAGCGAGCGAGGAAGATAAAAAGGAATACGTATAGAGAGAGAGAGAAAGAGAGAGAAGGAGAGAAAGCGGTTATATTATCCGGACGCCAGAGGCTCCGCGTATAGCTCCCGATGAGGGAGAGTAAAGAAATATCATCCCAAGTATAAGAGTGAAGAGTATAGGGACTAGGGAGGAAGAAGATGGGAAGCTTGCAGCGGGAGATCTGTTAGCGAGAAACCCTAACGAGGATACCTGGTCGGTCGCCTACTTCGTTCGCCGCTTAGCTCAGCTTCGTATTGCCCGTTGGGGACCGAGGGGCCGCGTTCCGTTAGCGCGTTGGTCAAAAAACAAAAAACAAAAAACGAAATGTGGGACCGCGGCGTTACTGCGGTATGAACCGAGGCTCGGTCCAGCAGGAATAACCTGTTCCAAGAGTAGGTATCGCAAATTCGCCTGAGCACCAAGGCCGGTATTCTCGTTTGCGTAACTTTGTCTCGATAACAGGGACCGTTTAGTTTTTTTTTTTTTTTTCTTCTTTTTTATTCCATTTTATTCCTTTGCCCCCTGCAGGCGCCGCGCAGCGGCAACCGCGACGAATTATTGACTTTAACGACTGATTTTTTTTTTTTTTTTTCTGTTTCTCAAACCAAACTGAGGACTTTGAATTTATTTTTATTAATCTACTGAATCGAAAGGCCTGTTTGTTGCAGGTAGGAAGGTAACACGTGATTTCTGATCCGCGGCTGGTGGAAAAAAAAAAAAAATCACATGTTTTAAAAACAGCGATGTATACGTATGTACATACATAGAATCTTTTATATTCTCAAAGGTGGGGATTCGCCTCCGAATGTATCTGACCGTTGAACATATAATATGTCGAACGACGCGACTACGCGACGCGACGATAAGCTAATAAGCTCCGCATTGCTACGAAGAGCGAGATGGACCCGGCAATATATACACGCGTTTGCTAAAGCTGTAGAGTATCGAGGAGAGCACGGCTAGAAAGCCGGTTGCCAATTCCAGTCCCCCGTCTCTCCGATCAGGCAAGATGAACCTGAAATCAAGCACGCAACCCGGTACGACCTCCCAAGCCTCTCGGCACACGATATCACTCCTTATATTCCTCTCTTTTTCACTTTTTATCTCTCACTCTCGTCGACTGCGTTCTTAATACAGTCGCATCCTACGTATGGTCCTGAAAAACCTCGTTCTAAATTAAAGAAAAAAAAAATACGAAACGAAAAAAGGAATATGAAGAAATCTACACGATTCTTCGTGTGATTCAATAATTTGAAAACAAAGCTCGCGATCTAATGATAAAAGAAATAAACAGAAGAACATATATTTTTGATTCGGTAAAATCATATCAATTGATAAAAAGAGAGAGAAAAAAAAAGAAATTTATACGGTTAATGATTTCAATTTTTTTTCAAGCCACCCTCTCAAATATATGTATGTGTTGCGTGTGCGTGTGTGTGTGTGTGTATAGCGGATGGATTGATTAGTCAACAAATCGCGCTGAAAGCTGTATGCAAGATTAACCCTACATGCAAGTTCGAAAGAATAAAGAAAAGAAAAAAAAAAAAAGTACTGTCATAGGTTCGATTTTCGCCGTATATGTATATAGGTGTGTGTAATATCGTGATCCCGCAAGCATATCGCTCGCATCGTCCGTATAGGCTGGTTGGGATTTTATCCAAGCTCGTATATCGGGGCATATATAGATAAACCATTATACCTATACGTATAATACCGAAGAGAAGAGAAGAGGTAGGGAGAGTATATATATAAGGGGTGGGAGTGAGTATACATAATGCATGAAACGAGTGAAGGGGAAAAACAAATGACTGCTGGGGTCAGAGCTGACAATTCATCGGATCACCACGACCACGACGCACGGACGGTATATATACCTACGATGCAAGGGGTGTCCCCCGTGTCCTGCCCGCGACGTAGGTGGGTACGTACGAATCTGGTAGTCGTTCCAGTGAGTCATAATTCTTGCCCGAATGTTACTGCGGTAGGTTATAATAAGAGGGAAGATGTTTCCAAGGCGAAATTCAAAGCTCGGAGCTAAACTCAACTCGACTCGACTCAGCTCGACTCATCTCATCTCTGAACCTCGAGGCGCCAACGCAATAAACGTACGTGTATTGTGGACACGGGTTCAACACATACGCATACATGGATACAGCTTTCCCCAACCCCCCTATTCGCTTTTTCGAGCCTGCCAACTTAGCGCGACACGGTCTGCCTTTTTCGCACCCGCGAGGGACAGAGGGGAATATAGGTAGAGAGAGAGAAAGGGAGAAGAGAAAACATGAGTCGAGTACCTCAGAAGTGCTACAGCTTTACAGATTTTTTTTTTATGCACGGGATTGATTTTTCATTTTTTTTTAGTGTTTTTCTTTGTTTTTTTAGTAAGCGAGGGAGAAGGAGATAAAAACTAATGCGAGTCGCGGTATATAAAGCGAATTGAAATGTGCGAAACAGATAAAAAAAAAAAAAAAAAATTAGGCAAAATTAAGAAAAAAAAAAAAGAAAATAAGAAAAACAGAAAAAAACGCGATCACTAAACAAAAAAAAAAAAATTTAGATATAGATATATATATGTTTCTTTTTTTTTTAGGAAAACGCAATCGCCGGAGAATTTAAAGGACGTGTTACCTGTAAGTGTGGAGTTGTTAATCGTGTTGTTTGCCGTAGATATGACCGATTGGCTGGTGACTGTAGTGGGACAGCCAATTGTCGAGGCAGTCGTTGTTGAAGAGTTATTTGGCGAGAGGGCAGCCGTTGCCGCCTGTGCCTGTGCCTGCGCCTGTTGTTGGAGATTATAATTCCACGCGAGCAGCATCAGCTTCAGCTTGTCCGCGTCTTTCATGAGCGCGCCTGCCGAAATTAAAATTGCCAATTGGTTTTTAGTGTAACAACAATTTACAGTGATCTAATCCGAATAAGAAAGACAAAAAATAAATAAATAAAAAATTATCGTCATAGTCCTTGCTCGTACGAATCTTACACATTTATTCATTCACATTCGATTCGCGATAAAATCAGGATTCCAAAAAATCTTCAATTTTTTTTCACATAACCAAACAAAAAAAGAGAGAGTAATGATTTTAAGCGGGCGTCGATTTCGATAATTAGAGCGAAAAATTCTATCGAATCGGTATTGAATAAATTTTTCAAAAAATTTCAATGGAAATTGAAAAAAAAGAAAAGAATGAAAACAATTCTTTTGGTATCGTTGAATTGATTATCAACTGTATGTATAAGATACGTTTCAATTGATAGATTTGAAATTAACGATTATAGGATCAGGTTTACCACCTGATAAACGTAAGTGAGGTCAGTTCGTACGAGTAACGACCATCCAGTTGGAAATTTTGGTGCATAAAACCAACTTATACTATGATAATTGAATTTTCAGCTTTTTGTTTATTATTACTATTATATATATACTTTTTTTTTCTTCTTTCCTTTATAGATAATTTTGATGCAGGCAAGCTCATTGAAATTCAGACAGATTTATATCGTTTATTTAATAATTAAATATATATATATATATATATTATACTGGCCGGTTAATTTATTTATGGATTAAAATACGTCATATATACGTATGACCACACGGGAATTGATAGAGACCGCGAATTACGACATCGGAATCTTTTTCTTTTCTTTATATATGTATATATATATATACCAGATCTATACGTAACCAATTTCTATTATTACACGACTGTATTTATGTATATGTATATATGTATGTATATAGTGGGCTTATATATATATTATACTGACGGTATACGAATTTAAGAAATTATTACAAGTTAATATACGTATGTATATAGACATAATCTCTTATCACCGGTTCGCAAAAAAAAAAAAAAGAAAATTTTACGTCGTGGCATTGAGACGGTAAAATCAGTAAGATCGAAAACAAAACCAAAAAAAAAAAAAAAAAACGAAAAAAAAACTAATGCGTAAAATTAAAAAAATTAATTCAAATTTTGGGCGAGCTGTGTAACCCAGATGTACCTCGAATTTTGATAGAAATTTTTTATATATTACACATTGATTATATTTTATACATATTGTAATATTGTACGTGTTATACTTATGTGTAGTGGATATGAGTATCACGAAATAAAATTTTTAACAAAACAGAATACCCGAAGGGCGAATACGCAGGAAATGAACGGTACATATAGTAGATTGTAAATAATGGGTTTTTTCATTTTATTTTATTTTATATTATATTTAAATATGCCGATCAAAGTATCGATGCATTGATCAAACGATACGAAAATTGAATAAATCAAATTCAAATACAGCTAAAATGATAAAATTTAGAAGCCATAAAGTGGAGCCATTCGAAAGCGGTTGTATATTCGGTATTGTGTATAATAGGTACTCGTAAATATGTACAATATAATACACCTGTTATAACGCAACAAAAAAAACCGTTTTTAAATAATAAAATTTCTAAAAAATTGCCGGATATTCGTGATCCAAGAAAAAATAACCCCCAAAAAAAAAAATTAACAAGCCTAAAATATTTACTCACTCGAGTAATGGTCATCCTCGGATATGTCAGATGGTTCCGGGGTGGAAATATTCTCCTGTAACAATAAGAAGAAGAAAAAATAGTAGATTTTTTTTTCGATACACCTGAATTATTTAGCAATTATTCATATTTTACATAATAAAACGCAATCCCATGTATAGTATACGGCAAGAAATATATTTGTGTGAAACTAATAGCGCTGCAGGTGTAAATTGACGTAGGTACATACAAAAAAAAAAAAAAAAACAGAAACAGAAACAGAATAAAGTGCAATGATTATCGGTCAATAAATTATCATAAGTATATCTCCGGAGTGAGACAAGTAACGGGTGTCTTATTAAGACGAATTGACAAAACCAGATCGTTTCGTAACTTGCGTAGATTGTGGTCGAACAACCGTACGAACGCAGTCTTTATATATCTGTGTCAGTTCTCGTGTTGCAACTTGAGAAGGTCGACTGGTATAAGGTGGGTACCTCGATAGGTGTATATATGCGAGTGTGAAATGTACATACGTAATTGCATAGATAAACACACACAGACCTGCAGTACACAATCTTTTGACGGTAAAATAGAAAATTGGTATTTCAATGTCTTCGGAATTTTTTTCGAAAATTTCGAAGCAACAATAAATAATAATAATAATAATGATGATAATAATTTGTTTTTCTTCCTTGAGAAAGCAGGGATCCGCAATCCTGCAGAACACGCCCTCAAGAAACACGAAGTAAGCTGAGAATCTGTTTAATAACGGGTGGAATTTATTGGATAAATTCTTTACCGTATATATACGGTGGATATATATATACATTTATATAGAGAAGGAGATTTTACCCAGTTTGTGAACAACATCCCTTCTCCACTAACACCGTCGTCACAATCCGTAATCCCTTTACCCCGAGAGCCATAATCGAGTTGGAGAAGTACTATATGTGTATGTAGGTATACTCCGTTTGCTCGGGGAGGTAGGGGATGTTGTTTGCGGAATTTTTTCGTTGGGAATTTGTTTTTCGTACATTTTTTTTGTATGATTTTTTAACTTTTTTCTTTTTTTTTTTTGCTCTTATTGTACCGAAAATTTAATATCACGTGATGTTACCCGCGATATATAACAAAAAAAAAAAAAAAAAAAACTCCAACAACCTTCAGAACAAAGTAATTATGCTAATGTTACAACCCTAAAAAAAGGTTTCGTAATTAGTATAATGGAATCCAAAACGCGTTGACGGTAGGTGCTGCAGTTATTAATTGTTGTCGCGTCTTAAACTTGTTTTTTCTAGTCTTCGCGTAAGCCAAACCAGCCCTGCAACCCTTTTCCGTCAATAAGATGCACACACAATAGAAATTGTAAAGTACACCACCGACACTTTGCTTTTTCTTTGTCGTTCGCTCGTATCTTTACACGCTCTTTTACGACTCGTATTAATACTAAAAAAAAAAAAAAAAAACGTGTATATCATGTAATGTGCGAATCTGTCCAGTGTGAGATTGATATGCATATTATTTTGGACCTTTCGATGTCTCTCGAATTACGTCACCGCATTTAGTCATGAAAAAAAAAACCCGACCTGGTCACGGCGATAAGAATCCAACCACGCGGAACGAGCACTCCCGCGATGCTCTCACCTACGCATAGAGACAGCCAAGCCAGCAAGAGCAATAGCAACAGTAACCAGCAGCAGCAGTAGCAGCAGCCCCCCACGTCCGCCGGAAGTACAATGATAAGCGAGAATCTCTCGATACACACGCACTCTTTACTACGCTCAGCTCGGTTGCACGTCCTAGCATAATATACGCGTACCTACAAATCACGGGACAATCGGACGCTCCCCGTTCATTGCTCGATTACAATAACATCCTTCGTTTATTAGTACATATATACATATATATGTGGTACGTGTACATGTGTAATAAAGAAACATATAACTACTATAGGAGCGGCACGCAAGAGGCAAAAAGAAATATGAAGAAAATAACGAGACGAATCGGAGGTCAATATATATTTTCGAGGACGAAATATAAACCGACTTGAAATTATTCGGAGGGAAAATGAGAATTTGATAATTGATGAACAGTTTCGATAAATATAATACACTCGAGATCAAAGTACATCTTGATATGGTATATGACACAGGTGACGTATTCGTGTACCCACGTACTTGATTTACGTCGTAGTTTTATATTCTTAAGACGAACGGTGCGGCTGTTATAGTTGAAAAAGGTACAATATATGAGAGAGAAAAATAGGACGATTTTAGTAATTTGAGGTAAATGAGAATAAAATTAAAAAGATAAAATAAAAACTAAAAATATGTATACGAGGAAATGGGGAAAGTCGACTGAAGTAGGAAACAGAATTTAGCGGTTTATACGAAGCCTCGCTACGGTGTGTTTCGAGGTACGGTTAGGGAGAGAGGAGAGAGGAGATACGAGGGAGGGCAGCCTGCAGGGGAGAAACGGAGAACATTTGTTTAGTTGGCAGCAATTAAGCCACTTGGCGGCAATTGTTTGTCGCTCAGCAAAGAATTCCGCTCCCACCGCGCGCGCGTTCGCGTCGCACTATACACACAGAGAGAAAAGAGAGAAAAAGAGAGCGAAATAGAGAAAGATAGAGAGACTCGACCGACACAGAACAATCGAGGCGATAAAGGCGAACGAGTTGTCGGGGTTAAAGTTCAACTCCTCCCGAGTACCAGTAGCTTGACCGTGCCTCGGCCAATCGGCGCCCGAGGCCTTTGGCTGTTTTAGAACAAGGAATCGGATGGGATACAATGATAATGATAATGATGAAACTCCCTTACGGAATGAAGACAAGAGATAAGGAAAAAGGACGATTTGTCTTTTGCTTTCCCTCCGGTCTAAGGTCCACTTATTTTGTCGAAGGTTAAGCAGCAACGTACCGTTCGAATATTATACCAATATACGTATAGATACACCTCACGGCTAATCGTTAAGTCCTGAAGAGATGGACAAACACGTCGGACACACGGGTATAATTTCCACAGAAAGTTTCGTCAGCTCTGACTTATACGACTGAATTTTTAACGAATAAATGATTACAGACGCTCGACGATTGTGAGGGTTCAAAAAGAGAGTCGGAGTCGTCGACGTTTCTTCCTGCACTGAGTCATATCGCAAAAATATTTATATCACACTGCAGACTCGTATCGCATCCATCGGGGGAACTCAGTTGTCTCAATTTTCCGGCACGTTGAATTAGTTGTTATTTTACGCGAAGCATCATCTTTTCTTTATCCGTGATTCGAAATTTGGTGAAGAAAAAAATATATATAAACGAATGAATAAATTGTTGAAGCTGAAGAATTTTATAAGCTAATCGTTATGCAAGCCTAATAACGTTATTCTTGTTACAATAGCGCGGTTCAATTCGATGAAGGTTTCATCTAGAGCAGTCAGAGTCTAAAAGTCGCGTCTACTTTGACCCGGTCGTAAAACAGTGAGTTGTCGTTGTTTAACTTGGTCTCAACGTCTGACGTAGTTACACCAAACGTGTGTAACGCGTTTGAAACTTACACGAATTAAAATTCGTTAGATACGTAATTGTGTATTGTCATCCTCCGATTTCCCGATCTTCTCACGCCGTAACAAGATTTTCGTGAAGATACGAGATAACAAAAAAAAAAAATCTCCCGGAATCGAATATTGGGTCAGAAATTCGTCGAGGCCGACGAAGGGGTAAGGGGGAAGGGCGGAGGGGGGCAGGGGGGACAAGGGCGACGTCGAGAGTATCTGGGAACTCGCTTGCCGAGTCGAAGGGGATCCTGACACACACGTGTGCGTCGCAAAAAAAAGAAGAAAGAAAAAAACGAAACGGAGAACAAAAAATAAATGAAACTATATAATAGGCGAGTCGAAACGTAAGGCGATGAAATGTATGCATGTAAGACGCCGCCTTGAAGTTCTCGTGGTCAGTTATCGTAATCTTGTTTTGTAATCTTAAATAATATAATCCTTCCGCACGTCCTTATCTCTTCTTTTATGTATTTTAAACCGCGGCGCAAAATCAAAGAAGATAAACGAAAAGTAAAGTGAAGTATAACAAAAAGAAAAGAAGAGAGAATAAAATGAAATAAAATAATATAGAATGAAAGAAAGAAAGGGGGCGCCCACACGTTTAACTTCCCGGAAGTCGTCCCTCGGGCTTTTAGTCCCTTTATTCTTCGAACACGGGGTATAACATGGGAACATAGAATCCCGTCGAGCGCACGGGCAAACCGAACGAACGAACGGTGATGGTGTCTGCCGTATCTGGCTACCCGACTACCTTAGTTGACCCCTTCGCAACGAGGGACAATTGGGTGTAACAGTCTCCCATTCGTCCGTCCGTTCGTTCGTTCGTTCGTTCGTTCGTTCGTTCGTTCGTTCGTTCGTTCGTCCGTCCGTCCGCTCGACCGTACGCCCCGTACATACACAACATATCTCGCTTAGTTCGTCCCTGTTTCAGTGGGATCCTCTCTACCGTGCAACGCGCTCGGTCCATTATGCCCGTCACGTGTACAAGAGTGCGCGTGTGCGCGAGAGAGCGAGTAGCAACGATGCGAGTCGAGGCGAACCAAGTCAAGGCGCGGCGAGGCGAGGCAAGGCAAGGCGAGGGCATTGCGAGGTTACTTCGCCAGTGGCGTCGTCGCCGGTGTGAGGTGGAGCGGGGAAAAGGGAGTAGTGAAAGAGGGACAAGAGGGGAAAAACGGAGGAATAAGGAGAAGCAGGGAGGGAGGGAGGGAGGGAGGTGGGTATAAGACGCTAGACGAGGCGAACACATGTGGCCCCCACTCCCCCTCTCTTACTGCCTCACGCGTTCGTTGTGTTCCACGGGTTCCTCCTGTTCGTCGTCGGGCAACTGCAGGCCAACGAACGGATAAACTCGTTCCTCTTTCTTCCTTTCGTTTCCTTTCTTTCTTTCTTTCTTTCTTTCTTTCATTCTTTCTTTCTTTCCTCCCTTTCTTGCTTTCGATCCTCTCTCGTTTCACCTAACGCAAAAAACGGGATGGGATAAGGCGATCTATGCGACCCGTTCGTTCGAGCCCGGACTATCTTAGGGTTAGGGCCTGGGATCTGCAGGCAAAAAGAGAACTTCTTTTTCTTTATCTTTTCCGTTATTTCTTTCTTTTTTTTTTACTCGAGATTAATAAACTACGAATTTCCGCTACCCTCGAACTAAAGTCTAAGAAAAAACTTGGAAAATCGCTTCAGAAATAAACGAATGCATTTTTTTTTTCTTTTCTTATTTTTTTTCTACACCTCTGCATTTCAGGGACCCATCCCTCTCTTTCCATCCCATTCGCTCACGGACAAAATGCAAGGGGTTCCGACTCTTCATTTCTCGTATACCTACATATATAGGCGCCCCCGGCTCTGGCCTCCGGCGCAAAAGTAAAGCCATCGCATCGAGCCGTCCAACGCGACCCGTAGGGAATATTATACTCGGCGATGACGTAGCGACAGACCGCAAGAAGGCCGTCTTAGATCGAGGTACACATGTATGTACATATGTTGGTGGAGCGAAGAAGCCTGTGGTTTAATCAGTACGTACCATCTGCCCCCTCGTCATCCCATCCTCCCCCCCTCCCCTCTCCCCTTCGCTTGCCCCCCGTCATATCTCCCTTTGTTTTCGTAACAGAACAACTGCAACGGTGCAGGGTAACTACACCGTCTCGTCGCATATATGTACCTATAAGCAGTGTCAATCTTATACGTATATTCGGGTGCTATAAACCCGAGAGTTCATTTTCCACAGGTATACAGTACCTGATTATACATTTTGTTTACGATCCGGCTTGACTTAAAGCACATTTTACTCCGTTGCATACGTGAATATTATATTTTTTTAAAGAATAATACTGACGTAGATACAGAGAGAGAGGGAGGGGATTTTTGTTTAAATGTAAAGTTCACGCGGGATCAAATGAATCACCTTTTTATAGATATATGTATATACCTATATACATACCTATATCTTTCGGTAAAGATTAACGAGGAGGTAAATGACAGTAGAGTGAAATACGTCTGATTCAGCCATTTCTTCACCACGATTATGCCGTATAGCTAAAGTACAAGATACGCCGTTTCGATTCTGTTTTTTTTTTTTTTTTTTTAATCGTACCGATTTGTTCACCAGGGATTTTTCAATTAATCCATTTGTTCCTGCCGGTATATTATACACTCTACTGGGATAACAATGAGCTGTACTCGAGTATAAGTCCGAAGCTAAACATTTCATAGGGGCGGAAGGGTCGTTTCGGTTCTGTGTGGGATAATATGTGGTACACGTGTCGGTCTGCAATTTCACAACCGTTAAAACCGTGTGACAAAAAGAAAATATTCCTCGTGCTGTAAAACTTGACGAGGAATAATTACGACTTTGTTAACTTTGAACTTTTTTCACTTCTATCTGTTTTTTTTTTTTCAAAAATAATAATTGCAGTATACCTAACCATAGATTTTACTTTCCTGTTACCTGACGATGATTTTCTTAAGTTTTTTTTTTTTTTTTTTTTTATTTTTTGGGTGGGGGGGGGGGGGGGGGTACCAATGGGCAAGAGCCGTCAAATAATGTAAGGGAGAGGATCAAGTACCGAGGAATCGAAATGAAATCGAATAAAGTCTTTGGCCACTTGCCAATCAGCTGATATTGTCTATGTCCTACTCTCCTCCACGTAGCTGTTCCGTATCTTTCGTGAATATTTGTATGTGTGTGTGTGCGCGTGTGTACGGTATAGAACTGCAAGGTATTGTCCCGGGGTACGTTTTGGATAGTTAAGAAAACAGTCGGTAGGGTAAAGCCTGGAATACATTCTCCGCGTTTCAAACCGTTCAATTTGTTCCTGACCCGCTTGAACACACAACACGTATATCGTGTAGTAAGTATACCTACACTCAGCCACATCTCTTCTGTATCCACCTACCACCACCTCCACCTACATCTCCTCCTCCTCCTCCTCCTCTCTATTACGCGTTGTTTTAGTCTCTTGTCTCTTTGGACTCACTCCAATTCTCTACTTTCGATTATTCCTATTTTTCGTGAAAACCAGCATAAGAGGACCACGGACTCTCTCCAAGTATCAAATAATTTAAATATTTTATTACGTTCCTGTATATCTTCTTGACTTTGTCTTTTTTATTCTTTTTTTTTCTTTCTTTTCTCTTTCTCTCTCTCTTTCTCTCTTTCTTCTTTCTTTGCACCTCCGATTGTATTGTTTTTGCCTCTTCTTTTTTGATCACCTACTTACACGTTCCTATATCTCATACATTAACCCCCGGCATGCTTACGAATAGTAACATGCTTATACGTATACCGCGGGAGTGAGTTCAATTAGAGCAAAGATATATGAGCGGATTATCAGTATCAGCGGACACGTGGCAACCGCTGAAGAAATTTTTCTCAATTTGTTTTTTCCTTTTTTTTTTTTTTATCTTCTTTTTATTTCTTTTTTCAAGAAGCTTATCTGTATCTCGCGCCTTTAACGCCTCGGGAATAAGCAAGTCTCATCGACGAACATCGCGGATCTGTATACACATATCCACATATAGAGAGAATTAGAAATCTTTCAATTTTCTAATTCTTTCCTTGAAGGTATCTCTCGGATACATAAAATCAGTTTGTACAACTATAGTTTTCTTTGGGTGTCATTTATTCGTCGGACTGTATTACTTTTTCTGAGAAAAGAGCCACTGAAATGAGTAGTTAGACGTTCATGTAATTAATTTATTTATTTTTCATTTAATGAGAAATTTTTGATTCTAATTAATTCTTCAATTCTTATTTTTTTTCTTTAGCCCAAAATCTCGTTGGGACATTATAATTGCCGATAAGATCGTTCGAGGTACGTCTTCTCTACGTTATGTTTATACTTTCGAAACTTGTTTAAAAAATTTCGAATTTTCTAAAATTTTAGAATTTAAAAAAAAAAAAATTTAACGAGGGGTTTGAAAGCGACCGTTCGATCCATCGATTCCAAACATATAATTATCTCAAGTGATGTATAAATGTGGAAACTTTTTGGAACCCAAACGTTCGAATATATAGTTTATCTTCGAACCTTTGTCTCAAAGGTCGAAAAATGTTGTTTCGATATAACGACCGGCACCGTTCACGTGCGTGCCGAAAGTAAACAGCGTAAGATATGTGGGTAGGTAGAGAGCAAAATATTTCCCATTGCCTGAAAATATACGTGGTTGTAATAATATTTGAGTTAGGTATGTAATTGGTTACCGAAAATGTCAAAAAGAAAAAAAGACAAAGGAATATAACCGTTAGAAAAAGAAATTAAAAGTAAATGAAGAAATAGAATAAAAATTGCTCCTATCAATACCGCGCGAAACCCATCGCTAGACAGTTTCCATAACGCGTCTCTTCGCGATCGTTCCGCATCGCCAGTTTTACTCTTGCACAGGCTAGGGCGCCTAACGGTTTTTAGTTCGCCTCTACGCGAGGTTCGCTAGCAATCGCTGGCTGCAGTTTAGTAGTCCTCTCCTCGTCGACGCGACGCGACGCTACGCGACGCCCCTGCGTAACCGGAACAGAACTAGGTACGGGTGTCAAGTCCCCCTTTCCCCCCCCCCGCCTCTTCTTCTCCCTCTTATCCCCTTTTGCCTGGACCCATCCCCCTTCACCCTGGGAAAGAATATATAGCGTTTCTTTTTTCTTTTCATTCTTATTCTTATTCTTCTTCTTCCTCTTCTTCTTCTTAGTCTTCTTCTTCTTTCTTTCTTTCTTTCTTTCTTGGAAACCGCGATGAGACCAAAGTCGAGTCGCCGCGTCCCTGGGCCCGTACGGTGGACGTATAGTCGGTTAGATAGACCCACACATACGTACAGACATTCACATACATATATACAGTCTACGTACTCCGCCTTCGACTCGTACTGCTCCTCATGCCAACGTCACCCACCTCACCCTCTGCCCGTTCCGGCCCCAACTGGCGTCTACTCAACTCACACCCACGCATATACACGAAAGCTTCTATACATTTGAACGAGAAACTCACGAATACTGGTTACTGGTAAGGTCGATACACGCGCTACTCTGCTTCGCCTTACTTACGCTCTATAGAGAAGATACGGTATTGAACTAGCAACGGATATGAACTACTGCGTTTCAGGACAAGTTTATACGGTTACAAAACTTATCAACATCAGAGCTAACAACTACGAGGATTAAATTCTTCGATAATTGAAAACGGATTCGGAATAGCCAAAATTGAATATGAAAATAACTCATTGTTTTGTAATTTTTTATTTTCTAAATTTTGGCTAAATTTTCTCGCACGAAACGTATCGTCGTTCGTTTAAATCCGTCGCTAGGTAGCACAGCTGTACAGGCATACAGCCCACGGGCGGCTTTTGTACAAGAGCAAAACAGCGGAGTAGAGTTTAAGGAGCGAGGAGGTACCGAGGCAAGCTCCAAGTGAGAGACGGAGAAAGACGGTAGAAGTGGGAGTCAAGAACCCTACAAGGAATTAAGAGCTTATTTCTAACAGGCACCAGGCACCGCGAGAGACGCTGATGCTCGACTACGGGGCGCTCTCACTTAGCAACTCGCCAGATTCCAATGAGCTAGAGAATAAAAACAAAAAGAAAGAAGAAAAAAGAACGAAAATATATAAGTTGCGTCAGGTTATCGTACCGCGACGTCAACTCACATGTCAAAAAAACAAAAACAAAAAAATGTGAATAGATTCGATCAAATCTCTCTACTTTTTTCGACCAAAATTTTCTTTGACTCGATATCTACGAGAGTGTCAAAATACTCGATCTACGCGATCAGAGTCCGATCTGTATATCTGTAAGTGTATATCTATACCGAATGCGCGGGAACCGGGTTTCAAAAGTAAGTAAGTACCGCGCATAAAGCGAAGATCACGAGCCAGTTTGCGCGAGATGATGATCAGTCTCGCGGAAGCGTAACCGGCGACGAGTTACGATCAAGGCTTAAACTTTTACTGGTTTCAGAGAGCGTCAGCGTCTGGAGCAGCCCCCTCTTATTTCTCTTTCTCTCTTATTTCTCCTCATCACCTCCCTCAGCTGCCCACACCGCACCGTACCGTGACAGCGGCCATCGCATCAGTTGCTGAATAGGGTACAACAAGGAGATGAAGATGGGAAGGGAAGGGGGACTGGACCGAGGGGGGGGAAAAGAGCAGGGAAACGTAGTGGTCTGTTTTTCTCAGAGGGTTCGAATCCCCAGGATGCAGAACGAAGGGTGGTTCAGGCCCTAAAACCGGCAGTTAGATTTTATAGGAGTTTCTATTCCGACTGCGGGGTTCTCTCAAAAAAGAGTTCGCATGAAGTTTATTAAGGAACGAATATATCTGGGAGTGCGGAGTAGAGTAGAGTAACCGGCTTTCTCTAGCCCTTTATTTCGAGACATGAGAGATATGATAGATTTGACATTAAAGAAACTGCAAGTCTTCGAAATGTTACAGAGAAACGAAAACGAATGAATGAAATAGAGAATGAAAAATAAAAAAATAAAAATGAATTGAATAGAAATGGAAATTTTTATCGTCTTCTATGAACACCGATGCGCTAAAACCTGGCGGACAAAGACGGACACACACCGATATACATATAACGTAATACACGCAAAGAGATACAAAGATCTGTAGCTTAGCTACGGGCGTGTGTCATCGTCCCACACTCCGACAAATGTGCCTTTCGCTAACTCTTGCCGAGCTAGCCGACCTACGTGAGAGCTGTACGCCTACTCGCTCCTCCTCGCCTTAGAAACGATCTCGCTTCTTTAACACGATGAAGAAGAAGAAGAAGAAGAAGAAGAAGTCGACGACGACAACGTCGTGGCGGGCCAAGGGCCGAAGACACGCACCGATGGTACACGTGGGTTAGGGGACAGGGGATAGAGGAAAGAAGAAGTACGTGCGCGAGGGACGGAGTTCCATTCTCCTGATCGCAGTCGGTGAAGAAGAAGCCGAGAGAGCTTTAGAGAGAGAGAAAGATGGGGAATAAGGGGAGATGAAGATAACCCGATGATCTCAAGGCGCGTGTGATAATTTCGAATAGGGGTTACCGTCGAGGCCAAAACTCAATGAACTTCAATCGATTGGCTGGTAATTTGAGTCTTAATTTTGAAGAGAAAAAATGAAGTCCTCTGTACCCGAAACAGGTGATCGGATGAGAGATAAAGAGTCCTCTTAATCATATTAATCGATTGAATATAATATTTGTTGAAGTGGACATTGTCGAAAATATTTTATCGAAGATCAATCGATATACAACCGCGTATAGGTACGGTGAGGGGAGTTGGGTGGATATTAAAGGTAGCGGTTTGAAATTTAACTAATTTGAGATTTAATTTAACGAGCAATTGGACGATTTGGAATACTGCCAAACGCCGCGCTAAGGAGGCGAGGTAAAACGAACTAAACGTTAAAGAGAGGAGGGAATGGGGGGGAGAAAAGGTGCGTTGGACTCGAACAAAGGAATATAATTAGAAGCGTTTACAGTAAGGAACGTTTCGAGGGAAAAAAAAAAGAAAATCCAAAAAAAAAAAAATTAAAATAAATATATCCTGGAAACGGATATAGGGTCTCCTCATTATTCACACACAGTTCGTACGGTACCGAGTGTAGAAAAGGGTTGACGTGCGGTGATTATCGATGCTATAAAAAAATACATAAAAATAAAAAAAAAAGTAAAAATAATCAATTTCGATAATACCAAAATATATACTCGTTCAATTTTATGTTCTAGAACAAAAATTTCCTTGTTATTATATTATATACCTATACCTATGTTGGCACACGTTCCAAAACCTGGACTATTCTGGCTCTTTCCTTGAAGGAATATTTTATATACATATACATATATACCTATAATACACCGTTTGAGATATAGCCTCCTCGAGGCAAAAGCAGAGACCCGCGTAAACAAAACCAACATATGTATGTAGGTATGGGAGACTGAAATAGCACCTGAATTACACGTGGTAAATTGAGGAACATCGTTTCGCTCTGTTCAGCTCGATTCACACTGTACGGTAAAAAACAAAAAAACAAAAAAAAAAACCCCAAAATTTTTTTTTTGTCCCTCTTCTCTCCGTCCCGGAATAACGAAAATGATTAAATGCAGCAGGGGTTGATAGTCGCCAGGGGTTCAGCCCGAACATCCCTTTAACCGTATATCTCTCTCTACTCTCGCTACTACTCCCCTATCCATAAAACCGATGTTTGCTCATATGGCTTCGTCAATATTACTTTACGGATAAAATGCTTTGGGGTGTGAGCAATCTACCGGGGTAGGTATATTTGTGATGAATATCATTCATCGGACTGGCTTCATGAGTGTATAATATAAATATATACCATATACGCGATATGTTGAGGCAGGTTGTGAAAGTGGAAATTATCGATTAAAATCATGACCAATTCAACAAATTAATTAATACAATAATGAATCGGAATCAGATCTGTAATGTCCAGATATTGCAAATCGATAATTTTGGGCGACTTTAATATCTTCTTCACCTATACCCGTAACGTGTATATGCGACTCGGGCTCGTTTCCCGCGCGGCTTTACGCGGTGTGAGGTACGTGTCAAACATTCTTTAAGAGCCATGCCCTACCTCACCATCTCAATGTGTGCAGTACGCGCCCGCGCAATGGAAAGGAGTTTTAAATATGTGTGAGGGAAAATTGCGAAGGGTGCCGGAGGGCGATTCAAAGACTGAAAGAACTGAGCCTGAAGTGAGAAGTGAGATGTGAGATGGGGTAGTGAAAATGAATGAAACTTCGCTCCGAAAACCGAACGGGCTAGACTAATCTGTTAGCTGCCCATCCCCAAGGGGGACAAGAAATTTCCCAACTATTACTATTCCCATTCAAGAAAAAAAAAAATTGACGTTTTTAAATACCTTTACCTATTCCCTGGGTACAAAATAGGTAAATTAAATTCAGCTACTGTGTGAGACAAACTCCGTTCTGATTATGCTAATCTAATATAATGCGGGGTTTAGTTCGTCGCTAGTTTAGAACCGCCCGGTTTGGCCCCGAGGCCTGACGCTAGGCTATCGATCTTATTTACTGGCAATACTCCCGAAAGCTAGACTAAAAAATTTGAAGGGATCGAAGAAGGTTCTTAGGTGCGCGGAATTTTTTCTTTTCTTTTTTTTTTTGGAAGAATTATACTAAAAGGGGAACTTCCCCTGGTGGGAATTAATTATTTCTCTAAATCTGATACACACCGTGTCTCTTCTACACATAAGGCTCATGGCTTTACGATAACGAAGCAATTTAATTACTGTACAAGTCATACTCGGTAATTTGCGATATGTTGTAAAGAGGAAAAGAGAGGCCTGAGGGAATGGGGCATCGCGGCTTTGAGAGTTCATCGTCCGATGCGAAAGCGTTTAAAGCCGTGAATATGCAATCGACTGCAGATACTCGGACACTTGGCGGATTAATTCATACCTACCGATCAATTTATGCAGACTAACTAATCCGAAAATTTTATATATACGTGGTATGGCGCTGGTAGGATTACCGATACGCGACCGACGTGACGCTCTTCCGAGCTCGACGTCGCGATGCTTGCTGCACCTTGGCGTGACGAATGGATTCAGGCACCCCGCTGTTCACGGACAACTACGCCGTGGCGCAAGCGCTCTTTACTTCCATTCCCTCCCTCTTTACTTAAAGCTTTTACAGTCCATACTTCCTACACTGAAACACACGAACGCAGTGCTCAATTATTCCCCATTGTTGCCACCGCGTTTTCCTCTGTATTCCCGCGAAAATAACCGAACCGCGTCAGCTGTTACTGTCTGGCGACTCGCGGACAGGAAATCGTTTTTACCTTCAAGTCTCGCTGGGTTTTTTTTTATCATTTTTCTTTCTAGTATTTAGTTTATGAAAATTTACAAAAATGAGACAGACAGACGTTTCGATTTTGGTTTTTTTTTTCCAAAGCTCAATGGTTATAGGAAAATCATCTTAACTCAGTTATTCATCGAAGGTTCATCCCAACCGAAATGAAAAAGGGAATGTAGCTGTATACATTGTCATTATACCGTAACTTGTAAAATATGAGCGTGGTGATGCGACCGCGGCGTTGGTTTCGCGTTATACCGCGAGAAGATTGCGCGTGAAAAATTAGTTTTTCCTTTTGCGTAAAGATCGCTTTAGCGAATGCTAGTGCGAGTGCGAGCAGCGATAGAAAGTCCAGCGACTGGTCGTACCCGACCCCGTATCCTTGCTCAAAGTGGGACGCGGGGACCCGATCCGATATACCCGTTCGTTTGAAGGCCTCTCGCTCGCCTGGTCTCTTCGCATCGTCGTCGCGGTCGTGGTGAAACGCTCCGGGGTCTTGCAGCAAGCAACTCTTAATGGGAGGAAATTAATCCTACCCACCGAAGATGACGTTCCCACGACAATTATACCCATTTCTTAGCCACTGCGGATGAACAGAACAGCTGAGATTAAGCTGTATACAGTAATTCGTGGAAATACAAATTCCTTTGTCATTAACATCCGCCTAATTATCATATCATCATAATAACTATCCGAATATTTCCATTTTCCGCAGACATTTGGTGGTGGAATTTTCTTGGCCGATATGTCGTAGGAATACTCAGTTAAAAGTTATACGGTAACAATTTGTAGTTCCATTAAGCCGACCTCGTAGGAAGTAACGTTGGGTGGTGGTGGTGCAGGTTGGGAGGCCATCCAGCGTTGGACGAGCGCCACTAAGATTTCAATTAACGGTAATTATTTTACCACCATTCCCCTTTCGCACTTGGGGGACTTGTCTGGCATCTGCCGAGAAGTTGGGTACCTTGAGAGACGCGGGTAAGGATCCAACTGCGAGCAGCAAATAGCGGAGTATGGAAGAGCGAGCTGTGAAGGAAAGTAAGGAGGGAAGAAAACCAAGAGAAATCTCGGTGCCAGGAACTTTTCGGAAGTCCCATTTGGTAGTTCCTCGCACTAGGCGCCCAACCCACGTCTACATCCACCGGCGTTTCTCTCTCTTCGTGTTTTTCGTTTTCCTTCCTCCTCTCCCTCCTCCCCTCCCCCCATCCTCTTTTCTATTTTCTATTTTCTCTTTTCTCTTTACTCTTAGCTCTCGGAGTTAGGTAGGTAGGTAGGTTGGTAGGTACGGTACGGTACGGGCTTTAATACCCGCTAGAGAATTCTTAAGAATTGGCAGGAAATTTCAAGTTTTTGTGGAACGGGAAAAAGAGCCGAGAAAGGACGAGGCGAGGGGCGAACGAGTAGTAAAAGTACGTGCGGTTGCCAAATCCTAGATTATACCTACACTCCTCATACTTCTACACACCGGCATCCCAGGGTCTCGCTCCCACGTCGTAATTCTAAGCCAAAATTTCTCATTTCATTTAATTACCGAAAACTTTTTCCCATCGTTAATGTGAAAGAAAAAAAAAAAACTATTGACAATTACATTCGACTAGCATTCAATTACACGATATAATCGTTATTTTCACCTACGAGTATCATCTGCAGCATAATTCATTCGTACATAGCCGCTCCCAACCAGGAGAAGAGAGGAATAGGCATCTACGTTTCATGAACGATATATCACGTGTACCTACTGGTGAAACGGGGTATTGTCAGCTGTGATATTTGCAAGAGGCGACGCAGCGGTGTCGTTCGAATATGACGACATTCATGAAGGTAGGTATATATACAGTACGTACATATCATACATACACCGAGACATGAACGAAGTGTGTACATCGACTAGAGTGCAGCATTGTTCGTCTTCCATAGAGACGGGTTATGGCTTGGCGTAGGTAGTATAAGGTACGCGAAATATGAAGTGATATGAAGTGATCATGGTTTTGTAAGTAATATACCATTCCCCACGGTCAATTATTAATTATGCGTATTCAACTGGCCATCAGTTATTCGTCTCTCACCAAAAATGCACGATGTTATATAAATTTCGACCGACCGACTGACACGTTTTTTGCCTTTATACTGAAAATAATCAGATATCGTATAATTCTGTACAAGAGAACAAGAAAAAAAAATTAAAAAAAAGATAAAGTCGAGTTCAAAATAAGGTATAGAAATTTGGCCCAGATATATATACGGAAAGTGTACGGTTAGTGTGGTTAGAACTAGAACCGTGCATGGTTTCGAGACTAGAAATGGAGTTTGACTTTCAAATTGAACCGGCCAGTCTAAGAGCTATAACCTGAGGTCAAGCGTTATCAAAATTATAAATCAGCTAGCGGATGACACGTGGTAAGAAGTTTCGCTCATATTAAAGCGGCGAGTGGATTGTGCAAGCGCTGGCCATACGTCGAGCTGATTGTGATATAGGAATACATATGCTAATGTGATAAAAGGGTTACAAAAAAATCGTGTTTTATCGTTTTTTGAAGGCAATAAGGAATTCCCATTTTTATATGGGAACCAGTTCTGTGAATTACATTTTTTTTTTTTTTTATAGTTCCCCCAAGTCTCGTTGAATTTTTTCCAATTTAGAATATAGTAGTTGCGAGTGGTATGAAAAAAAGGACGAAATTTTGAGTATCGGAAGACTTGATTTTGATAGAGAAAAGACAAAAAATTTATTGGATTTAAATCGTTTGATTTGAATCGTGCCAACCTTGATCCATAATCCGGACGGGGTAAGAGAAAATTGATAAGATCAGAATTTCAAAAACTCGTTTAACGGTTAAACGAGCCCCAGCCAGAAATCTATAATAAATGCAAACGATCGCTCCTTGTAATACCTACACCTTCGCGAAACCGACGCCGAGCACGGCATAGACGGATAAGTGTAGCCGAGTAGTACTTGTTGCATTAATGACAATGGTGAACCTATTAAGTATCGATTCCCGCGAAACTCTGACGGCATTGTTTCCCGCTGCTGTAGAGACTCCGCGGTATTATACTCTCGTATGTACATACATGCATACATAGGTACAAATTTATACGTATATACATAAATTTAGTATATATATACATATCCACACAAATATGTACATATTTATGTCATCTCTCCACACAACTGTACAGTCATAAAACTATACAAGGATACTACAACTGCAGAGTGTACGGCGGGAGATAGGGAGAAGGGGGGGGAGAGTCAGTCTTCTGTTCACGTTCAGAAATCGCGATTCATTCATTTAGTTAGTTTCATTCATTCGCAGGAACTCTCTGCATCGCGTATACTTTTGGAATTCGGCAATCAACCGTAACGAATTGTCCTCACGGTTGACTGGGCGGAGTTGGTATCCTGGATTTTATTTATTTATTCATTCTGTCATATTTGGTTCAATTTTTCTTTCTTTTTTTTTTTTTTCGTTTATTTGCAGAGGTATTTGAAAATTGCCGTTTTTATTTTTACCTCTCTTTAAACTCTCTATACGCACGTGCAGGGCTCAAGCTATATTCTCTAATAACCGGAAAACGTGAACGATGAACGTATATACACGTGTACGATCACACTCGCTGCAGTAGAGCCGCATAAATACTCTTTGACCGATCTGTTTATTCAGGTGAAATTTGTATTTATCAATTTATTGTTAAACCTTATTGTTATATACTTATCACATAGACGCGTATACAGGTATATATCGATAAGTCGATAAAAACTATTATATTGATATATATATATTCTTTGGGATTAACACAGGTGCCCGTAATCTGTCTCAACTAATCATCCCAAAGGTATCAGAGAAAAAAAGAAGAAAAAAAAAAAAAAAAATTACCAGTACACTGCACCTATGAATACCTATATGATACCGCAAGTTACATCGAAATACATATTTTTTTCTCGAGGATAAAAAATTTCTCCCATTTTTTTTTTTCTTTTTTTTTCTCTTTTTAACCATAATATTTTTTCCATGATATCGCAAGGTCGGAACTGAGACATTTAATTAGTGGCTGAAATAGCCGCATGGTCTGACTGTATGTATAAACGGACTTTACTACTATCGCTTGTTATGTTATACCTCTATGTATCTAATATAGGTATCTCACGATCCTTTGCTATTATTCTAGCTTATATCACCATACACCGTAAAATTTTTCTTAACCTTGGCTAAATAATATCAAAAAAAAAAAAAATGAACATTCAATAATAATCATCAGGTGATTGGTGACCGAAAATTTTTTCAATTTTCACCATAGTTTTCAGTCGATGTAAAATCAGTTCAAGTTTCTGTCGAATTGATAAAATATTCTATAAATTGGTAAAATATAGCTCCAACTTTTTGATAAAGAAAAAAAAATGAAAATATTTTGTACGTTTACAGCGATGAACGCCCGCGTACGGTGCTTATATATATACATATATTACACGCGGTGTAAAAGGCAAAAGGTATCTACAGCGGCGGATACACGGACCGACCGGAAGTGGTCTGCTGCACCGCGAGTGGCGGTAGGCAATTATAAGAACCCACACACGTTAAGGCTATCAAGTTTGTAACGCGTCAACGTGGTTCGTTATCCTCCTATGTTTAGGTGTACATTTACTTGTATAAAAAAAGAAAAAAAAAAAAAGAGAAAAATTAAACTGACTGACTTTTCGTTGCGGCCACGGCGCGGCGGTCTACTCCAAGCTTACCTTGCGATAGCTTATATACGGACAGCGATATCACGTTTAACTAAAGCAAACGCCTTTACGTCCGAGCTGCCCTCTCATACTCGATTTATCGCCGTATCAAACTCACCGCGGCGCTCTTATTGAATTTTAAAAAAAAGAGGAGAAAAAAAAAAGAAAAAGAAAACGGATCATCTGTTTCCAGTATTCTCTGAACTCTTTGATCACCCTTAGTAATGTAAAAAAGAAAAAAAAAAATCTTGTTGAAAATCTAAAACGTTGTATTTTGACAGTCCTCTTTATATTCTCTCTCTCTCTCTCTCTCTCTCTCTCTCTCTCTCTCTCTCTCTTTCGCTCTCTATTCACGAATAAAATTGATGTCCGGTGACAGCTTCCTCATTGACTAGAGCACGCTAATGACGTAGTCTAAGCTATTTTCATATTGTAAATAAATCATAATTCGTTGATAGTTCTCGTGCTTTCGTGTATATACATGTATGTGTAATATACCTAGACGTATATACCTTTACGGACCGATTACTTACACGTAAATAAATATATTATACCCTGCACCTACCACCTACATACGTGCGAGTAGAAATGTAGGTGGGTAGGTAGGTAGATAGGTAGGTAGGTATAGATTTTGAAACTATACGTAGCCGGGGGTTGACTGGGCTATTTCGAGTTTACCGTGCTGCAGTACGTAGGACTGGCAACACCCGTCAATAATCCGCTGAATAAACTATCGTCCATCCGCCCGACCGCCGACCGCTCTCGCCCACCAGAGGTCCACTCGACCACCACGGTACAGATATACAGATATATACATCATACATTCAACCAGTCGGTGCGGAGACAGAGGCAACTGTGAGGAGCGATGGCTTTGAACAAACTCCACGATGTATAGATATATACAGAGTTTTGAACAAAATTAGTAGAAAAAAAAAAACTCACAAAAAGAAGTAATTTTCTATCTACGAATTCCCTGAAATTTCAGTTCACTTTTATTATTCATAATTTCAAAGTGACTTAGGTGACTGCAAGCTCCAATTTTTCTTTCAATTTTTACCTTTCGCTAAGTATTTGAGACCAAAAAAAAAGAAAAAACTGAAAAGTAATCAAAAACCTGATTAATTTTATCAATTATACAGAAAGAAGAAAAAAAATGGAAAAAAAATTTAAAAAACGAATGAACTTGTTTGCGACTTTATATACGTGAAATTATATATAGGTATAGGTCGTAGCTATCGCTCGCGGAAACTATCGATATACCTACTAACGGCTCGATATATTATTGACACCAGCAGCTCCAGCGTAGCCTGCTCCACTGTCATCCCGGTGTGTGTCCCCCACCCCCCCTCTAGTCTATGTAGACGAAATCGGGTATATACCCGGTGTGTCAAGCGACAAATTGATCAAATTTTATTTTATTATTGTTCAGAATTTTATAGAATATTTTATCATCGATAGGTAAACTAGTTTTTTTTTTTTTTTTGTCAACACTTTGAGCCAGATATTTCCCCACACGTTATAATCTGTTATAATTACTTTTACTGTTGCAACTGTATACCAAGCCGTGAAAATATCATTTTCATTATCCAAAATGGTTTTAATGTTCGATCGAAGCTGTCAGAGAAAAGGAGAAAAAAAAGAAACGAAACATTGAGTTGGTTACGCGATTATTTATCTCGAAAACTTTCAACAATTTACATTGGATTGCTGCAGGGGGTATAAAACTTTCGAGTTTTCTTGAATCCCCGACACGATATGCTATATACCTTACGTAAATTATTTAAAACCTTGAAAGAATTTTTTTTCACCAGCTTTAATACCAGGAGTCAAATGATCTATAGGAGTGGGTATATTTTTAGAAAAAAATTTAATTATCCTTCGTAGACATCCGTCTCGTGTTCTTCTTCTATCTCAGAATAGCTGTCAAAAATTTTTCACTTTTCCATTTGTCCTATAATTGAAATTGATACGTCTCGATTATAGATACGAAATTTGGTCAATTTGTTCCCCCTGCAGTAACGTGGGCGAAAGATCCGTGTCGTTGATGCCAAATTTATTCGATTTGATTGATAATCGGTATTGAATTCCGCGGTTTTACAGTTACAGTAATTATACGTCACTTATCTCATTCGTTAATCGAGTTTATTTTCACTTCAGATTTATCGCTGATTTTCCAATACGATAATCACCCTAATATAGCAATTCTTACTTCCCCTTGATACCATAAAACTCGAATATCATCGATAATATTAATGGAATTTTAATATTTTGCTCTGCAATTTTGGTATACCTATACTTATAACTATATTAGTTGAAAAATTTTGGTAATTACGGTGTAATAAAATTGATAATAAATTAATGAGGAAACGATCGGTTATATTTTCGTCTCTATAACAGGCAATAAATTATCTTTCTTCAGGTAGCCGCTACTGCATCGATAATTTACATATATTATACTCATATATATAGATATAGGTATATCTACGGTTCGGTTTCGTGCGTCAACTATAAAATACGTATATAGAACGTGTATGTGTGCAGGGTGTATAGCCTACGATGAACTGGCTCCTCGTTTTGTTGGCTTAGTTTCAACTCATATGTACAGCGATTGCCTCTCGTTCTTCGAAAGAAACCCAGGTAGGTAGGTAGATGGGTAGATAGTTAGATAAGTATAGGTTTTCTACTGTATACGTATAAACACGTTGAAGATATAGTTTAAGTCATGAACTTTGAACATAGAGCTGACTCATGTAGTCGTATAGTATAGGTTTCTATTATACCTATAATAGCCACGGTATATAATTGCAAATATTTGAAATTTCTCACCGTAGACGTTCATTGTCATCGCTGATTATAATCGGTAAACAAGAACAAATAACCTATATACACAATATAGTGTAAAAGGTATATTCGTTACACGTATGCATGTATATATATGCGTTGTAACAGTTGAAGAAAACGAAAGGCACGAGGGTAGAAAAAGAAAAGAAAAATACGGACCAATTGCTATCTTCCATTTTTTATTTATTTTATAGTTTTTTTCGTCTTCATTTCCTCTCGCACCTATCCACATTTCTCGCAGCTATACATACATAGGTACTCTGCGGATTTACAAAAGGCATATTTTAGTTACGCGACTCGGTACTTTTCCTCCCCCCCTCCCAACGCCACCACCACGTCAGGCTATCGTCCAACGTAAATGGGGTACGGCTTGGATATACGTATACCTACATATACGCCGTATTCGCTAGGCTATACACAGCAAAAAAAAAAAAAAAAAGAAGCAGATACATAAGCCTCGCGCCTGTTGTGTACCTTGACACGGATGTCTCCCTGAATCACCGGCACCAGTGCAGCGTCCGTCCGCCCGACCGACCGTTCGTTCGTTCGTTCGTTCGTCCGTCCTTTCGTCCGTCCGTCCATCCGTCCGTCCTTTCGCCCCGCTCACCCATCCGACCGTCTATCCGTCCGTCCGTCCTAGTGACGATGCCAGATAGGAGAACATACGCCTCCTCATCGGTGGCCGGGCTTCTGCGGTACGCACACGAGTCCACCACGCGCCTGCCTGGCCAGATACAGCCGGTAGATAAATCTAATGCGCCGGAGGAAGGCGGGCTTCGAAACGATTTCCCTATACATATATCTATTATATGTATACGATATATGTATGTATATATATATACGCGAACATATTTTTCACAATTCATTACACCTATACATCGCCAATATCGGTTATCGGTGGATACGCAAGATTCTATAGAAATTTATACGTTTCGCTCGTATAGGTATAATTGAAAGGAGGAAAAAAAAAAGGAAAAACAGCGAATTCCTTGTATATTTTTTTTCTTAATTTCAAATGTTTATCGAAGTATTCGACCGATTGTAACGAAATTTTGTGTTCGGACAGCTTGAATTATTCTCAAATCGCAAATAGCTACGTTTTATCACCGAGTCGTAGTGTCTGTCTGTCTTATATGTCTGCGTGAGATACAAATCTTATCCAATTCCGTAGCAAAAAAAAAAATAAAAAAAGAATTTCTATTTGAAAGAAATATCATAGATAAATGCCGCGAAAACTTGACACATACCCATACCTAAGTATATAGGTATATAAAAATGTAGGTGTAACTATGAAGCGTCGTACGCGGCGCATCTAACAGATCGCGATAAACATCGACCACGAGCTTTAACTCTTTATTAGGTTAGACCTATATCATAGACGGTGTATGTATGTATAGGCGTGTGTGATGTATGTATAGGTATATATGTACTATTCTTTTGGAAATATGTATACGTATATGTACCGCAGTGCAGGTGCGGCTTTGGTATTTGGACACAAGGTTGTGGCGGCGATATAGAGGTAACGTTTTCTGTCGCACAGCCCTGGTCATCCGCGGGGCCGCGTTCATGGATCGGCCATTATAGCCAGTTCCAGACACAGGCGTACGTACTACCGTACCTGGCCTTATGGGAAATCCATACCAGGCCTTAGTTTAGTGGGAATATGGCCGGGGTTCCCCACAACCCGTCGCCCTCACGCTGTTCTCTGTCTCCTCCCCGTCGGCGCTCCCCTTTTACTTCTTCCCACTCCAGTTCTGAAACGTTGCCTGCCTCTGCCTCTGCCTCTATACTTCTACCTCTGCCTGCTTGCTTGCCTGCCTGCCTGCCTGCCTGCCTGCCACACTCGTGACAAAGCCACCCCCTGGCTTTCAGCACGACCCCATTTCGGGGGCGCAAGAAGAGGAGGATGAGGAGGAGAAAAGGAACTAGAAGCTGGCGATAACTTGAGTAATTTCAAATCGATTTAAGGTGAACTTTCACCGAGAATAATAGACTTTATTATAGAAGTGGAGTTGTTTAAATACTTACCTGCTTAGTTTGTCAATATCGATGTACGTGAAAATATTTATACAGTCTATACACTCTTGGAAATCCGAATTTCTATTTTTCTTTCTGGTTTTTACGCTGTCGAAAATGAATAAAAACACAAAAAAAAACTGGTTACTCCTTGAGAAAATCCAAAAAAAAAAAGTGAGAAAGAAAATGAAAAATTTTTATCGCTGATAAAACATTCGAAAATGTATAGTATCAGATGTATGTACATACCAACTCGATGAATAAAAAGTTGTAATCTGTATATGAAGTACGTCGCCAAAGACTAGAATCGAGAGGGAGATAAAGAGAGAGAGAGAGAGAGAGAGAGAGAGAGAGAGCGAACGATGCGTAAGGGAAAAATGTATAACCTGTTGGACCGCAACCTCGGCGACAGAGTTTCGCTTGAGGAAGTGCGATGCAAAAGGTGCTGCCGCTGTTGGGTGAAAAAGGACGGAGGATAGATCGGGCGAGTGAGAGAGAGAGAGAGAGAAAGGGAAAAAGAGAGAAAGAGAGAGAAAGGAAAAAAGAGAGACAGACGAACGAACGAACGAACGAACGAGGGCAGAGGGACGAGAGCGAACGGACCTGCACGTATAAGCGGTAACCCAGACCTGCCTCAACTTCGGCTTAACTTTCGCGGTTCGAATCCGATTAGATCGATTTAAATCTAACGTAGTGAGGGGAGCCCGGGGGGGGGGGGGGCGGCGGAGGGGCCGGAGGGGCCGGAGGGGGGCCGGGAGGAGAGTTTGGTAATCGTAGGTAAACCGAAGACTACATATACCGTTATTTGTACATGTATTATATTAGTAGATGTATATGTATATCTTTATATACGTATATGTATATCAGGCTAGTTTAATACTCTCAAAAACTTAATTATATACGGGTTGTCTGTCCGCGGCAGTCTCTAATTCTATCGTATCCGTTGGGTCACGTGCTGTGCCCACATAGGCACACAGACGCAACCACACACACACACACTCATACACATATAATTTTATGTATGAGTAGAGAAAAAAGAAATAAAATAAATAAATGAAAAATAAAAAGTAAAAAGTAAAAAGGAAGAGAGAATAAAACTCCGTGGCGTTGGTGAACGAAGGGCGGAGGGGGGTGTGAACGAGATATAGCTGAGGCAATTAATCTAGACCCAAACAGCTGTAAGTCACTAAACGAAGGCTCCCTGTTCAGTTATGTTACGTTGTGTTATGTGTATATAGCAACCGTCCAGGCGTCTAATTAGTTTGGCAGGAAACTCTCCTTGTCGTAGGTATATATAGGTATATACATGTATATATGTATATGATATAGGTATAACGTGCGAAGATTATATTAACAATTAACTTTTCCAACACTGTATAATAAAGTGGGTAGTGTTCGTTAGCTTTATTTACGCTCGAAATATCAGAATTAAATTCTCTTGCAAGTGTAATGATCATCCATACGAGCATCCAAAGTTTAAAACCACGCGTCTAGGTAATAGGTATATATGTATATGTATATAGACGATAATTGACCAATAATATCTATACTCTTGAGATTCTTGTGTCAAGTTATACGATGAAAATCTGGTAACTGTTATTTAAGTCAGTTATTTAAATACGATAAATAATAATTAAACTAAACGCGCCGCAGCAATTATAAGAAGAGAGACACACACGTGTTAAGTCGTGGACAATGGTCAAGTGATGATTGAATAGTTTTGGAAGACGGCCATGTCGGAATTGTCGGTTTGAGATGCGTAGTAAAGTGAATAGAGAAGGAGAATACGGAGGTAAAGAAAGAGGAAAATAAGCATCAAGAGAGGGGGGTCTGTAAATAGAAAAAATCAGGTAACCGTACGTCGATTTTAGAACCTGGAAGAGAACCGGTGTGATATATAGGTGCGAGAATGAATTCAGGGACGGGATTCCGATAAAAGTTGAAAATGATTGGTATTTACCGCGTATATTGGTTGAAAGAATGTGAAAAATAATAGAATCTAAAGGAGGAAAAAAAAAAAAAAACAGAAAAAAAATGAAGTTTTGAATGATCGTTTGATCTGGTTTTCCGTATAGCCTGCAGCAACGGCGATCGTTACGTTGAGTAAATAAATTTCCGATTGATTGTCAAAGGTGGAGGCGGATGGTTATATTTGAATACCGGAAAACTTGAATATACTAAGAATTTACAATCGAAAGCAAAGTTGGAAAAAAAAAATCCTAATTATTATATAACACTGTATATCAAACACATCAATTTTTATGTAATGATCCCCTGCTCCCGAGGGGAAGAAACGAAGCCCCCCCTTCGTGATTTGATTCCTCTTAAATTAAAATTAAAATCTTATTCGTATATATAATTCGAATGAAAATTAAAAATTTTGAAATAATTAAAAAAACTAAAATAAAATAAAATAAAAAACGCTAGTGATTTGTTCTGCACATGTGTTTTAATCGTAGAAACTTCCGCGCAGCTTATCATCAGCCCCCCCCCCCCCCTCCCCTCTTCCTTCTCCTCCTCCTCCGCTCTACATATATACGTATACCTATATACACGCTCGAAACAAAACGCGGTTTAAAATCAGCTGTTTATTCGTCTATAAAATCAAAAGTAGACAATTAAAGAGAGAGAGAGAGAGAGAAAAAGGCGATAACTTTTCTACCTGTTACTGTAACGACTAATTGCACGCTTTTTTCAATCGTCAATAGACCGATAATTCTCGCATTTTACGAATATCGAGTAGATATAGGTATAGTGAGGAATCGGATCAAAAGTCGTAGATCAAATCACCATGATGTGGTGGTATTATACGTACATATTATACCCTACCTATATATTTATATCCTAACGAGAAAATAACAATTATATTAATTCTCTATATAGGTGCGATAGAATAATTACGGTATATGTATACATGTACCTATATAATACCTTTACGCCGAACCATTCAAATGAAACTAATAAAATTATATAGTTTATAGACATATTAACACAATCTCTGCCGCTGTTGTAAACGATGGTTTAATTCGTAATAAATATATATATAACATATAAACGTTTTATACGGTTATCGTCATCACTGCAGTTCGCACAGTATATAACACACGACTTGCGATTGATAAGCGCTAGAGATTATAACGACCTAGCTGCAGCAGCAGGCTAGTGTACTTTTTATAAGATTGCGGGTAATGTAATTTTTACACCACTATAGTATATTTATGTTACATTCAGATATGTACATATTACGTATAATTCGATCGAATTTTATCTGCATACTCGATTATATTCAAATGGCTGAAAATATTGATAGAAAAAATTAAAATAAAAAACAAAATAATAATTAATTAATTAATATTAACTATAAGTTTCTGTATTACCTTGTGATGTTGCATTATAGCGGTCGCCTTTCGTTTCGCAGACATCTTTTTGTTTTTTTATTAAAATTTTTTTTTTTTTTTGTTTCTATCAGCCTGTTTTTCTTCGTCAACCTCGGGTATTGTTTCTTCGTTTAGTCAATCACGCGCGCTCCCAGCTGCAGTGTCAGGAGCAAAACAAACGTCCGTCTCTTAGCACATGGCGCCTATAACCCCGCGGTTGTTTGAAAAATTGTTGCGCGTTTTTAAAAACGAAAAAAAATAAATAAAAAGAGTTATACGAATATATACGATTATTAACAGTTTTACAATAATATTATTTCACATATACGGGGTTTTCCAACGCTAATTTAAATACACCGATATAACTATGCTGTATCTCGCTTTATTATAAGTATCGGCTGTACTTTGAATCAACACCTTCTTTTTTCGTTGAAAATAATATATGAAATTTATTCAACGTCACTTTGTTGTAACCAATCGTTTTTATCGTGTATTAAAGATGCACTGACGTTGAGTCCGTTGCGATAAATAATTGTCAGACAGATATTTGACGTTTATTCACTTTGAGGTAAGGTATATAACTATACCTATATATTACATACACCTTGTGTCTAATAAAGTTCACAATATATCGTCGAAAAAAAAAGTTATTTAGAAATTTTTTTTCTTCTGTATCATATCGATAAAAAAAAAAACAGTTTTTCTTTTCCTTATTCAGCACACTGGTACAAACGATTATTACGCGTATGTTACATGCAAAAAAAAAAATTTTTTTTTTTTTTTTTTTGTCACACACACGATTGAAAATAAACGTAAAAAACGTCACTTGCGAATTTTGTTGAAACTTTTTTTTTTTTTTTTTATTTCAACTAGACGATTTTCCACACGCGAAAATGAACCCCTCCCCCCGTGGGTTTGTTTTCTCTTTTCGTTTGGTTTTGTTTTGTTTCCTCTCTTCTAATTTCGTAGTTTTGTATCAGACGATGAAACATCCGCGAATTATCTTTCATTTAATCTTCATCGTTGGATATGTCGATAATTGTTCAGGTATAATCATTCACCTATATAACTTGAATGAAAATCAGAATGAAATGAGAAAATCCGATCTGTCTGTTACTCTACTTTTACTGCTCGAGAGCGTCGCAGAACGTCCTCACGTTCAGAGCGCTCGCGGCAAACTGTCGGCTGGCGACGCGACGACGATCCCCCTCCCCTCCATTACGGCCCCTTTCGTTCTCCTGCCGTACCGTGGCTCGTTCTCCTCTACTCTCCTCTCCTCTCTTCTCCGTTCCTCTCCTCGCCGCTCTTTACCACTCCTCTCCTCTCCTCTCCTCTCCTCTCCACTCCGCGTCGCTCTTCTCTATCGTGCCCTTCCTTCCCCCTAACGTCGCTCCCCCCATCGGACCCCCGCGGCGTCGGTGGCGGCGGCGGTAAGGTAGGGTCTGTCACCGTCAGAACACTGCGAGGGGCCGGTGGTATGACGACGAGGCAGGCAAGAGAGTGAGACAGAAAATACAAGAGCGTATATACGTATATAAGATATATATAGGTATATACATATATACGACAGAGTCGCAATGGGTCGGGAGCCGGGGGCCGCTAGGGAGAGCGAGATACCAAAGAGAGAGAGTGAGAGAGCGATCCAAGGGGCGCCAACACACTCGTCCTACCGTCGACGTCGCCGCCGTCGCCGCCGCCGCCGCCGCCGCCGCTGCCGCCGTCGGCTATAGGGGCCTCGACGGGTGTGTAGAGGAGTTAGGCCTGCTTAGGAGGAGGGTTACCCAAGCCTCGCAAGGGACTGTGATATTATGGTATAGGAAAGCCAGCTCACCTACTAGGAACACGAATACGAATACGGAGAGACTACCACATCCTAACTCGTGTGTAACTTAGACGTATAAATGTATAGGTGTATATCTTTGCGACGTAAAGGAAGGCAAGGAGGTTTCGTTCCCAACGCGGTCGTTTCCAAGCCGGGTACAAGGTGGAGCCAAGAAGCCCTCGGAGGTTCGTGCACGGGTATATGTGGGTATGTTACGCCGCGCGTTTGCCTCGGAGCCTAGCCGCGGCCGGTTGAATTGCGTAAGAGTTTAGTTTCTTGGTCGAGTGGATATGCGGATAGATACGATACGATACGATACGATAGGACAGGACGGGATAGGAGCGAAGCGAACGTTCCGTGTCCTCGCCATACGACGTCGCGGAGTCTTAAAAGGCGCGCGAATATTATCCGAGATTCCCATCTTCTTATTTAAAGAAAAGAGAAGAGAGGAAGACGCGATCGTTCAAGGATTCGATCTACGCGATTGCGTAACGATAGAAGGCGATTATTATTTACGGAGCTTTTATAAGCACCGACCGAGCCGCGAGCCGATCGATCAATTAACATCGCATAATCGACCAATTTATTTAAACAATAACAACACCGCTTTTGTATAACAAAGAATATATATCAGCGCCGCTTACAAGAAGCCAATGGTCACACAGGTACGAAATCCGGACTCACTTTTTACTCCCATACTTAAAACTGAACCACGTGCAAAGCTCTGTGTCACCGACACAACCAAACGATACACAAGTTTTAAGTGGGTGCATCGTTTTCGGCCGACAATTGGTCACGTACCACTTAGGGCTTGCTTACAAATTACCAAAGCGTGGCTTATATACCTTATACCCATATGTCGGTGTCTTTGTTTCTCCCGGATGTGCTCAGCTTCGTTTTATCCATTTCCATTCACCCGAGAACTACCCCTGATTGAAAATATTATGCTTTCGTTGTTTTATGGAATTTTTGGTGAAAGTGTTCGCCTGTCCTTTGGAGTCAAACATGACGGGGGTATGATCCGTGAGCGGAAAGTTCTCGGTCCTGAAATTAGCTAATTGTTAGGTTTGGATAGGTCGTAATGTATGGAACTGTTTGTATTGTATATTCAAAGTTTGATCGCGTACCTATGGGCACGACGAATCCCTCTGTCGTTGGTACCGACGGACAGTTATACGCCCGGTAGGAGGTTAGACGCCCGTGGCTTCAGCCTTGGGTCCCGGGTCACGTCAGTCCTTTCCCCGTACCTCTTCTGACCCTACCCCTTGCCAGGGAACGTAACTATACCCAGTACCCCTATGAATCCTCGACTCCCTCGCTCGCTCCTCGCCAGAGCAGTAGGAAAAGAGCTCAACTCTGTTTCTCTTTCTCTTTCTATTTCTTTTTTTTTTTTCTTTCATCCTCGTTCCCGTTCGCTCCCCTTATAGTTTCGCTCTCTCGGTAAAGAAAAGGAGAGGAAAAAAGGAGAGAGAAGAAGCAAAAAAAAACAAGAGAGAGAAAGAGAGAGAGAGAGAGAAATAGGGAAAATAAAAAAACCACAACCCAGTGTGGGCGCAGCCCCTTACCCTACCCCGCATAGACCCAAGTCCCACACACTTGTAGCCAGCTCTGTATATATGATCCTCTCACGTAACAACACACAGATTTTTTTTTTGTCTATGTGTCTGGGTAGATACGTAGCGTAGTATATATCCCATACCTTTGGCAGAGACCTTCCATTTCGAGATTCTGGAGAGAAGAACAACTTGGATACGGCTCGGACGGTATATAGAGAAAAGAAGTAGAAGAGGACTGAGAAATAACTCGAACCTTAACGCGTCTTACCAAGCATTGTAATCACTGTGCTGGCGGTCGTCCAATGGTGGACCCTTAATAACTCTCCTATTCGAAGGGAATAAATTTGTCAATGGGAGGTAGGAAAGGATGGCTGTAAGGGAGGAAGGGAGAGAATGGTCGTATTTTCGGAGACGGAGTGGACGTATAATACACATCCATCCTCGAATTTATATATATATATGAGTCTGCGGAATTTAATTGACCAAAAATTGAGGTGAAGAAAAATTTTTTTTTTCTCATTTTTATCCAAATTATACGAGGTCACACAAAAGCTTTGCGATCCGTCGTTATATTGTGTGAAATTTTTACCGATCGGTTGATGTCTGATCACAAAACGTATCTGCAGACTATCCAGGATCCAGTTCTAGATCGGGTGATTGATGACCCATAAAATTCTAGCGCTATTGCTGCTTCGTATACTATAACTCCTCGATAGTCGGTACGATATTACAACGTCTGAACCTCGCGCGTTTGAAAAACTTTTTATGCGTTATATGTGGTTTGATAAAGCGTAAATTAGATTTGAAAATCGAATTTTTTTTTCAGGCTCTTTTTCCGTACAGGTCAAGCAACAAGTCATTGCTTGATATATTTTTCACGAAATATTGTAAAACTGTGGTTTCAGTTCTAAAGCAACGTTTCGTTGCACTGGTTTAAAATTTGATAGAAATATGATCGGTCGTGGGTTGCGTTATGTGAAAAACCCGAAATAAATAGCGTAAAGAAAAGATAATTCCTGCGAGACTTCTTCGAAGCCGTAAAAAAAAAAAAAAAAAGAAAGAAAAAGAATAGAAGGGGGGAGAAAAAAAAACGGTCAAAACTTTTCAAACTTTTCGACTCAATTTCGCGTAAAAGCTTTGAGCTCTGTTAGCACGGAAAATGGGGTGACGGATCGACATTCCGATATTTTCTATAAAAGGAAATATTTTCTATTCATCGTCAGTTAATCTGACGGTTATGGGCTATAACGTGTTTCCATATTGCCATTAGTAACCAGCAAGTGTTAAATATATAACCGTCGATACCTAGATGTTTATTTAAACAACAATTCTCCGTCTAATAAATGAAGAAATAATTCGTTTTTACCTCCATGTAATTTGCGTGCAACTAGCCGGCTCTCCCAGGACGTTGCCACACCCTGGTCTAAGGCGTGTGAAGGTCGGTCACAAGAAGGAGACCTCCCGGACGTTTTTCGCTTCTCCCTTGGCGCCTTATTAACACGCGAAATCACGGCGAGGTTTAAAAAATCGAGAGCTTTATGGTGTCAAAAGTGTTCGACAGACGCCTAAAATTAAAGAGGATACTCTCAACGCCCCTAAAATCCACCCCAAAACTTATACGACTGTTCCAAATCCCGTCGTGACTATCGAGGACCACGTCTTATATACTCGATGTGTCATCTCGTCGCGAGGCAGCTGTAGCTCTCGGTCTCTTCCCCTGACGATTTTTACGTCGTATACGTTTAACCCCGACGTTATACCGAACGCTGAACGGTGAACGCTGAACGCGAAGATGGTATAGAAAGAATGCTTTACTTTTGCCCCACACATGGTGGCCACGTTGCCGTCTCCTCTTCCTTCTCTCTCGTCTTCGTCCTCTGTTTAATACTCCTTTCTGACCCAACCACCCCAAATGCATACCGTCGAACCGACGTCCACTCATACGCCGCTAAACAACAAGCAAGAATACGTCAAGCGCGGGTCATATATGGGCGCAGTATCCAGTGAAGAATGAGTAGTTGGGTCAGGTCAGGTCAGCTCGGCTCAGCTCGCGATCGTATCGAAGGAGAAACAGCTGATCGAGGGATTCGACCGAGTTTTAAACCCGAAGTAGGGGGTATATACGATCGGCGTCGAGCCCGGGGATTGAGACAAATCTTTTCGGCTTATAAGGAAAGGACTTGGCGTATAACGAGTTATGGGTATAACATTGATACGGTGAAGCGGTGAGGCGGTGTTTCCTTGTACACACTGTACTGTATCATCTATCCACTGAGGGAATCGGATCCGAGCGTAACGACTGCTAATGAGTATCCCGGGTGTGCGCGACGTTGGTAGATAATCACTAATCTCGCGATTAAACGTTCGGCCACGTGTCCCCCCCATCGCCCATTGCCCATCGCCCATCGCCCTTCGGTCTTTGTCTTTGATTAACGTTCCTTGACCGAGGTAGGAGCGGACGTGAGGAGCTACCGCCGTTAATCTTTCGACGTTTTTTCTTTCTTTATTTCTTTTTTTTTCTTCTTTTCTTTTTTTTTATTGAAGACTAGCTAGCTAGCGCGGTTGAAGAAGTTTCGAGAAGTTCTTCTAGCTGCAACGCGCCTCGAGGGCCTTGACTCGCGATTCGATCAGCCTCCGGTGAAGATCAGACACCGTTCTCGTGTGCTTCGCGTTCTTTACTTGGTGAGAGCGAGTGGTTTGCCTTATACTAACCAACACCGATATACAGAATGTAACGCGAGTCCGCACGGGCATGTGGCTATCAAAGCGGACGTTGGTACGGAGAGACACCCTCCTCCACCGCCCTCTTCTTCTTTACCTTCCTCACATATATACCCCTCTCAGCCAGTTCTCTCACCGATGCAGGGCCCAGGTCACATACTGTTGCCAACACGATAAAACCAATCACCGAAATAACCGCGGAGCACCTACGACGGCTTCCCGTTGCGGACACGTGGCACTCTTACACACCCACGTTTAAAACATCGACTAAACTATACGACCGCTCTGCAGAGGTCCACGACTCTCTCTCTCTCTCTCTCTCTCTCCTTCTCTTTCTGAACAGACCGTGCCCTAAATCAGAGGAAATAAAACGTTATGACTACCTATAACCGATCCTGCAGCAACAGACAACAAAATTTCTAGTCTGGTAGAATTAGCGTATAATATATTCGTCAACGGGTCAACTTGCAGAAGAAAGAGATATACCTGAATCACTGCAGTCTCAACATGAGATAAATACCTAAAAAGGTTTCACGATGGCTCTGAACTGGACAATATTTGATAAAAAGTATCGCCATTGTCTGATTGAGCATCCGTTTTCGTCGATAAATGTAATTCCATATCATTATAACTCGTTCACACCGTAACTATCGGACGTCGAGATTTCCTAACGTTGACGTATGCCTTCGTCGACGAATATACCGTATACATACATAGGTATGGTATATGTAGACTTACGTATACTCGTATAGTGAAATCAGTAGTAGGAGTGCGGAGGATATACCTGGCGAGCACATGTGGTCCAGACCATTGGCGTTATTTTGGGACTACTTTAGCGTCGACGGGAGTCGATACGACGCCGTTATTAGTAGACATAGGTGTCACCGGGCGGGTCAACCAGACAAAGAGAACGACTCAGGTTAGCGATGTACGTTTGGCTGGGTGTGAGTCGTCGACGAAGCCACTTCGAAACGCTTTTAAATCGTTATAATTGGAATTAGAATCGCGTGTAGGTTTACGGATACCCAGATGAAGGACAAAAAATTTCTCACCGTATACGGTAGGAGGAATCTTTTTAGTCGACATTGAGCGTTTGTGTACAACTCAACACGTATCGTATGTATGACACTGTAGTGCGTGACGGTGATTAGTACTCGAGAGACCGTGACGAATGACGGCGTTAATTAATTATAAACAATTTACGTATTGGCGGTGACGGAGGTCAGAAATCGGCGGGTTGGTTTGTTGATAAAAGGTATACCACCTAACTCCTGCATCAACGCGGTCCGGTTGGTTATCCAGCCGTTCTACGAACACTCTAGATCGAAGCACGGAGCGATTTCATCGTCCTAAAATAGTTCCAACAATTTATACATCCGCCAAGCTCCACCTGTACCTACCACGACGGGCTTGAACGTCAACGTCACCGTCGACGCTAGGTATTGCTGCTGCTGCTGCTTCTGCTTCTACTGGCTCTGATGCTTTTGCTGCTCGTGGTGCTACTGCACCCGCCAGTATTCTCTCCTCTCGTCAAATATGTATCCCCCTTTTACCCCCAACCCCTTTACTCCTCAAACCCCCGCGACCTCATCTACGTGACCCAGCCGTAAGCCGTGTGACGTCACCTCCGAATCCTACGCCCTCACAAATCCGGAGTAAGAGGAAGAGGAGGAGGAGGAGGAGAAGGAGGGAGATATTATTACCGAGGCCCTCGCCGAGACGGCTATACAACAGATGCAGATAGAATGTACTATTTTGAAACAGGAGAGCCGTGTTACCGGTAGGTGCAACGGAGATTAGGAGACGAAGGTATATCTTCAAAGATGTTTTCTTTAGAAGCCGTCAACGCTACGAGATAGGTAAAGTCACTTCACCCTCCTCGCTCCTCAGCTGTACCCTGCCCATCTACCTCCTCGCAACCTTTGTCCTTAAGAATTTCGTCGCCCGAAACGGCAGGAGATTATACGTATGTAAGTACATATACATATATACACCTACCGTTTCACACAGTGATTCACTTCCTGTCGCTCAGTTACTAACTCCATATACGAATCATCGAGACATTGCTAATTAGGGGCGAGCCCTCCACGGAGCAAAATTTAACAACATTGAATTTTTCATGCGAATGTAATCGAGTATATATATCGTACAAATACACACATACATGTATGTATGAATTTCGAACGGTATACTGTTCGTAGGACTATGAGTCGTTGAACCTTTGACCCGACCTACCCTTACCGCCGATTCCAATGGAGACGAACGAAATTATTGGGTGATAATAATCATCGATTCGTAGATTGGGAGGGAGGGAACTTTCGATTATCTGATTAGGCCAAATATACATATACAGGGTGTCCCAGAACTGAATGTCGAAAATAAAAGGTGTCCTAGAGGAGGTCGAACTGAGTAAATTGGCCCGAAGAACATGGGATCTGCGAAGTCGCGTTCGCGAGATATCACAGGTTAAAAAAAAGTTTCGTTTTGCGCCGCGTCGACGCGGCGCAAAACGAAACTTTTTTTTAACCTGTGATATCTCGCGAACGCGACTTCGCAGATCCCATGTTCTTCGGGCCAATTTACTCAGTTCGACCTCCTCTAGGACACCTTTTATTTTCGACATTTAGTTCTGGGACACCCTGTATACGTATATATGTGATATGGTGTATTTGTTAAGATATTAACGTAGAGAATATAGGATTTAGTTACGAAGAAATATATAGGGTAACCAGTAAACCGCAATTTGCTCAATTTTTCTATATACAAGCTTGTCAATTTCCTAATCAAATTATATCTTGAAAAAAGTTTTGAAATCAGAATTGTTCAACCGGTATAGCGTGTGTGTGATATGGATATATGGATGGTTGTCTGCACGGTGTAACATCGGCGTATCTCGCGGTTTTGAATCCCGCATTACCTCCGCCATTGCTACTGACCGTGACACACATATTTTGTTACGCGCAACATTCCAGTCCTGTATATTTAGCGGTGTTTCAGTATCAAGGAGCCCACTACCGCTATGGAACTCGAGGCTTTCCCATATCTGCAGCGCATTGCACATTATCTCACACCCCTCCCTCGCGAACCGAGAGGATAGAACTCAAAATTTTTACGCCAATGCAGCAAAAGGCTGTGTAAAGCTATAACTCAAAGTTCGTTCGGTTAAACTTTCGACTTTTCTACGCCACCCCCTCCCTTTCTCCCTTCTTTTTCCCCCTCTTTACTCTTCACACGCTCTCACTCTTCTCTCCTTTTTCCATACGATAATCCAGTCTCAGGCCCTCGAGGTTTTTTTTTTTTTTTTTTTTTTTTCTTACTACACATATACCTGTTATGTATATATGTGTGTATATATATACAAATACAGCGAAGCAGTCCGGCAGCCGAGGCAAGCCCGTCGTTAAATTATTTCCAAGGGAGCGCCGCGCCGTCGTAGGGTTAGCCTGAAGCATTTCGTGGCAGCGATGGGGCAGGGGGCAGGGGGCAGGGGGGGGTGTTTCGAAGGGAGATGCAGGGGTTAGAGTCAACGCTTGCTGTTGACAAATTGTATTTTATTTCGTATTAGTATTCCCTGTAGGGATTGGGCCGCGCCAACGTCTATGCCCGTATATATATATCGGCAAGAACCGACTATATTTTCTCCGTTACTTCAACGTGGCCAGTCAATATTACACGTACTATATAGGTATACATAGACTATGTAGTGTTCAGTATATATCCTGATTCGTCTGACCCGTATGCCTATGCACTACTTCTATTCAACCGAGAAGAGTCCGGTGTATAGGGTCTTTGTTTTTTTTTTTTTTCTCTTTCTCTCACTAGCCACTGCATACGTACTCTTACATATGCAATACACGTACATACATATCTACACCTACATAAGAGCTAATCTGCAATCCATGTGTAATCTGTTCCTTATTTACGGAATGGGTATGTGCATAGATGTGTTCCATCTCTTATGTACAGAGACACACGTGTGCACACTCATACATTTATAGGTATGTCAGAAGTATACACATTGACAAAAAAAAAAAAAAGATCGTGCGCGTTTCGCAGTTTCTTGGGAAATCTTGCCTGCCCCGCGGTCGCGGGTCGGATATTCTGGCTTGGGCTCCTTTCGTTCGGAGGTTATCGCGAATAGAGAAAAATGTCTCCGCGGCAGCTGGGTGAAATCGTATCTTCTGGTGAAGAGAGGCGTGAGAGGAGGAACGGGGGGATTGGGAGGAAGAGGACCCCGTTGCCAGGGTATTGCCCGCCAGAAGCAAAAACTGGGCGAAAAGGGTAGGGCGAGAAAAGGGACGAAGAGGGTTACTGGGCGAGGAGGCGGTGGGTGAGGACGGGGGGAGTTAGAAGGGTGGACCCGACTCATCCCGTGAAAAGAGCCAGAGAAGGCGACGGGGAGGAGGAAGGTAGAGACCTATATTACTGACGCAAAGAGGGGAACCCGAGAACCCTCCCGGCTCACGGCGGGATTGAGGACGTTGGATACATATCCAACGTGGTGGCTTGTCACAGAACTTCACTCTACCTCACTTCGAAAGCCGCGGGATGTTGGATATTAAAAGAATCATAGGGGCTTGCAGGCTATAGGCTAGGATATATAGAATAGGTTAGCTCCTATACCTTATACTGTACACATACCATATACCTATACCTATATACGCGATAGAAAAACTGATTTCGGTTTTGCTGAGTTAAGGGTCAGAGGTGGTCGATCAATGCTGGACACCATACACGTTATATAGACGGACGTGGCTAACGGTAACAAAGGTTTAAGTGAGATTCTATACGATCGACGGATTTCTGCAGGCGGATTAAGCCTCGACTTTATACTCGTCCGCGGAGGCACACCGATTCCCGATAACCCCAGGAGAAGCTGACGCGTTTTTCTAACTTCTTTCTTAACCGGATGCTCACCCTGAACCTTACGGAACCCCTTCCATTCCTCTCGGCGTTTCTAATGACTTTGTTCCTTTTACTGCGGGGGTTAGAGGGGGAGGGGAAGAAGAAAAAAAAACACGAGGCGACGCGATTTTACACCACGCAGTTCTGCGAGGTAGGTATATAAGGTACCGTGCGCAGAAGTGTGCTAACCACAAAGCCACGGCTCTGCTGAGTCTCTCGGCAAACCTCTTCCACCTTTGAGGCGACCGCATAAAATATAAATCTCTCCTGCTGCAAGTCACGGGTACAGCCGCGTATTTTTAAATCTGGGAAAAACATTCTCTTTGCTCGTATATAGATGTATATATGTATATGTATGTACCAAACTATAATCCACGGGGCTGTTCCAGCACGACGAGAAAACTTATCCAAACCGATAAATCGGATATCAAATCTGACCCGTCGTCGAATCATTGAATTAGGTATATCACCGTGTTCCATATAGATCTCGAACGATACGAAAGAAATAATTGATGCGTAGAGAAACTCTGTTTCGTGCATCCAAGGTACACCCGAGGTGACAAATTAATAGAATAACGTGAGAATATGAAATCGTGTTTGTCTTCTCCATTTCGAGTTTTTTTTTTTTTTTCTCGGTGTAGGGAGAGAGACCCGCGAGTAGAAAGAGAAAAAAAGAAACAAAAGGTCGTATAATAAAAGTCAGCGAGTATATCACGCGGCTGACCCTCCTGGAACACACGTGCGTTGGTTAGTAGGAGGAGAATGAGAAGGCGGAGGAGCAGATAGCTGAGGTTACCTGGGCTGCGGACGAGCTGGCCGCGTTCCTGTACGCTGCATACTTGGGTGTGTTCCAGCAGCGTGGCTAAATCGAGACTTCTGCTTATTTGAACAAGATGGGCATGACGAACAACACTGGGAAATATCGCATTGTGCGCAGTTCAGGGTTTTTTTTTTTCTTTCTTCTTCTTCTTTTCTTTTTTTCTTCTCCTCTTTTTAAGTGGAAGCCCAAGGTCAATATGGATGCGATTAGCCCAGGATCTCTCTCTCTCTCTTTCTCTCTTTCTCGTCTCTATATTTTCAACGGCATGAGATTATTAACTCGACTACTAAAAACACGGGAGTCAATCCTCAATATTTCGACAGTATAGCCGTATATCTATATAACGTCTACAGTTACCAATATTAAGATATACTTACGTATATTTACACAGAAGCAACGTGGTCAAGATTATAACGAGGAGTCGATGGATCGATTCTGGCTCCGCCGCCTCTAGGTCAGACCCAATTAAACCGTTTAATTACACCACCTTACCGAAGGGGAGTAAAACAGAGAATGAGAGAGAGAGAGAGAGAGAGAGAAGGAAAAAGAAAAGAAAAAACCCTGGCAATTAACCTCGAGCTGCGTAGGTACCCATCAGCGTAGCACCCGCGGACTTACAAATCGGCTTGTGTTAACATTAGGAGAGTGAACAGGTTCGCCCATACTTCTACGAGTTACGCATCGATCTGTACCAATCTCGTAAATATCCGATATTTAATGAACTACATCACGTGTCGTGTACACTAGGTTCCATAGCCGAGTAAACTTGTAGATTTATAGCGCTTCGGGCAGCCGGATAAGTGTTTCGTTGTGAAAATGTTCAACGGTGCCTGGAGTACATACGTACGTACACTGTGTTAGCAATATAGTATTTGCGGTCTGCACGGTAGAAATACGGTCGAAAATATGATCAGTAAAATGATGTTGAGGTTTCAATGAAAAAAGGTATAAAGTCATCACGATGATGCGAAACGTGCTATTCCTGAATTTCAATCGTATTGTATAGAAATGTTTAGGAATTGCCGTTGGGTTATCAATTGGTAGAGTTTTGTTTTTTTTTTTTTTTTTTCCCTTACAATTCATACCTCGTCGAGAGGCGAAGGTTTACACGGTATTATATAATAAGCATTACATTCGATGTAGTATATTAGCTGGTTGGTTGGTGTCAACAAGAGCTACGTGGCAAATGGAAGAACCGCCAGACCCAAGTAGGTGTATAAATTTGTTGACTAAAGACATTCTAAGTAACAGGGCCGACGAGGAGCTAAGCTGTTCCTAATTTAATGCTTTCCGCACCCTACCGCCGCTATTCTCTCCCTCTTCCTTTCTCTCTCTTTCACTCCCTCTATCTTTCTCTATTTCTCACTCTATCTCTTTCCCTCTCTATCCATCCTTCTCCCACATTCAAATAACCCTCCGGCTATCTCTTTCCGTCACCCATCTTCCGCCGCACCAAACTTGACTCCGTTTTCATTTCAAATTTCGAACTTTAAACAAGAGATCTTATCTACTTCCGTTTCCTCTCCTCCCCATCACCAAAAGATATACCCAAAGTATTCGACTCTTTCTTAAATATTTCTCGTCCTTTGGGAAACTTCATTTTTATTTTCAGTATTTTTACCATTTTTTATTTTTACTTTACTCGCTACTGGACGTTATTAAATTAGTCCTAACGCCTTGAAACTAATTACTACATTTGCCCCTTGGGTCTCGGCGCAAGTAACAATGGTAAAGTAACGCTCATGGGCTTAGCTGGTGTTCAACAAACTCCAGATGATCTCACGTTCGCCAGCTTCACTAGAAAATATTGTTTCCATTAAATTGAAAAATTGTAAGAATAATAATTGTTATGATTATTATTATACTTACCCAATTTTGCAAAATGAAATTTTTACCTGTTCGGTGAATAATTGTGACGGAACTACTCCTCGACTCACCTCACTTCGTTGTGGTCATTTCCTCGCAAACCTCAAGCTGATTTTACCGATTATTTTGGCCGATGTTGAAGGGCACCGTTTTCGCCGTATTCGGCGACGGTATGAAAAGGCTTTCCAGCATCCCAAGCATATTCGGGATTCGTGGCAGGACGAAGTTGCTGATCCTTTGTAATCTCGTTGAAGATGATCCCGGCCACCACTAGTGCTACTACTGCTTCTGTTGCTTAGGATATTCCAGGGTCTAAACCCATATCCACGGGCAGACCCACGGCGAGGCGGAGAGCAAGAGAGACGGAGAGAGAGACGACCTCGTCCCCTAGACCCCTCGACTTCCCCCTTAGCACCGGCGTCCTCAACACGCACATAAATCACAATAGCGGCGGAAAGTGGCAAGGAGAAGTTCTCCGGGCGCCGTAACCCTCCCCCTCATCCGTACCCTCGTCGGCGGCTAGCCCCACTTGCAAGAGCCATCGGGGTCCGGGTGTTCGTGAGGATGGTCGCTGACGTGTAGCTAATACCAAATGAAATACCCTGCAAATAAACATGTTTCTACACCTTGACGAAGACTTCGATTATAGCCGAAGTGAATTGATTGATTTATCGATAGATCGAACACCTATCTTCATAGAGGAAACGATCACAAAGCCAGAAGGAATTTTGATCCAGCCAGTAGTTTTGAATTCTTACAGAGATCGAACGTTTTGTTATTTTTTAATTTCTGAGAAAGAATTAGGCTCGAACTTTTCCAATTATCATTTGCACCGCGGTTCTCTGACGGCGGGGTATCTGGTGGGCCTATCTATTGTATAAATCTATAAACGGCTCGATTGCCGAAACGTCACCCCAACGAGAAAAACGATTTTCCCTTTTCCCTTCGCAATTTTCCCCTTTAACCACCGCAAAACCGCGTTCACTCTCCCCGTGTCCTTCGCCCTCGATATTTCCGATCGCGATTTAGCCCGTCTTTGAAGGTCATCGAAACTTGATATCTGTACGGAATCATCAGTTGCGAAGACGCGGATCGAGGCGACGATATGCTGGTTTCGTGAATTCAAGTGAGTGAACGAGTGTAGAACGACGACCGGGTTACCAACGGTGAACGGGGAATGAGGGGTGGCTTTTAGTATGGCAACGAGAAGTGCGGAAAGCCTTGGCTGAAACGTTGAAAAATATCCCTCTATCCGCCCCCGCGACCTCCACCTCGTCTCTCTCTGCGCCGCGCCCGTCCGGGGGTTCCCCGGGTGCTTTTACCCCTCGCCGCGGCGAGAGCCGGCAGGTTTTTTGCCTCCAGCGATCCGGCGGGTTGACGGGGAGGCGGAGGGCGAGGAGGGTAAAAGAGCGGGAGATTTCGGGCCGAAAGGAACCAAGATGGTGTGGGTGGCTTCCTGCGCGAAGGGAGATCGGGAAAGAGAGAGGAGGACCACGGGGTGGCAAAAACCTAACCTAAGAGACCGTAGACCGTAGACCGTAGAGCGGAGAGAACGGAGCGAGCGGCAAAGGCTAGAGGCTAGAGGAGCAACGCGGGGATGAGGGCGAGGAAGATGTAGAAGGAGGACGGTAGCTCGGGTCGGGTCGGGTCGGGATGAAACGAGGGTAGAGCTACGGATCCGAAAAGAGGACACTGCCAGCATCCACGGGGACCACCTAGGGTGGAGCGGGGGGTTACTTCGCGGGGGGAGAAGAGATCGCCTCCGGACCAGAGCCGGAGCGAGAATACTATAAGTATCGAGTCCCTGCAACGTGATCCACGAGTCTGTGCGCTTAGGGTATAACGCGGAGTCTACCTGGACGTTACATAGTTCCATCCGTGTATAGATTTCAAGAAAATTATGTACCAATTGCGGTGATGTGAATGATGCTTTTCGTTTTAGCGACATAGCGACGAAGTCTAAGCCCGGAGAATTTTTATCGTTGGTATTAAAACTGGAATTTATTGATGTTAAGTATACCGAGATGAAGTAACGTGGCGTAGTACCTGATTCGGCGGGTAACTTCCGCCTAGGAATTCTTGGCTCGAAATAATCGTTCTTTCTTCTCACCTCAAATTCACCCCCGAGTTGGCCTCTGCGCCTCGTAACTTTGAACGATCGAGAATTATTTGGCACTTGACTCGGTCTCGGGTATCTTAAGACGTGCACAAGCTGTGGCTATCTATGGTCTTACGACCGTATGTAGGTACGTACGTAAGCGTGGTAACGGAAGCTGAACGGCAAACCTCGGGCCAAAATGTAACAATTTCTATACTAGAATGTAGACAGTTATTGTCGTTTCGTCTTTTGAGAAGAGTTAAGAACCACCTAAGGAACACATGTAGTACCTCGCTATGAGCCAACAGAAACGGCTTTATATAACTCCATTGTAGTATCTCGTTGATCTATTAATTACTAACTCCGTATTAGCCGGTATATCAGTTTATTGCCCAGGCGCCCACCTCACTATTATACCTACACCACAACCTTCTACGGTCCAATGTTTCTCTACCCGTTCCCTACCACTCCTCGCGTGGCTTCCATACTACTTTCTTCGGTATCCAGCACTCATCTCTTAGCTGATGCTATCGGGGTAGTCTCCCTGGACTTCCACCCCTCGCAGTTCTACCGACCGAACCACCCCTTCGAGCCGCCCCTAGCTATCCTCTCAGGCTACCTCCCCATTTCTGAACCCCAAACGAACGAAGTAACGTAACATTGCCGAGGCCCAGAGGGGTGGTCGACGCCGTCTTGGTGGTAATAGTGGTGGTGGATATCGTCCTCGTCGTAGTCGTAGTCGTAGTCGTCGTTGACGTTCGTAACATCCTAGGAGCGAGATTGTGGTAGTAACCGGAGTGGTAGTAGTGCCGATGGTAGTCGGGGGTAGTTTCTTGTTAGGGTCCAGACTCACTGGCGACTCCGCAGTTGCTAGGTATGCCTATGCCAGGAGGATGAGAAGCAGCGAGTAGTAAAGGGTAGGAACGAACGTCAGGCTTGGCTTTCCAAACAAACGGAGAGCGTTTGTTTTACGTTTCAAGGAAACTTCTATGACTAGAAAAATATATAGGCCTTTCGAAAGTCGTCACAGCACAGATTACCTTCCGCGAAATAGAAATAGAAATTTTATCTCTTAGCTGTCAATCTTTACAGCCGAAAACTGACCCTGCACCAAAGGGGAAGCGGGGGGGCCAAAAAGTATTGTGCTTCTATATGGTAGGCATATGTCTGGCTCCGACTAGATAGAGAAGATTAAAGCATACCCTCGCCTTATCACCGGAAAGAGTGCGGTAGTCCATTCGAATATTATCGAATACACCAGGCAAGAAAAGCAGCCCTTAACGGGAGAACGGGGACTAATTCTTAAGGCGGTCGTAAAAGTTTAAGAAATACTCAAAAAGAGGCGAGTCACGACAGACTGCGGACAAAGATAATCGGGTACTTAACGGTACTTAGCTCCTGGGGGGTCACAGGGAACAGGAAGAGAACGGAAAGGGGTTTTGGAGGGAGGTGATTCGTGACGACTAACCAATTCTGTACCTACATATCTCGGGCTGGCAAGCTACTAACTACTTCCGACTTGATTACCGCAGATACCTACCCAGTGCAGCGCCCACTTTTCTACCACCAATTTTCTACCCAAAGATTATACAACGTTTTGGGTCTCCCCACGTCAGACCTGGGTACGTCCATGCATAACTTATACCATTTTTTTTTTTTTTTTATTATTTTCTTTCTACGTGACGCTGAAAGGATACCCAAGACTTGTATCATTTGTGTGTCGCAGTACGCATAGGTAATAGGTAGGTAGGTATACCTATGTTCAGGCGTCAACGTTGAAAGCCACAGTAGACCAGAGAGCGATAGAGCAAGAGAGAAAGAGCACGAGGGAGACAAAGCAATGCCATCTCCGTTTCGCTGACAGGGCGGGGACCACACATTCGCCTCGTATATCAGTGTGCACAGGTATGCCACATGTGTCTACATACATATGTAGATTGCACATTGCACATATACCTATAGGTATATTTCAATTTTGCGGTCTTGGTCACGTTGCAATATGTAATATCACGTAGATGAACGGGAAGACTTCAGACACACACCTACCACGCTGGTCAGGGTGCCCAGTTATACCCAGTGGTTCGTGGTAGCTGTTGTGGCCGTGTACTTACTGCTCACACAGTCGACGAGCTGGACTGACTGGTCTTCCCCATCAAGGATACTATCCAGTGGTATGGGCGAGGGCGAGGAAGCAGGCGATAATGCCTACCTGGAACCTGGACACTGGACACAAGTTGCACTCTAACTAAAACTTGAATTATTCCTAGCGTAACAACTCGGAGGAAGATTTCTGAAAGACTTTTGCCCCGGGGCTCAATTTCGTAAATAGGCAGGAGGTCGATAGCGAACGTACCTTTATCCGAGTGACAAAAACTCCGGGCTATTTGAATACAATGGTTCACCTCGGAGGCAATAGGACGGCCAACGTTTCGACGGGACAATTTTATAGAATAAATTGTTACGTCATCATAGCCGAAGCATATTTTATAGCTAATAAAAAACGTAAGTATATGTTGCTTGGTGGATAATTACGAACAATGAAGCAGCTCACGATTAGATCCGCTTTTTGGAAGAATCGAAGACTCGCCCTTTTAATTTTCTATTATTCTAATTTGATGTGTTATCTAGTACCTACAGTATACCGTCACATCGAAGGCCAGAAATAACGCGTGTCATAAATCGACCAATAAGCAGCCCCCTGATACCGAACCCTAATTCATATATCGGTTTCCACATCATTTGGTTATGGGCCCCGTGACACCCGGCAAAGTAACGCGACCGAAACATCCGCAAACGATCGTTCAGTGTTTTCGGCATGTATTGTGTTGTTCGTGCGCGTTTACGCGATTTACGTAACACATCATATAAATAAATTTACGGTACAATGTTGACCTATCGTCGTATTATCGTTAAAACACAGGATTATTTGATCGTTCTGCACTCTTATCGTCGAGGGAGACCCTCGTTTTGAATGGAAAATTAATTGCGCCAGTTTAATTCGTCCCGTAATTCTAAGCATAAATGAATACGCAATAATATAGAATTCGTCACAATTAACTGCCCACATTGTTAACTAAGCAATACGAGACCTCATCTTTCTGCAAGACAAAGGACTCGAAGTCTACTGTTGCAGTTACGAAGCACGATATGAAAATAAAGACGATTCTGATTTCAATACCGTCTTTTAACCTTCCATTTTTTTATCGTAGGTCACAAAGGAAGAATGTACTGTACACAATGCATCCTTTTGGTTCACGTTTTCAAATTGAAAACCCTTTTCTATCAACCCTCTATTGCTTTATCAGCTTCCGAGAAACAAGGAGAATAAGATATTTGTGATTAACAATAAATCAGTGTGTCGTTCCCATCGCAGTAGTCCCAGGCTGGTTACCCGTAATGGAAGCACGAAAAAAAAGGAATAAAAGCACTGCGGTTGTTTGGACAACATTCAAGCTCGGTTTTCACCTTTCATAGGATTTTGACACCTCTATGAAAAACAAAAATTGCTTGAAAATTTAAACGCGTTGTTAACCCCTCGGTCTCTGGGGGCTTTTTGTTTTTTTGACGGTACCCTTCTCTCGCATGTTCATTTCCGTCAAACAGTTGCAGATATATAACATAGGTATACATATACGTGTAATATCCCTGAAAGACTTGCATAGCACTCGGGACAAACTGAGTAATGGAGGAGGGACGCGTGGCGGTAGGGAACTGCGTTTATGGGTTTACGATGCCCGATTGTTTCAGCGAACGACTCACAGCGACTCTTCATCGCCCTCGCCTAGCAAAGTGCAAGTCGGGACGGATGAATCGCTTGAATGAAATTGGACCAAATCGAGTCGAGGGCTGATGAATTAGCGCGAAGATGATTTTATTAGGGCACTAGCGTGTAATGAAGATTTTATGGACTGGGATGGTCAATATCTGTTACCCAATACCCCAGGCTCCTGGCCAACGTCATTCAAGCCAGATGTATACACCGTGGCTGATAACAATCTGATATAATTTCGGGCTATTTGCAGGATATTTCCATCATTCCATAAGAACCACCCTTACAGGACCTTGTTGAACAAAAGTCGATTCACCGATGTAAAACGCTCCCTGCAAGATACCGCAGCGAATTTAACAACTTGCCGTTTAAATTTACATGGAAGCAACAAGAAATTCAAGCTTTGTAATTTTTTAGGAAGGAATCAAATCAATCCAGTCGATTCACTTGATAATTTATAATTTTTTCTCGAGTGTAAATATTCTGATATCGAAACGATCTTCATCGCGGTCGATATACCTCGTTCCCATCTACTTCATGGTCTCCGCTGCTGACGGTGATATTAGCGTCAGTTCGTAGAGACTGACAATACTCGCCTAATTCGCAGCCTGGTGCGGAGGGTATTGCCGAGTCCAGGATGCCAGGCGAGGCACTTCACCGGGTAGTGTTCCTCTGGGGTGCGGGATGCTGGGACGAGACTCGAATGGCGGTTGCCGGTTCGGAGTGCTCGGGCATTGAACGCCCTTCGCAACCCTCGGCAACGGACCGACGGATGGACGGACGGACGGACGAACGAACGAACGAACGAACGGACAGGATGGCGCGATGGCATAGCTCGCCCCTGGCGAGGGCGGCCATTTTGCCTGCTGTGGCCTTGCGGGACTCGCTCCACAAGGGTGAGGGTCTCCAGCCAAGGTATATAGATATACACCTGCCTCGTAACCACCGCCAACGCCACCCCAGGAAGCCTCTCTCGCTCTTCTCATCCCCTTTTCGTGCAGCTCCCGTACCCCACCGATCCCTGCTGAGCCACACGGTGCCATGGTACACGGTGGTGGTGCCTCTCAGGCGAGATGGCAAAGCCAGAGGTGCTCAAGTTTCCGTTGTCCTTCGGAGGATCGGTACAGAATCCAAAATCATCAGGTCATAAATTGAATATCGCTTCTAGTCGAAGCCCAGGAGGGCATCTTCTTCATTAGGTGGTAACGACCTTAGTAGTTGTAGTGCGAGGTACCGAAGTGGTGAAGAGCCTCCTGGCTCTATGGGCTTTAAATTTTCAATCATGAGCTTGTAAGAGGCGTTGGTACCGGCTCCTTCAAACCAGTTTCTCTCTGGATATACCGACCGCTTTTGATTTTTCCGGTGATGGATAGGAAATTGAATAGCATATGGACAGACAGACGATCGGATAAGAACGACCCAGATGACGGGAACCGTGTTACGCGTAAACGTCACACGCCACGCACGGAGGTGACATCAGGACGTGCTACTCTCTGTTCTCGTCGCACCTTGGTTCTCGTCACGTTCACCTACGCAGATACGAAACAACGTTACACATGGTCGAGTCTATCGACGCTCACATTAGTACCAACTATTACTCGCTCCTCGTCGGTTCAAATTTAGTTGCATTACGTCGGCCATAGCCTACGCTCGTATTAAAGGGGAATGGATAAGACACATCGAAGCGATGACAAAGTCCAGACACCGCTGCGGGTCTCTTCGGGTCCCATAGGGGCGGATGCAACCCACCCAGCGTAACGAGGGAATGAAAGCCTCCTGTAAATGAAACCAATTAATTAGATGACGTCACCCTCCTAGGAGCTGTAGCCGAGAACTGGGTACCGTACTTCGAACGCTAGGCGTCGATCCCCGTAACCACAAGCTCTTCTGTAACGTGTGCATCTACCTCAGGGACTCTCTCTTGCTCTCTCTGTTTGACTAGATTCTAAACGGGAGCGAGCGTCATTTTATCGAGGAGCGTCGAATCTCCTGCTCGGCTGCCCGAGGCTAGACTCAAGCTCGAGACGAGCACCGTGGAAGTTAGGTTTTGCTATACAAAGGGACCAGCGGGTGCTACGTCGGTGCGGGGACGACGAGAGGAGGGAAGAGCTGCCGGAGGTAGGCGTCCACCCATCCACAAGCTCACCCACTCACCCACCTTACTCACCTACAGAACAGAGAGACGGCTCCCCGAGGGTGAGCGAGCGAGTAGTCGGACTTGGGGAACGTGGGGTGGGGAAAAGGGGGGTTCAAGGTACTTTCTACCTCCGGTACCAGAGGCAGAGGCAGAAGCAGAGGCAGAGGCAGCAGCAAAGGCAGAGGTAGAGGTAGAGCCAAAGGCAGAGGCAGAAGCCGGAGACGGCTTTGCGGGAAGAAACTCTCTCCGAAAGATAGGAGGGGTGCAGCTACTGACGGCTCCGAACCACCACCGAGATACGAGCCACCGAACAAGCTTGAAAACAAGAAAATCTTTCCCAAGTATGATATTACAGGTAACGTTAATCGCCGATGCAGAATAAAAGCCCGAAAGATAATCTGTAAATGCACCAAGTCTCAGAGTTACTCGTGTAAATAGCTACAAAGGGTAGAATCCGATAAAAAATAAAGCAACATCTTCGGTCGGACAATTTTCATCAACCTCTTCTCATATTTTCAATCTTGCCATTGACGATCCGGTCATTTACTCTCTCGGCCAAGGAACAGACAGCTGTATCATCGAAACAAAGATCAAGGGGACTGACTGAGCAAGTCTTTCGCACATAAATACCGAGTTAAGCTGATAACCTTCAGTGGTTTTGTATCACGTGGACATGAGGGAGATGGAATAATCGTCAACGCCGAGGTACTCTTCATCCTCGTAGCCTTCGCTAGCCGCAAAGGACCTGAGGAGGAGTTGGAGAGGATTTCGGTTAGGTCGTAGCTGGGTCGAGTTGGGCCTGGGCGCGGGAAAGGCACCGACTGTGCTTGGGTTAGCCTGGATCCGGACCATCGAGGTGCGTGTGACGGTGAAGCGGGACGAAAGAGGCTTTCGCCTTTCTCTCGACCCTCCGAGGGTCTCGGGACCCGGAGGGACACGGAGGGCGGCCAAGGGACTCCGTCGTAAAGTATAATGCGGACTGGGGCCTCACCGAACCCGCACCGAATCCCCGCACTCTTCACCCTTCGACCTCTGAATTGTACGCGGTCGGTGCTGGTCCGACGATCTATAACGCTGCCTGGTTGTCCACGAATCGCTATTTTATATATACAAGACACTCCAATTGCGACTAATCGCCAAGCGACTGATGAGAGAGAGAGAAGAGTAGCGCATCTTTCACATTCCCGTGTATTAAAATTCGCGTTTGGCAAGCTAGTCCACAGCAAACTTGGTTAACAGAGCCGAGATAAAAACTAGACTCAAAATATACATATTATATCTCGTTATGGTACAGTACGAAAATGAAATGCCACGAAAAAGGGTTAGACGTAGGTAAACGGAGACCGTTATCGTTGTTACGTTGTAGGGCAACCTCCTGTAAGGACAATAATTGTGTAAACCAATCTACAAACGTAATTTAGACGAAAGTTAACAGTACCTACAGGAATAAAGTTTCAGTCTGTGAGATCATATGAAGGTTGGATGTCAACGCGTCAGAACGTAATTACTAATTTAGATGAAAGAGAAAGGATAACGAGCGGAGGTAAGAGAGAGATAGAGAGACGTACCCGCCTTTGAGAGAATACTTTTTACGCACTCAGGTTACGGTAATGCAATAGGTCGTAAAAATCCCTCGGCAATAAAGTTTTCATCTAGTATCCTTGGGTGACCATCGGTCTGTATTCGAAAATTGTGTAGATTTTGGTAGAGAATTTGGTTTCTGTTGAAACCGTTGAAATTCCGTCCACTCAAATAGTCGCAAAACGCAATCGGTCAACAAGACGTTATTTCTTCGTGCTTGCAATCGTTACTAGAGGATCAAACACCGGAGAACTTACCCAGTGGAAAGGAAAAGGGTTTCGGGTGAAAATTTCGCCTACAGTTTAGCTAAAAGGCCTGCTGCCACCCCAAGACTGAAGCCAGCTTCTGTAGAGCTCCCCCAGGCCGAAACTCATTTCGCTAATCGCTATCGAATAATTCGGCCATGACCTTCCAATCCTTTGCCAGGTGGATTTTGGTCAACGTAATCACCCGCGAAGATACAACAAATGGTAATCCCCTATAATCTCAGTGAAGAACCCTGAGAGGAAGTTGTAAAAAATCAAGGCTTGGCTATAGAGTGATGTTGGTCAAGCGTCGGGCTCTGCCTGTTAGTCTAGCTCTTAAGAAACCGGATTTCAACGCAGCATAAGCATAATCTTGGGGACGACTGATTTGCATGAAATAATTTAACCCCGACGATAATGGGTGCTGAGTGCTCCCCGCCAACCACTCCCCAGAAAAATATGAAATCATATATTATTTTCCCCGGAATATTCAATCTGCAAAAAGCCTCACCAGCTAAGCTACCGTTATTGTTCCTGCCGTTAGGGGTTGGCTAGGGTCAATACAGGGTGATGCTACGAACGGGGAAAAGTCTAGTGTGACGATAGGGGGGAACAATCTTCTACTTGGACTGCGTTAGGCAAATGGAAAGCGGAAGGAAAGTAAAAAAAAAAAAAAAATCGAGAAAAGGAAAGAAGAGAAAAACTAGTATGGGGTAAAATCGCATCGCAAGGTCGTTGCGTCAGTCGCGGAGTAACGACCGCATACCATATACCTCCAGGGTAAAAAGTACGTTGGATGTACAGCGATACGTGGGCTGGATGCAAAGGTGTCGCTGTGGTACCTGACCCTATTGAATTACAGCGTGGTTAACATCCGCGATTCAAGAGAACCAGAAGGGTTTATCATCCTTGGTGGTTTTCCCTATTACTATAACGAGTTTACCAAATGTCGGTGGAATGTTTTATAATGCCTAAGCTAACTTCTTGTATTCAAACTTTTCACGGATGGAATTTGAACCGTGCACCTCGGAATAATTTAGAGCACTGGATTGTAGCTCTCCGTTCGTATAGTTAGGCGGGCTCTGCGGTGTCCAGGACTACCTTCCATATCCACCCTCATGCCACCTCTACCGCTACCCACTCGCCAGCCTCAACCACCACCACCAATGCCACCCAACCACCCATCTACACTACCTCTATCCCAGCTTAGTTCAAAGCAGCGTTCCCAACCCCACGACCCAATGTACCCTTGCGTGCTCGCCTGCCTGCCTGCCTGCCTGACTGCCACCCACAACGGCGCAACCCACCCACCCACCCATCTACCTACCCTACCTAACCCGGCCCCAGCCCCAGCCCCACAACCCCACAACCCCACAACCCCAGCCCCTATACCACCGGGTCTCTCGCTACCACGAAAGCCCCAAGCCCCGTGCCTCGTCGCAACCATCACCGAACAGAGAACACAGCTGAGCCAACGCTGCGAGTGGAAATACCTTCTACCTTGAAACCCACGCCGAGGCTCGAGGCACCCATACTGGGTTGAAGCAGGCTTTGCCCACCGTTCGTGCTAAAAATACACGGGTTGGAAAATAATTGGAGATGTTATCCCTCATAACGACTCACCCTGTCTCTCTCGTTTTCCTTTCCGTTTCCCGCTATTCTATCTTTCTCACTCTTTTTCTATCTCTATCTCTATCTCTATCTCTATCCCTATCTCTATCTTTACCTCTACACCTCTTTGTCTCAGTCCTCCGCAGTATTTCGTAGACTTTTCGACCCTGTCCTTTGGTTTCGGTATCAAAAAAAGTCCAGAATCTCCGTAGTTAGAAAGTTTAGATCGGTAGGGGCAATAGAGCGACCCTGCAAAATATTTTGTTCGCGAGGCGATACCTACCGCTCAAAGACAATTAGCTAATGTACCTAGTATTAAAAGGATTGTGCGTAAGAGCGTGTATAACGTCGGTGAATGTGTTGTACCCAAGCGTGCGGTACCAACGTCCAGAGAGAAGTCCCTCCGGGCACGAAACGTTATAAATATACGTAGCGTAACAACATATGTTATGGATATTTAGCAGAGCTACCATAAAGGAAGGAAGAAATATATATAAATGTGAACGCTCCTCTAATTAGCGAAAGGATAATTGAGACGGTGAGACCAAATTTGAACCACTCCCTGGAACTCCAGCCGCGTCTTCGTAGTACAGACTACAGTTACAGGGCGGCGACCTGCAGCAGTCCGCCAACTCTGTCAAGCCCTACCTGCCCGTAATCTACGGACCAAACGCGCCTACTCTACTCTCCCTCTCTCTCTCTCCCCCTCTCTTTCTCTACCATACGTACCTATCTACCTACCTACATACGTTCGTATGTATGTACAGGCCATGTACAACCTCCATCCCGTACACAGGACCACGATATAATTCTCTCTGCACGCACACAACGCCGATATCTGTATCCACGTACATACGTGTAGGAACAGGTATGCGTGTCATACATAGGTATATGCCAGGCCACAGAGCACCTAGGGGGCATGTTACATACAGCCCATCTACTATGTACTATATAACGTAGTATATACCGAGCTGTTTGCGAGACACACAACCCCGACTCACACCAGAACGCACTCGCGCGGCTCTCTCTCCTCTCTCTCTTTCTCTCCCTTTATCTCTCTCTATCCCCAGCTCAGCGGCGACGAGGAGACGGGGGCCGTCGGACGAGCGTGGAGTCCCAATGCGACTGACACACAAACACCGGGGGGGGTTCGCCTCCCCACAGTACCGTGGAAGCAGCCAACCGACCGACCGTACGATTAGGACGAAGCCACGCACCCGCGGCTACAAACGCGCGAATAGATCCGGCCACGTAATCACTTGTAACCACGTCACGAAATACTAGGTGCCCACCGTACCGCCCTGATGTAGCCTCGTGCCCGAAGACCTGATTAGAATTTTGCCACTGAAAATTACGTTGGTACTTACTCGAGTCCCATGGTCAATTGAAAGTACATCGGGTCCCACTCCATTAACTATCAGACGTATTTGGTCGTAAATAACCAGTGCAGTCGACTGACGGCCACTATGTTATAGCCTAACCAATATACACGCATCACGAGACCGTCTATATCTGCATGTTCCCATGCGCACACCTCCGAGACGAGTAGCTGCTTTACGCAATTCAATGCTGTGCAGTAGTCAGTACCGTAGGTATAAAGATTAAAGCGTCTCGTTATAGTTGACGACACCGTAGAGGACTAGTACTGTGTGCAGACCGTTCAAAGAAAGACATCAGAATTAGAACGGCTCTAGGTAGGTGGAAGTTTTTACTTTATTGCCTGCGAGCAATGCCTGGAACTAGAGACACTGGTACCGTGGGACGACATACAGTCTGTAGGTATGCTGTGGCAACAAAGGTGACCTCGAGTGTTGTAAAAGAGGAAATTACAGGAGGAGCTTAACCCAGCTTGGCGAAATACTACTCAAAACTAGTGTTATAGTAATCGTGGGTACCTGCCGTAGAGAGAAATAGGAAATAGAAAAAACCCAGACTTAATCCTCAAACGACGATAGATATTTGAAGTGTACTATGGTAATTAGGATTCTGCGATCATTTTACTCAGCGGTAACAAGCATTAACCCATCAATTTCGTTCAGGGACAGCGCAACACGATTTACCACCGTTTGATGGTGGGGGACTAATGGCGAGTAATTAATCGACCATGCAGTGATAGATTCTGAAACGAATATCAGTACTTCGATGAAAAAATTTTTCGTTGCTGGTCGTAATCTTTTTCTTCTTTATAGCAATGTTATACTTTTACATTTGCGCTTCCTGAGATATAGTATATGTATAGTTTTGCTTGTATAAGCATTGTGCGTGTCCACCCGGAAGCAGATATCATCGCTATACTTGTACTTCCGGGCGGGAAAGTATAAACGTGACGTTTGCACGACGAGCCGTGCCTCGGCAAGACGGGCACGCGATCAGCTGATTGCTGTTGGTCATTCGCTGTCCCCCAAGCCACTCTTGACCCTCTTTGCAGCAGGAGATTTAAACCCATCGCCCTAATTTTCCGCCGACTTTAGGTGGTCTTAAAATCTTTAAGCCAGTAGCGAAAACAGCAGTTTAAAATAAGTCCTTCAAAGTTCCGCGTAACAACTTCCCAAAAAAGTTTTACCGAAATGGAAACGTGTGACAATTCTGACCTCGACCTTGTCCGTGGAAAACGTCTCCTTTACGGATGACAGCCAGTCGCTCTTTGTGCGCAATTTAAAGAGACGGTAGATCATAAAATGGGCAATAAGATTATCAATTCAATTGATAAAACGTCTCAAACCTCCGGTCCGCACGGATGTCAATATGCCCTCCGATGGCCCCGAGTTCAACGCACCTCCAAAGCAACCACACCTCACCATCCTCTGGCTGCAAGCTCTCAGCTGCCTTCTTTCGCCCGCACCCCTCGACATACATACACAGCACAAGTTCGCATGCATGTGTGATATACGCGGCAAACCGGAGGCCACTATGTAAGTTTATACTATATGTATGAGTATAAATACATATGTAGGTCTCTGGATAGGTCGGGTGGGTACCTACCAAACCCCTTTCCATCTGTACGTAGATGTTATATATGTATACAGAACACGTAGGTACGTAGATGTATTATTGCTAGGCTGATTGTGGGGGCAGGATAGGGCCTCAGGTTGAGCCACTATACGTGCTGATAATCACAGGTAGCGAGGTATTGCCTGGGTTAGGTTGCTGTTACGACCAACTCTGGCTCATCTTGTTTCGAGAGTAGTTTGCCGCGGTAGGAGGATAGGTCGCAGGGTCGGTTAGTTAAATGTATTTTCGGGACACCGAAACCGACGTGCAAATCTGCTCACCATGTGCGGAGGAATCCTTATGGGTCGGGCTTCCTGCCCAAAAGCACCTGAAGCAACCAAACAACGGTCGCTAGGAGAGTCACATTGTTTTCCATGGAGCGCAGCGAATAATTTACGAGTCCCGAATCTCTGCTGCCCCTCGATCCCTCGAAAAGTTATAGGACTCTGTCGATAAGTTCCAGTGGTCACGCATCGCCATTTACTCCCATCCGCAATCAGCAATTGACATAAACGGTAACTAACAGGCAACTATATTGAACTGAATATCTCTGACGACACATCGTTGGCAATTCTAATATCCCACCCATCATCCCATCACATTTACCGCACATTTCTTATTTCTTCGCTGTCACGTTGCTCGTTGTATCGTTGTTCAACGCCGGCTTAAGGTTAGGTGAGTTGGAACGGCTCCCTTTTCTCTGAAAGGAAGGGTTCCGTTAATCTAGGGTCCAAGGGACGTGGGTGGGAGTGAAGGGTGGGCGAGGTGGCAGCGGGGAAACGGGTGCGGACTCCGCGGGGGCGGCCTACCCGATGGGATGAGGGAGAATGATGGAGAAAGGTGAGTAGGGAGGAGGGCCGTTGTGGAACGGCTCGAAGGCAGAGGGTGCTTGGGGGAGCGGGGGGTATGAAGGGAGAAGAGGGTGAAGGGGTGGCAGGCTTGGCTCTGGGGGTTCTTGATAAAGGTGGGGTTGGTGGTCCCCTTGATGAAGGTTCAGGCAGGAGGGTTACTTCGCTCTGCTACTCTGATGGCTTTGGGGGAAGGTGAGGGGTGTTCGAGGGTGGTCGAGCCAGCTCCCAGCCCGGTTCGGCCCAGCCTCAACCAAGAAGCACTGATTCATCCAAGAGGCATGCGTCTGACCGCCGCCTAAGACACAATGACGAAGTATTCCAGCCCAAAAAGAACCGACTTTCCTCCACCCCTATCCCCGACACGAACCCGCAACAATGACAAAACACCGCAAACGTGTCCTCGTTCGTCTACCAGAAACTCAACAAGACCCCCATTCCATCCTGGGAGACTAGAATTATACGTTGCGGATGAGAACGGGTGAAGGATAGTGCGGCTCGATACCTACGCACAAATCACCGCCGTAACGGTCAAACCTATTTTCTAAGTAGACCACAATAAGTCCCTTTCTAGCTATACATTTGAAATTCTCCTACCGATGGATCTGCCATTAAGGAAATATCAATTACCAAATTCCCATTCACGGTCATTCGTGCTCTGCCTATTGTTCACCTGCGGTAAGAAGTTCTGGGACATGTTTTTCGGTCACACCAGGTTCGCCGAATACATTTGATTCTGGCTTGTATATCAATATCATTATCATCATCGTCATCACATGTCAACCTCGCGGGTGGCTGAGTGCTTCGAGTATATATCCACTACGAACTCTGCGTCGAGGCTATACGGCCCATTGATTTCCATTCTGTTTATCGCATACCCTAGTGTGAGACAGTTGCTAGGCACGCACGTAGAAATATGTATATTTATGTATGTACTGCAGCGTATACGGACATACGTGAACGCGTATTTGTATACGAAATTCCGTGTCTGCGAGCGACTCACCACGAGGAAACGAATCGACTAGCGTAGATATAACACCTCGAAGAATGAAGGACAAAAGTGTAAACAATTTTGCTCAGCGTTTCAAATACTGGGACACGTACCAAATTCTAAAAAAAAATACTTATACGAAAGTTCAGCAACAGTTCAGATCGTTGGCCAACGGCTGATGCAAAAACCAGCGGAGTAGAAGATACAAAAAAAAAAAAGAAAAACTGATAATAATGGGAGTCATTTGTGAATTTTCAGTATCTGCTGTCTCCGATCGTTGTCCCCCGGGTCCCCCTCCTCTGTCCACTCCCCTTGACGTGGGGCACCTCTGGGGAACGGAGAAAACTCGTTACCAATTTTTTAATCACTTTACTTTCTTCCTTCCACTAGGCAGGTAATTAGCAGCGACCCGCAAGTAACTAAGGGGTAAAACTTTAAGAATGATTAGGCGCTGCACCGGGTTACAGCGAAGCTAAGATGCGGTGGGGTGAAGCCGGTAGTTTATGACCCGCGAAAAGTTAAAAGTCCAAGACTATCTTTGTTCTATCACTCTCGAAACTCGCACCCAAGGTATACAGGGAACGGATACAGCGGGAAGGAATTACTGCAGCAGAGAAAATTCTTTAGCTATCCCTCCACACGTCTCTATATACATTTTCTGTTTACAAGAAGCAGTCGAACCTTGAGTCACGAACTCAAGAGTCCACGTGATTATGCGCAAGAAACTATGACGATTGCGATACACATCATATACAAAGTTTGAAACAATATTGACCAAGTCATGACGCATCGTCCTCGAAAATACCAAGTGTTCACATTGATCTAACTCAACTAATCAACGTTTCAGATTATAATAGAACACTGCTACTATATTCCTTTCCAATGCGCAACGAAAACCGAATTAAAAACAAGAAGCATCGGCGGCGGTTTGACTGATGTAATCGTTCAATCTCCATCGAGGATATCTATCTCTTTGAATAGATCATTTCCATCTTTCGTGGGCGTAGGTAGTTTACTACCCCGCGTCAGTGACTCCTCTACGCTTTCACGAGGTATAATTAGTAGCCGAGCCGCACGTCCGCTCTCGTTATCGGAACACATCCTTATTCCTTGTTATTACTGGACTTTGTCCAAGTGCATGCGACAGGTGCTACTGAACTTGGAGGCATATCCATAGAGAAAAAAGAAATCCGATTACCAAGCAATGATACCCTCGATTAATTAATTCAAAAATTATTCCTTCCCTCTGACAAAAAGAAAGAACAAAGAATCGTTTCGATATCTGTAGATGGGAATCAAAATTGCAGTAAGGAGTATTTTCTATGTCTGATGCTAATTGGTGAACAGAATTCACTGATTTATATGACAGGTACTCAATACCGATTATGTAAAACTCGTAAAGGAAGAAAATTATTTCCATTCGTTATGAGTATTAGTTCGTAATTTATTGGATAATTATTGTTACATCTTTTGTTTTACGTCATTTACGAATGTCCTTGAGTCTCGTAATTCGAATATCCTGGGTTAAATTTTGGGGTAAATTCGTCCTAATTCCCGCGGGATGAACCACGGGGTCCAAGGGTAAACATTCGCCGTGCTGCACTACCCAAGTGAAATGTGACGCGGCACCAGCGAACAAATAGGTTTGGCAAAGCAGAAACCAACCTTCGGTATGTACAGGTGGGTAGGTATAGGTACAGGTGTATAGGGACCCGGATACTCTCGTGCGGGACGGAAAGCTGGGTCTTCTTGATAAAGGAGGATTTTCGTTCCCCCTGATGAACATGGTGTGGCCGCGTGGGTGGATCCGGGAGGATCTCTCCTGCCTCCTACCTCCTGCCTCCGACTTCGCTCCATCTCCGCATCCCTCCGACCCTCTGAATCCTTCGAACCCTCCGAGCCTCCGACCCTCGCTCCCTATATTGGGATGCTTAGCTTCAGAGGGAGCGCTCCTCCATCTCGGATAGAAGGCGAAGGTATAGGTGCTGCTCGGGGGCCACGGGGGAGGACGAGGGGAACTAAAGGGGACTAGGGGGATGAGAAGTAAGGTGGGGTTCTGGATGGCGGTGGGTGGATGAGAGGCGACCGGGTGGCGCTGGGTGTTTGGAAGACGAAGGGGGGTTCGCAGAGTTTCAGAGCACCACGTCATCCTACGCTACCCTTACTTAGCGAGAGATACGAACCCACCCTCGTTTGTTCAACTTGCCCAACTGCCAAACATACAGGTATCAAATCATCCCCCACATCCCTTACAACTTTCGAGGGCTCAACGACTCCGTAATACGACATGATCCGCAAGTTTTATGCACTTATTGACAAGAGGGTGTCGTCGAAACGATCAAACTTGATTTTCATCGTAAGGATGAGTGACGAAAAATCCGTCTCTCGAAGGTTGCCAGTACCGATTTATGATCGGGAAATTTCAGCGTGGGTTACCGTCAGTTTTAAAACTAACTCAACCCGACCCCAGGATACATTACGCCTTTGGTCGCAACTTTTTTCGATCACGTAGCAAAGACAGACGTGCTTTCCGAAGCTCCGTGTTAATGCAGCCGGAACAACGACGGCTTGGAACGATTGAAAAAAGTTATAAACTGACGCGCCTATTGTATATGGTTAGGTAGATACATACACGGGTAGTCAGGCGGTCCCCGACGTTGGTTGGGAAATCAAAATTCCGGTCAGCTCTTGAACGGCTGCGCGTAACGGCCGGCAGTCGTACCCTTCACTACCCCTCGCTATCCTCTGCTACCTCTTCCTCCCCCTGGCTCCTCTTCTTCACCCTGGTTTCACCCTAACGCCAGCCTCGTCGGCCTCGGCCGCCTCTCGGGCGCCTTCCTTAGCCCCCCATACCACCCCATCACCCTGGGGGTGGTCTCTGGCTGGATATCTCGGCGTCCTGTCCGTAATATCCCCTTTGCCGCCCTTCGTCGCTCCTCGCCGCCCCCGAGGCAGCGTTAGGAGGGTTTGCTTGGCGTCCGACGTCCGGTGCCCGGCGCCTTTTCCCCCCTTTGTGCCCCGTACTCCCTTCTCAACGACTCCGAGGGGGTCGACTCTGGAATAGGGGCCGCGGACCAGAGGATATGAACACTAGATGCCGATGACGCACTGTTCCCGAGTTTCGTGCGTTATCTCAGGGTTACATGCTTCGAGACCGCCGTGGCGTAGTCCTTCCGCGAAAACCGAGAACAATATCTCGGAGAAAGTGGAAAAGTCACGTCAGCTCCAAGTTCATTTATTTACCCCACATACGTGCCACTATATAGCACATAGAAATGAAACAGTCAAGAGCGGGTACGCGGGGGAAAACCGCTTACCAAGAGACAAATAATATTTATATGCGAGAGTATGTCATACCTAGGTGTATTTCTGGCCTCGTGCCAAATGGGACGGGGCCACCCACCGGTGCCTTTTGACTTAGCTTAATTGCCCATTTTCAGTTCATCCGATTCAAGCCTAATTCAGTACGGAAAATTTACACGTATGTACTTCATTGCCAAGCAAATTGATGACAAGTTTCTCCGCGTTTCGATCAAACATCTATTCAGTGCGTAGTCGGACGCTGAGTCCAACGATGCTGAAAATTTTTAATTGCCAGAAGTAAACTCGTGTCCGGTGAAACGGGTGCCAATCGTCTTACGTGAAGCTCATACGTGAGTGCGGACGATGCGGAACGTTTCTGTTTTTTCTATGACTTTGATCGATCTTTTAGCGACTGTTAGTTTGAAAGGTGATGTATCGATTTTCGGAACTAGATTTCGAAGTCCATGTTCATCGTACACCTGCGGGATACGCATTTTTGTACGTATTAAGTAAAGTAAGAATATTAGACGATACTGCGGTGGACGTATCACGCGAGGTAAAGTACTAGGAGTAATTTACCACCGTGGTAATCGGTCAGTCAAAGTGGCCACGGACAAAAATTGGCTCGAATCGATCTCCCGTAATTTCCCTTAGGCCGCACGAAGACTCGAGAGTAACTAGCTAGAGGTGGTATCAAGCTTTCTCGAAACGGCTCAAGAAGAGACGGACTTTTTTTTTCCGTGAAATCCCTTCACCCCCGTCTCCGTCACGGCCTCAAACCCCAGCACGGTAACAGCTCTATATCTAATATATCTGGGACTCGTCCCAAGCCCGGGTTTCACCCCTGAAGCTTCGTCGTCGGACACCCCTCGTCCGGTTTCGTCTTTCCCAACGGTAGAGGACTCCCGCACCCCCTCCTCTCCACCCCCCCTAGCCTATACCACGCAGTCAACTCCCGCGCGGATACGCGCCCCAATATCACCCTCGGGCCTTGCAATCACGGCATACAGGGAATAGGATGGGCTGGCAGGGGAACCCCTACAGCCCCACAACCCCACAACCCCACAGCCCCACACCCCCGCAAATTGTGCGTCGTCGTTGACAGGCCTGCAATGGTAGAGGGAAACTTATTGTTGCGCAGGAAACCGAAGAGAATAATATCCCGAGTGACAGAGTTGCGGATTAAACGTTGCGGAGTTGCTGCAGATTACTGCTATTAGTTAAAAACCGACCGAGATCTTCAGAAGTAACGGGAAATTCTTTTGTACTCGCCAGTTTATGTTGAGTCGAGAGCCAACAAAAGAGGGATTTTCTTTTTTCTATATTTACTGGTAAATCCTGAACAGGGATTCAAATGCAGGTTAACCCGTAACCAGCCGGTGAATTGCGAATGGGTCGTCAATAAACCGTGAAACCGAATGCCGCACGAACCGCGACCACCCAGAGGTGGAAATTTTCGCAATACTACGTTGCGATGCGTTTGCATACGATACTAGCTATTCGAGAGAAATTCTATGGCTGCAGCTGCAGGCCTCTGGGATCACCGCAGGTGAACCACCGCGACGCGTGCCATACCCCCAGGTATAAACGAAGCGCGGATGTTTGGAAACAACCTGCGAACAGCAACGAAGACAATTCCTCTGAGGAGATGACAAAGCACCGATGAATTAGCACCCGGTGAGTTATGGCCGCGGTGCGAGGCGTCGCAGGCGTCGCGGGGTGTCGCGGGGCGGGGAATCCCCACGGGTGGCCGGACCGTGGTCGTGGGTGTCCAGGAGAGCTCCGCGTGTTCCCGGTATCGACCTGGCTAGGGGTGTGGAGACCCTCCGGCCGAGGCTCGGCCTCGCCAGGGGTAGCAATGGCCACCGGTTCTGGCTATCCGCTGTCCGCTCGGCCGGCGAAATCCACTTCTACGTTTTCTGGGTCTCCGTTCGCGCACCCAGTGCGTAGACTGAGAAAAAGAAACGAGCGAAAGACCGTTCGATCAAAGCGAAGGTGGTGATCGTAGCGAAAACGCGAAGGTTGTGAGTCGCGAGGTGCTCCGTCTACCTTTTATTCGTCTCCCTCTAACCCGCTGCCCTTGGTAGTGAAGCCGCGTATTACCCACTGCGGAGGAATTAAGGAAAAAGAGATGGAACGAAAAAAGCGGTAAAAAAAGACAAAGAAAAGGAGAAAGAGAAAGAGAAAGAGTAAGAAAAAAAAAGAAGTCAAAAAAAGGAACGGTGTGCAAAATGCTCCAATTCCGGCAATGTCGGGCAGCTGCTCCTAACCCCCCGCTTCCCCACTCATCTACCCTTAGTTTAATTAAAATTAAAAGACGGCAAACGCCAGATTCCCCGCGCCATTTTCGTATCCCTCTACACCCCGTCCCTTTTACCCGGTCAGACCCTGCCGCCGATTTATATTCATAATTGCTGCCTGCGCCCACTCCCCAATTTTCCGATCTCTTCCCTACTTAGTCCTTTACCTCCGACTTCGGTTCTCTTTACACTGTACCGCGATTTCTCTACTCGGCTTTGCGGAGTGAGGAACCGGAGAGATTATGAGCAGATGATGGAAACAGAGTGAGAGAAGAGTTCCAACATCCAGGCAGGTATACGGATCCACCTGATATTATACCTGGGAGTCCCGGCTTTACTAAACACCTTTTATCACCTGCAGATTAACTGAATTTAGAATCCTGACACCGATTATCACGTTTATAAAACGCGACACACGTCCGCAAACACGAGTCAATCGAATCCACCCGCGAATCTCGATAATCTCCCAACTCTATCTACCACAATAAAATTGCCGCGGTCCATCTACCAGCTTTACTGCCTTATTGGTGTATGTGCCATTCATAAATACAGACTCGGTCGCACAAACACATCGAGGAGTATAACAACACGAATTATACATGGCGACATTGAAAGGGTAATGATATTTATTGCCAGGGGGTTTGAAATATCTGCCTCGGTTGATCTTGATCAATAGTTGAGAACCGCTTTGAAGAATTAAGTCCCCCGCACCCCAAGGATATTGCCACCCTAACTAACACACGTATGCCTTGGATAAAGGATGATCTGAATTATGCCTGACCGTTCTTGGCCACGTTCACGGGTATACCTCGTGTTGGTAGTTCATCATCAGTTTTCGATTCACTCATGAACACATGACTCTTCATCTTGGCCCTTAATGCGGGCTGTTAATTATCTAATGAACCGTGTTTGGCGTTACAATTAGCAGAACATCATCCGGCAACATAATAATAAGATCGTCACGCGTAAGCCGTTAATGATCAAGCCGCGTATGATTGGATCTTTGCGTTTCAGACGCGGTTATTATGGAAACACTGTTAACCTAATCGAATGACGGAGTTAGTCGAGCCGTACATTAGCCGTGTGGTCACGTATATTCGGGTGAAAAATGTGCCCGGTAAAAATTTGGAAGTATAAGAAAAGAAAAGAAAAAAAAAATAAGAAAGAAATTCATCATTGAGGTTAGACAGCTATACCGACCACGTATTGCGCCGGTGATACCCCGCGGCATAACTGATTCAATTTATAGATAGTCGTAAAAATCCTCGTTGGAATCAAAGGATTGAAGTATTCCTTGTTATATATATTACTCAGGTTATCCGCGTAAATATTTCGAATATCCTCGGACAAAGATACAGCTTCGCGGCTCGTAAATCTTAGGAAATTCAAGCTCATCCAATATCTTGGTATAGGATCCTCTCGCATTCCCTCGTAAAATAAAGATAGGTCAATTCGAGGGTGGAGGTGTACCGTATCTACCGAATCGGTGGTTTAAAAACCACGGCACACATTTTCGTTATTTTTTTTTTTTTTCTTTTGGTTTCTATTCAAACTTACCCATGTTATATAACCCGATATTTTGTACACCCATTCACCAAGCTACCAAATAGTAATTTACTACCCGGCCAGGTAAAATGTAATTCAAGTTAATCCCGACCCGCAGATAGCGCGGAGTGGTTGGATATTTTTGTAACCTGTCAAAATATGTTTTGGTTTCGTGCGTTTGATGACGGAATTTTTAACCAGCGAGAGCGCAACGCGATGCACCGTACTGCAACGGAATGGAATTCTTTTGATCTACCTACTCCCGTTATCCTATGAGGAATATTATTCCCGAAATTTTTTTTTTTTTTTTTCTTTTTTTACGGTTTTTTTTCCCCCCTTCTTTTCAACGTACGTTCAAACGCTAATATTTATTATACGGGATTAACCCCGTCGTCGTGATTACGCGTTTGGTTTGAAATCGGTTTGGTTTTACCTCGGTTACGAATCACCACCGTTGTACCTACCTCGACCGAGCCTATATAGACACCGTGGGGAAAATGGGTCGAATTGACGATAATGTTCGTACGTAACTTATGCCTGCGGTCGGCCACTCGACCTGCAAAGAAGCATTGCTGAATTAGAAGTGATCGACGGCTGAACCCTTTTCGTTAAAGAACACGGGGCTTATATTTCAACCGAATTTGTCGCAAGCTGTAAACCAGCGATTACGCATTTTCATTAATTGCCCTCTCACCGCGGCGTAATATTAGCCGTATAAAACGATTCGTACGTTTTTAATTGACGAGCTGGTAATTAAAAAGCGACGCGTCGACGCACCGTGTTAATAAATAAGCCGCAATTAAGCCAGGTGAGGGCTAGTTGTCAAATTTCACAGACCCAGACAATATTTGTGCCACTTGGAGATCGAGTTGATTATGTATGAAAAGGAGATTAACCCTGCTGTAGGTGTTGTTCCCATTTTCATTATACTCGCAACTCAACAGTCCGCGTTGACGTATCCGGAATCCGGGCGTGCCAAATGATAAATATTTGTCATTCATTAAAACTGACTTTCAATTCCAACTATATATAGACTGTATCAAAAAAAATCTATAAAATAAAAAGGGAAAAAAAAATCAATCCGTTATACGAATAACGCAGAGTTTTACCCCCATCGACTAACGAGTTATTCGTAGATGGACGAACCGAACCCGCGAAAAGAAAAGGGTCTGCCACGCAATGTATTGTTCGTAAGAGCGATATTACTCAGTGTCAGACCGTAGGAAGCGAGAGCTTCGTTTCTAATTATTAATCATTATTAGGTGGGTACCGCGTAGGAGCCCCGCGGGCTAACCCTATGCTCCGAGCAATTAACCTCGCGTTAATTTTTTCATGTACCTAATCTTTTTAGTCTTTTTTTTTTTTTTTTATATATTGTATATTTCTCTCTCGTTTAATATCTCCGACCGATTGTATAATAGTAAAATATAGTCACGGTGGGTCAAGTGAACCCTATATATACAGAAGTGAAATTCATTTTTCATCAATCGGTTGATCAAATATTCGCACAAATTTTCCGTATATACATCACGTCGGGCATATGCACCCTGCATTACACCCCCAACGCAACACACTCGACACCGTTTCAAATCACCTACATCCCCGTCGGGAGGATCGCGGGGTTTCGACCGAGCGTTGCAACCGACTAAAGGGGGTAGGTAGGGGGTTTAGGTGGGTGATACTCGTTGGTGACTATTCAGGGCTGCGGGGGTGGTATAAATTATACCGTTCAATCGATTTACTGTCAAACCCCCTCCCCCCATTCACCCCTTCGTCGAGTCGGGCAGCGGTGTAGCATAGGGAAGGCCAAAGGGGGTCGCGAGGGGTCTGGGGGCGGCGGGGGGAGGTGGAGGAGTGCGTTTAGGCGAACACGCGTGTATATGCCAGGGGTCATAGTAGGTTAGTGGCAGAGGGGGGCGTGTGGGAGAGGGTAGGTGCGGCGAGGGGTCATAGAGAGAGGGCTGGTAGCTCGGGGGTACGGGGGTAAAACCAGGGTCCTAGCAAACATGCTCGGGGTATACAGTGATGGGAACTGACAGGGCGTTGCAGACCCGTACATTGTGAATAGGCCTTTATTATTAATCGGACCATACGTGATTAAAATCGATCGGAGGTTCTAATTAACGAGGATATCCCATAGGGCAGGTAGCTCTAGGTAGGTAGGTAGGTAGGTATGTTGTACCTATGCCTAGGGCTTCTCTCCCGCTTCTATTCCGCACCTACTTGCTACTTGGCCACTTTGTGGTCTAGATATATACCTATAAATTGAACATACGTCCAGGTATAATTACAGGCGATAAATTACACAGAATCTGTCACCAGCTCCTTATGACAAAAATTCGCAACTTTTCGTACGACGAAAAATTTCTCTTTACGACGCGAACGGACCCCGGCCTTTTACCTCGAGACTAATTTCCGTTTTTTCTTTAGACTGGCGTCTGGCTCCGGTTACTCTCCCGTTCTCCTTTACTCTCTCCCTCTCCCTCGTTTTCTCTTTCTTTCTTTCTCCCTCTCTTTTATGCCTTTACTCGTGAAGCTAGTGATTCCCAGTTCTAGGAGTTTTCCGTCAATTTCATGGCACCCCGTACCATGTAAAATTTAACGTGGGCGCCTGCCTGCCTCGACCTGGCAGCAACGTAACACACTACGAGTAGGCAATGTGTCGTGTCTACGAGAGGACCTTGTGGGCGATGGGGAGAAGGGAAATGGGGAAAGGGAGAGAAGTAGAGGGAACGGAGGGTCGAATCCTGCGAGTCCTCGGTAACTCACCCCATTCCCACCCCAACCCAACCCAACATCCACCCACCTAGAAGCCTTCGCTACCTCGCAGGGACGCATAGCACAACGAAATTCCAAATTTGTTACCCAAAAGGCATACCAAGTCGCTGAATTCTTTGCTCAAAATCCCTCGGAACGAAACATCAGTCTTTTGTCTCTGGCGGGTACTGAAGGTACAATTTTTACACTCGCAGGTTAAGGTCGTCGCAAAAAAACTTATACCTTTACCTCGATAATATGGCGGACTTCGCGCAATTTCTTGATAGCTGCAGCATTCAAAACACTTTGGAAACTCTTAACTTTCAAAAGCGAGTTGAGTGAAAAGTATAAATGTTGAAAATGTCAAACAAAAACGTAGTCGGAATCGTTATTCGACTTCGGCGAGTTATTTGTCATCAGTAAAAAAGCACTGAAGTTAATTAAGTCAAACACTAAAAGGCAGATTTTCTCCCTTTCACCCCACCACGGTAGTTGAAATAAGTCTGAAAATTCTTTGAGAATCCCTTTGGCGGGTGGATTTGGGGAAGTGAAGGTAAAATTTGTGTGTCGCCTAATTCAGAAAGGATCAACGGAGGCAAAGGCATAAGATATACTCGCGTGAGAAGGTTTTAATTAATTAAATTGTATAGGAATGGATGACAATTAAGACGGCCCTGGGAACCCCCAAAGTTCTCCTCGTTGGCCCCTGGCTACTCCGAAACCTCTCCCTATCTCTATCTGTTTCTCTCGGTTTCTATCCGCTTCTCGCTTTGTCCGTACCTACCTTCCTCTCTCTCTCTCTCGCACTCTCGTATTCGTTACCCCTCGGCTTCAACCCCGTTTCACCCAGTTCTATCCTCTTCCACCCCCAAGTTCCACCCCGTTCCGCCGAGCTCGAAGCCCTCCTTCACTCGTTCCCCGGTCGTTCCGGTGGCTGGCGGACGAGCGAACGAGCAGAGAGTGCACGTCACCGTCTTATGCTATCGCCCCGAACAAATATCCCCCCCTCTCAGCCCCCCGACCGCCCTTAACTTGGGGTTCAGGATGGAATGGGAGGACGTAGAATCCCGAGTACCACGTCTGCTATCACGAGGCGGTTCTAGAATCTAGATGTATTCCCAACCCCAGTCCACATTTACCGAGCAATTAACAGAAAATTTTCACAAGTCGACTGTGGTAGGTAGGTAGGTGGGTAAGGTGGGTATAGATACAACGTTTCTGAATCCTCCGTTTAGTTTTTCGTTTAAACGGAACTCTTTGAAAGAGGAGACGCGAGGTATACCCATTATCATGCTCGAAATATGTAACCACGAAATAACAAACCGCCCCTTTGTCGATCGGTACGCAATTGTGACGATGCTCGGTTACGTATTTTGCCTTGAATACTTAAACTCCGCAATGCGAACAAAGACGGCCGAGTAAAAAGCAACCGAGATAATGAACCTAACGACAATGACATTCGTCGAGGCTGCTTTCAACGGTCGATGACTTAACGGCGACACGTTTCAGACGCTCTGCTAGTACTCAATGAAAAAGAAACCCTTCGAATTCGGTCCTACGATTCAACCTTGAACCGTCTTCCGTTAATTCCATGTAACGAAAATTATTAATAAAGGTAAGTAGAACAGCTCCTTAATAGAGAATTTCGTGCTTTGTAACGGGTTAGTACCTTCAAGGATCAGTGCATCCCGAGAGAAATGTATACCTTGACATTGAATGATTGTACTTGAAAACTATATGAAAACGTGATCTTTTTTCATTCTTCATTTTATTCGAGGTGTAGGTGTACGTGTATTAACCCTCTAAATCAGCGGCGTGTTGAGTTTTCTTAGAGACATCGCGACGCCGCCCCCGTAATCACTCTGAATTGCCGTCGGTGCCAAACGTCGAAACATCGAAGTGTATCACTGGCATTAATCTCTTAATAACATGCCGACTCACCCTCAAAAGCTGGGGCTGGTTGCGCGTGCACACAATAAGCAGGCGAATTTAATTCCCGCAATCCAACCCTCTGTCCCAATTCTATGAATACGCTTAGCCCGGTGCGCGCGGAGACCCGTGTGCAGGCATGTGGGTGTGCGTGTGCGTATGCGTGAGCTTTAGCTTCGGCTTGAGCGTCTCCTAACCCTGTATTTCGAACTGCTCCACCACCATACGCACTCTCTCACTATCTCTCCCTTTCTCTCGACGGAAGGATATACCCTTATTCGCCATGTGGCACCTCGCTTCTATTTGCGTAGGCGCGGAGATACATTGCGTTTATCCCCAGTCACGCCCGACCCAAGTCGAGTTCTTCCCTCTACCCTCTCCCCCCGGCCCCAGCAGCCTCTTCCACCCCCCAAGACCCCCCCCCGTTTGAAACTCCGACCTAAAACTCCCCGGCACACCGACCAAGGGAAGGAATGTGTGTGCTTGCTGATATAATTTTACACTGCCTCTTACCGGAGGCCTCTAACGTTCCTTGGTACGTTCAAGGGGGACTTCGGAACGGGTTAAGTATAAGCGTCGACGTTCTCCTCCTCACATTTGTGCCTCCGAAGTTTCTCGCACAAGGCTCAATCCCAGACCTGTGTACAACGCGATGACGTTACAAGGAGGACCTTGAAGAACAATTAGCGCAACAGCTCCGACCACCTACAATTTGACTGTGGGTAAAAGTTAGCGGAGTGCAAAATCGTAATTACTTAATGCAAAGTTATGGGGATTATAGGTATACGTATATGAGATACGCAGGGGATCATAGTGAAGAATATTTTTCAACACATTCGTACGATAAGTTGGGTATACAATGAATACCCACTGCTACTTTTTACACGCAGTTGATAATTTAATGTGCTCTTTGCAACGGTTCAGAAACGCAGGTATACACACGTAATATATAGATATAGAGTGGCAACGTAATTCCTCGTAAACCACGACCGGTGAAAAGTGGTTTAAACTTTCGTTGACTCAATTTCCAACAAACGTAGCAGTTTCATAGAGCCACTTTCCACCATCCGCTATTCCCTTGTATTTTTGTTTAGTTTCGTTTTTCGTTTCGTTTTTTTTTTTTTTTTTTTATTCTCGTTTTTTTATTTCCTCTTTTTCATCCCTTTTTTCTCTTTTTTTTTTGTAAACTATTCTGCGCGCACTCGACCGAGCACGATCGTACGAGCCCGAGTCAGGACTTTGTACGACCTTACATCTGCCTACAAATAGCAGCGTCGACCCCTTGTTATCTCCCGTCATTTGACCCGCGCCCATCGCGAGCTTTTTCCCTTTCCCTATTCGTTTTTATTTTTTTTTTTTTCATTTTTTTATTTTATTTTTTTCATTCTCGCCCTTGATCGCGACCCGGAGTCAGTGAAGGCAGTGCGAAGGGTGCTTAAGATCTTCGCTCGGTTGATTTTGTAAAAGAGCAAAACGCATGACGAAGTGACGCACGTGTTGCATATACCGCTTTGTTAAACGAGCGTTGTAAACGAGTTATTCAATCGTCGCAGTGTTAATCGGTATAGAAAACACGGATCACGGTATGAGAAATTGGGAAGGGACGGTGGAGGGAATGTGGTATATGTATAGGTATACTATATAGAGAGGATAAAGTTTTTCTTTATAAACGCGATAACAGTACCTACCTATATACTCGTACTCTGCGTCAATAAGTTCCTTTTTAAAACGTATTCCCATAAACCGAGAAAGCGGACAAGATGCTCTACGGATATACGTCTGGCGGCACTGTTGCCAGAACGCGTATTTGAATGTCCTCTAACAGCCGATATATAGCAATAACTCAATTCCTACCGTATATAAACTCGAATCGAGATGCTTCTGCCAGTTGGATGGGAAATGAAAAAATAAAAATAAAAACATTGGGAAAAAGTTTAGAGGGAAGATAAACAAGCTTTAGGGAACCCGGATCCGTAGACGTGTGTATATATGTATATACATCTACACATACATACATTACCTTCATTTTCGTAATTATTCATTCATTCATATCTATATTCATATATTTATTTACTGTGGTATATATAGGTAGGTATAGTATATTATATCACAAAAGAAAAACATGATTCTAAATGTAAAAAATATGAAATAACAGTAGAATTAACAACGTAAAATGAGACGCAGCAAATTCAATCTCTGTTCGTGAAAAAAAAAAAAAAAAAAAAAAAACTTTTTATACCAAAGTATTACGGTACGCACACATTGCCCTGTTGAGCCAACTGTGAAATAACACGGCTTTCGCGAAAGGATCATGTAGAATTTTTGTCGTATTTAAAATGTACATAGGTATATACATATGTGATAAAAAATAATTCGTTATTGGTTATTGAAGTATACATGGAAACTCGTAACGATTAAGCGGTGAATGAACAAGAAAAAAGGAAATGAAAAAGAAAAAAAAAAAGGAAGTAAGAAAACAAAAAAGATGAAAAAACATAAATGAACATCAGTCCGTAGTATACGTAATCCGGTGCGGATGCACCCTTCTATGATCTCTATCTCTCTCTCTTTCTCTTTCTCTTTCTCTGGCATCGCGGGCACCGCACCCCCCGCCGTAGGTACTCATTCATTTAATTTCAGTCACTCCCGGCAGGCGCACCCCTGTCGGACGACCGACAAAAAATAATTAGTGAAGCCTTACACCGCGCTCCCGCGTCTCTGCTCTCTCCCTCTATTCTCTCCCTCGATTCCAACCCCCAACCCCCAACCCATACCAAACTCTCGCTACCTCTCTCTCTCCCTTTTACTCTCACCCTCGAAAACCCCGGGTTGCTTCAACCCCACGGGGGCTGGGTAGGTGCCTCGCGCTCGAATTCTCTCTCTCCCCCAACCCCAACCCCACATTCACGTTCACGTTCGCGTTCACGTTCCACCTCTCCAGAACGCTGCCTCACCCGTTGCCCCCGTTACACCCCGTCGCCCCCGTAACTCCACCGAGCCATTCGCCCACCCACGAAAACCGTGGCTCAGTCAGCCACCCCAAACCACCCGAACACCCAGCTCACCCACTCGGACGGCCTCGGGCAGGATGATTCAGGCGCCAGCGGGGCGCACCCACCTACGAGGTTGGACGGGGTTAGAGGGTTCGGGGGTTGGGATATTCGCGAGGGCGCTTTCTCCGTTAAGGTATTGGTACGTGGGGGTCTCACGCACACCTAGATCCTAACCCACGCGGTCGTACAGGCATACAAGTTCGTGGGGAACTCGGCGCCCAAGGACGGGGCTGTTACCGGGATGTCCCAGAAGTAGGTATAGAACTAGGGTATAGGGTAGGGGATATCGAGGACTTATGCGACACCCGCAAACGCGTAACGCGAAACGCGAAACGCGCAATACTGTCTCGTTTTTTATTTATTTGTCTTTTTTCTTTTTCTTTTTTTTTTTGTTTTGCACATCGCTAATTAGCCGTACAGACAAATAGCGCAGCGGTACCGCGTAGGTAGGTACTATATTCCGCACTACGGTTCAATTCACCGGTTTGCATCGCAGCTACTATGTTAAAATCATGTGAATATCCATTTTCAGATATAACACCGATGTTTGTCTCTACTTCTGTTATACTGCGGACGTGGACGGATTTAGAGATAAACTAATGAAATTTACGCGATAATTTCAACGTATAGATAAAACGGAGCGGCGAGCTTTGTTACAATCCCTGGCGCATCCATCACAGACGAATTTTAGCTTCGGTAACATTGTTTAACGCTAAGTTAAGACGAACACAGGGTAGGCGAACGAGCGTTAGGGGGCTTCCATTCTCAAATATGGTTTCCTGGCGCGGGCTTGGGATCCTCGGCGCGGCGTCGAGTCGTCGTTATCGGTTCCCTTTTCAGATCACAAACTCGCTACGTCTCAGAACCACCACCACACCAAACTCCTGAAATGGCTCGCTTAACCCAATGGCGTAGCTTTTCCAAGTCTTCGAGTACCGTACTACATTTTCTTGCTGAAAAATAAAATACTTTTACACGCATGAAATTAGTTCAAGTATGTAAAAACAATGGATACAAGTATCCGAGACATGGGTGATTTTATTCAAAGCTAAATATTCCGTAACCGAATGAATAAATCCGATTTCTCGTCTCCGTATTTTTTATCGAGGAAACCAATCGGCGGAGACCCGTTATCGCGGAGTCACCATCACCGAGGAACCGAGAGAGGTCAAAGCTGCAGTAGCTGCTGAAGAATCTTTTTCAAATTAGTTTAAAGGCGTAGCTATAATGCGGGTTGTATCCAAGTAATTAGCATTAAATACCCGGAATCTGTTATTTCAGTGAAGCAGCTCTACCATTGAAAAAGAAAGGAGCCTTTTTCGAGGCAATAATAAAGATGCAGATTCTGACGGCTGAATTTGGAGAAGGTAAACGAGCCCCGTGAGACGCAAGAAGATCAGCTACCAGTCGCCCATCAATACTGCGTCGTTACGTAGATTCAGGGCATTTTCTACCCGGAGATGGACGGCTGTAAAACGCGTGTAATAACTTAGCCTGAAACTGATCGTCGGTGTAGATATGTATTTTGTTTATAACAAAAAAGTATCGATGTATCGTATAAACGTTTTCGAATAAATCCTCAATAGAATATACAATCAAGCGAACGAATCCTCGCTGAAGGATGAAAATTCTCGCTGTATTTACATAAGCAATAACCAAGATATTGCTTCGGATACTATCGCGTGGACCTTACTACTCGAACTTGCAATTAGTTTATATATTAAAACGTTGAGGAGAGCTTTGGTGAGTTTTCTCTATTCCATAGTCAATAATTTACAATAATTCTTAATCGCTGCTAAGATTTGATTCGATTTATACATTTTAATGAAGAATTTTATTCCTACGAATAATTGATATTTTAGCCACAGTTTATCAAAACGCACGACAACTCTGATTCTTCCCGGGCCTAGTTTTGAGCAGGCTTTTATATTGCTGGTCAGAAATCGAGGTTTGGAATTAACAATAAGAAATCCTGAGTCTGTGCAACAACGCAGCACTAAACAACGTCGCTCAGGTATAGAAGTTGTTTATTATCGAACGTTCCGTAGAAATCGAGGTCCAGCCCAGTTATTTTTTCAACTCAAGTAAAATAAACGAGAAATGTAGCTTTAGAAACTCTGTAAAAACGCCGCTTTCGAGCTTTTCGCGTCTCTTAATGTTCATTGCAAGATATTTTGCTTGTTGTTTTTGAGTTGCTATATAGGGGAAAAAAATATGAGAAATGCAACTTTGCTTCGTGGCCAATAAAAGAAAAAAAAAAACGAATTTAATCTCGTGCCAATCTTTGGATAAGAAGAATCGCTGAAAGATGATCAATATACGTATAGCTATCTGTGCCAATTTGCATGTTCATGGACTTATACAGTGGAGCCGAGAATGGGCAGATGTCAGAGTGCCAAAAATCGAAGGGTACATGTATACATCGGTGGAATTAAAGCGTAACGTTTATGAGAAGGAAAATAAAACTAAAAAAATGCTCACCATACCTACGTGGCCGGGACCCTCCCCAAACCTTCCGCGAGCAATTCATCCCTTCGTTATTTGGGAATTAGTAACCCTATTTTGTTCACAGTTTCCCTGTTTCTCTCTGACCCACTCGAGCCGTGCATATCCATCTCTCTTCGCCACCCCCGTCTTTATTCGACCTCCGTCTCTTTTCATGTTTTTCTGCCGAGAGAGGAGAGGAGAGAAGATGAGAGTAGAACCATCCCCACGGCACGAGCACTCGTAGCCACCATAAATATGACGTAATAAAAGAAAAATGCTTTAAAACGCTCAAAATGCTATGGAATTAAACGGCTTTATTGGTCGTAAATATATACCGTGATATATAATAGTATATTTTATACCAAGGCAACGCAACGCGTCTACAGATACTATATACCTGTGTTTACGCTAGAAATAACACGTCTCAAATTCCGCTCCTGTGATTTGCATACTTCTCAATAGCCTTTCTCATTCATCGCCGTATACACGCACACGGCGTATTCATCCCTACGTCCTGCACCTTATTCACACGTATATACATATGTGTGTATATATAAACATATCCCATGCTCTTGCTCTTGCTCGAGGAATCTACCGCACGTAATTTACTCTCGCTTCAACCCGCTTCCCAGATCTTTTTGGACTTCTTCACTTTTGTTGTGCTCGGGTTCTTCTTCTTATTATTATTTTGTTAGTTTTTTCTTTTTTCGTTTCATTTTTTTCTATCCTTCTTCCGTCAAAACTGAAACGGCCTAATGCACCCCTTCGCCTCACACTATGATTCTGTTCAATACTGACGAACCACGGTTGCTTATTGCGAAAAGTTGAGTAATGTAGCACCGAAGTTTATTACACGGGATATCGATTCCGGTCAATTGAACTAGCTGCCGATAAAGTTCACGCTTTGATATCCGAGCACCTGATATTATATACGAAGAGACGTTGTCGGAATGATCTCCGTTCCGAGAATCGAGAATTGGTTAATTGATTATCCGATGTTATTAGTCCGTGTAAAAACAACGAGGTTTAATCATGATCGAAAAAATTAAGACATTCGATACCGTACGTCTCGCGAGTGGTAAGTTGAAATTGGATAGAGAAACGCAAACGGTAGTTATTCAGCGGTAACGTTTTTTTTTTTTTTTTTGTTTTTTTTCTATTCAAAAATTAAATGGAACGCAAGAGCGTTCGCACTGGCTGTACTCTCACTCGCCGCATCGCTACACAGCCAGAGCGACACCTTGGCGCCAAACTCACCCTCGGAGACTTCGCAGACTCACCTCCGTCTCCGGCTTTCTCCAAGCTCACCATCCCCCGTCTACCATTCCCCCATCCCTGGCCCCATCCTCATCCTCATTCTCATCCTCATCCCTATCCGCCATCCCCCATTCCAACATCTCCTCCATCCCACACTCCATCTCCAAAGACTGCCACGTAGTCCCACGACCCTCCAGCTATCTCCGAAATCATCCCTTACATTCTGGAGCTAGCGCTATCCTCGAGGGTGGAATGGGCCAAGGCTTGTTGGTATGGGGATGAGGCGGAGAACTAGATATCGCTTGGAGAACAAGAATTCTTCTGGCTTCGTAGGCGGTGGCTAGACCGAAGGAATAAGCTTTTCTTCGCCAGTTGGAGCACAAGAGAGATCGACGAATTTTTTTCTCTATTGTGTGCGGACTAATGTAAGCGGACTCTCCGCGTATGAGCGGAAGAAGAGATAAAAAAAAAGAAAGAAAGAAAGAAAGAAAAAATAGAAGTAGTTACAGGATCAAAAATCCAATCATATGTACATCCTGCAATGCGAAAAGCGTTAGAACGTGTATCTACCAACCTGCCTACCGTGACCACCGTTTCGATGCATAGAACAGATGATACAAATCACAACGAACGTGTCACGCTGTAGTAAAACAAATTTTACCAAAGCAACAGACGGCAGTATTCGTTATGTGGGTGTCCCCATCAATCAATCATTTAACCGGCACAACGTGGCGCGATCACTGGCTTCAAAACGCGAAATTATTTCGGGCAGGTTGTCAGTTTGGCAGCCACAGGGGATCGAAAAATGAGGACAGGAAAATTTTATAGATGAATAAAAAACAGTATGTAGCCGTGCAGTTTTGTCTTTCTTTTTTTTTCTCTCTCACGTTGACCAAAAAACTATAATTGACACGTCTGCAAATATTAATCTATTACATTTTTTTCTTGCAAATTATTATAACACATGGCCGTGTTATACAATAGTTTTTTTTTTTTTTTTTCGCTACTCCTGGAGTATGATGCCAACGTTTTGTGTTCATGATTGGAGAACAGAGAACAGCGCTCAGATTTAACTTAACTATAAATTCCCTAACGAATGATGCACACCGCCTACGAACGAGATGTGTGAGAGGCGGTAGGGGGCAGAGGGCTACCGTGAAAATAGCAAATTGACATTCAATGGACTTGCGACCCTCGCCAACTATTCTCCCGCGTCAAACGGATGCCTCCAGGCGATTGGATGGAGGCGGCTTAATTGGATGGACGATTGAAAGTAGAACCTACATTCAACGCCTAAAGAGGACCACTGATTGACCGACTGCGATTCAGGCTTCTGTATATAAACAAACTGGACGCTCATCGCGGTGCACTAAGTGCAAAACCATCGATATAAGGTACTAATATCGATGTCAAAACTAATCTATTACAACATATGAGTATTTGCTCAAAATCCGGAATGTCAAAAGTGGTGGCAGGTAGCCGATGATTTTGAACCCGAAACCAACAATCGGATCGTGCAGGTTCTTGAAGCTAATGGTCGAAGGTATACCGTTGTCTATAGACGCAAGCTCTAGCCTCCCTCTACCCCACACCCTAAAAAAGTAGGAGGAAACCACGAAAAATCCAAGAAAAACACGCTCCACCGAGGAATCAATAACAACAATGCTGCTGAACCAAGAGCGAAACGGGGCCTCTCTCTGGTCGTGAGGGTGGCACCGGGGTGGGCGGATAGGATAGGTTGGGTGGCAGCCTTATTGGAAGCGTTGGGGACGGGGGCGAGTTTTCCTGAGGGCTGACTAAGGGGCAACGGGTGGAGGTTCAGAGGCAAAGGGAAGAACGGAGAACGGAGGGAGGAAGTAGACGAGCAGAGGACTTTGCGAGGGGGTCGGTTGGACGGACGAGCGAACGAACGAACGAACGAACGAATGAACGAACGAACGTAGGAATAGTCGGGAAAGGTTTGGTTCCCATTGGAACGAGCGTCGAACAACCGGCGTGGAACGAACGGGCGCACGAAAGACGAGAGAGGGTGAAAGAGAATCGGAATGGGTAAAGTGGGGCAGAGTTAGTCCCGGGATTCTAGATACTGAATTCTGCGTGTCGGATTAGAGTTCGGATCGTCAGGTCCATTTGACGATTTGTAAGGAACCATACCAAAGACCGGAAACATACGTACCGCGGTTGAATGCGTTCCCTCACCCCCCTCCGCCCCCGCGATCCTGGATTTTGTCATCGGGGTTTCGAATATCCGTGAATTCAGTTTCTCTCACAGACCGCCAATTACTTTGTCTTTACTTTTATGACATAAACGAGTATGCGGTGGTCTCTGACTGATCGTTACATTTAAAGAAGAAAATGGAAAAAAAATTTCATCAAACTAGCTTTCTTATAGAACTTTTTTTTTCTTTATTTTTTTTTTTTTTTTTGACGCTCAAACGCCTTAAACAACTCGACCGTTCCACGAAGGCAATAGGTCACCGATTGACTCCGTAGTTCCTTTTTTTTCACTTTTATGCTACTTTTCATCTTTTGAAAATATAAATCTTTTTTCAATCTTTAAACAATTCTAAAGATTTCTCTGTACCATCGACGTACCTAAATACTGTACCCATAAATTTTTTGTAGTTTTATATTATTTTTTTTTTCTCTTTCATATTCTTCATCAAATCAACATAGAGCAATGCCGTTTTCCCTTTCTGATAGAACAAGGGAAAGCTGAACGGTAGCCGAAGGATTAGGGACAGGTATAATGCACATACCTACATAGATAGGTAGCTGAAATATCCAGCCAAATAATTTCATGTAGTAGTATTTAAATTTGATGTATTTTTCATTTTGACCGTGTGCATTTTAAATACAATCATAATAAGAATAATAATAATAATAATAATAAGAATAAGAATAATAATAATAATGATAATAATGATAATAATAGTAATAATAATAGTAATAATAATAATAATGATAATGATAATAGTAATAATAACGTATCTACTATATAACTTTAGAAATGTATACCGCTACCTATGTTACAACAATATTATTTACAAAATTGAAAGTTCTGTGCTTTGCATAGTGTCAATATTTATAATTAAAGATATTTTACAAGTTTAACGTTTAACGTTTTTTTTTTCTTTTTTTTTGTTTCTTTCAAAATCTAAACTCTCTAACACATATCGCGTGTGAACTTTATATTACTATACATTGGAATTTTTAATCTATATCGCTATATATGCTATAGTTAAGAATTATTATTAATTAAGGCTCGTATTATATTTTACATTATATACATACCTAGTATATGTATAGATAAGCTACTTCCTCTAGCGAGAAGACACGACGAGAATATTTTATATAATAAGTATAAATAATTAATTTTGCGCTGTTTTTTTTTTATTCATTAATTTTTTGTGTTTTTTGTATTTGTTTTTTGTTGTTTTTTTTTTTTTTGGATTTTTTTTTTTGTTTTTTTTTTATAAATAATAATTAAGCTTTAAATATAAGATTTTCTGCTATAACACATATATGTAGATAGATATACAATGACATGACGTAGAGACGCGGAATTATTCGAGCTGCGCATTGCTATATCACTAAATTTGTAATAACGAGAATAATTATTATTATTATCAAGAGTCAGAAAACTAGTGTTTACACAAAGATAGATATCGATTAAAATTGTTTAATAAGAACGAAGTAAAATCAAAAAAAAAAATTGAACCTCCATTTTTTTTTCCCATCTATTATCTCTATGTATAATAATTAGGTAATAAATGCCGCGATCATGGGTTATTATTATATAATAATTATTTTTCAAACTAACTAAATCTCGAATTTTCTATGGATATACATACTAGACACATGTATATTATATATATACTGTACGGTGATCGGAGTGAAAATTTGAATTCAAAGTGTCAGCTATGTGTATACAGGTATTAGATATTATTTAACAATGTCAAGAAACTCGGTTAACGCGTGATCAGAGGTGTGATTGTTAAGAAAAAAAAAAAAAATTTCTCACCTCCATCCCTTACGTCCATCTCCATCTCAATTCTCCATTCTCCTCGTTAAACCATCTGCGTCATAATATTCTGAATGTAAACTCAGGAATGATTATGGCTTATGATAGCAGGAATTGAAATCCCTGGATGATGTAGCATCAACGAAGCCTGAGGTAGCACCAACGAGGATGGAACCACAGCGGGTCTAAGTCGTTCGGTAAGAGCGAGCATCACTTGACAGTGAAGATGCTGAATAGTGGCCAGCAGGTTGAGATTAGTATCAATCAACCCCGCGGCAGGTGAGAATCTCTCTCTTTCAAGAGACTCTGTATCGATGGTATTTACGACCTGAACTTCGAAGCGTGGTGGTACTTCGGCCACCTTTGAGGCCTTCGTCTTCTCGGCTAGCACCCTTTGCTGATGTTTCAAGTACGTCGTGGTAATGGGGAGGCTGTAGTCGATGGGGGTGTCTTTCGGGTCGATACTCGGACTCCAAGGTCGTGCCAAGGGCGTCGAGGGTTGTGGGGATGGGGTGCGTCCTTCTGGAAGCATTCTCCGCCTCTTCGAGGACGCGGAACTTCTGGAACTCGCTCGATCGGATTCAGGAGTTCGACGAGACTCGTTCAAGGTGTCAGTAGTCGTCGATGTCGTGGCGGTCGCTGTCGTCGTACTCGTCGTCGTCGTCGTAGTCGTAGTCGAGAAGCCGACTGCCGTAGCTGGCGGGTCCTTCTTCAAAAGATTTGTGATGCTGAGCGGATTGTACTTCTCTTCTCTTTCCTTCAGGCTCGTTGCGGTGGTTATCTCCGGCTCCGTCTTTTCCGCAGTGGTCTTTTGGTGCTTCGGATGTCTGTAATTGAATAAACTTTTGCTTTCCGGGGCGTGGCTCGCTTCCCTGGGTCTTTGGCTGGTCTGGACCGGCGACGCTGATAGGGCGGTGGCAGGCGTCGGACTCGGTGGCGTCGCGGACGTCGCCAAGGGCGTCTGAGACTGGGCGGAGAGATTTGTCGGGCTAGGCGTCCTCGGGCGTCTTTGGCACTCGGTACAACCGAGAAGAAATCTGGTCACAGCTTCCCTAGGAAGAAATGCGTACGTCTCGGTGATCTGCAACACCAGAAAAAGAAACAAAAAAAACAATGTAAAAATAGTCTAAAACAATATGAAAAAAGCTCGTAAAGCTCTTCTTCCTACACTACAACTTGAACAAACACCGCGTCAACCGTCTGATTGCAAGAGAAGATCGACCCGCTCGTAGCTAGGTATACCTATGTATACATGCGGAAGGATCTTTGATCGCGTTCCTAAAATGTCTTAGCCTGCACGTATACGTGAGTCCATAAGACGCTAGAAAAATGACTTTGATGTCTTTGCGCCCAGGTATTTTACCCCGGGGGCAGAGAAACACACGTTCTTTCCAGTTTAATAGAAAACATTTTAGTGCTATACACCGCGCGCGGTTCCCTAACAAACGCATAACTTAATCAGACCTCGCGAAAAGAGATGGAACGCCAAGGTGAGGTCTAACAACGTTCACATTTACATCGACGTACGTACGTCACTCACACATTTACAAACTAGTTATCTGCGTCAATGCGGTGTAATGTGATAATAGATTTAGTTAAGACTCGTCTGCTGAACAGAGACGGACCGGTCGTTGCCCAGACTGTAGAAACGAGATAGTATTCAGAAATTGTGTGCCTCCGGTACACGGCGTACCATACGTTATAGTTCTATAGTGTAGAGTGTACGTATACACCATTGTAAGGCTCTAAATTCTACAAACGACTAATGACAACAGAATTTGAGGACAAAAATCAAAGGTCTGAGGTTCCCAGTCGCGATAATATCTCCTTCCGGTATCGCTGCCACAAAAATGAACAAACCACGGCGCTGGGGTAGGTATATGTGTACATAAGGAACTGGTCATAAATCCTTATAGAATATGTAAGCTTTGGAGGAATCCAAGTTTATTTGCTATAGATAAATCTCTGAGAACTCAAGTCGACGCGACTGTTGAGACAAGTTTGAGTATCTGTGAATCTATAGGAACCGGTTCATTTGACATATGTGTAACTAAATGTGAGTTTCCCTTTCCCCATTGCAAACGTACAGCGGTGGCGACGTTGTGCGAACCGATGACGAAAAAGTTTTCACTGATAGGTGGAACTTGTCCTGTCGCACCTGATAATTGTGTGCAAGCGCGGTGTGAGCGTAGCTTTGATTCTATGAATCGTGTTCGACGAGAGTAAGTCTAGTCAAGCAAGAGGTAGATAACGACAAGTTCAACGTCCAAGTTCAGGAGCTAGTCGTCTCTCAGGAATTCAGAATAGAGAATCGAAAATTTAGAATCGAGAATCGAGAATTGAGAATTGAGAATTGCGTTTACGTCGAGAATGAAGAGTCCCGTGTGAGGGGGAGCTCGAGGCAAAATAGTTTCACAGGTTCGTTGAAGTGTGCGAGTATAAGCGGGCAATGCAACAAGTGTCCTTAGGTTTTGAATCACAAGCAGATCGCGGCCCGCGCGAGTAAGAGAGAAAGAGGAGGAATGAGAGAGCGAGCGAACGAGCGAACGAAAGAGAGAGATGAATATAGATAGACAGAATGAGAGAGAACATATTAGAGGGCGTAAAAGAGATAGATAGATAGATAGAGAGAGACGGAGATGGAGATGGAGAGGTACGAGTAAAGAGAGAGAAGTTCGAGACTGAGACGAGAATGTCCTGGACGAGGGAACGAGAGAGATGAAATGTTTGCGTGAATCTATAACCGCGATATAACTTCCGTAAAACGAGAAATACATCCTCGCGTCGCCCGCTATCGGCTCTTGAAGGACTGTTCAATGCATGAATGGCTTCATACTGCATCGTCGATACTCCGGCTTGGGCTGGAGTACATACATACCTACATAGATATACTTATAGGTATATATAAATATATCCGTATAACGTCTACGGTTCGAGTTGCAGCAACTACTGTATGTATATACGTATATATAAAATAAACTTCGCGAGTAGGTATATGAACGAGGATTGTAGGTACGAGTTTCGAAACAGAACTTGACTCGAATGTGAAGTAAACAAAAGCTATCCGTATCGCATATTCATATATCTATACGCCAACGCTGGGACCAGTCAAATTATAGAAAAAGAGAAGGGGAGAGAGAGAGGGGGGGGGGAACAAAAACTGGAAAGAACGATATTTTCTACCTCGTATAAGATATATCTAAAGCTGTATACAATATAGTCGCGATACTATTGCAATCGTATTTTCGTCGGAGGCAAAACTCACCGTCCGGTACGTGCGCTTTTGGCCAGCATGTTTTCCAGGACGACCCTCCAGGTCGACGTGCACTGCATGAATGATGTCAAAGAAATTCTCGACGATTGCGACCTTCTTGTAAACTCGTCCAGGGGGTATCGTACCTTCGGCGCCGTTCAAGGCCTGAAAACATGCAAAATTCATACTTTTTTTTATATTCATATACTATCTCCAAGATCAAGTTCTATGTTTTATTTTATCTCATATTCTTCTCCTCTTCTTTCTTATTCTTGTTATTTCACTCGTGGAATTATGATAAAACAAAGAAATACACCAAGAGTAGCACATTCTGTGTATAAACCAGTTTAAACGTTTACGAAAGATGAAATAGAGAGAAAAAAATTTTCCCGGTCAAATTTTAAACTCTTAACATCGGAGTTGTTACAATGGTCAACAATGCCTCAACAACTACACAGTCTATCACCGTAGTGACATCTCACGGCTCCCTCGCGAACCCTGTATCAAGAGCTAGCTCTCTCGAAAAGCTTTCTCTAAAGTAGCGCCACGGCGAAAAGCTCCGGTACTAAACTAAGGGTTGGGATTCCTGTTGTACCGACGAGGCATTGAATACCGTCTGCCACCAGCCAACGTCCGTTGACCAGTTGAGAATGTTATTTTCCGAGCGTTCGAGAGACATCCCGTACAACGTCAGTAACGTAGGAATCTTTCGACGCCTGAAAAGGGCGTCGATCATGCAACTTTCATGTTTTTTTTCTTGCTTTTTGATTTTTGTCTCTTGTTTTTTCTTCTTTTTTACATTTTCTCTAATCTTGAGCCCACTGATTTCTCGCATAATGTTCTAAAGAATGACGACAATGTGACTGCGAAAGATGAAAGCTACGTGATCGACCACTAAGAGCTTTCTTTCTTCTCTCTTCTTTTGTCAACTAATTCCTTTGCTTATTACTGCGCATAATTTTACTCTGATGTTAAGTAAACTAAGTATACATATACAACAAGTAGGATTCATATCTTCATGCCTTTATTAACTAATGAAGAATTTTTTCGATTCGTTTCAATTCGCGGTTTATAAAGCCACGTCCAATCTCGAGCAATCGACGTACTCCTGCAGCACATCCATATATCGTCAATATCTTATTTGGTTGAGAAATTGAACGAAGCAAATAATGGCGTGACGTAGATGGCTTGAGAATAACCCATCGTGCATTCAACTGTCCATAACGGTTGGGGTAACAGGAAGGCACATAAGAAAACAACAAAAAAAAATCAATTCGGAATCGAAATCCATTTTCCCCTTGCTGTTACCTCGCCCCGCAATAAATGATACGTAAATTTTCATACTCTGTCTAAAGCGTTGCGTAAGAACAGACAGTCGTCTCTCACGCGTATTATATATAAATTCTGCTCGTATAACATACGACGTGAAGACACTGCACGTATACCTCGAAACGGCACGTGTAAAGGTACAGGTACGGGTACGGGTACGGGTACGGGTACAGGTAGACGGCCTAGGCTAGATACTGCCGCTACCGTTGCACAAAATCAGAGGTAAATTGTTCGGAACAACTTCGCAACTCGAAGTAAGTTTACTGCGCCTGCGCGTATATATTGTATTTCAGTAAAACACCTGTTGAAGGGTGAAGTTAAACTCGTGGAGTTCGCGGTTCGGTTAAGGGGTTGTGGTCAGGCCGGCCGACAAAGCTGCCGTCTGGAGTGGAGATCGCGGTCGCCATCTAACGGGGGGTATCCCCCGACAGGAGGGCGACCGTATTACGCAATGAGTGAAGGCTACTCTTTACGGTCGAAGCACATGGCGCAACTAAATAACTACTACGGTTATAAAGGAATTCTGCAGTTTTACACTGGGAAAATTGATCGATTCGTCCTCGACTCTCGCATCTAGTTTTTTTATTTTTTTCTAATTTTTTTTCGCCATCGTACTCCGCGTTACGCGTTACGTAGGCGTACCTATACACATCGGCGTTAAATTCGACGAATTCTAGGTGTATACGTAGAGGACCGTGATTATTCACGGTCGAACGCGTGGGCGTGTGTTTAGTATCCTGTCGTTGTCGTCTCCTTGCGATATGTACGTCACGCCACGCGTATATCAGGGTGTAACAAGCGTGCGGTGGCGTCGTTCGGGTCACGTGAAAACCAAGCCCAGTCTCCGTCGGCGCCGCCACCGCCTTCTACGGGGTCACCCGGACAAAGTGGGAGACCCAGACGTTATTCGGACGCAGATATATTATACCTATATACGAGGCGAGGCAGACGCGCGGGCCTAGCTACGCGACGCCTTGGGAATGCTTGCGTCACTACGTCCGGGACACGTAGTGAAAATTTCATTTACAATTTAATATTTCGCGAGTTTTAAAGCAGACGAAATTATTCAACCGTCATCGTTATCCGTCTATTCTGTACATTTCTGTCTTTCTTTTTTTTTGTTGTTGTTTCTTTCACACTTTTGCCTATTACGAATTTCAATACGCTTTTTCACCAACACCCGTTACATGCAAGGCTTCGTTCGCGCGACCTCTCGTCGGCAAACGGGCCGTCAAAGCCGCGCGCCGCGGTGGGAAGTGAAACGGGGGCGTCGCGGTGGGGAACGACGAGAAGGGAGAGGCGTCGGCCTTTCCGCGGAGGTGTCCCCGAATGCCTCGACGTCGTAACGGGTGGGATAAAATGCCCGTATTTGACGTAGCTGAACTTGTGACAAGCCGCTGAGAAAAACGGTATAATAAAAACATAACCGACGATGTTTATAGCCCAAACTTTCTTCCCAGTATCTCGCTAATTCCGCGTTTTAACAGCGCAGCTTTCGATAGAAAGAGGTATCGCAGAAACGAATCTTTCTCGATGTCATCGATCGCGATTAAACGACTCTGATATCGAGACAAAAAAAAAGAAGACTTCTAGATCCGCTGCGTACGGGGGGGAGGGGGGAATAGGCGCACCCAGCCCAGTTGATCGATGATACGACTGTAGGAAACCGCGTCCTATTAACCATCGGAGAGAGGCAAACATCTGCAGTTTAAACAAACGAAAACACTCGTGTATAAGTCGCGAGCGTCTTTAGGGGCAGCCAGACGCAGCTGTCCGCAAAGCTATACCGAGAATTCTCCGTCCTGCCTCTCTCTGCGGCACAAGATTACGTCGACAAGAGTTCCTCGTCTAAACAACGGGACGCGGATGCCTCTCACGCGGTACATCCTGTCTATCTCGTACGTCTATATACAGTTGACTAAAATCTCAACCGCGATACTCAAAACAAGCCTGACAAATACTTACGATCTTGTTTATCGAAAAGCTAATAACGATTCTTGATTCCATGTCAAATTTCCTAGCAAAATAACGAGAAAAAAAAACTATACTCGCAGCCGCCGATATGACTGTTCAATTTTTTCACGTTTCGTCGGTAATTCTCTTCGGCCAGTGCCCGGTGCGGGTGTAACTTCGGTTTGCCGGGACCAAACGGACCCAGACACAGGCCACCCAGTAGCCATTTAGATAAACGACCGGCCTCCGTTGAGTGCTGCGGGATACCAGCTCGGGACTGGAGAGTGAGGAAGAACTGAGGTCGAGGGGTTTTTTGGGGGGGTTAGAGAGAGAGAGAGAGAGAGAGGACAGATCGAGAGTGAGAGAGCGAGAGATAAAGAGCGTGTTTGGTCTTTAGCGACGGAACAAAGAGGCTTACGACTTAGGAACGGATCATCCCCGGAGGATCGATTTGTTTAGACTTTCCTGGAGCATATTGGTTTAGGTCGGCACCTAACATTCATTGATTCTTCTTGGTCTTCTTGGTGCTGACCACGGCCGTCCAAGGCTGCGAATTAAACTTACTAACTCAAGAGACTATGGTTTTACGGCAGCTTTTACACGGAGATGAAATCCTCAGAGTGCAGCCCACACTCGGGCTCAAAACCTACTATAGTTAGTTTCTTCGATTCGACCTCGATTGATCAAGTTACCGGCGTGAGATTCCAATGTTTATTATTTAATCCGCGCTTGACCGTTGCGAGAGCTGTCGATAGACGATAATGCGTTTCTGTTTTTACAAAGCTAACAAATTGAGGCTTCGAATGGTCGATAAAATCGCTGAACGAATGACCATGTGTCTTGTTTGATTCCGTGGCTTTACTCGGCTCCTAATAGACCCTAAATTAAAGTTTGATGACGGGTCTGAACTGTCGATGCAGACCACGAGAGGTAACCAAGCGCTACGTTCTCCTTGTAAATGGTTGAGAGGTATCGTGGCCATCTATGTTCCGCGCACGGATGGTACCTGCAATCTACATGCCAAGGATATATCCTTGGGGGCAGAACCCAGTCCTGAGTGATGCGCCGCGGACAAACGCGAGGGCCGACGTCCGGGCCCAAACTGAATAAATTATTAAAGCCCCGCGTCTCGGCGCTTGGCGCTCGGTGTCCCCCACGTTCCCGTCTTGTTCTTCTTATTCTTGTTCTCCTCCTCTTTCACCTTCTCCTCCTCCTTTTTCTTTCCCGTGGCCGAGCTGCCGCAGAAAGATTCATATCTGACTCGGCTAGAGTCCTGGACGGGCGGGATGGGCTCGCCGTGCGCCCGTACGGGACCCTCATGGCCTGCGGCGGTGGACCGAACCGGGCTGGCCGGGACCGGGACGGCGTCGAAAGACAATACTTGTACCGGCGTCATTACGCCTTTGACAAGACTTCGGCATCCGCCTCGTAGGCGGCGGCCCCGAACGCCTACGGTAGTGAGGCAGACTAAGACGAAGATAAAGACGGAACGAGGAGAAAGAGAAAGAGAGAGAGAGAGAAAGAGAATCTTCTCAAGAGATTCCACGCACGGCACGGTACGCGGAGAAGAGAAGAGAAGAGAAGAGATGAGATGAGAAGAGAAGAGAACGAGAGGGAGGACACCGAGCCGCTGCCAAGCCTCGTTGCCTTTGCACGGAAGGCAGCTGGCAGCCGACTCCATATAGATATATAGGTGGTATCGCACCACGAGAGCAAAAGAGAGAGAAAGAAAAACAAGAGTCCCGTCGTGATCGCGGGAGGTTGAAAAGACCCAACCGTGATCAGCAACTGCAACTGTGGATCTGAAAAGTGGGGAGCTGGTCTCCTGTCTAACCCCGCGCAACCACATTTTACACACACTTCGGACTTCGTGATACGAAATCAAGGCCCATTACGAGCGTAAAAAATTTGTCTAAAAATCTAATCGTCTAAGAATCTGGAAGAAACAAAAAAACAGGAAGCAACTATACTTTTAGTTTAGAATAAGATGGAAAACTTCAACAATCAGGAACTCTCCTACATCGCCGTGCACCCGTAAAAATAAATTTCTGTTACGCATCAGCTCGCGTTTCGCGGAGTTCCATTCAGTGACCCACGGTCATCGCGGTCGAGTAGTTTACGTGGTCGTTATATGGCGCGTCAGATTTCTGTTTGCACGGACGCGTCACGCAATGCTAGGAATCGCTTCGATTTCATTACTCACCATTGCCCGCGCTGAGCATAGTCCATACTTGTGCTATACGAAATCGCAGCATTTCATCTTTTCAACGGCGACATACTCAATAACTATGCCATTACCGCATCACGTATATCCATCTTTCACACTCCGTACATGGAGCTGAACTAGGTATCCTGTGAGACTACACCGAGTCAAGGTGAGGCTCTATCTTCCGCGTGTCGCACTGGTTCGGTTCACCGAATCGAGGGCCGGGCCCCATCGATTCAAAGTAGACTCGCCATTAGCGTCAGTATTCAACCGCATTTGTCGCACGCCCATATGGTATACGGGCTAAAAATATACAACTACAATACCTACGTAGAATAATACGTGATTCCCGGGGTCCCGTTTAGCTCAAACCATGCATAGAAGTAGTAAATATGGTTAGTAGGTGTAGAGCCCATTGGGATACGGGGGGAAGGAAGGAGGGTTTCCATTGATCCCAGAGGTCACCGAGGGCCCGAGGACAATGGAATGCCGCCCGTTGTTCGTCTCTCATCGAGCCACCGTTGCACGTGGCTGTCCCGAACGAGGATTTCCCCGCGGGTATATATCGGATCGATTGAAAACGGGGATACGAGAGAAAAGGACGTGAGAAATAGGGGAAATAGTAAGGGAGGCGTGAACCGCAGGGCGGTAAGTCCGCGATTTTCGGGTCTCTCTGGGTGGCCTCGCGTGTCGAGTGGCGATCAAAAAGAAACGCCGACTAGGTACAACGGCCCTATGCCCGATATGCTCCGCTATCTCGGCTCGGTGTGAATTTATTTATTTATTTTCATTCTTTTTTCCTCTCTTTCTCTTTCTCTCTTTTTATTATTTACTCGTTTTGACATTGTTACTCGTCACCGTTATCTCCGTGTGTCGCCTCGCCGTGATTCCGGCACGTATGTGTACGAGCAGCACCCTATCATTGTTATTATTAGCCGAGTATACACTGTACACCGCATGGTCGTTGTCGGCGACAGCGGCGGCAGTAGAGCGCCGCTCCTGCAGTCAGAATAGTGTGATTCTCGGTCTGTATAAAGGCGTCGAAAGGCGCGCATGCCTTTTAGATCTAAAAACGGAGGCGGACCTCTAAACTTTCAGACGTAATTGAAGGGTCGCTGCTAGGCTCCCGCGACCGCTGTATACGGCGGGGAGAAACGGCGCGAGGAAGGAGCCTGAAATATAGCCAGCCGCACGGTATACATGCTACGAGTATAGAGAGAGACGAGGCCAGCCAGCCAGCCAAGCCAAACCAAGCCGAGCCAAGCCAAGCCAAGCCAGCCAGTGAGCCAGCCGAGCCGAGGCAAGAGCCACGTTCACCGCAAATCCACAAGTGTAACGGAGGCGGACGTATAAGCGAGTGTTGCGAACCGGTGAGAGAGACAGAGATGGAAATAGCGCGACGTAATGGGCCGTAGGTGCGAGGTTTGCGTGTAATTGGATTCATCCCCTCGCTACACGCTACCTCTATCTTCCTCTTTCGTTCTCTCTCTCTCTCTCTCTTTTACCCCACGGTTTTAGCGTATCTCTCTTTACCGCTGGCTGAGCTCCCCCTCTTTCTCTGCCTGAAAATTAACCCCGTACAAGGGTATAGAGGTATATGCTGCGGTGTTGTGTGCCGCACCGGATTCTGCGAGTTTCGTAATCGCAGCCGATTTCGACGCCGTTGTTGTTTCGTTCCTTCAACGTGTCGATGTATGCACGGCCACGAAATCGACTTAATACAGTTTATCGGTTGATTCACAATTTTTTTTCCTAAACCGGGCAAATGCACTATCCCGAATCATCTACTGAGCGGGCGGAAATTACCAATCAAAGACAGATTTACCGCTATTTCTACGCCCCGCGATGGTGGCGAAGAAAACTCTTATCGACGGTAAATTTAAATTTAAATTTAAATTCGTTTCGACGCGTTGAAAATTTTGAAAAAAGAAAAAAAATATTAACAAAAGGAGAAAGATGATTGAAAAATGAAAGGGTATCGTAACGAAGTATGTATAATTATGTAGCCTGTCGCGAGCCGCATATCAGCGACTCGAAAGCCCGCGAGCAACGGATAATGAAAAATGTTTTATCATCGTCGGTAAAAAAAAAAATATTATACGTGCAAATATTATCCCGATGCAAACGCGTCGCGTTGCGTCGCGGTCGCCGCGATACCAAACACCTTCGAACAATATTCAGGGTCGCAATTCAAGCGCGCTACCCGAATACGAAAATATAATTCGCAAATAAAGTAATAAGTGGTCGGCGCACCGTGCGGCACGTAGGCACGATCAACTCGCTGTTTATACTTATACTACACATCGCACCGCAGGCTCCGAGAAAGACAGAATAAAATATAACAACGAAAGATGAAGAGAGAGAGAGAGAGAGAGAGAGAGAAAGAGGTTCTGCATATGTGTTCGTACGTATGTGGACGCGTACGTGTGCGGGTGTGTGTGGGAGTGAGACGAAAACGTCGGCGCGACAAAGGTGGGGAGAGGCGAGAGGGTCTCTGTGGTAATTCGACTCATCGATAGCTGGCGGTGGGCCGTATAGGCCACGCGAGGTCTCTCGCTTTGGCGTTGGGTTGCGTTTAGTTGCGTTGCAGCTGTGTCGAACCGATACGAGTGTGTCATTACCACGTACGAAGCCCCGGGACCTATGTTGGCCTCGTGTGAGCGCGGTATATACGTGCGTGGCTCATTAGGCGATCATTCGCGAGGAATATGTACCCCGGTAGCTCGGAGCATGAGTTTAGCTAGCAGCCAGGTTGGTATAGTGTAGCCGGCTGTGGCATGGCGCGGCTTGCTAAACGACCGAACCGAAGCCTGCAGGAACTAGCGCGATCACCACAACACCGCCCCAGTAACGGGCGACCCCGGATACGAAGCAGCTGGCCACAACGCGGCGGGCGGGACGCGGCACCAGGCAGGCACCAGGGCACCTGTGTTTCTACGTCCGAAGCCAGAGAGCACGTGTCTCGGTCGACGAATCGCTTGGGGGCGTCCGACGCTGTCCGCCTGCAGGCTTATCGCTGACAATAAATTTTCTGTTTATACGCGACAACTGTGTGTATATTATATTATGTATATGCATATACACGCATATGTATACTGTATATGCACAGGCGACCTGTCACCGATATAAAAACTATATTTTTTTCTTTCTTTATTTCTCTTTTCGATTACCAATGTCTGCCAATCGAAATTTTTTCACAAAGCTAAATTTACCAATCTTTTGGTTCAGGTATATCACAGGTATATTCTGACGAGTGTCACGCTTCATTGAGTCACGCAAATACTCTCAGGTGTAGTGAAGACAATTATAAAAAATTTTGCGATTTCTTTGGTGTTCGAACGTTACTCAGGAAAGATAATTTTATCGTTGATAAAGAGTTGGCTGTTTGATATGGTGAAAACGTTTATTGAATGATCGATCTTTTTCGCTATATCAAATAATGAAATTGGTAAACCATTTTTTTATCAGTCTTTCGGAACAAAGATTAACCAAAGTATAGCAGAAAGTTGTGTGTTCACGGTTATTCGTAGAATGAAAAAGCAAATCAACGGTTCATCTGGATCCTCACAGCAACAACTTATTTGCTTTAAGTATGAAAAACTCTTATCGTACACATCCCTCTGTCTCAGTTTTAAGGAAATCAATATCACCAGAAAGAATTGATGATTTTTTTAAGTAACTAGAATTTCGGGCTTGACATATAGCCGATTTTTTATAATGTCATAGTATTAACCGCCGCGAGATGATATTCTCCCGCCGTAACAAGGAGGCGGGTTTTGAGTATGAGGGATCGATATTATTCGCCGCTAAATCGAGGAAGTAATTAACTTTTCTTAGAAAAATGGAATGAATTTTTTTTTGGTTTTTTTCTTCCTTTCGTCTTATCACAATTCCTGCCCGTGTATATACGTATCGTACGTACTAGTAATACCCTGTATCCGCAAGCGATTTTGGCACGGATCAATGCGCACCTGAAACATATTGTACGCTCAACGTCTTTACCAGATCAGATGGTTCTGTTATTTATTTATTTATTTTTTTCTTATTTATTCTCTCTCTTTTCTCGCGACACACTATACTATATACTACAAATCGCTCAATTGCTCGGTGCACCTGGGCCCACGGTCTTACTCGGCCCACCGAGAAGCTGTCTCGATTCTCTCTGCCACAAAGAATTGAAAATACGTATACGTATACATATACTGGCAGATAGAGATCATCAGGGCGTGTGCTATCGGACTCATCTCAGCCACCCTCTAACAACCTCGCGCGGGACGATGAACACCGAGAGGAAAAGAGCTAAAGACCAAAAACTGAGTAGAGTAAAAGAGAGAGACGAGCCTCTCCTCTCTCCCTTTTAGAGTTGGGTGCAAGAGGGCGAGCTAGGGGTGACGACGGGGGATGAGGTGGGGGGAGGAGGTCTATTTTTGTCGGTTGGCGGTGGCGGCCGCAGGACAAAAAGCCCCGGTTTTCTCTCTCACGCTTTTCCTCTCTCTCACTTTTTCTCTCGCTCTGTTCTGCTCTGCTCTGCTTCGTAGCTCTTTTTATACGCGCGCCCGCAACACGACGGAGGGCGACGGGTTTACAGGTCGAGGCGAGAGGGGCCCGGAGGCTCTCCCTTGGCGGCAAGATACTAATTGCCCCCGGGCCGGCGAGCCCGGCGCACGCACGCCTCCTCCAGAAAGAGAGGTCTCGGTCGTAGCAAAAGCTCGAGAGATTCGTCGGCGCTCTCGAATACGAATACGAGTACGAAATACGAAGACGATAACTTGAAACTAAAACTAAAACTGAAACTAAACGCCAAACGTGGAAACGGAAGAGGGTTCAGATATATCGAGGTCCGCTTAACGTTGATTGCGAAATTCTGCACATACCTATATACCCCGCAGCATAACTAACTAACTAACCAACTATATAGATATGGTAGAAAAGATAATGAGTAAAAACGAGCGACTGGGAATCTAATTTTCTCGCTGACCTCTGAAGGAAGAAGGGGTGCTTATTTCCCTCGTTTAATCACCCCACAATTTCCTGAGGAGCTAGAATCGACCGAAGTTAAGTTACGAGCAGTTAACCGGGTTTTTTAATTAATGCACGGGAAGCGCGGAATTTGACGCCGTTTCGCTTTTGCGGTGGAATAAAAATTTTGTCACGTATATAAGAACAATTGGCACGGTCTTCATACGTTGGAAGGTTCTTAGCTCGCGGCGATGTTCTCTGTAAGTAATTTTTCTAACTCCGCGTAGAAAACAAAAACAAAAAAAAAACAAAAAAGAGACGCGGGAACAAGTAATACCGCGTCTCTGTCCATAAGAGGGCGAAAACAAAAAGCAAAAAGCAAAAAGAATGAGAATAAGAAAGAAAGAAAGAAAGAAAGAAAGAAGGAAAAAAAAAACCTCTGGTCTCTCTACCAAGACTGATCTACCGCGTAGCCCGCGGTTTCCAAGGCAAAAAGATTAAGAGATTCTCGTACGCCGCGGGAGAGCCCCCTGCTTTTGCGCCACGCCACTTATGCCGCACGGAGGTTTGCACGGCTAAATATCGAAGCTATTCGCTTTGACGAAAAACCACACGATTCTTAAAGTCTACAAGCGTTAACCGGGAACCGGGTGGACCTACTTTCTCTGCCGAACGGAATATATATGAAGTGAGTTTCGCTGACGGCCTGTTCCACCAGCCACCCGTTTAACTTGATTCGAAAATTTCATATAGCCGCGATAACAGGGGGCCAAGGTCGGTGAGAGCGCGGTGCTGAATTTAATCGACTATCTCTAGTTCGTTCGTCGTTATAATATACCAGAGGAATGTTTCTCGAAAGTGATGAAAAACAAGAATTAAGAAATACTAACGATAATTGTCATTATTATCATTATTACATTACGATAACAGAACGACGGTCTGTAAATTGACGTGGTATACGCGTACAATATACAAGTACTCGCGCTTTCCATCTCAATCTATCTCTCTCTCTCTCTCTTTCTTTCTCGCTCTCCCGCTGTTCAGTGCGTGACTCAGCCGGGCTGAAAACTCGTGTATCACCACCCCGCTCTTTTTTTTTTTCTTCTTCACCGCTAGCCTCACCCGGGGCGAAACCAACACCAGCGAGCCCGTGTACTTTCATTATCGGGGCGGCCTGGCGATAATCATCGAAGGCGTGGGGCGAGAGAGAGAGAGAGAAAGGGATAAAGATAGAGCGAGGCCGAGAGGAAGGGTCCCTTAGCCGCGGATATTGGGGTTAGCGATGGTTAGCGATGGTTAGCGACGAAGCCTTCAGAGTTAGGGTTCTACGTACCCGAGTGCAATCCGTTTTTTAAACTACGAAATTCCACCGTCAAGTGCCGAGATTTTCGTACATTTTTTTATTATCATTATTCTTCTTCGGGGGGGTAGAAAAAAGAGTCCGTTCACGCGTTTATAACTCTCTTAATATCCCTGAATTTGTTAATCTGAATGTTAACGCGATACGACGTCTGGTAGCTGATTTAACAGGGTTAAAAGTTAAATATTCCGAAACGCTATCAATATCCGAGTAAATTCTCGTTCCAGATTTGCGCGCAATTATTTCGTAATTACTTAGCAGCTAGCTCCGATCAAGTCCGGTTGACGAGTTGCAGTAGTAATTAGATTTTCCGTTTTATTTTATTTTATTTTTTTGTTCCTATCTGTCTTCTCTCTTTTTTTTTTTCAATTATTCACAATTACGCTATAGGGAAGAAAGGTCTGGCCTGGCTACAGCCTGTCCGTCTGTCTGTCTGCCTGTCAGTCAACGGTTAACGTCCCGGTCCCAGGTTTGATGTAAAACAACGGAAATTACACGAAAGATTAGTTCCCAATAAAAAAAAGTACCAAAAAAAAAAGAAAAAAAAAGGGCAATCGCGTATCGAATCCCGCTAGTTCGTTGTATCGATTAGCATTATCCCAAAACGATATTGTACATATGTATAAGAAATAAAAATAAATATAAAAATGAAGAATGAAGAAAAATAAAAGGGGAATTATATCCTCGACCGCGGTGCGGCGTACGGAACGAGAGAAATTGATAGGGTCGGTTACTCCCGGACTCACAGACCACCGGAAATGGTCAACGGAGCTGAAGAGCGTGTCGAAGCGGAAAAGGGACGAACGGATTATTGGCTTTAGCTCCGATCTACGCAATACTATATAGTATACGCGTTTCAACAGATAAACGATTCGGAATATTCCTAAGCTATGACTGATTCCAAGAAAACAAACAAGCGAATGAAAAAAAAAAAATCACGGATTTAGATAGTAAAAATTTGTATAAAAAAAAAATGAACGAAACTCTCCGCGTAGACGTGTATAGTCTCGGTAAAATATCTTCCGTTGGTCGTCCCACGCTCGGGCCGAATTGAAAACCAGCTGATTGTGAGCGGCGAAGCGAGTCAGACGAAGCATCGAGCCAGGCGACGTTGTCGTATAGGCGTCGACGGCCTGTACGGGACCTTTAGCGGCGCGGTCTGCGGCGAGTTGCAGTCGGCGGACGATCAATGACAACCTATGTCGGTCTCTCTCGTCCTCGTTGGTTTACCGTTTCCTCTATCTCCCTCGAGCCGTTCACGGCCCGCGTAGAACTCCCTCTCAATCAAGATAGACGCGCGAGAGGCTTAGCACCGAGAGGCGAACACGAGCGGGAGAATTCTCCTCTGTAACGGGAGCGAGAGGGACGCGGTTCGGGTCGGGTGGCGGCGACATGCGGAACGAGGGAGACAGAGATAGACTACACGGGTGTGAGAGAGACCGAGACAAGCACCGGCACAGCCTGTCTGTGCCTCTGCTTCGGCAAGTGACTAATGACTAGCCCCAGACCCCCACACTTCTGTTTGAACCGAATGAGAGAAACGGAGATGGAAATATGCCGGCAGGTCGACCTTTTTTAACCAACGTTGAGATATCAGGACCAGGCGGGCGGGCGGGCGTCGTTATCTCCGCCAGCCCTTGCGCGACGGTCAACCGTGAAAAATGGCTATCGGTTCGGGAAATATTTTACGACGAACGAATAAACTCGTGGATATCACCGGTTATACCGGCGCCCATGTTACCTACGTATAGCTATAATGTTAGTATGTGCTTGTATAAGTTATACGTATATCTCGGAACTCACCTTGTTGTGCGGTGGCTGGGTCGGTACGTAGAGTGGTGGGTCGAGGCCAGGGCTTGTCACCGCATGTCTGCCTACGATCCTGTCAGCAGGTTTAGCGTCGTACCCGTCAGGTTGGCCGATGTGAAACCCCTTGCTCTTAACCCAGAATCGAAACTTGCTATTTTCGGCGCTGTTGGCTTCCTCGCCTCTGAGAGTACGCAAAATTCTTGCGTATTTTTTTATAGTTATCGTCTTTGTCTTCGCGAGATCACCGTAAGTTTTTATAACCCAAGGTTGATAGGCGTTAAACATCGTATCGTTCTGAAATTTTTTCGTCGCTATTTCCTTGCCGATGCCAACCCTGAAGACACTGCCATTTTTCGACGGCGATTGCCCGTTCTTTGGACTTACAAAACTCGAGTTTATCGACGACGTAGAAGAGCTCAGGGTGCCACTTGTCATGTTTGAAATATCGAGGTACGATACGGACCCATTTTTATTCAGATTCGTGGCGTTACCGACGAACGTAGCAACGGACGGTGTCACCGACGGTGTCATGTACGGAATTGCCGTTGCGTTAAGTGTCGCCGATACGTTTAACGACGTTGTCCCCATGGTTTGCTGTCCGTTTGATAAACCCGACGAGAATGACGTCCTGGGAATCGGCCATGTCGAAGGGGTAGATTGGCCGGAACTTTTCGACGTTGTTTCAGGAGTTTTGCCGACAGATCCGGCTCCACCGTTCCGCGAAGAATTTCCTCTGCTCTTAGTAGCCAAGTTTTCAGAACTCCCGGAATTGGAGTTCCTCGTGGAATTCGTCCCCGTAGACCGCGACTTCTTGGTCGGAGGTTCGCCCTGGGCGGTGGTTAACGAGTTCAGGTTACCGTGGGACGGGCTGTTGTTGTTCTCCGACCTGGAACGCTTGTTCGACGTCGAGGGCGGTGAGATTCCTACACCGTTTGTCGAACACCCGTTCGCCGGCACTCGACGACGTAGACCCATCATCACCGAGGCCATGGCCTCGCTGTGAACCGATGTCGTTTAAACCCGCTTTGTCCTTTTATTATATTGATTTCTTTCTCATGTACCAATTTCGTCGAGGTGAATTTCTGCGATGAATAAGTCAAGTTCTATTACTCGACCGGCTGATCAGCTTCTGAAACAATAAAAAGTAAAGTAGAGATTATTTTTGGCTGATCTCGATCTTGATCCATGACGTTTTGGGTCGCGGTAACTCAGGGAGGAAAAGAGACGCGAGGCGCGAGGCATGAGGCGGCGAAACTGAACTGCGAAATAGATTTCGGTTCGCCAGTCAACCGTGACAACCGCGAGACCCTGGCTCCACACACGTTCCGTGATATACACGTATACAGTTTATACGGTAGTCGATACGTTGCCAAGATAAGACCTCGTATAGGGCTTCGACATTTTCACAGCTACAGAGTCGCAAACAGGACCGATAACACCGATGATATTACGGTTGGAAATACAATGCAGGTACAGCAACGCGGTCTACTTCGAATGTATGTATGTACATTGGTATACCGCGACACCGCGGAATCACAGTTTCATTTTTATTTTACGAAATGATTCGAATCTTTACGGTCAAGAAATCACGAATTATGTCACGTAGCAGGTTGAGCACAGCTGCAAGCGAAAGGTAGACCCAGTACCAACGAATCGTCGTCTCAGTCGAGATCGAGAATGAGACGAAGAGAGAAAGAGAGTGAGAGGAACGAGAGTACAGATTTTGCGAGATCCTCGACAGGGTTGGCATTATTTAAATCAAGCGATTTACGCCGTGGTTTAAATGAAACGAATTTTTTCCGTTCCATTAGTGGTCTTCACGGATATCAATCGTTTTTTTTATTATCCTATCATATCTTCTAATGCTCGAAAGTTAGTTTCGTGAATTAGACTCAAAATTCGTATCATGAATAGAGAAAGTAAACGGCTTGAGGAAACGGAGAGACTTCAAACTCATGCACACAGAAAACTCAATCGAATAGGACTACACGAAAGTGTTAATACAACATATTGACTCGTGATATTCAAACGGCAGAGAACCAAGCTTCTTATAATTTATGTAAATCTGAAAAAATTTGGCTATTCCGTTATTTTCAATTTCGTTTTTTAAACAAAACCATGATTTTCCGTAACTCTAGTTCACCCTCTGAACTCTGATGCAAGTTTTGCGAGTCTAAAACCGTAACGTGGCTTTGTACTACGTTGGGGAAACGATCACTGTACTTCGCGGAGCGCAATGTGGCCCGCAGAGATCCGGCGCCCACCAGTACGTGTATATATATTCGGCAAACGAATTCTAAGGATTGTCGGCAGGTCACAAATTGGGGTCCTTTGCCCGCTCTCCACCCGGTTTGGTATAGGTTCGAAGTACGTAGGGTAGGGTGCGCGCGGCCGCCGACCCGAAGAGTCACGCGTCATTTGACCCCCCACGTCGACGACCGCCTGCTGCAGGGACCCGAACATCACAAGGGAACTATGGAGAGGGTACGAGGAGGAGACGAAGTCAGCGGTGCCGAAGAAGTAATGAAATATAACGACATAAAAATGAACCCCCCCTTCCCTCCTCCTCCACCCCCGTGCGGGTGTTTCAGGTCGTTCGTCACCGCTGCGTAAAACCTCCTCAATAAGGAGCGAGTTGAAGCGAGGGTAGGAGATCCGAGTTGTTTCGATTCTATCGCTTAACGACGCAGATATGTTCGCATATAATTTCTCTCTATCCGGGGATTTTTCTCGTGATATCGATGACAACAGCGAAATGGCTAGATTACCGCGGTCTGGTGCAGCCGGATTACTACGTGCAGGGTTCCTTAATTCTTACGGGGTTAGAATTTATTCAATTACTGTAGGTATATAGCGAACCGCGTTACCCATTCGGCTCTCGCCGCGGGCCGTTGGTAGGTACTTGTAGCCTGGGGCGGGCCGTAAAATCCTTCACACACACGCGCCGACGTCCCGTCAAAGTCGGTGAGTTATACGCGACCTTTCGTAGCCGCCGCGGCAACGTTTGCCTCGAAAGTCGACCCCCGAGTCACGTAATACCGGCTATAGTCCGACAGCGTATAAGACTGCCCGCGGTGTAACCACCTACTACCACGTTTATAGTCTCTGCTGCGGTGATGCACACAGCACACATCACACATCGCGCATCGCACAACATACGACTACCACTACATCCGCCTTCCTTTCCACTCCCGACGCACAACGCTGCCACACATAGCGCGCGGCTACTGTCACGCTAGGTGCTTCCTGTCGCCGTCCCGGTATACCCGCTTACGGAGGGGCGCGTGTCCGCACGGGACAACCGTGATCGCAATACGTAATCACGGGTCGTCCTCGAATCAAGAGAGAGAGAGAGAGAGAAAGAGAGAGAGAGAAATGCGTATGTGTATGTGGATAAATGGAAGGGGGAATCCCCCGCGTTTAAATGCCGTTCCTGCAGCAGCAAAAGCTGCGCTGGTAAAATCCCGTAGGGATCAGAGCCGCGGACGACAATCAGAATCGGTAGTAGGAGGGGCTGGCTCTGCGATATCGGGTGCAGATATAGAGCCGTGTCTGTCCCCGAGGGGATATACGGGACGAGTACACGGCGGTGCGATAAGGCACCGACTAATTTGACGGTGCCGTGTATATATGTATACGTATACATATATATACAGACTCGAATATCACCGAGGATCATGCTCGTTAGCTCGGTAGTGAAGCGCGGTGCTCTTTAGCCGTGAATTAAGACGGTGTAAACGGGATATACACAAGAGCGAGTAAATAAGACCGAGAAATGGGATATATCGCGCTGATATGTGTTGTTTTGCCAAGGCGCACCGCGCAACGAAACGAATCACTACTATAACGATACGGTTGCAGTCCGCGGAGCGATATACCTACACATGTATGTGTATGTACGTAACTACATATCGGGCGTTGAGGTTCACTCTCTTCTTTGTTTCGTAAGATATACCTACGCGGATACGTTCTATGGACGATGATGCACGAAATTCTAAAACTATATGCCACTGCATCTAAACCACGGTGCAGAAAAAAAAAAAAGAAAAAAAAAAGGTGGGAGAGAGAGAGACGCGGGCGAATTGCGAGGAACGTATGAAAACAGCAAAAGTATTGATCACCGGATAACGCAAGTGAGGGATATACCCGTATAGTATATAACCTGCACTACATATTCCCGTTTCACGTTCTATCTCCATGTACATACCAACGTATTATGTACCAGGGTAAAGCGCATACAACGCGAACCGTCGACGGTGCACCACCAATGCGGCGAGAAGGCACAAGGCATATTCCACCTATCTATATATAATCCGTCTACCTATCTACTCGTATCGCTACTCCACGCCGTACGGTTTCTGATTATGGTATTTTTCTTCTTCCTATATTTTAACAAGCTTTGATTAATTCCCGGGACATTGGACCCCCGCAATATCCACCTTCAAACGACCAATTGAACCCTGACGCCCCTTGCACTTTGCCCAATCGCGCTTATCCCCCAATTACTTCGGCTAGCTCGTCCTCAGACTGATCCATTATCGAAGTAATTACAACAGACCGATCGTTGCTATATCTACGCTCACTAGTTTTACGAAAGTGTTATTTTTTTTTATCTTTTTTTATGCCCGTGTCGATGGGTTATGGATTATACGACAGGCTGCAGACTCCCTGTGAAAGGTTGAATAATTTTTCCAGTTTTTCTATTTGTTCTTTTTCTTTTTTTCTCTTTCATTTTTGATTACTGTTATCCTTGAATCTTTGACGCGTATAGCCACCAACGGATTTCGAACAAAGACAGCACTCGGTAGCTGCTGGCTAGCACGCTTCGAAGAATCCGGGCGGTATTCGTCGCCTGTGGTGAGCTGAATTCCCGAACGGGCGGGTGTGGCGAACCCCGACGAGACCCACGGACCTGGGACGACGACCGTTAGCGATTCCCGATCCTAACGCGGTATTGAGTCTCGCGTTTCCTCGAAAGCTAGTGAAAACTTGATTATTTTTAATGATCAACCTTTCTTGGCAAGACCGGGTACACGTACACCGGTTTACTGATTTTATCGTCGAATGAATATCGCGTACGGATTCGAGAAAAACGAAAAAATAACTAAATCATGGAGAAAAAAATTTTTTTTGCAGTTGAATCTGTAAATTTGACGACGACTAATGAGCATTACGATTAACGGACGCAGAAGTACCTCGATGGTCGCGAAAAACTGATCAAGCTATTCTGTTATTTTTGTTCGTAATTAAAATTCAGGTATCTCGATACCACGCGTTTGTTTTTTCAAACAGCCGAAAATTTCACGGTAAAAATTATAACATATCGCGTGGATATGTCATCCGATGTCGTATATCGGAGTGTCGTTAGTAATTAGACGTGTCACAGAGAATGGTTTAAACTAAAGTAAAGTGAAGTAAAATATAGTAAAGTAACCTCACGTGAGATTTTTTAGGTAAAGTATAAAAGGGGCACAAATTATTTGTATAAATTACCTATAATTAACGGCTGTGTCCTGCAGCTTACTCAACAATCTTTCACGTCGCAGAGGTGTAATCCAAGAAAACTCAGCATTATAGTCTAGTTTTCATTTTCATCTCACTGTGATCACCTGTATGGTTCACTATTTATCTTGTTTTTGGTTTTGTATCGTATGTTCTTTTTCTATTTTTTTTTTTTTTTTTTTTTACCGCAGATATCGCGTATCCGGTAAAATGAAAATTTTCCACAAACTCGTAGTCCTTAAATTTTTTCACCTTTTCTAGGTATTATTGTACACGGATACTTTTAACCGTCGATAAGACGAGAATTGGGAAATAAAAAAATGACTACGAAGACCAAGTAGTTGAAAAGGTAAAAATAAGGAATTAAAAAAAAAAAAACACCGTCGTTTTCCAAAGTCCCGGAAGAAACAAGTCGGCAAATCACCTGGGGCAAGCGCAACGAACGACTTACGACGCGCCGCAACGGACCCGCGTGAGCCGTCTGATCAGGTGACAGCGCCGGTGAACACGTTTCAAGAGTAGAGAGACGAAGACGGAACGTTACGTTACCGTGCGACGTAGAGAGAGGAATATACGGTGCGGAGAGAGACAGACCGAACTGGGTATAACGATATCGAGAGAGAACGCGCGGGCGTCGATCGCTTCTGAGTGCAAACTGTTCGGCGCGCGGTGGGACACTGGCTGGCGCATGGATAGCGGCGGCGGCGGCGGCGGCAACAGCAACGGCGGTGGCGGTGGCGGCGGCAGAGGCGGCGGCGGCGGCGGCGGCGGCGGCGGCGGCGGTGGAGGAGGCGAGCGAGGGCGGGCGAACGGACGGACGAACGGTCGGGCGGTCTCTCTACGTTGTGCCACTACGCCAGCGAGCTACGGGTCGAGTCGGGCCGAGTCGGGCCGGGAGGCGACGGAGGCGACGGGACCCCATCCGCGCGCTGAACCACGCCAGCGTTACTACACCAACAGCTATCGGTCCTTCGTCCGTCTCCGTCACCTTCTTCTCTCTCCGTTTCTCTTACTATCTCGCTCTTGTCCCCTCTCTCTCTTACTCCCCGGAACCCGGTATCTCTCTATCTTTCTCACCAGCATTTGGAAGGGGGGAAATCTGCTCCGTCTCGGTTGCACCCGCTCCGCTCCGGCGCGGCGCAGCGCAGCGCGGCGGTAGCATAATATCGTAGGTCCGCCTGCCACCAGAGCTTTTCAGAGCTTCGGAGCTGAAGAGGGAGAGAGAGAGAGAGTGAGAGAAAGAGAAAAAGAGAGACCGATATGGGCCCCAAGTACCACCAACTAGGGCTATACGCGTGCAGCAAGGACAGAACGAACGAATACCGGGTGGATAAAAACTAACTGGCTTCCGCGGTCTCGTTAACGGCAAAGTTACCTCGCTGTTATTTCATGATCCCCGATGTATACCGGGATAAACGAAAGATTGAGATTCATTTAACGGGTATAATTAAGAGCTTGTGACATAGAGAAACGTTTCTCGATCTCCTCTAGGCTAGGCGTCGATGTGTCGGAGGTGTTTGAAAGTCCGCAATTCAATGACGAATATACCAATTTCTATTACTGTGCAGCGGGTATTCTCGATTCCGGTAACTCTCGTAAATATGGAAGTTTTATAACGTCGAGTTCACGTCGAGTCCTATACCGTTCGATAAACAAAAGAGCAATGCGGCTAGCGGGGAAGGTTTACCCACCGGAAATTCCGTTACCCGGGACGGTAGCTGTCTGGACCGTGATTCGATCGACCAAAATTTTCGAAAATTCACCGCAACCACCACTCACCCAGTATAATCTAGGGTACGAGAGAATGACCGGCGCACCCGCGGGTGCGACGAAGACTGGGCTAAACGCAGTGGGGGGGCCGGTGCCCCGTAACGTCAGGCACGAGGCGTGCTGTACAGGGAGGCTAGGGAGACTCGCGGGCTCCCCTGATCTATCCATGCCTCGGCTGGTCCCCTGCTGGCTCGGCCAGGGGGCCCGGAATTATTAAAATCAAACGGGGAAGTAAAGAGGGGGAAGAACTCTACCCGGAATGGGCCACGGTCTACGTGTATCCCGCGTGTACCACGCGTTGTGGACTACGCATTCGGGGCCCCCTGGCTTCGTGAACAGGAAACCGGTACTTCGTACGTATAAATATATATGCTCTTCATGTGTATAAGTACGTGAGCCCCGTTTCAGAGCTTCGATATACCTAGATGCATGCACATATTGCTTATGCATGTGTGTATACGAACGCGTAACGTACCCCTTACAATCGACCCCATCAATTCTGCTGCCGGTGTTTGTCTCTGTACGTCTCGCGCAAGGTATAACATGTATATGTACGTACATACATTGGTATAGGTATATGAGTATTGGTATAGATATTACGTACGTATGTATGTACATACGTATGTATGTATCGTGTACCCTATACGGAGGATACGTGCGTGAACACTACCCAGGACGGTGTTGTACCCGACGACTAAAGTAAAGCTAGACTAGGATCAATTGATGCGGCCCGTGGCTTTGATCGCGCAAAGTCTCTTTGTCGGATAGAATAGAGCCCGGGTATACGGATGGGGGCCCTGAGAGCTGGGAGAGCTGGGATTTACTTGTGTTGTATACTGCCCACGGCATACTTCGCACTATCGTTTGGACGAACCGAAACGCAACGCAACTGGGTTTACGTGAGGCTAAAATAGCCGGAAACGAACGGTGATCCCGCTGCGTCATCGGAACTAATTGATCGAACTCGCCTCTTTATCTGAGCCACGGTGCAGGGATTTGATTGGACCATTTTTCTTCCTTTTTGTTTTTTTTTTTCTTTTCTTTTCTTCGTTCTTTTTATCTTCTCAAACTCCGCCGTATCCTCAGATGTTTACGACCGACGCCGTGCCGTGCCGTGCCGTGCCGCGGACTTTGGTATGATCAGATTTTAAAATTAATCGCAAACTCCGCGAGCTCTTATTCTGTCCGCAACTCAAAGTTTCGCGAAGTAAAGAGGCGAGGAAGTAAGAACTCCTACCGAGAGCCAAACTACGAGACAGCAAGGGGCGAGGGACCGGGCGGGAGGACAGCGCCAGGGTTTATTACAGCTAATTCAGAGAGAAGCCGCGGTCGTTGGTTACCGAGGAAGAGAGGCCGTTACAGGTCTACAAATTTGGGAACGGGAAGTACCCGCGAGCGTGTCAAGGTGAAGGCGGTCTATTTCCACTCTGCGGGACGCACGGATGAAAATCTTACCCACCTTGCGCAACACCTTCTCTACAAAGACCCACCAGACAATGAACACGCGCGGATTGGTCTGACCAACTACGCGGTTATAAACAGCCGCGAGGAAGTTTGGCCACTACCTGCCAAGGGTCCCAAGTCCCAGTCCCAGTCCGGGTCCCGGCCACCCGACGACCCGACACCCTGTTTCGCCACGCTATCCATTGTGTCACGGACAACCGGAGGCACCAAATGTAGCCATTAGGACCGACCTGGTGTGTCATGCCTGTCCCCTCCTCCCGCGCAACTTCTTAGTGTTAGAGAGTAAAGTATATTTAGGTATGGTGTAGTACGTGGGTCGGTTGGCGTGCGAGGGAAAAAAAAAGGAGAGGAACAGGAGGGAAGAAGAACCGGAATTTTGGTAAAACTTTAAAGGCTTCTTCTATAGCTAATCGAGCCGAACCTGGATTCGAGTATAAGCCGATTTCCTGACCGTAAAGTGAGGCGATGAAGATTCGCGAAACCAAAGTATTTCGTTTTACGATATAAAACTCCGTTTCCGCAAAACGGCGAGCCGTAAAGTTTCGCAATTTTATATCCTCAATTACTGAGATAGTTTATTCCTCCCGTTTTCATTTTCATTTTTTTTTTTCGGTTTTTAGAAACGTACATTGTCGTCGTAACGTTTTTTGACTTTTAAAACCTGTCAAATGTATAAAATAATGAAAATCAACAGGTGCACACATACATTCGTGTATACATGTACCTATACACGAGGGTTTCCGATTTTTTATTCTTTTTTTTATTTTTTATTTTTGATCACTCCTCACGTAACAGGCACGTTTCGAATAAACCCCCTGAAACCATTTTAAATCGGACGAATCATTCGACGAACAAACTAGACTGGTCCAATCGGCGCCCTTATTTACTCCACGGGTTTTATATACAAAACGATTATCGTCACGTCACACGTTCGTCTGTGTACATACATATGTACAGATACTAGTTATGTACACACAGAAAATATACATACATCCACCGCACTTTTATTTACAGTGACACATAATTATGGCATATACATATACCGCGAGGTACTCGCGTATAGATACCAAAATTTCTAAGTGAACGTCACGGAGGTATTAATTCTCACCAATTTCGTGAATATCGATGTCTTCGCAAATCCCGGCGTGGTTATAGCCAAGTAGCTAGCTATACCCACGTAGTGTAAGGGCTGCGAGCTGGCTGGCGCTTGTCCAACACTCAGCAGATTAAAAGCTTCTTGGCTTCCGTGGAAACTGAAACTTCCGGTTCGCGGTCGCGGCGACTCCTGCCTGAACAATCCAGGCGACGAAGCAGTAGGGACCTACGTTGATCGAGAACCGCCACACGCGCACTCCGACGAGCCGACGCCGACGTGGGGGGGCTCTTCTTCGGCGTCCCGGACGCCGACGAACGGGTATGATAAAACCTGAAACACTAACAACAACACTTACGCACGTTTTCACGCACTTATGACACAGTTACGTTTCTGCACACACACACTCACCCCAATTTCGATACCGGTATGTACCATGCACTGCTAAAAACTACCAAATTTATCTACGACACTAAAGAAGGGTATAACTGACCGTGAAATTAAATACTTGCACAAATTTTTCAGCTCTACCAAAAGAAGTATGCAAAAAAAATGAAAAGTCAAGGGTAAAATACTGATTTCGGAATTTTTTAGACTAAAATAAGTAACGAAAGGAGAAAAAGGTGAAGTTCTGTTTTTTTCCAATCAAACGATAAAATTCTATGCTTTAATAGAGATCGGGAAGAATCTTGACTTTCGAAGCTTTTGAAATTGATCAAGGAACGAAAAGTGAGGTAAGAAATGAACGAAAATAATTACAATTGGAAGAGTTTGACAGTAGAGGAAAATTCGTAGCTGAGGAAGTGAGATTGATCAAACGATACAGTAATCTAAACTACAAAATATGAAATTTCAACAATATACGTAAATTTTAACTGATGCAGGTATATCAGGTAAGGAATATTCTGTCACTTGGACAATCCGCACAAGTTGTGAACGTCGGAACGTCTTAAGCCGTTGAACACACCATTGAACCAATATAGCTCACGTCACTAGATATTACGAGGTAAAACTGAAACGATCGTGAAGTGAAAAGTTTCGAGGACGTTAAGAATAATCAATGACAAAATTTTCCGTAAGAGTGTAAACCGGTCGCGTGAAGTTTGAAGTTTTGTAAAGATGAAAATGTAAAGGTATACTATAAACGCTTTGGACGACGCGGACGTCTGTATATATCGAAAAATCTATTCCGAATTGCGCGTTTTTGTGTCTCGAAAGGAAAATGAAAGATTCGATAAAACGAAAAACGGAACAGTTACAACGTATAGCACTGAATGACCACTGAAGCCAGAAGGTGCGTATGAAGTGAAACTAAGAATTTTGATTCGCGTCTTCTTGTACGGGAACAACTTTTACCCCCTCTTAACGAGATAAATTTTCGATTCGCTTTCGCTGGACCAGTTCTATACGCGTTTAAATTCTCACGGGACGGGAGAGATGCTGGTACCATACTAGGGCAGTGGACAACGGTCAAGCGCATAGCTGTTCCCGCGGGATAGGTACCGGGCTATGGGGGGATGGGTCTCATCTTATAAAAATCGGAAGGGGTTTAATTCTGGTTTTGATCCGGAGGGATGCGAGCTAAAGATGGACAGTGGTCAAGCTCGTGAGAAAGGCCTCTCTCTATTTGACCTTCGAGTATCTGCGAGAAGCAGCAGCAGCAGGCTTTGCACGAAATTAGAAGCTTGACCAAGAGCAAGGGCCAGAGCCAGAGCCAGTCCTTTTGGCCCGTAAGGCATATTCATAAATAATCAACCGTTTTCGACAAGTGGGCGTAAGGCACAAGAGCCTTTAATAGCCCTATAAATTAATGAATAGGTTTTTGTCACGCAAAAATTATCGAGCCTCTCTGGTACGAGTAAGTACGCTAGTATAAATCCATGTCTGATCTAAAGTCCTGCGTGAAAGTCAACGGAATAGAACGAACAAAATAAATTACAAACGTCGAGCGGGAGACGCGAAATCCAAATCAAAGGCCACTGCGGTACGTGGTTATATACCAACAAGTTGGACTCGCTCAGAGGTCCTTTGACAAAAAGTAAATAAGTAGAAGAAATCAAAAAAAAAAGAGACGAAGTGAAAAAAAACGGTAAAAACATACAACTTCGCCTGCCCAGCACCTGGCCCGTTTGAGTATATCCCAGAGTATAGCCAAGTGGCCACGTAGTCGACCTTCGCTCCGCGCCCGGAGTATCGATGCCGGGTTTTCTCTTCGAGTGGAATTGAAAGTACGAAGCCGCAGGCGCCCGGGGCGCTCGAAGTCACACCTAGGAGTCGCGGCCGAGCCCCTGGAAAACTTTGGCACGTCGAACTTTGACCACCCTCTGAGAAAACAAAACGGAACTGGAAACCCCCCGCGGCCCCCTCAGGGTTGAATTAATCAATAGTATAGGTACCTAAATTCGGGGCTAATAAATTCGGCGATGTTTTCATAGTCAGAGATTTTGGTCGGTTTCAAAAGCTGATGCACAGAGCACACAGAAAACAAGGGGGACGCGGGGACGGGGTGCGAAATGGTATAATTCAAACAATATTTACTCTCTATACGTATAACGCCAATACAAAGACATAATTCCCGGACGTATCTACTACCGTATACACATGTACACTTACTTGATTCTCGCGAGGAGCCTAATTCGGTTAGCGTATTTGGCAAACGTCCAAAGGAGCCGCGAAATTTTTATTTTTTCCTTCCCGCCTCGAGCGAGCGTAAATAAATTAATAAGAAAGAATGAAAGGGGGAGAGGGGAAGAACGAGGGAGAGACACAGGGTGAGAAAAGACATCGATACCTCGTCCCGCGCTTCGACGCCTCATAGCGGAATCAAATCGCGCGTACACATTCGAAATTCAAATAACTCCGCATCAGAACCGATCCCGTTGAATTTGGTCCTTCCGAAAAGATTTTTGATAGAAATTATACTGAACAAAAAAAGCAAGAAAATATCTAAGAATAATCTAAGAACAGGAAACTAGATAAGCGATTGCCTAAGATGTTCTTTTGAAATTAAATCAGCCAGGGTTAATTAACGCTTCGATTATTGGGCCGCTACGAGACCCGGGGTATAATTGAATACGTAGAACGAGATCTGAAATGTATATCCGTGCAAAGACACGTAATGCGTATGTGTGCGTGTCGTAATGGCTAGTCATCCGATACCACTGGCTTATATCGCTTCACCTCACCTCACCTCACCTCTCCACTCCTTTCCTTCCCTTAGCCGCAATTCCTCTCGAGCTACCCTTGCTCGATCTCCTTTCTACACACCCCGCACCACCACGTATAGAGGAGGCACAACGGCTATTGGAATACCTAGTGGATGTCGGGGATACACGGCGAAGCGCTACGTACGGAGTCGAGGACTACCCTCCCGACCCCTCTGACCCGCCCCAGGAGCCCGCAGCTGTCGCGTACCCAACCAACCCCACCCGAGTCTACCGTACCCACGCACATGTCTGGATATACTGTATGTACACATATACCGAGCCAGGATGCACGGAAAACCCTCTATATCAATATGTATGGATAGAGGTATACGTGCGCGGGTGTGTAAGTATGTATATATCGATACATACATGCGTATACGTATATATATGTATATGGATATGTACAAGAGTCGAAGGCATTTCCTCGACGGAGATACGCCAAATGCTACCCGATACCGTGTCCGGGACGCTGTCAGGGTGTTCTTGAGCCCCTCTCTCATTCGGGGCGGAGGATTTGAGCCCTTGTCCTCTGGCAACGCGGTGGGTCATGCCGTTATTAATATGCCCGCAGGTCAGCGAGTGCGTATAGAGAAGATGAAGATTTTGCTCGCACATGGCAATAAAATCAGGAATCTTAATACGACGTATACCTACCTACGCGATGTGATATTTCTTAGTCATATACGAATATACAACATCGAAAAGCTGTTACTTTAGAATTTGAAAAACGGTGATTTTTCGCAAGAAAATTACAACAGCAACCGCGATTCGTGGTTGTTTATATATCTTGCGTGACGCGGGACAATCGTAGCGAGTAATTAGCCCCCGCAATCGACGCCACTCCTTGTAATAATTAGCCGCTGTAAGAAGCGAGTGGATCTTCCCACACGCGAGATCGTGATAGTTATGTCAGTCCGTTGAGGTTTGAGGTTGTTTGTTGATTTTTTTTTTTTTTTTTGGGCTTGAAAGTTTGGCAGCGAAAATATATCTTCCTCCTCTTCAAAACGAAAAAAAAAAATATAGTAATGCAAATTTTTTGACTTCACATCTATTATACCTACTTCAGACACTTGTATTGTTATGCATAGGTAAGGTGTATATAATAGGTATATGTATGCAGATTTGTAAATAAATTGAAAGAAATAAATGTGAATGATCAGTAGGTGGCAGTCGGCGACCGGTGATCGTTGTTCCGTCCGACGTGACGTCAAGTGGTAAAATTCGGGCGGTGAAGAGTATCAGCCCAGGAGCTATAGCCAGAACGTCCCGAATTACGGCGTTCGTTCAAGTTCCGAGCTGTTTCGCCCCGGTGGAGAAGAGATACCTATATATCGTTATAGCTCAGACAGCCGCCCCCATCAATCCACTTCTAGAGAAGACAGGGCAGAGGGGTGGTTTTCATGCTAGGCAGTGCGCGCTGCGTCGAGTGGAGCGAGGCCGAAGGGCGAGGTTGTAATAGGGACCGCTACGGTGCTATGTAGGTTTATCGAATGCGGGCGGGTAGGCGGCTCGGTTCAGGCGGGTTCAGTAGAGTTCAGGAGGGTTCAGGCGGGCTGAAAAGTCCCAGGACCGTGGAGGCGCCCCTGTTCGCCACCGCAAGGTTTATGATCCCGTCGAGAGCGAGGGAGACAAACGCGCAACACCCGTCGCCGAGGAGGAAGAGAGCGGGATGAAACTAGGTGGAGGAAAAGAGAAAGAGAAAGAGAAAGGAACGAAGCGAAACGAGCGCGAAGCGAGAGAGAAAGAGAAAGAGAAAGAGAGAGAGGTAAGGAGGAAGGAAGAAAGAAATAAAGAGTGGGTGAAAAAAAAATGAGATTGAGAGAGACGGAGCCGTCGACGCAGCCGTTCAAACTTCCAGGGCTGTCGTCCCGTTCTGAGACGCGTCCCATTTTCGGTTTTGGACGATCCGGACCCGCGACGCGGTACATCACGTCTTAACGCGGTTCTAGCTTCAAACTTTTAACTACTATTAGTTTAATTTTAACTCGTTTTATTTCCCACCCAAAAACCACCGCGCGCTACTTTAAACCACCGTGACAAGCACGGAGAGAGAGGCGTTTGACTGCAGCAACGGAAGGACTATAAACGAGGCCTCCCATTCCCCGCGTACAACCTCGAGAGCTCGGCTAATTAGACCCTCGACTCAACGCGCCTACAGGAAGACGCGGGAGGAAAGCTGTGCAGGTGGATTTCCGCACACCAAGTTTCGATTCTTTGGTGTTATACCGAACGTAGGGTAAATATATAGGTACCTGGTTAAAAAGCACCTACTCCATCCCCTATTTAGGGCGCGAGGCAAATAATGCCGACGCAATTCAGGCCAGGTGCCTGGCCTACGATCCCTGAACAATGAATCAAAATTAAAGTCGGTTTAGCGTAAATTTTCTTCGCACCTGCAGCGGCAATGGCAGCAGCAGCAGCCGTTTTCTTGCTCTTCTCCTCCACAGTCCCCTCAGCAGAGTCTAAGCAAAGCAATTAGTCATTTTTGGCGAGATCCTAAAACGGTAATTTTCTCATCGCTCCTCGGCTGCGAGATTATACAACTACACCTATACATCCGTGTAACATACACACGCACACAGTCTCGATCCAACCCTGCATCTCACCCCTCGACAACGGGAGATATATCGAGCCGATAACAATCAGAGACACGCGTTGCGACGCCCAAGGTACTTGGGGCCCCGGTAATTAGCAGAGGGAGAAAACCGCAGACAACTCAGACCTCGAATCGGTCGGAAAATTCACCCGACCGAAGGAGTTAGTCTTTGGTTAATTAGCGACTCTGACTTACGGAACGATTATCACATACCTATAATGCGGCGGGAGAATTTTACTCGGTATAGAAAGTCCCGCGATAGTATAAAGAACTATACTATTTCTGTGGGCCACTTTTCGAGGGCCTTCTTCACGTACGAGTATCCATGTATCGTACATAAGTATACATATATCTATATACGTTAGATAGGTGCATATCATGTAGTATCTAGGTAAAAGCTACGAACTCATCTGATACTGAAACTCGTCCCCGAAGCCATCGAGTCCTAATCCGGGGCGAGGTTCTATCTCTCTTTCAGGAGTAGGGCGTTAAATACTTCCCCCAGGAATCCGCGCGCGAGTTTCTGGCACTCGGCGTCGTCGTTCGCGAGTCATTGCGCTCAGTGAAGTGAGGTGGTGGTGCGGGGTGGTCCGGGATAGGTTGGGATTTGCGAGACGCCCACGCGACGACGAAAGTGCGCGCAATTGAACTTTTCAACCCGTACCCAGGCCACCGCCGATGTCTCCGTCTCTTCGCTCTTCGCTCCTCGCTACGGATCTTTTCTTCGCCCGATCCTCACCCTACCGTTTCTGGTGTTCGGGGTTGCGCCCCTTTGTCAAGCGCGCACCCTTGTTCGCGCTGTCCCACTCTATTTGCCTCATTCCCTTCTTCTCCTCTGACTCTCCAACTTCCATCCCCCCGTCGCTCCATCATCTCCGTTCAAAGCAGTTCTGGGCCAGGGGGAAACTCGGGTGAAGAAAGGGTGGCCGCAGGGGGGCGTGGGACAGGACTTAGCATATTGGAGGACTTACCACCCGCCACCGGGTTCTCAAACTGTCCGGAATTCCAGCCGCTTGGTGACAAAGGAGAAGGAAGGTGAGCCGGCGATATATGCAGGCTACGTATATGTACGTATGTATATGTATGTATGTACATACATACACATACCTGCCTACGTAATTCTTTCACATTTAACCACCTGAACAAAGGATCGATCGACGGGTAGATCGACGCGCGGTATAATTTCCTCGGGTTGGTTCACAGCTGAAGTCTCCGTTTTTTCTTCTTTTCTAATGACTTAATAATATGCTCTAATATGACCCAGAAGTTTCTATTTCGTTATTAAATTTTCAAGCTTATAGATTTCTTGGTTTTCATTTTTCGGTCTTTGGAAGTTTTTTCCTCGTTTTGTTCAGAAATATTTGAGACACTGTGAACAATGGACTCGATTGAAATTCACTCCAATCCGTCAATCGCTTTGCGTAAAAGCCAAAAAGACGAAGGATCGAATATATGAAACCTTGTCCACCTGGTGGTAAGCCAGCCATTGCACACCGCTCTCACGTGTTTTTCATATACCGTCATGTTGCAAATTTATGCACATTACAGGCGCCAGATGTAACTATGTAAGTACGCCTTTCCAGGGAGCCATTTTAAAATCGGTATACAATCCGTTTCACAATTGGGTATAGCTATACTACCGCGGTGGGTGGCCCTGGGGCCTCGTAAGCGTCAACCACGTTTCTTCCGGACAACCCTGCGTCGTCGATATTCATCCCGTCTGAACGGCTTCGCCCAACGTTCGACATTCGTACAGTATAGGTATGTATGCGGAGAGGGAGTGTGGTGTCGATGTTGTGGGATAGGCTACAGCTGAAATCTCATCCTCTAAAGTGTGTGATTTTGAACCGTGAAGAGTTACGACGTCGCAAGGACCCGGTAACCGTATTTCGGTCAATTAGCTACGCCCTCGACCCTCGCCGTCATGACCTAGAACACGTTTAGGTGAAACGTGTAAAATCTCGTCAAGTTTTCGCACAACAGCCTAGTTCAAGGAGGTGAGCTACGAGGCTAGCCGGAAGTACGTAGGTCGGTATTAAGCGGGGAAAAGGGTGGTGCAGGTCGACCGCAAGTGTCAGTCGTGACTAGCGTCGCTGACGGCATTCCAGGCGCGTCGATCGATGTCTGGCAAACGCGAAACGCGTACGCGAAGCCCGCAAAGTGGTTTGCCAGGAGGTGGAGGCGACGGCATAGGCGAGCTTGCGGGCTGCGGGCTGCTTACGAGCTTGTAAAGAGGCGATAACCATAACCCCGATGCGGGGGGAAGAGAGCAGAGGCGGACCCGAGCAAGAGAGACATCCAGCCCGACCGTTAAACCAGACAAAGACGCAGGGTTATCGATTATAATCATCGCGGACGGGCGCCGCGGCGGATCTGCAGTCATTAGGGACGCCTAGAGTCGCTCACTCCGCCTCTTTCTCTCTTTTACTTACTTCTCTCTTCCCTCTTTCCTCTTTCCTCTTCCGCTCATTCCCGATTTCCAAGAGTCTCTTGCGGCTCGGTCAGATTTCAAAAATTTCCAACGAGTAATCGAGGCCATATCGATCCTCGAAGCGAACGGATTCAATTTTATTTTCGGCTCCTTTAGACCGCGAGACTTTCTTTCGGCAGTTACACAGGGGACTTTGCAAGCGCCGGAGAAGAGGTACCTTGGGAAAGCTCGCCAGAGAGTATAAGACTATAAAAAAAAAAACACGCGAGCTGACTGCGTCACCTTATCAGATAAACGTGTATTCCTCGCCTCTCTACACGCACGGCGCCTTCCCCGGTTATACCTATCGGCTACAGGCACCCCCTGCAACAGGAGTCACGCACCGATGAACAAAGGCTATGGCATGGCACGCGATTCCCTTCATCCGTTCTCGTCCTACAACGAAATTGGATATTTTCAAAATACCTTAGCCAAGCTACGTACTAAATACGTATGTCGGTAAGTGTAACAAAACGAGGAAAAATTCGCGGTTCCGACTCAACGTTTCTTAAATTAAAAAAAAAAAAATCAGCGATGATAGCTTCGCGTCGAAATAGACGAACCGATTCCCACTGATCGTGAAGAAGGAGGAAAATAATCCGCGTCCGAGTTGCAGGTGGCTTTGAAAAGGTGTCACTCGAAGCTTCGAGGCTTCTGAGACGACGGGTGCAGGCCATCTTCGAGCCGCTTTAGGGCGAACAGGTTGATCGTGAGTACGACTTGCGGTGTATTATGAAACGGTACATCAGTCTCGTTTTAAAAATGTTGTTTTATTATATTTTTATTTTTATTTTCATGTCTTTTTGCCACGGTCCGTAGCAGGTGTTCCTGTCTTGTTCAATTTCTCGCTCTCTCCCTCTCAGAGCCCTCAGGGTAAGAGTAAAGGGAAGGGAAGGACCTGGTTCTCTCCTCTTCAGCCACCTAGATCTGGGGGAATAAAGTGAACCCGTGCGCCACCTCCGAACAATGGAATTTTAAATTAATCACTTGCTAATGAGCTCGCGTTTGCTCGCAGTGAGTGACATTCAACCGCGATCAAGATCATCGGCGCCCGAGCATGACAAGGACGAACGACTTAATCAGGTACCATCGCAGAAAAGCCGAGCAAGCCTTTTAACCGTCTTACTACAAGATCTTAGCTTCCTTAAGAAGTAGGTACATACCTACCAACTCCCTGCACTCGTTCAAAGTTCAAATCAATATCTTCCCCGGGGAACCGAACGGCGAAAGGAACCGATCAAATTTATTCCTCAGATTTCGAGCCGCAGGCATTTCACTCGATCATTAAAAATGATGTCTGTTAAGAGAATAAAAAGCTGGTCGGTGTATGTGAAAACATCTCAAAGTCGAATTATAACGAGCACGAAGTTCCTCCCTCACTTTATCCGATTTTCTATAGTCTCGGTATATCATGTCCAAATAAAACAGCTAACGCACGAGAATCAGAATATCGGGACTACTTCATCGGGAGCCAATTGCAGGACCACTAAATTGCAGAACGGTTATAAAGGCGTGAGCGCAAAACTTTCAGGCCAAGCAATACTTAACGTATAATTTCATATCATTACGTCGGTTTTATGGCGGGAGTATGATATAGTGCAATTTACCGCAAGATTGTCTCAAAATCTGTTACACGTAGTCGTCGAAGAAATTATATTGCTTTTTGACACAGCAATGGTTTGTGACGACGATAGAACTGATAGATCTTTCCGTCTGTATATCTATATACAGTCTACTCTAGATATATAATTCAGATATCTTTGTACGGGACCCCTAGCCGTTGGCCGATGAACAGGTCAAGAGAGAGCCGGCTGGTGGCTCAGCAATCATAATTACACGTCCGAAACTTACGTGCCGTTGAAATGCCTTCTAATTTCATGAAGGGCTCGTGCAGGCTCAACGTTAAACGTGAAACGTTGTGGAGGGAGGAGGAGGTTAACGGAAGGGGATTCCCCTGCCAAGAATCCTCGAGCGCCGTTAATCCCGAGGGTGAAAAAAAGAGGAGAGAAAGAGAGTAAAGAGAGAAAGCATAAAAAAAAAAAAAAATGGAAAAAATAAAAAGGTAAAAAGAAACGGACCACTTGCAGGAGGAAGAAAAAATGCTAGAGCGTGCAGCCCGATGGAGCGCTTATTAATAAAGTAATGGGATTTCTATCCCGCCTATACAAAAATAGGGGAAACCCCCCGAAATGGATTTCGCTTTGGGTTTTTACGCGGGTGACAGAACCCGAACCCCGGGTCCACAGACTCTCGGATAACAGACCGGCCAATCCAATTTCCTCGCGCCAAGTTTCGCCCGATATCTACTCCTTTGTACGGCGAGCACCGACTTCGAAGTCTCTGGCAAGCGCGAACTTCTCCGGCTAATCGTTAGGGGAACTTGTCAATGTGTATATACCTATCTATGTATCTATGTAGACGGGAGTACCAAGTGTAGATATTAGGGTCCAGCTACTTCGGCAGCTAAATCTTGTTAACTCAGTCAGAAAAGTAGCTTTCAGTGACACGCACCTAATTACGGTCCTCGAATAGCCGACGCTATTCAACGCGTTTTCTAAGCCATTTTACTTCCCGCCTTTTTTCGCTCAGTCTTTTCTGCACAGATTTTTGGACATAGGTATACGTATACTGCGAATAAGATAGGCAGGATAGAAAATGCAGACGCGGAAGTCGATGGTAAATTTGTTTGATACGGCGAGGGCCTCCCAGTGTACGGGGTCTAATTGACGGAACGAGCGACGCCGACACAGACACACCGACCCCGACACTGACACCGACGGTGACGGCGACGCCGGCGTCCATCCCGTATAAAACCGAGTCACTATAGATCACGGTGGCATATTACGCGTAACACGATACCGCGGGCGAACCGAGTTGAAACCACTTGTGCGAGCGAGAGAAGGACGGTAACAGGCGCACATCGTATCGCGCAGGGTTGAGCAACGAAGACCCGTGATACCAGACATGTGTGTGAGTTAGAACTCGGTAGAGGAAAGGAGCGCCTACCTACAGCTACGGTCGGCGAAACGGTAGAAAACGAAATGCATAGGATATAGAAGTGGAGGAGCGAGAGAGCGGGAGCGAGAAAAGAAAAGAGAACGGTAATGCCAAGGGAAGAGGCCGACACGAACCCATGGTGTGTAAAACTTCCCGGTGGAAACGATAGAGATGGAACGAATAGGGACCCGGTCCCGTTCCAACTTGGTACGACGCAGACGGAAATATAGGTCCTGTAATCAATGGCCAACAGCGATCTCTGCTCGAGCAAAATTCGTGGGGCTCTGGGACCGTACGTATGTACATACCGTGTATATACTATACATATAAATATACATACCATGCAAGTAGATACATACGAATAGCTGTGTACAACGTGTACAAGTTTCTATGTACAATGTCTACACGAGTACGTATATCCGGTGTATCTATGTATGTACGTACATACATACCTACGTACGGTTACTGGTAGAGATACGTGTCTGTCCATAAGTAAGTATGTATGTAGTACATAGCACATTCGTGCATAGGTCTATCGAACCGTAACGGAGTATGGCGCCATCTTGAAGCCAGGCTTGGCCCGTGCAAACGTCGATTCGTCGATCTCGTTACGCCGAGAGAAAAGCCCTGCAAAGTTCCGCACGTTTGCGCCCGACAGGGATTGCAGTGGCGGTGGTGTTCTGGTTCAGAAACTCAAGGCTGATCATGCCTCTCGAGATCACTCCGAGCTCACTTCGATCAGCTTGTTATTCTTTTCATTTACGAGTGTGGAAAGGGACGTTGATGTATATGTATATACATATCTATATGTATATGGTAGGTATATACGTATAGATACATATAAATGGATATTCTCCACGTCCAGAACTTCCGCCGCCATGTGAAAACCCGACGAGTCCCGTGGGTCACGACGACGTTGGGTGCTGAGTCGCGCGGTAGTGGCATTTCAGGGGGACATCCGGGGCCGGGGAAAAGCGCTCTGTCGGGGCCATTACACCCTTGATTTCATTACGGCCGCCTTGCTACTGTCTCTCCTGCAATCTCTCTCCCTTTTCCCCGCTCCGTTCCACTTCGTTACTATTAGATTACGGCCACGGACGCGAAACGTCGAAAATCAAAGACAGCCACTCACGGCTATACCACCGAGTGCAATGAGACGCCATATCATCCGCTCTTCTTACGATTTTTCTTTCACATCAAGAGATAGGTATCTTCAGGAAGACGAGAATCCCCCGAAATTCGGTCGCTCCATACATTTGACTCGCGAAACGATATATTTTCGCCATTACAAGGCCTGAATAAAGGTGGTTTTTTTTTTTTTAGAGCTTTTAACGGAAAACAAAGCTACCCGAGAACCTAAAAAAAGCATCTCTCATTCGCAATAAAAATTTGAGAAAATTTACATCGTAGTACTGAAGATAAAAGGTTCTTCTTTTCAAGATCCTTTGCTGTGTTTTTCTGCTTACCTCGAAAACCTATGAAGAAACCGTATTCCAACCCCCAAGGTTGGAATACGGCCTAAGCAAAATATACATCTTTTAGATTTGAACTAAACTACGAACTATTGAGCTTGTCCAATTGATTTAACCCGTAACGACTTCGGCTACTGAGCGTTTTGGTGGTATTCGCACCCGGGGCTTTCAGAGAGGGTGTGCTTCACGCTGTAGCATCATAAGGCAACCCTAGTGACGATTTTCCAGACGGTTTTTCTACACGTGTGGTCTGGACAGTTGGGCCCGGACATCGACTAGGCCAGATTTATGGAGCCAGAGCATCAATTCCCCATAACGTTTGCCTAGGGCCTCGTCTCAGTGGGATTTTATGACCCTCTCGGCACGAGTCAAGCTTTTCTTGAAATTTCAACCTCATTTTAGGAATAATCATGCATTTGTATTTATCTATTTTCCCTTACCTGAGCAAATAACTTCGGGAGGTAAGCTCCCGAGTATATCAACGTCAAATCAATGCAATTCTTCACTTGCTTACCTACTTCCGTCACAAGGTACCAGAAACGTTATAAAATGTTCAATCGTAGGACTAGATCAGTAAAAATACTTTTCGACAAATCGCGTTTCGAGATAGCATGAAGAAACTCGTTAATCCTTCCTATATTATCAGTCAAGGAAAGAAAGACATGATTGGCCTCGCATAGATTGGAATACATCGTTCCAACCTATCTAGGTATTTCTCCGAAGTCACAACCATCGATCGAGGCCCATAGCGAAGGATTCCGACTCCCTAGAGCCCAGAGTAACCCGTATAGCGTAGGAAGGTGGGGGTCAAAGGTCACTCAAGGTAATGCAAGAAAGCGTGAGGAAAATTCTAGGGAAACAATTTGATCAGGCCAAAATCCCCGGTGCCAGTCACTGGCAGGATACAACTCAGCCTAAACTAAATAGAAGCTCCGGGATACGTCATGATGCCCTCCGGGGTGATTGTCGCGCGGGTGGGTTTCCCTGGTCGGTATACCGTACTACCGCCAATTGCCACCGATTGATAATCCCCCGAATTGAGATCGCCGCCAATGGGGGAAGCCGATGGCAAGCCAGGGCATATCCACGGGGCGATGGGGGGACAGTGGGATATCGAAATAGGGTTACGAAGGTTTCTCGGTAGTAATGTGATTGCACGTCAGTCGGAACTCTCTCCTATCTTCTAATTCTCTAGAAAAGGCAGTGGTTCATCTTCTCAAGAACAGATATCATTTTTGCACCTCGGTTCGCTTTCTTACGTTGAGGTTTGCCACACGGCCCACGGAAAGTCTGAGAGATGGAAGAGGGCTTTTATCGACGTCTCGTATCTCATACCTCGAGCTACCCCATGCCTAAGATAGTGAGAAATTCAGATATCAACGAAGAATTATTGTGTTTGTTTGGTGGTCCACGAAACAGGGGTAGGCAAAAGTCCTCTCCGCTGTATGTGGCTGTAGGCATCGTGGCTTCGGAGAACAAAGAAGGGAACTCCTCAGTCCCGTGAGAGAGAGAGTGGTAGGTAGTTTCCAAAACCTGGAAAATCCGATCGGCCTCAAGTCATTTTTAATGAGCGAACGAACCCTGCAACCTTACATCCGAAACCCTTCCGTTTTCCGCCTTCCGTCCCGAGTCCTCGGTCAATCTGGAAGCTCTAATATTTACCCGGGTCGGTCTAGCCCTCACGTTGTCCGTGAGGGAGCTCCCACGGAGAGATAAAGACAAGGGTGAGGTTGAGTGTAGCGCTAGAGACGAGATCCGAGGCGTGGAGCCAGAGGAAACGAAGAGGCAACGTCGTAAGAATAAAAAGAATATATACTGCAAAGACCGAAGAGGTTCTCGCAACAAGGCGGCTATGTATATACATTCTGAAGGTACCTACAGGTAGGTATATGCATATTTTGCGGTGTCAGTCGGAAAGTGAGCGAAGAGGAGAGTAGAAAGAGGGAAGAGGAAAGAGGAAAGAGGGAAGTGGGAAACGGGAAGAGAGAAGAGAGAAGAGGGAAGAGGGAAGAGGGAAGAGGGAAGAGGGAAGAGGGAAGAGGGAAGAGGAAAGAGGGAAGAGGGCCGAGGAGGCCCGTGGCGCGACGCATCGATCCCTCGGCCGTCTCTCTCGCGCCCATAGAAGCGCAAACTGCACGTAGAAACGGGGCGCTGGCATGGATGAGCACGTGAAAGTATGGCGTTGGTAGATATACGTATATATATGCATGGTATACATACCCACGTATACGTACACATGTATAAACATATGTGTATGGATATCGGAGTCGCCCACACACAAGGTCGGTTATACGTAGTACGTTGGCGGGCGCAGCCAACGCCGTTTTAATGAAGATGTAATTACGCGGCGTTTTGGTCCCAGAGCCAGCGATACGGCGCCAGTGCCGCCGACACCGACGCCGACGAAAACCGGAACGAGGACGAGAACAAGGACGAGGACGAGGACGAGGACAAGGACGTAGCTACGCGAAACGCAAACTACCACCCCGAGACCCAACTCGGGGTTGACGCGGAAATGGGCTAGAGGTACGAAGGGGAAACCGCGCCGATTGGCAACCGAAATTGCGAGATCGAGAGTGGCCAATTAAGCGGATCCCGGGCGAGAGGCTAGGAACTCTTTGCGTTCGGTATCCCAGGCACGCGTCGCCGTAAGGCGTTGAGGCACCGGAGATCCGGCGTCTCTCCAGGAACTATATACCAACACATTTACTCTCTCGAACACTCACACGTACCGGTATATGTATATTTACCCTGTGTAGTCACAGCGGTGCTAAGGAGAAAAACAAATTCGATATCTGAGACGCTCATACGAGTATGGTTGATGGTTCCGTTTCATTCGGCGAGGATTTTGTTTGTTTTATAATACTTATCGCGAGAAGTGGTTTCAAGAGATTTCTGAGTAAGACTTCATTACTTATTGGTAGTATCAAGTGTCAAAAGCGCCGTTTGCGGATTTGGCATCATTACGATAACCGTATTTCAGAAACGGTTCGTGCGGGACAAACAATCCTACCATCTTGACTACCTTCACGAACGCTTCAAAGCCCTCGCGTATTCTCTACGCATTTTATTACATTCACGTGACCGCCAAACGCTGAGCTCTTCTTCTTATCCGGTCAGCGTGGGTGTCGTAAATGCGAGCATTCCCTGGGCGACTCATTTTCGTCCTCGAAAACCCGAGACCCAACCGAGATCCAAGTACGGAGGTATTACCTAGCGTTGCCAATTGCTCTGGTGGGATTTAAACTCGTTTCAACACTTTGCGGAAAATTTTAATTTTGCAAATCAGTTGCCAGAGGCTTCGAAAACATCTGTCATTTTTCTCAAATATTTGTTTTTTTCATTTTTCAACTCCTCTTTACTTATTTTGACACGCGAAAAAAATAATACCAAACGCGGTATCTCATACCTGTAATGATAACACAGAGATATTTTTTTTCACTGGCCAGATATAACCGTTTTAAAATTGTTTTTGGCCAATCAGAATTTCACTCCTTATAGTTATGTACTTCTCACAGCCTCGATCAATATCTGTATGTAAAAAAAGTTTATATCAGCACAACAAAGTGCATTCAGAATCATATCTTGTTGAACCCCTTAGAAATTCTGAAAATTCGTCTGAGACAGATTTCAAAAAGTGGCTGCATTCAGTGAAAATTATAGAAAAAAAACAATTAACGTTTACTCCTCAAATCTATAGACTGCAAATGAACATACTGGGAAAGCGAGAGGGAGATGGAGAGGAGAACAAAGGGACAATGTGTGACAACAGTCCCGGAGACCTCCGCGAAGGTAAACGAACGGAAATCGATGTCTCCGGTGCGGGCCCATGGTTTGTGGGACTCTGGCCCGTATAGAAAGGAACAGTGATATACGTACGTTGGTGACGTACACACATACCAAGAGCCGTCTAACCCGGTATTAAATTCCTCGATCACTGGCTGGTGCAGACTCTGGCGTTCGTATATAGGCAGCCTCGTCGATAACCCGTACGCGGAAGCAGAGAGAGGAGTGCCGGGAAAGGCAACGAGGAGAGGAGCAAGGGGGTTACGCGCGCCATCCGCCACCCCGTATAAAACGCGTAAAGCCTTCTCCTCCCACACACTCGACACCGCTTTGCATTCGACCTTGCACGTCCGGGACGTGGCCACCGCGTCTCCCACATCTTTCTCGCCACTGAACATGGTGTTGCGAAACTCAATATAAATGAAAACGATTATAAGTTATTGCGATGCTATTAATTTTGAGATTTTTTATTTTGGTGGATGAAATGCTAGATTATTAGAAATTTAGAATTAATCATGGTATAGTTTTGTAGGTGTAGGATAGGGTAAAGCGCTAGGCAGGTTCCCCGTACCTTCCAAAAAACGAAGAACAAAAAACAAAAAAATTTCCACCCAATTTCGAGACTTGTTATTCGTAGTCAAAGTGCGTCGAACTATGCTTTTTGCGGTACGAATTGAACCGTCACTCCCTCACTTTATCCTCTAAAATTTCTCACTCGCCTTTCCTCTGTCTCTCTCCCCCTCGATATTATCTACACGTCGGTAACGCCCTGGGCTCTACGGTCCCAGAGGGCGACGAAAACTCCTGGTAAAACGAGCAACGCCGCGGTACCAGCTTGTCCCCGTTCATGTCCGTGCTTAAACCAAGGCCGAAAACCGAAAGAGAAAAAAGGAAGGCAGGAAGGACCCTTTGATGAAACTTTTAATAGAAACCAAAGCCCCCAGACTACTCAGGAAGTCTCGCACCCTTATCCGGATCTAACATCCCTTCAACTGCTCAACTGCACTGGTCAGTGACGGGCTGCAGTGGTCCAGTAAGATCAGCATCTCATCCCACCTAGCCAGTTTCAGGATGCTGTGCCCCTACCGACTTACAAGTAAAATATGCAACAGATTCTAGTACCCCATTCACCGGGGGGGCACAAGGTCACCAACGAACCTCAACAGCCGTTGTCAATTTTTCGCTATTTAATCGGAAAGGGTCAGAATAAGGATTACGAGTCAATACCATATCGCTAACCGTCAAAGATATATCCGCTTATCTCGTGGTACAATCTATACCATTCTAACGTAATCGTGTCCAAACCAATCCCGTTTTTTTCATATACATCGCATACACAGACATATGTTGAGGCGAAGATAGATCCTTCATCATCTGTGTTCTTTTAGTGAAAAATATCCAAAATTGAACAACGGTTGTTGTTCCGAAAGATGTGTAGTGTAGTTATTTATCTATGTATTTAGTATTTGCCTATCCGGGTGGCTATCTATCTATACCTTGATCTACAACTTTGTGCGGATATAGTTGCCTGATGGCAACAGAGAGAGCTCCGGGCGGATTAGAGCCGGGGATAGAATCCCGTTCACACATCCAGCCCGCACACATCCCTCCGCTGTCGGTGGGGGGGCCGTCAAGAATATCCCGAGGGAAAACTCCAACGCGGCTCTTTTCGCCGGGAACTTTTATTTATTCAGCTAATTGCGAACGGGCTGGTTACCACGCGCGGGTAATATTCGCGCCCAACTGGCGCTAAACGAAAGTAAATAGGGAGGATATACCTAATGTTAAACTAGATTTTTTTTTTTTTTTTTCGTACAAGAATTCTATCTTGGCGTAATATATGGGTATATATCTTGAAAGGAGAGAATAATTTCTTGTTCAATATATAATGATTCTTGAAAGTTTCTCGCCCTGAGTTTCTCATACCTGGGTAAAAATCAATCAACTCCAAAAGTTCCTCACGGCTATACCAGCTCCCGTCGAATAATTGGCGAGGAAATGCGCCCGTCGGGGCATGAACCGCGCTCTATAGCACGGGCAAGGGAGTGACTTGAAAACGTTAGGAAAAATCGATATAATCGTCCATCTGCTAATAATAGAGGCTTAGCTCCGCGTCCGTTCCACCAACGTTCCCTACGCGTATTCCGCTTCGCTCGCCAGTAGCAACCGTGTTTGCGTTAAACTCGTACGAAGCGAGCAGCGGCGCGCCGTATCCTGTGCCATATTCATCCATCATATTACCCTCTCCTATATATCCGCACGGAGAGATATAGCCGTGCGAGTTTACGCACACCCGGAAATATCCTGCTGCACACTTACGACGCGTTAGCTCATAGGAAATAGTGACCAGTGGTGAGTGGCGAGTTGCGAATCGAGGAATACTATTCTACTGCACAGTCGGTTAAACGGGACTGGTCATACTCAATCGTTGAAAAGAACTGCAGCTATTCGATTTCCCTGCTTCTTTTCATGAGACTGAACCCTCCCAGCAATCGGGAAACTCTCCTTATAACCGCAGCTCTGAATGACAGGTGAACAATTTCGGTTCATTTATTTATCGAGGGGTTAGTTTTGCCCGTTTTGGCAAAAGGGCCCGCGTCCGTTATCCGACCTCCAGCCGAGGAGGTAAATTAATTCAGCGCACAAACACCGCGGCGACTCGGTGGTTTGGTGAGCCGAAGGGACTGAGGGACGAACCTTTGCCCTCCCGGAAGAGGGCGGAACCAAAAGCGATGGGGTAGTGCGAAGGACGGTAGATAGGTAGATATCGTGTATAGGTATATCTACACGCGAGCATGCCTGAGTAAAGAATGAACGAGCGAAAACCAGGAGGAAAACGGTAACGGGAGGGCGGCAAGAGAGAGAGAAAGAACCACGTTAACGGTCCCATCGCGTGCAGGTGCACGAGAAAGAGGAGTGCTGCGCTCAGCGCTCAGCGCTCAACGTTCCACCGTTCGCGGACGCTACCACTCCGAAGTTATTACCGGAGCAGTTTGTTACTCGTCGAGTGACCGAGCCGAGCTAGTGCATCGACGTCGCAAGAACGACCTCCTATATACATACCCTTCTCTCTTATACAGTTTCTCTATCGCTTCAGTGGACCTCGCTACTACCTAGATCCTCTCTTGATCCCGCGGCCTGCTTCAACGGTAAGCCAACGGCGAGCTACCGTTGACATCAGTATCCCTAGCTCACCGTGCTCAAAACACCAGGCACCTAAAGTGCCAGTCCGTTTCTTCGATTCGCGTCGCCCACTTAACGCGCATCGTTCTCTACGCCCCCTCACTCTTGCTATCTCTTTTTATCTCTATATCGCTATCTTTCTCTCTCTTGCCCTCCTAGCTGGGAGCTGCTTAGTTCGTGACCAACACACACGCGCTTCATCCGCTTACACTCGAGGAAGCATTTCCACCCTCGCGAACTAAGGGGATGAGAATATGGGGTGGGTGGCCCTGGCTCTGGGTCTGGCTCTGGCTTTGGCTCTGGCTCTGGCGCTGGGTACGGCTCTGGCTCTGGCTCTGGCGGTGGCAGAGTTGGAGGTTGAGGCGGAGGCGTAGGCTCCCTTAACAAGCAACAAGGGTGGAGAATTAATGAGAGAGGGCGCCCGGGCGGACACTTGTGGCTACCGCCGGTGCCACCCCCGGTCGGCCTCGACCTCGCGCAACCCTCAGCGAAGTTACGCACTATAGAACCGCCGTCCCCATCCAACCAACCATCCATGCCGCACCAAAGTCCCACACCCTCGTTTCGGACTTCTCGGCCGTCCACAACCGCCAATGTTAATCAGTCAGGTTAACTTTTCTTCCGACTTAGCTGTACGTCCGGTGGGATCTCATCGATAATTTCTTCACGGATTACTTTATACATATATATTTAAAAAAAAAAAAAATTCGAAGAGACGCATCGAAAGGAAGGTGTCCGGGTATAAATGTACGCTTATAATTAACCGTCCGTTATACAGTATACACAGATGCGGTTGAACGGACAATAAGAGGTCGGCGCCCGTGGCAACGACCAGTGCCAGTGCCAGTGGACGCGCATTCTGTCGCCTAGCGTGAATTTTAATTAAAGCAATTAAGAACGCGTCCGTTGCGTGCGTTAATTTGTAATGTATTCATGGCTGCAGGACAGTTCGAGAGCCAGAGCTGTGCGATGTGCGATGTGTCACGCAGACGACAAGGCGCGGGGGTGTTGGGAAACGGGATAGGGGGTGGTGGCGGCAGAATGGGAATGGGGAAAACATTTGTGCATCTGTCCCTTCGGTCGTATTGGCCGTCCGCTTGCTCAGCCGCCCGCTAAGGCATTATGCTCATCATCCCCCCGTGGCATCGCTCGGTTGGCGTTACTTTTTTAATTAACAGCTCTTCTGGATTAGGCACCCTCGGATGTCACAAGGGGTTACCTAGCCCCGTTACAAACACTTTTTGATGGTAACCACTGAGCTGAGTTCAGGGCGGTCGCGGGTTTGGTGGACCGAAAAATCCAGTCAAGGGCGATTTTTTTTTTCCACATCTAAAATGGCCTCATACCTATACGTCTGCTCAGCGCTTCGCTCGCTACGCAATATATACATATAATCCCGGTTTTTCGAATCATGAGGATTTGTTATACACCGTATATAGAGATTTACCATAATGCTACGAGCTACTTTCAATATGAACTAGCTACAGGCTGACAACTTAAGCAACGAAAATACTCAGACTCGATTGAGAACGATCCTCACCTCGACAGATGTCGAAGCTTCACGTGAATCGAACCGCGGTAGCTCAGACGCGGTTTCCCAATACGTGTGAATACTAAGCCGCGGTCGAACCCGTCTTCGAATACTGTATACGTATGCTTAGTTAGGTGGGGTACTGAAGATACGTAAAGTGCGGCGATTTGATCAAAAACACAATTTTTTATTAACAGAATGAGACGAACTGACAAAATAGAAAACTAGTCAGATGGAAATAAATTAGGACTCTTGTACCACGAACGCATAAAAGACGCTAAAGTGTGATACCATGGCGTTAAGTGGAAACCGGTAACTCGAGAAGCGAAAGTTCAGATCAAGAACTTCGTCGAGTCTTTATCATGTTAATTTGAACCAGTGCAATTGCGAACTCTTCCTTCCACGGTATTCTGACCGACGATGAACTAAACGCTATAGCTATACTTATATAACTTAGCAAAATGATGAGATATTGGATGATAATATAAATCATTGATTTATCGTCAGACGGCATCTAACAATAAGATCCTCACGCAAGTAATCTCGACCTCAGCGATGTGTCTGCGGTAGCAGTTTTGACAAGGGTCGATAAAAACCGTAACCACATTTCTACGGACCGGACGGTACCATATCTAACCACGAGTCAAGGTGTTAACTAGCTCGAGAAACACTATTTTCACCCGACGAAATCTAGAGGTGGTTTTTGTTGCTTGAGAAATTGTGAAAAAGAGGCAGAGGAAGGAAAAAAAGGAAAAGGAGGTCAGCATATGCAAATAACAGGGCTGCGAGGGCTGCTTTGGTTGCCAGGGTTGCCAGGGTTGCCAGATCCAACAAGGTTCTCGAGTCCTATTGGTCAACAAGTCTAAAGATCATTCTCACGTTTCTTGCACTCATTCACATCGAGAACTATACCTGCCTACACCCATACATATACGTGTACTGTGTTTATGCGTGAGCCTATGCACTCGCATGTTTACAAAACACTTCAGGTAAAACTACGGCTAACGAAGTAACAGGAAAGAGTTGATCCACACGTACAAATATACCCAGAGCCTCAATACCAACATTTCCGTCGTAGCTAGGCATGAAAACGCGGATTAGGTGGGTACTCAAGATCCGTAGAACAATCGAACCTCGACTTCCTGTTTCCACTCCAATATCCCCACCGCTTTGTATGCTTGACGATTTGAGAGGGTGAGGCCACAGCCTTACGCCCCAGGTTCAACGAAACTAGACGTAAAAGCGTTGCTCTGAACTTTTCCACGCTGTTTTCTTCAGACCGCAAACGGTTACGGTTAAACCCATGGAGTGGGTGAATTTACGAGAAACGTGAACGAAATATTATTTTTAACGCAAAACAGGAAACCACCGAGTAGGTAGGTACGCCAACCCTCGTCGGCCCAGAACCCGCTAATAATTACACACCGTTACAAATTCACTTTTAAGTGGAGAACTGGGTCTAGTATTATCAGCAAATACCGATTATGTTATAGTCGGAAACGAATTTCTTATGAAAATTGTACCGTTCGATTCGCATTTGACTCGTGTTGCTGCTGATATTCGCGAAATTCTTCATTTCCAGTCAAAGTTTGAAAATAGTTAAAGAAATAAATCGCGTATTGAAGTTAAGATAGGGCGAAACAGCTGATTGATGAGAAGTAGAGTTATCAACATGCTTTGCATATGTCATCGGCTCAAGCGCGGCTGGTTAAGGTAGAGAATCAAGATACACGGTAGACTTATTCAGACGCTAGTCGGCATCTAGAATATCTTGGTAGGATTATTGAACTTTCAAACAACAGGCGAGATATACATATAATACGTGAGACGTTCCTCTAGCATAGTGCGACGTAGGATCCGTTAAGTATTACATTCCGAACATTTTTACGAGATACAAAGATGGTCTAGTGCCATTATAGCCGAGTCATAGTGCTAGCGGTTTGGTACTTTGGTACAGTTCGCTACTAAGCGTAATAACATCACGGAAGAAGGAACGCAACGTTCTACAAGAGTTGGGAATAAGCCAGAGCCCATCCGAGGGTCGTGTCTGGATGGTTACCAACTCGCTAATGTTCTAGAGCCTCGGCCCAACTGTGTATACCTATATGCGAGTTGCCTAGTTTCAAAAACCAGCCAAGTCCAAAATATTAACAATTTTTACTTCTCTTAGTTTACGAAAATAGCTCTTCAGAGGCTCTAAGTGTCAAAAACAGCTGTATCTATGGGTGAACGTAAGACTAAAACTAACACGTGGGTAAACGTGGGCGATATTCATATAGCGGTAGAAAATTTCACTTTTTTAACGTGTCTAGTTTTTAAATTAGGGAAATCATGTGCAACTCGTACATGCATATTCGATTTATAACTGACTCATGCGCAATTTGCAAATGTTTAGAAAATTTAAATCATAGTCACGCGCAAGAGAAAAATATAAGAGAGATCCTCTCCTATATTTTTAGCAACATTTTCTGACGACTATACTCGTTCATTGTGTACAGAAATGCATTTGATATTGAAATTGAAAGCATATACGTATACGTTCGACGACGTTTTCTCGCTTCTGATCATATTGCAAGTTTACAGACTTCGTAGTTCAACTCGTTCGTGAAAAATATTTTTTATCTAATAATGAGATAATAGAATGATGCTTTGTGCAGGCATACCTGTTGCATTTAGTTGAATCTACGCTAAGCTCTTTGATTGACTGGACAGATCAGATCCTATTTGAAAAAAATGTTAATCCAATTTCCAATCAATATCTCTACAAGAAATGAACCAGAGCGAAAAGATCCAAACGGAGTGTTCCTCCTTCCCTTTAAAAAACAATATAAAAACATTCCTCAGTATTACCATTATGAAGACAACGAGCATTCAATTCAGTAACTAAAAGATATGTAATAAAAAAAAAAAGAATTGCATCGTACAGTGATTGACAAATATCCTCTAACAGAATTGTGATGCCTTAAACGGTACAAGTGTACTTTAATTAATAAAATTAAACATCGTAGATCTAGGGGTACGTTTTTGTTGTTCTAAAATTTGAAAGGAATAGATGAAAATGATCAGCAGATATTGGCTACCTAAAGAGTAAAAAATTGTCAATTCGGTTACATACCATATTAATATTTATTTCGTGTGACTTTCGATGAATTATAATGCACGCTTACTTATCATCGTTAAAAATCGATTAAATTCGAGAATAATTGATGACGATATTTAAAATTCTACGAACATAGCAGTGACATCTGTGCCACGCGTGAGGAACAATAAATAATTACTTGCTGTTGATAAAACAGATTTAAAAAAGATGGGGCGACAGTCGATCCACGTGACTTGAATATTGCCCAATGACCGTTACGTCACAACTGTTAAAATCCCAAACAATATATTTGACTTAACCCTAATTAGGATAGAAACTAACCTGTCCATTTGAAAATATATATACAAAAATGGATGAAATACATACAGATTTTTTTACGATATCTATAAACCCAGTCTATTAGAATCAGCATTGAATAACTGTATCATAAAATTAGCTTAAATAGCTTCGAAAAGATATTCTTTGCTTCTTCTATTTTCGAGTTAGTTGAATGCAATGTGTTAATCAGTTATTTATATCACTAACGTGCCGTATTTCATGCTAGTTGTTTGGCTAGCGTTAGTCTGTGACTTTATAATTCGTATCTTCACATCGACAATGTTGAATTAAAAAACAATCATTTTTATATTAATTGTACATTTGACAATGGACGAAATTCGATTCCGACTGTCCAATCAGCTCGAAACTTTACAGGTATTTTCTTATCGATTTATTCAAAATTTCATTCATCGTTATATTTATCGGTCAAATGCCGTTCTAAAAAAATATTATTATACATTGTATGTACATACACATGTTTACATAACTTATGGATCATACATAATTTTTGTCGATAATACAAACCAATAAATCAATTGAATTTATAACAATAGATAGACGCTTACGACTTAAAACATTTCACTGTGTTAACTCACGTTTATTTATAACTTTACGTCTCTTTCATTTTTTACGAATATTAATTAGAAAAAAACAAAACAAATAATCTTTCATTTTTTTCTTTAATTTCTCAAAATTTCGTTTGTTTTTCCAAAAAAAAAAAAATTATTGTAACCTTTTTTCCCCCCCCATCATTTTGCAGGTTCAAGCATCAGTAATAGCGCAGCAAGTGCAACAAATACTTGCGAGATGGTTGACTCAGAGTCAAGAATTGCTTGAGCAACTTTCTGATGGAGAATATGGTCAACGATTATCAGATTTGAGCCAACGATTGGTTGTTTGGTTTCAATCAGCATGGGAACAACTACAGTTTCAGTATTACTCCCTGCAATTTAATCCGCGTGAATTTTACCAACAATTAGCAACCCTGTTTACCAATGGAGGTATTCTTCCAGGTGTGAGCTTTTGGGCTTATGTGTTCATTTAAAAACTTGTCAAAATTGCAAGCAGTTAATACCAAGTCCTCTTAACTTTCTTATCCTTTTATTTCCTGTTTGAATTTTGTTGATCATTGAAAATCTATCGCTAAACTATCACCACTAAATACACATTTTGTATATTACAGTAACAAGGAGAGAACTAGCCTTCTGTGTTGTCGGCATAACTGCTGGAGGTCTAATCGGATTCAGTACTGGATTAAATAGTCAAAATACTTCGCGGCATTTGCATCAAATGAAAGCCATCATATGTCATCATTATATTGGTATTGAGGTGTGTTATGAGTAATACTTGGCAAGAGCCCAATACACTATGGAACTTGTTTCAAATTGATGGAAAATGTTAGTGTTTGAATTTAGCTTAAAAAGATGCAAAATATATATCGTAGACTTCTTCTAAATTAATGATCAAAACTCAGATTTGTTTCATACTTATCACATAAAACTGTGTCAATCTAATTTATCTGACTCCCACTATATGAATATAGTACATGTGTCCAATCAATTTTTCTAAATGAATCAAAAATTTCAACTATTAATTTTTTATAATTATTTTGTCCGATATCTTTGAATTAATTTTCTAGATTGATTTTTACATGTTTACAATACCTTGCATCATACATTATACATGCAATTTAATTTTCTAACAGGGTGTAACGACGATAGATGATGCCGACATGCCAGCCATTCAGAAACCGGACGATTTATTAATCCAAGTCAAATCCGCATCGGTGAATATTGTCGATGCAAAAATCTGTTCTGGTTACTCAAAAGCGTACAGACATATTTTAAACTCTGGTGTAAGCGATATTTAGAATAAATATTATTCTTCATTTTTTAAGCATTATAAAACTGTCAGAAATATATCTTAATATGTCACTATCTCTTTTTTTTACAGAGACAGAAAGAATTGCCAGTAGTAATAGGAAGAGATTGTGCCGGTGTAGTGGTAGATATTGGTCAAAGTGTTGTAGACTTTGACATAGGAGATGAAGTGTTTCTTGCTGTACCATCATGGGCCCAAGGAACGATGGCTGAATATTTGGTAGTCTCAGAGAGTCGAGTAGCCAAAAGGCCAAAACTTGTGAACTTTGATGCGGCAGCTAGCTTACCTTACAGTGGGTGTTTGGCGTGGGATGCTATCGTTAATAGGTCTGTTATCGACGAAGGCAATGCCAAAGGAAAAAGGTGAGTTTATCGCCAAATAGAATCTGAGGATTAATTGTTTGAACTTTTGTTAAAAGATAAATCGATAATTTGAATCAATTTTATCCAGAATTCTTGTATACGGTGGAACTACCCCGGTTGGCTGTGTGATAATTCAATTAATGAAACTTTGGGGAGGTCATGTTGTTGCCGTTTGTAAACAGCATGCAATACCAGTCGCAAGAGCTCTGGGAGCCAACGAAGTTATACCTTTCAACGAATCGAATATTGAAAAAGAACTAGAATTACACGACAAGTGAGTAAATGCTTGATACAACGAATGGTACTCCACAAACAGCAAAAAGAAATTTATGTAAAAGAATTATATTACCTCATAATTTCAGATTCGATGCTATATTTTACACGGGTGGTCAACAAATTGAAGACTGGATATTAAAAGATCATTTACTACCAAATGGTTCATACGTTTCTACAGTTCCAGAACATCTGACTTCCGATACATTAGGATTTGTTTTTGGAAGCATATTTTCTGGATATGTGAGAATCAACCTGTTAGTTAGGGTATGTATCTCGATTTTGATATTATTCTGTAACTGTGTAATGTTCATTGTAGTTTTGAAGATGAAAATTTACCCTTACTAAGACCCGGTTTTACTACTTTGCAGTATTTATTTGGTTTTAAAATGAACCAATGGAATGAGGGCTCGAAAATAAACACTGCCAATCTAGATGCCTTACGTGAACTTGTTGATGCGGATCAACTACAGACGGTTGTTCATAAAGCTTATGCACCACACAATATTGAACAAGCGTTACAGGAAGCTTTAAATCCAAATGCTGTTGGAAGTACTATAATCAGGTTCCACTGACAGCGTCATTGATATAGGATACATTAATTTATAGCATCATAATTGTATGTACAATAATGTTTCAACTATCGCACGTCTTCTGAATATAGTTATTTTTTAATTCTATTTAAAACCCAGAGAGATTCGTCATTATACTTCAGAACTTAATAATAATAATATCGAAATATCGCGAATTGGTACAATTTTTCATTTCGAACTTGAGAATGTGTCTTCCAGCAGTCTTCCACAGTATAATAAACTATGATATCCTTGAATTTGAATTGCATAAGCTCGATGATTGAAACGATATTATTACATAAACATTTTTTATCATTAAAAATTTATTTTTCACAACTGTCTTGAAAGCCCAAAACTGTGAGTTGTTCCTAAAACTATCATCTTCATAATTCGCTCAAATAAATTTTATCATTATAAAAAATTGTTCATCAATCATAACTTGCAAAATAATTGAACAAAAAATTCGTCCAATAAGATTAAATTCAAATGATCTATCTAAACGACAATAATATTTCTCAGGAGTAATAGTGAACATTGAAAGTAATAATTTGTCTCAAAGTATGATTCAGGTATATTTAAATAAGTAACTGCTAGAAATCAGGGTATAAATACGAAATAGAAGAGAAAAGTTAAGTTTATAAATGTTTATAGATGTTTTATTATTAATATATGTATTTAGGTAGGTACAAAGGATAGTTTACAAACTAATAATCAACTGCCTTAATGGATTATGAAAAATTTTACAAATATTTCATATTTTATGCAAACAAAAAATTGATTTGAATAAATAGATGTTTAATATCAATATTGGCGAGTTTGAAATAAATCAAATTCCTATTCAAATTTTGCAGAACATTTTTGAGCACAACATAGAGTAATTGACATCTCGTCCAAGGCTCAAATGTACAAAACTTAACATAAAATTCGAGAATCGTGACAAAAAACAGAACAACCGATCCTTATGTGATACACATTATAATACAGTCGGATATTCCGGTGAACCAAAACTCAAAAACTTAGCTAGTTTATTGTTCAAATTCGCAAATCAAAGATCAGCGTTGTTACAATAAAATTTGTAGTGGTTAATCCATGAAAGAGCAATAAATTGGCCATTAATTTAGCAATTCATTTTGCTTTTCCTCGAAATTTACCTCTTCCTGCAGGTTTACCTTTTTTCGCTGGTCCCTTCTTTTCATCAGCCTGTTTGATTGGAAAAAAAGATTGATTACACGTTTTGTTTAAACTTTGAAATTATCTATAAGATTTAAAAACGTTATACCAAAAGAGAAAAAGGCGATTAATTTATTCTAGTCTTACTTTACGCTTAACCGGAGTTGTGTTGGGTAATACTTTGAAGAAAGAATCAAGCCGGCCCTGAGTTGAAGTACCACGAGCCTTCAACAATTTTTTAGCACCATTTCGGACTCTGTCTTCATTAAATTGCTTATCTCCGCACAGATACTTGACCAAGCCTTCCTCGTCAGGATCTGACCATTTTAGCTATAAAATTGAAAATTTTGATGAAAAAGGGAAGACAGTAAAAATGTCGCTTCTATTATGAAAGTCACGAGTTGTTATTCAAGTAATTTTCTTCTTGAACATAAATTTAATGATGCTTATATTGCAAGTACAAACATGCCTCAACATCATTGGGATCAGTGATTTCAGGTTCTTGAAATAACATTCTGGCTTGTTTATAGTTCCAATCAGCTGGTACAGGATACTTATTTGTATCTAAATTTTCCAAAATTTTTTCAAGAGATCTGTGTGTCTTTATCAACTCCATAGCTCGCTTTGGACCAACTCCACGAATACTCTCAGTGTAATCACAACCCAACATTATGCATAGATCAATGAACTGTAAATGATAATAAAGTTGAAACAATTAATGAAATCATCAAGTGAAGCAAAACAAATCGAAAATAAAGTGAAATGCTGCAATTTTCTACAAAATTGATCAACCATTAAAGATCTACTTATAAGTTCAAGCAGATTTTGGCAGATCAAAAAATTCTACTTCATATTCTCTTATTTGAATCTTATATTTACTTCATCTTTGTTTAACTCCAGTCCCTCCAAGACCTTGTCAAAATGGAATTCTTGGATCGGCATTTTCCTAGCTTCGCTAAAAGTCATGCGTCTGAGTAGAACGTCACATCCAAACGTCAATGCATCCATATCCTCTGTTGCTGTAGCAAAGACTTTTCCAGATTTAACCATAGCAGCACATTGTGCTTCTGCTTCGCACGGAGCCTGTTAAAATAAGAACAAAGCACAAGAACATCAATATCAAAGATTCTAATAAAACTTACATCCGCTGTAGAAAAAGTTGGAAAAACTTTTAATCATCATAGAGAAATCTTACATCAATGTATGGAATGCCCATCAGAGTTAAGAGTTGTTTAGCTTCTTCGGCATGGTGTTTTGTAACTTTGACCAACCTTCGATTGAACTTTTCAATATCCTCAGCGTTTCCTTTACAGAAATATTAATAGAATTTAATATGAGTAACTTAATTGCAAGTGTTTCGTTTGAATTATTAAAGAATGTTGATTTCATTAATGTATTAGAATTTCAATGGAAGGAAGAAAAAGAGATTATAAGGTTCTTTCTGCAAATATTCAGTATTTTGGTGAAAAGAAAGTTATGAAAATGAGTAATTGTTGAAAAAAAAGGCAAGAATGGGATTATGTTGAAGGATTTGGTTTCTCATATTATTACCAGCTTCTTCAGCAGCTAGTAAAGCTTTTTGCGCCTCATCCCGTCTCTCAGCTCGTTTTGCCAACTCTCCACCCTTTAGGTTTGGTGGTTTGCCATCAAAAACGTACACAGGCTTTATACCCTGTTCTACAAATCGTAAAGTTCTATAGAACGTACCCATCAAGTGACTGTGAAGAAAAGTTTTGTCAACATTACTTTTGGTCCATGACTGACATACATTGAACAAATATTGATAATTGTTTCTCAGTTAAAAAACAAATTTGTCTTTTCAATTTTAGAACAATATTTAGAATAATTTGCAACTTTAAACGCTGCAAACTAATGATTTTTTGTTCAATACAGAAATGATAGAATGTTGCCTTCTTTACTAAATGAGATGGATATGTGAGATGAAAAGGCTTGAACCAAGCCGAGTTTTTCGGACAGAAGGAAAAACTCAGATTCTGGTTAAAATTTAATTTTTTTCGATCAACAAACTGCTGAAAATGAGTGCTTTTTAAAGGGGAAATGTATATTCCAGGGAATAGGGAACCGTTAAATCATCTACCTGGTTGTTTCACCATCTGTAGAGGTCAGCTGAGCCCCTTCGCTGCGAACAGCAATAAGAAACTGGTAGAGACACATAGAAGCATCGATGGCTATTTTTCTACCTGTAGAATGGAGAAACAAAAAAAAATTTGTCAACTGATATGACTACTTGTTAGTCCTGCCAAGTAGTACTTCGTAATATGGAATATCATAACTGCTAGAATAAATTGCACGAAGAAAATGAAACGAGAATAATACGTGATAAAATAAACCAGAAATGAATTTAGGATAGAGTTAATAGAATATTAACAAACTAAGATAAACCAATTAAATTTTCCATTTATGGGTTAGCAAAGCTCCGCGTTGTTCTCTACACTCACCAAAGTAATGATTTATTTCTTTCTCCTTAACTGAATACGGTGCGACATCCGCGATCAATTTAGATAATCCCAAAATACCCATGGCTTTTGATAATATCGAACAGTTTTCATATATCGGGTTTAGTACGTATGAAATGTGACGATTTGAAACAGGATCAATTTACGCACAAGCTGAACGGTCGGCATCAAGCACACCGCTGACTATTTACCCGCCAAATTGAATAGAGTCACGATTACCAATATCGTAAAAATTCATGGTAGATAGACGGAGTGCAGGCTGTGCATGGACGTATGAATAGGCACGTGTTTGTGATCATAACCTATAACGTCAATCAATAATATTTGATGTAAGCCTTCTGTCTTCCGAGAAAAATAAGATTTATATGAAAAATGGTTAAAGACTATGATTTGATAAAGACGATAGACGATGATGAAGAAGTGCCGGATTTTTCTGACAAATCAGACGAAGAGGAGGACGTAAGTTAACAAAATTTCGTTAAACATAACCTAATGAATTTGTCTCGCTGACGAGAATGATTGAAATTTAAAGTACAATATATTTCAATCTAGTCGCTACAGCTCACCACACAATTATTTTCACGTCTTTCAGTATCAACCGAGAAAACAAAAAAAACAAGAGAAAAAAGATTTCGACAATGATTTTCAATTCATAAGCAATGCTTCGGAATACAATCAAGACACTTGGGATGATCTTAGCAAATACATTAAACGTAAAGCCAAAACAAAACTCGATGATAAAATATTGAAAGTACGAAAGGAGCAGGGGGAACAGGTATATTAATTTTCTTATACAGAATTTGAATTATTATTCGTGCGTGTCTTAGTTGTATAAATAATATTCATTTGAGTTCCTGGTTTCCGTATTGATTATTTCTTTCATTTATTTTGTCAGAATGGAAGTGCCGATAATCCCATAAAGATAGAAATGGAAGTTGTTGACGAAGAAGGGATATACCTTTCTGATGACGAGCTTAAGAAAGGTATATATTTGAAAGAAACTAAGCAGAGATCTTGTTTTCAGAGAACTCAATAACTTTAAATAGTGATTATAAATCAAAAATTGTTACAGACAACTTCAAAACCAAAGAGAAGAAAGGAAAAATACGAAAACCAACTTCACTAGATGATGAATTAGACCTAATGGATTTCGAGGAGGCTCCTGGCTTCGACGAACATGCATCGTTCTATCAAATGAACTTATCCAGACCTTTATTGAAGGTATTGAGATGATGGCGCATTTATTTTTTAGTCAGCCTCAATACACAGAGTCTGATGAGAGTATTATTAATATTTCCAAATCAAAGATTGATAAAATGTTACAGGATATTATCAAAAACAGGATAAAATGATACAGAACTGATCATTTGTCAAAGTTTTTAGCCAGAAATATCTCAAATCAATTCGTTTTTTTAGATATATGAGTTTAATATTGAGTATTTAATTGATTACAGGCAATATCAGCTATGAGCTTTATACAACCTACACCAATTCAAGCAGCTACAATTCCTGTGGCACTAATGGGTCGGGATATATGCGGATGTGCAGCTACTGGTACTGGTAAAACGGCAGCATACATGCTTCCGACTTTGGAAAGATTATTGTACAGACCTGTTGAAGGAGCAGCTGTGTCCAGAGTTTTAGTCCTTGTACCAACCAGGGAATTGGGTGTACAAGTATATCAAGTTACTAAACAATTAGCCCAATTCACTACTGTTGAAGTTGGATTATCTGTTGGTGGATTAGACCTTAAAGTACAAGTAAGCGAGTAACAATTTATTAGATATTCAATCTATTGCAATAATTAAAATTAAACGATTTGATTATTCATTCCTTACTTTGAACTATGAAATCTATATTTTCGTAGGAATCAGTGCTGAGAAAAAATCCAGACATTGTTATAGCCACTCCTGGACGTTTGATTGATCATCTAACAAATACGCCAACATTTTCTCTGGACAGTATCGAAGTTCTTATACTAGATGAAGCAGACAGGTGAGATAAGTTGTGGAGAAAACAAGTCTTAGATTAAATGACATTTGAAGTATTCATTTATTCTATTTGCATCAACTAAAAATGACTATTTATCACCTTTTCAGAATGCTTGATGAATATTTTGCAGAACAAATGAAACACATTGTAAAACAATGCTCGAGAAGTAGACAGACGATTTTATTCTCTGCTACTATGACTGAAGAAGTCAAAGATCTGGCTGCAGTATCTTTGGATAAACCAGTAAAAGTATTTGTTGATAGCAATCAAGACGTTGCATTCAATTTAAGGCAGGAATTTGTACGGTAAGTTTATCAATGTTATGCAAAAACATTAGTAATACATGGTTTTTTTAATTCTGATCATATGTGCGAAGTTCTTTTCCAAGTAATACGTTAGTATAAAAAATTCGGTGTCTGTTATCTTATATTTTGTTTGTTACTTTTAAGAATTCGTAAGGAGAGAGAAGGGGACCGTGAATCTATCTTGGCTGCATTGATTTGCAGAACATTTCACGATCATACTATGATTTTTGTTCAAACTAAAAAACAAGCACACAGACTTCATATTCTCCTAGGTTTACTGGGTGTAAAGGTATGACAAACTTTGAGTAATACAATATTAAAACCGTGCACTTTCAGTCATTTAATTTCATTTATTTAAACGTTATCGAAGTTGATCAGATACTGATAATAATAAGTAAGTCATATCGAAGTAAACGGAATTTGGAGAGCAGAGAATCATAGGGATCATAGAGACTTAACATAGATATTGGGACACTATTAAAGAAATTAAAATTTCACTTTCAATCAAAATTGTTCAGGTGGGAGAGCTTCACGGCAATTTAACGCAACCACAGCGTCTGGAAAATCTGAGAAAATTCAAAGATGAAGAAATTGATGTCCTTTTAGCTACAGACGTTGCAGCTCGTGGTTTGGATATTAGTGGTGTAAAAACAGTAATAAATTTCGTAATGCCAGCTACGCTTCAACATTATATTCACAGGTCAGATTGAAAATCGTTATTCTATTGTAAATGAGTTCCTTGACTATAGAAATAATATGATGATTTGTAATTGAAATTATTGCAGAGTTGGACGAACGGCTCGAGCAGGTCGTGTTGGTGTTTCAGTATCATTGGCTGGTGAACAGGAACGTTCCCTAGTGAAAGAAGTGATTAAACAGGCAAGAAATCCTGTAAAGAATCGAATAATTCCTCCGGATATAATAGAAAAATATAATAAAAGACTAGAAGCTCTTGAAAAAGATGTTGAAAGAATTCTCCAGGAAGAAAAGGAAGAAAAAGAGTTAGCTAAGATAGAAAATCAAGCTAAGAGAGCGGAAAACATGTTGAAAGGTGACGATGACAAAAGCCAAAGATCATGGTTTCAAAATGACAAAGAAAGAAAATTGGAGAAGGGTGAGTGTGATTGTAATCGCGTTATTACAGCCTGTTACATTGTTTGTAATGATGCAATTTGTGACTTCATGAATTATGACTGATATCGTTGTTGTTGCTTTGTTAATAGACAAACTTTTGTTGACTGAGAAACGAGAGAAAGCGAAGGGGAAAAAGAAACAGGAAAAAGAGCCATTGAATGCAGTTAATGAAAAGGCAAAACAAGCAAAGAAAAAAACTCCTAAAAAAGAAACTGCTGAAGATAGAGTTAACAAGGAAATGGATAAAGTGGCTGCGTTTCAAGCAAGGCTTGCTAAACGAAACAATAAGCAAAAGAAAATTCGATCTGTGGTTGACGACAGCATGTATACACCTCCTAAAAAACAAGGTAATTTTAAAATACAAGAATGATGACGTAGACACACAAATTAAAAGTAAAATTTTAAAATGTTAAACCAGTAATGGTTTCAAAAATCTTATTACAAACTTGCAAATAGATATTTTTAATGTAACAAATAGTCAGTTGCTTTTTGAACAATAGTGTAATAATAAATACTTTACAGGATCGTTGAAAAGATCAAGATCATCATTTGCTGACGATCTTACTGACACAAGTAAGAAGGGTGTCAAAAAAATGCGTTATGAGTAAGTAGATTTTACAATTATATTGTCAAGTACCTAATTTAGAAATTTATTCTAGATTTGTGATAAATTACGTTAAATTATTAGTTATTTTCAAAATAATAACAAATATTATTATTACAGAGCAAATGATAAGAAGAAACAAAGATCAGGAAAAGTATTTGGCAATGATAAAAAGAAACAAAAATCAGTAAAAGGTTTTGGCAATGATAAAAAGAAACAACAATCCGGAAAAGTTTTTGGCAAACCAGCTGCGGCTAAAGCCAAAGGCCAAAAAAGGTTCAAGAAACGAAGATAAAATTCAAGGATCTTCTGTGCTATAAGAATAATGCACAATTATTAATCCAATGAAATCTACTGACAGTGATACGCGACACGTGTAGTTTCATTATTTGTTTTATTATAGAACCAATACAATACTTTACTTATGTCACAGATCGACAAATAGCATTGACTATTTTGAATCTGTTTTTCATTCGAAATATGTATCATCAAAGATTCCGTACCGTTCACAGATATTACAGTACCATCTCATTAATATAACAAACGTTATTTGTTTAAAGAAGTTGTGAATGATGTATAGAATATCTCGATTTGCTAAGATGTAATTCCGTCTTTTAATAAATGATTAAAACTTATTCCCTACTCGTTGGGCAATAATTTACCAAATTGTATTGGTAATTTCACCCATATTTTAATTTCTTCTCATGTTCCAAAAAGACTTTCTGGTATAAAAAATTATCATTGAGGCATTCTTGGGGGAGGTATATTTAACTGGGATGGTAAAAGCATGTTAAGTTTCATCGATTATCATTTTTTATTACTGTTTATATTTATAGAAATTGCAAAATATTCTTTGTATGAAACACCTTTCATTGACCGTTGGTCCTTTAGAATCAATCAGATCAAAAGAGCGCAGATACTGTAAGATCTGTTAACAGATGCTAGGTTTTTTTATTTTTTTGTTTTTGTTTATTTTATTTTGTATGTTGCTTAAATACAATAAACACATCCATCCATCATTGTTCACAATTAATATGTTTCACTCGTACTTACATTCAAGTTATAAATTTAATATTATTCAATACAATAATAGTTATACCACCGTGGTACCACAGAAAAACCTTTTTTTGTTTGTCAGAACTAGGCCTGTGCGAAACTTTTGCAATTTGTCCAAATTTGTATAAAAATTCCTTTTTTTTTTCGTTCTTGCTTTTCGGATGCCAAAATTCAAAAGTTATCAATTAATACAGAATTTTATTCTTCATAAATGTTGAATATCTTTCCACTGCTCGTTCAAGAAATTTACACACCAATGCCTCCTTTCCAATGATAAATTATCTACGATGTTAATTAAGACAATTGTAATTAATTTTATGAAAATTAAATTAACATAAAGTCTAACACCGTAATATAAGATCGGAATGTAATTTTCACGATGGAAAAATACATTTTTATATAATGATATTAGAGTAAAGATGAAAATTTACCGTTGATCTTATGTTAGAAAAAAAAAAGAAAAAAAAAATCAAGTCTGATAAAATATTTGTAAAATTGATTTTGACCAAATCTTGAGGAATGGCATTAGCAAATTCTATGCAATTGTTAGCTAGAATCGATGAATCATTTAGAATAATATTAGTCAATAGAATGCAGAAACTCTTATGTATATCACGGTCTATACAAATAAAACTGCAAAGCAAAAACAAGATTCCCTATTTTCTATCTCTTATAGATTATTATTTCTATTTAATTTTACCAATGAATATAGTCATGAAAACTCAGATGTTTTTTCCGTTTTAATAACTGAGTTGAAATTGGGCATTAAGCCGACGTGATTTACTTTAAAACTGTAACACAATGATATGAACACGACGCTAATTATCAGCTATTAATAAAATGTATAGTAACGCAAATATTGTTAAGAGCAGTTAATGAATGACATCTAAAGCAGTCAGTACGATCTAGAATTTAGGAAATACGTAAAATTGGCAAATAATAATGTTCGTTGATCACATGGCAAAAGGGCTGACCAATTATAATCTATATCAAAGATTTATCTACATTATAAAACGAGATGCAACAATGTTGGGATCAATCCTCTTCTTTTTTCTTTTTATTTCATACCCAATCTATATTTTTGTTGCTCTAATTATTGTTGAAAATATTGAACGTTGATATGCGCGCCACTTTTATCATGTGAGTTTCCAAGATACATTAACGATATGCCGATTTTAAAGTCAAAGTAAACTGAAATAGAGGTCCTAAACACAACCTGATGCAAATATCCTCATATCGAATGTAATTATGCGGTAAAAATTTATCAAGAACAAAAAGAATAGGCAAAACTTTGGAGCCGATGAAGACAAAATTATAAACTATGATCATATTTCTTTCATCTGTTAGTCAGAGGGCACAATATTCTTCACGGAAAGTATTTGTAATTTTTTTTTTTTCCAAATCATTTCAATTATAGTGCTACCCCAATCCGATAATCTGTTAGCTCAAGAAAAATCATACCGAGTTACTACCTAATTAAAAATTTTTATTCAAGTCTTGCAAGCAATTATCCGGTAAATAAGGCTCTCGGACAAAAACTTTCAGGAAATTTCATCACACAATGATTTCGCTAAAAAATAATAGTAATAATAATAATAATGATAGAAACGAACAACTTTGGATTACTCAGCTGATTCGCACACACCTGTTAGCTGAGAATATAATTATAAGTAAGCCAACTTAGTTATGTCATTCCAATTAAAGCTCGCACATATATAAAAAATCATTGAAGAATTCCAATTTTGAATTTCTTTAAATGAAATTGTTCAGAAATATTAATTATATATAGGTATATATTTTCAAATGATCCCTTCAACATAACTCGTGCTGACTTTGAGGAATGTTACAAAATTAATCAATCAGTCTTTAAACAATCTTTAAACTTATAGTTGCCTGCTGTTGGCTTATGCAACCTGCCACGAACGGAAAGAGTATGACCTATCAGATCTTTATGTTTCATTAAAAGAACCGTACGTTTTTTTTTTTTTTTTTTTTAATGAGACAATCGATCGTTGAATGAATTTTAGTGGCAAATGAATTAAAACAGATTACAATTAGTCAATGAAAACTGACTAATTTTGAGGATAGAATGGAAACGGTTTCAAGTGCGAGCTTTAATAGGAAGTAATTTGGCTGTTATCAAACTAACTTAATACAGGAAAAGATTAAATCATAACAAAAAAAAAAAAAACAAAAAAACATTTATATGCAGGAATTTCTTCATCGAGATACCTAGTCTAGTGTGTTAAGGAAATGAAACACCCTTGAAAGTTGACAGATATCAGTATATAATTCACAAAATATTACAAACCGAATAAGTAATATGGCATAAATTGTGAGTTATGAAGTGTATCACTTTCAATTGGAGGAGGAGGCGTTCCACCAAAAATTGTACAAAAGCTATTTCGTTGTGAATGACAATCGATTTGTCAGATAAAATAATGTGAAAATTCTAGATGTGATGAAATAAGAAAAAAAATCTGAATGATTATTGTGTGATTATTAAGGTCATGCGTGATCCATCATGAAAACTAGTCAATAAACCAATGAAATGGAAAAATGTAGAAAACCTGTGAGTATCAGTGAAAAACTAAGCATGCTCTGTATTAGGGTGAAGCTGAGCCTAGATACCAGCTAATGCAAATTTATGAGGATTCGTTTAAAAAATACTGTGTCTGTATTGTCCTGAAGGTTTTGCCAAAATAAATTCTATGAATTATAAACAAATTTATGTCATCGATCAAGGCTTGGTGCGTCATAACTTCAACGGGTAAACTTCTAGAAATACGCGAACGACTTAGGTGTAATAATTGTTGTGTATAACCAAAATATTCTGTTTTCTAATTTGTAAACTGTTTTTTTTTTCTTCTTTCTTTCCTTATTCTTCTTTTTTTTTTTTTAGTTTTCTTCAGATTTTTCATACATTCATCGTATTATATCGATCCCCGTAAGTCGCCCCCCACCCCCCAACCCCATGCTGCAGACCCGTGTTTGCTTGATTCACTTCAGATTAATTTTATCAGAATCTCTGTGCATTCTTTTGGCTGGTGGTTCCTCCATCTGAAATTATTGACAGTTAAAACCTTATTAACTAATAACTCTCTGTAAAGTTAATGATCAGCTTCAAATCTAGATTACGTAGTTAAGTACTGGCAGCATTGATCATATTTTATACTATACCTCATCTTCTAATCCAGGAAGTTGGATCCGAGTCTCTGATGCTTCCGCAGGCTGAAAATAATTCGAATGATACATTTATTTGACGAAAAATAATTTACAAGCGAGAAACGTCAGTTATTATGTATGAAGTACATACATCGAATATAACACTGTACGTTTGTCCAAATGCTTTAAAATAACTAAAACTATTTGTCTGGTCAAAAAGTTGATAGAAAATTCTTATGTTCAAATCATTACATGCTATCTGTGAAATAAAATCGAGCTTTAACTGAAATATTAAAATTATCATGCTAGCTAACAAGATATAAAGACCGCGAATTGTATTCGACATAATGAATTACCTGTGCATCAATACATTCCATTTCTCCAATTTGCAGCTTGAAACGATAGAGTAACGTGGTGTATATGATAATATTCATGTTTTGGATGGGATGACAATTTTTAATATGATTTTCATAACTTTCTGATCATGATTTTAAGAGAACGGAATTTGTGGATTTGTGTTCAACTTTGAACATTCCTGATTTAAACTTAACAACAAGTATTTGCAGTGAGATGTATATTACAGATCAACTTATTATCAATCAAATTACCTATTTTCATTGCATTAGAAGGTACACATCATGTGTCACACAACTTGACTTTATGGAATATCAAATTACGAGTTAATTGGATCATATTAAAGAATATTTTTACGCCCGGCATATAGCACAGAATATGTTTATCGAAGCAAGTTAAGTATCATGAGCAATAAAGTTTGAACTATCTCATTAAATAAACGAAACTTAATGAAATTTATTGTTCAATTTAGTTTACATCACTCGTTTATATGCAAAAAGGATTGAGATTACCTTGTTTGACTGATATATTAAAACTGTTTATAAAACTGTTAATCAAAATTCAATTTTATCCGTTAGAAAAATTAAAAACATTTTGAAAAATCGCTTACTCTGGCGTCTGTTTCATTAGGTCCAATGCCCACTTCTTTATTCTGTTTAGTTTTGGTCCTACGTTGGGGTCTGTCGTTACCCAAGTGTGTATTGTGAAGTAGACCTTTCCCTTTAGGGCTGGACATGTTTACTTGCATATCGGCAGGTAGATAACTTTTAGTGTTTGCTAACAGCTCGTCAGCTCTCTTGAAATACATTGTAGGAATGCGTGTTTCACTGGGGAACTCTTTCAAGTCAAAATTAGTCGTCTTTGTGAATATAACGTTCATCGCTAAATCACATACCGCCCATAATTTCTGTAATGTAAATAATAATCGGTCAAAAATTATTTGAACAAGTAAGAAATGAATTTAAATCTGAAATATGAATAAACATTATTTTCTCACATAGTTGACATTATCGTCTTCAGGTTTGAGGGCGTCCTTGTGACTCTTCATTCGTTCAACAAGGTTCTTGTAGAATCCGTAACAATAGAATTCATTTTTGGTTATCAGAGGCTCGAGGATGTACCAGAGACACTGTTGAATAATCTTCAGTTGGCTCGAGTCATTATTGTTTGTGAATTCAGGATCATGGGCCAGAATTGGTACCGCAAATACCAGCATGTAGTCAGGTAGAATGTGGGGCAGTTGACCTGTATTCAAATCACGTTATAATAGGTTTATCGGTCTCCCTTATTTTTGAATGGATAAAAACCAGCTAAAATAAGGCCTGAAAATATAATTCACGATTTATCAATAGTTCATCTATTTACCCATTGCTTTTTCAACAGTTCCCAACGATAATGTCTTGACATAGTCTCTTCGTTTGTTGATATCGGTCTGCATGTATGTTTTTAACAAATATTTCAACCTCTTGTCTTGTTCTTTGCCAGCGAGTGCATAGTACCCCATAAAATCTAAGGGCAAACATTTATTTGGTATTCCTCTGCCGAGACCTTTATGCAGTTTACCTCCGAAAGCTTCTCTGACCTGTGGGACTTCATCCTGAAGATAAAAACATTCATTATTTAATTTTAGCTGTAGAAATGAATACGTTATATAATTTCTTGTTGGCTTTCAGTAGATAGAAACTTACCACCATAAGCTGAGATAAATTGTAAAATTGTTCTGCTGTAAACTGATCACCAACTCCTTTCTGCTCACATATCTTAAGCATCGAACAACCGGCTTGCAATCTTAGCCAGCTCATTTCGGCTCTGCTTAGTCTGCCTTGTTGTAGAAGGTCGCCTTTATTCACTACAAATGCATTTAGCATTCTGAATGTCTTTTGGGCGGAAAGAACATCAGTCTTAAGTCCCAACAGCCACCTGGCCATACATTTCAATGCTTCCAATCGGCAACGTGTCTCCTCAGGTAGTTGTTCTTCCCTACACCAGTCTCCTTCAATCATATCAGTGGTCTGTTCGCTGTTTTCCTTTACCAAAAGCTCTTTTACAATCTGAAAAGCAAGAGTTTATTGGTAAAAATATTTTCTCGACAAGAAGAATGGTAATCACGTTTTACAAATATAAAAAATCGTATTGCTAGCTGTAATTTTCTGGTTTTTCATTCATTAAATCGCCATTTGTATACAAAGTACATATTTTGAGGACCAATTTGATAAACTTACCTTTCTGGATACCATATTTTTTATTTGTATTTGATATTTGTCAGGCAAATTGTAAGCGATATGTCCGAGAGTAACAATCGATGTCCGGTAATGTTCTGAAGTTGGAGTAAGCGTGTTTTTGATCCTTTCGATGATTTCAGGAAATATGGAATCGTGAATATTAGCCATGTTAACGAACAAGCATCTAATGGCTTGTTTAGCTTGTTTCGGAGTGCCAGTTTCAGCGAATGTTTTACACATGGGAACCATAAGATTCATTATATCAGGGGCCACTTCGGACAGTGATTTATATTTTCCCAGAAACGTAAATATCGAGAGAACCAAAGGTGCAACCATTTCATCATCGAGCTCCAGTAAGTTTACCAAACGCTTTAGTATGTCAGCGTGAAGAAAGTGAGGACCAAAAACGAACGATAACATCTATAAAGAAAAAAGAAAAGAATCTTTAAAATAATGTGTCAAGAAAAATGAATACGGAATGAGTCCTGAACAAATTTTCGAGCATCATAAAAAGAGATAATCATTGAATCTATTTACCACAAGTAATCTCAGCCCTTTTTCACCGGCATTATTTGGATTCAGTCCGACTTCTTCAATTACATTGCCTCCTTTCAAGCAGTCCAATACATAGCCAATTAATACCTGAATCAAAAAGCATTTAAAAAGATTTAATTAGAAAGTTGAAAGGCACGGTTGTTATTAAGATATTTTTTTTTATTTACCCGAATTGCTTCTTCATCGATCATTACAGAGCTCACTCTTTCCAGAAGCATTTTGATGGTATTGTAATAGAGATTAGTCATAACTGGCTGGCCTAACTTCTTCAAGACTAAGCTTGTTGTCTCTGCACATTCTTTACATGTAACATTTGGTTGAACAATAGTTTCCATTCCTTGTAGCAGCGCCGGTTCTTTTTTCATGTGGACACTGAATTTTTGTAAAAATTCCTGAACTTTCATAGGATCTGGGAGAAAGCGTGATATTTGTAAAATCTTGTTCATCAATTCACGGTCCCTACTAGGAGATTCTGGCTTCTTTATTATGTCTACCCATTCGACAACGGATCTCCTCACACTGTTGAGAAAAAAATAAGATAAAATGAAATGAGTACAGATGAGCTGAAAGTTGGAAGACTAGAACATGAATCAAATAAATATACTCACGCTAGTTGATGTTTTTGTAACTCTACAAAAGCTTTAGACGCGTGATCGTCGATAGTTCCTAACAAATGATATAACTTTTTCATTCTTTCTTCGGGAGTCAGTTGATACGGCACTAAACATGTGTTGAGCAGCCTTTCGACAAGTAATCTGTCTTCCATTCCAGCCATGTAATAGCCGTGCAGAATTTTGTCCTTTATCCAAGTAACTGCTTTCTTTGTGGCTTGCGGGACGTCTGCGTCATTGAGATGCTTTTTATAAATCATGGCCAAACCGGACATGGCTTCTTTTCGAATTTTAAACTGTGAACAAAATTCTAGTAATAAGTAATGTAAATATTGCAGTTGGTGTGAATTATAAATATGAATCACACAGTTTACCTTCTTATCCAATGTTCTCTCCTTCACAAATTCTAATAGATCTTCACTGTCAGATACGACTTCAAAGTCTCTTCTCGCAGTAGTTACGATAGCCATCACGACTTCGTATCTCACGCTTTCGTCAGCGTCATGTTGCCTCAGTTTTAGTGTATCAGTAATGTCTTTTCTTAGCTCAGGATGATTCAGTAAGAAATGCATTGAATACTGAACACATTTTATGCGAATTGAAACGCTTATATCGTTAAATCTACCTAAAAATGCTCGCCACAATTGTGTATGCTGCGTGGCTAACTGAGAACCTTTTTCCGAAAACATTCTAGCGAGTAACGCTACTGCTCCTAATCTCTCATTCTCTAAAGATGATTTGAGTTTGCATTCTAACTGAGGAAGGACGGATAGCAATACACTTGGACAAATGTGATTCAGTTCGTAAATCAAATCGTAAACTTTTTTGCAGATCTGTAGACCTTTCTCTTCCTTTCCAAGAATTAGTACGTGATTAAAAAACTGAAATATAATCAAGTTTAGTTGTCTAAAGGTTTAAGGAAAAATTTATACAATATCTCGATTTTAGACAAGATTCACTCACCGTTTGTATATATGGTTCTAAAGTGTCGCTGCACTTAATCACGAGCTCTTTTGCTAATAAGTAAGCATTTTTCTTCTGCGTTTTATTCGGTTCTACAATATTCATCAGAATTATATCCAAAAGTTCGTTTCCGACGATATCTGATTCTGTTATAAGTGGGCACAATACATCCAACATAAAACTTTTCACTTTTCCCGAATGCTCGTCGCTAAAAAAATAATTTCATAAATAAGTTACTAAAACTTGTATAAAAATCTTTGGGATTTACGAAATTTGTTCAAAATAATGTATTGATTGCTATAACATGATCAACTGATACCACTAATATTAGATGTCCGAGTCGTCACTTTTTATTATAAGAATAGGTGAGGTTTTCTTTGACGTTCAATTTGTTTGAAGCTTAGCAATTCGATATTATCAAAACATCTTGAACCAGTATTAGCTATATACGCGTATTTAAGCCATAAATAACTATTTAATTATATCACTAAGCATTTATTGTAGAAAAGATATGTAAATTCGTTTATAAATGCAATCGAATTTCATTTTATTCGATAAGTTATTCCTTAAGTATAAATAAAGTTCAGAATTTATGATATAATTACTTACTTAACTATCTTGAACATTAGTGAAAACAGAGCGCAGAATATTTCTTGACAATCTTCCAGTTCAAAGCACATATTGAAAGATTTCACATATGCCAAATTTTCAAGCAAGTAAAAATACCGTTTGAAGGCCGGATCTTTTGGATCTTTCAAACCTGATAATTGCTTGATAAGGAATAAAAATATTGTCTTCACCTGTTGAAATGAAGAATCATTGAATACAGATATTCAAAATAAGAATAAAATCCAGTTTCTAATGTTAGGAAAATTCATTTTTCTTTCGAACGTTATCTAATTTGAATACTTTCAATTTATAAAAGATTGGTATTTAGGGCAGGCTTTTGTATCTTCAATCTGTTTACCTGTTCGGCGTCTTTGTACGGAGCCTCAGGTGCATAAACTCTGAGAACGTCAGCGATGCAACAAGCAATTAAAAGCTGTACATCTTTACTTTGGTGCATGAGGAAATGATCTTCAGCTAAATGTAAAGCCAACGGAATGTACTGCTGATACATTCCCTCGTCCTGACCCATTGCTTGCAAGGTATGTGCCAAAGTCTGTTTGCCATATTAAGATCGAAGTTAATTATATCAAATTATATTAACGTAATTTAAAGTTTGAAGAAGTTCAACACATTGATAATGAAGATGCCATTAATTAATTGCAATACTTTACTGCATAAAGTAAATTTTTCTTTGTTTTTATGAGATGCAATTTACCTTGAGCCGCCTAATCAATTCATCTGGACCAAGATCCTCTGTAACGGATCTGCACCCCTGAGGGTAAACAATTTCTGACATTTTACCAGCTATGTTCGTCAACTCTGTTTAATAATCTTTCTTTTGTAAAAAGTAGCCTAAAACACCGTCCAAACTCTGCGAAAGATAACGTGAGAAAAATTTATTAGACGAACACTGAAAATTAGGAACATTAATCAATTAAAGAAAGCAAAAAAATAGTTTGACTAAAGTAAAATCAGAAAACAAAAATAACACATTGACAATTTAGAAAAATTTAATTTTTATGCAACTGTCTTTCATAAATAATTTTGCACAAATTCTAGCTGATAATCTTCAAAACATGTTACAAAATAAACGAATGATTTGTTAACTAGGACTTTGCATGTATTGAGCCTAAAGCGACTCCTACAAGGGCGAAAAAAGTTTGATGAAATAGAGATACGGCTGCTGTAAGGAGACGGTCGAGTAGAACAAAGAAATAGAAAAAAGCCAGAGCCTGACCTATTCAAACTAAAATTTTAAAATTTAGCTAATAGCAAGACAAAGACTGCACACAGTTTATATAATTCAGTTTCTGCTTGTAATCTAAAAAGATAGACTTTTAATAAAGAGACTATTTAGTGTTTCTGAATTTTTTCTGAAATGAAAGAGTAATCTTCTAGCCATGGGAAAATTGGGTAGGCTATAACTCGGGCTTGTATCTTTATAACAAAAAATAAGAACAATACAAAATGAAATGTAAGAAATTTGCTAAACATTATGGTGGTGATGATTATTAGCCGACGTACTCGACTACCCATGTTCTTAATATTGATAGCTGTAATTTTGGAGTAAGTTATAAAATGAATATTTACGATCGACTATTCAGTGAGTGAAAAAATACGCAGGGTCTAGTAGATCAAGGGAAATACTGATTTCTAATGTATAATCGGTGTAATGTAATAAGAAACTTGTCAAGGCGCACATTGCAAATATATGTTTATAGGTTATGTCCGTTGCCCGTGAACGATCGCGGCACTGTACGTAAACAATAGGACATTTTTTTAATAAATTAGGTTCAATACTAGACTGTGATGAGTTACTCACGCGTTGTTAATGGACCGATAATATATACTAAGATGAAAATAATTACCTCAAGATATGCATAGACACCAAAACGCCTGACACTCAAAATATCAATAAAGCAAATATATCTGTCGGGCACACACGACACTGGCTCAGTTTTTGACGTGTGAAACACTATCCGTATCACATTAAGTGTTATACGGAAATACCAATGGTTTTAATAAATTTCACCGATATTTCACAAACACTATGCATAATAAAACAGTTTAAACATACTCGTAAATGATGAAAAATTCAGTTTTGTAAACGGTTAACCGTGTCAAAGGACGCGACAGCGCATTCAATGCCATGAAGTTACCTATGCATAGCCACGTAAGGAGGGCTTGTGATGAAAAGTCAAAATTGTCCAGTTATAAATATTTGGTAATAAAGTTTAAACAATTTGAGACTGGATCCTCGACAATACGGGGATACATCTTAATGAATAAACAGAAATTTTCAATTCATGTAATTAAACATATGAAAAGGCATTCGTATTCGCAATATATACTGTAATTATTATATTGCGGGATGTCAATAGCAAACTATACATTCATTCGATTGTACTTTTTCGACTTTTTATATTTCTCGGGCTTTGGATGAGTCGGATAATAAAGATTGTAGATTTTACTGAGTAATGATAGAATAAGCTTGTCAGATTATATCCAAATAAATCAACAAACATCAAAATATATTCAAAATTAGAAATTTTTTTGCAAAAATCGAACATCCACAAACACGTACGTCATCATAATCGAGATATCGATCGATAACCGAGAGGTTTCCGGCTCCCGGCTAAAACGTCGGAACCTCTTTCTTGTTGGACACGTGCGACGTGTACGTAAACTGGTTCAGCGCTGATCAATTTTTTCTTGATTTTAAATTGATCATCTCGACCGGGAATCAACCGCAGCAATGGTAAGAAATTCTCGTTACTCCCCGAATTATGAATGAGTTTATTTGCGACCCTACCGATATCCAAGTTTCTCAAATATTCGAAAGAATTAAAGTTGGGTTAGGTGGCGTCTGTCGATACGACGATGCTAGCGATACAACCTAAAATCACATTCGTTTAGTCAAAAAATTCCTCGCTGTTATAATTTTTTATTTGTCGAATAGAATTTGATTCTCTTCCTCTATAATGCCGAATATTTTTCATTATTTTTTAGGCAAGTCCGAAGACTGATAACCCCGAAAAACCTGGTCAGGAAACTGCACCAATTCATCGTATTCGTATCACTCTGACCTCCCGCAACGTCCGTTCCCTTGAGAAAGGTAAATAAAAAGATAAATTTTATTTTATTTTGAAGTTATTTCGTGATGCGAATGAATATATTTGAATATTTCTGAAATTAAACTTCTTTTTCACTTTTGAATTAATAATTTTGCATGAATTCTTTCAGTTTGCACAGAGTTGATCACTGGAGCGAAGAAACAAAAATTGAAGGTGAAAGGACCGGTCCGAATGCCGACAAAGATCCTCAGAATTACAACCCGTAAAACACCCTGCGGTGAGGGTTCTAAGACTTGGGATCGTTTCCAGATGCGTATACATAAAAGAGTTATAGATCTTTACTCTCCATCTGAAATTGTCAAGCAAATAACCAGCATCTCTATTGAACCTGGTGTAGAAGTTGAAGTCACCATTGCCGACGAATAAACCATTTGCATAAACAATAAAATGTTTTAATAAAAATGGAAAAACAATGAAAATTAATCTTGAAATTTTTTGCACGTTATAATCCCAACATAAAAATACCTAATCCGTAGCTCCGAATTTAGTCAGATTTTTTTTAAACTTAGAAAACTGATAAAAGTTTAAAAATTTTCTCAATAACTTGCAAACTTTGAACATTGTTTTGTTATATTTATGAATTAGTGGCCGAACTATTCTTTTCTTTATTTAATAACAACAGGGTCTAAAATATCCTATAATCATTCGCAGATTTTGTTAAGAGAAAATTCGTTTAAAATCGTTTTGCTAAATTATTTAGAGACTCGTAGCCACCGTGGGATTAGGATGGATGATTAATGAGTAAAGTAGATTGATAAACAATTGTGTGATAGGATTTCTTGAATTTATTTGTAAAATTGTGTATTATAACGTCAATTGAAGATGTTATGTATTTTATAACGTTGTGTGGTACGCATAGCCTGATAGGGGAAGATGAGTACCCATCGTTTATAGATGTAGATAAAAAGTCCATGTATTGATTTGTTGATTAGTCATCCTCCTGAGACTCATCGCCACCCTTTCCTGCATCCTCACCGTCACCTTCACCTCCACTGAAATCACCCATCCCTTCAACCTCTTCTTCATCGTCATCACCCGCAACCTCGGCATTTTCTAATTCAGCACGCTCCATCTGTCTTGCTAGTTCAGCTTCATCAGTTGCAGTCACAACTTTAGGCTGAAAGTAAAACGTAACAAGTCAAAGAAAAGTTAGTTAATACCATAGACTCCACTATGATTGATATTCATCAACTCCTAGAATGCTATTTGCTACGAGTGTTGTATATCGTAGCTTACCGCCATTTGAATATCGAATACACCTCCCAGCGATGTGATTTTTTCCTTGATCACCTCGATGGCGTCAAGCAGTGCTTTTAAGCCGTCTGTTTTTTCAGGTGTTGACGTTGTCATGACTGGAATATAAGCAGATAAAGTTTAATTCAGTTAATAAATGAAAAAATGCACAAACATGTTGTAATTCATTGAACTACGTCATAACGTTAATTTACACGGTAAATCGAGGTTTCAAATTTGATAAATTGATTGCGAAAGACATATAGATGCGTACCATACAATGGAGGGGCAATCAGATTTATTTTTATTGGCAATTCTTCGGTTGATAGAGCTAAACCAGCTTTCAAAGCAGTTTTTACAGCATCTATACCCTCGTATCCGTAGCAAGCGACTTCAACATCAGCCCGAATCTTAACAGCTTGAGATGTAAGTTTGCGTTTAATATTGTTCAACAATACTTCTTTGGTGTGATCGTCCAATCCACACTCAGCCAAGATAGAGGGATCCCTGAAAATGGATTAGTGTTATTCATGGCCTTTTAATTGCAGCTGTAAAAATAACAGTCACAAGAATCTTGTTATTTATTAAATGGACTTACAATACTGATTGTTTGAAAAAATCGTAGGCAGAAGCTTTCTGCTTTTTGTATTTCTCTTCAAAATACCAAGCTGTCTTTTGGTACAATTCTTCCAATTGTTCGTCGCTATCGTAATGCAGCAACTCTGCAACGTGTCTCAGAATTGAATTCACTGCTTTAGCTTTGGCAAATCTTTCTGTGCATTTTTCTACATCTTCTGCGGACACTCGTCGCTTACTAAGATCAATGTATCCTTAAATAATGGAAATGAACAATTGAATTCAATCATATCAACCACAAAAGAGTGAATCTTTCACCCGTCGGTATCACTAAGTGCACAAATATAACACTTAGGCATATTTCAACATTTACAATAAAAGCAAAGTAAAAAGTGGTCATAATAATACACACCTTTGTCTTTGTCAACTCGAATGACTACAACTGGTTCCGTTTTACCAACTCTGATGAGTTTATTAATTGAACGAATACGTCGCCTGGACAATTCTGAGAGAAGGATCATGCCCTCGATATTATTATATTCGAGAAGGTGGACGTAAGCCCCCATTTCAGCTATGCTACGTACATTAACCATAACAACATCTTCAACCTCAGGATATTTCTCCTTATAAAATCGACAGGACAACACCATTTTGACTGTGGAAAAAAAAGTTGATATTCATTGAGCAGAATATAGTAAACCTAAGAAGTTAATTCCGGTTAAGGTGTTTGACGGAATGTTGATTGACGAAACTTTGACGAAGAATAATTTTTGGGATTATTGAGATGCGGGAGATTATTTTTTTGTAAATAAATATGGTGAGGTTTTAGGGATCGTATTTAAGCGGCTGTTTTCGAAAAAAGTAATATCGCAACAATAGCCGAAAGTGAACTAGGTTAGCTTTTAGGTTAGCTATAAGAAATATCTAAGAACTATGTAGATATAAATTATTTGATTACCTCAATTGTGATGCACCTATAAAAATATAATTGAGATAGCTAACGCAGCAATAAATTCACTCAAAACGATAGAATCTAATTAAATATGTTAATAATCCATGTGCAATCTTGAGTTCATTTCCAGACGGGCTGATGAAAGAGGCAAACAGCAACTCTCAACCAACTCAACCTGCAGAGTCAAACATGTCACCACATAATCTAACTTATTAGTTTTGTTTCATTTTATACCAACAGCGGAGAAAAAAATAGTGTATTGACGGGATATTTTCTAGCATAGAATGTTAGTACCTAATTATTATACATAATGTTTATAATTGATTCATTTTCTTTATTGGAAAAAATTTGTCATTTCATTTTTAATGACATCGATCATAATCCACGTGCGAAGAACGAAGTTCATACGCCCTGATGAACCGGAAGTCCAGTAAAGTCAACAGAACTTGAATTGGGTTTTTGCGCTTCAATAAATGAATACGATTATGTATGGACCGATGAAAGAATTTGCAGATTTTCGTGAGGTCGATCTTATCTTAGTTTTTCAATTATGAATAGAATATGCGCTTCGCGGATCTAAACTTAAGAGCTCACAGAAACTTCTCAAAGGATTTGTCTCATTCATTTGCGGCTATAAAAATCGAATCTGAGATAGTAATATAGTCAATTAATTATTCAATATCAATTCTCTAAATTATTACGATTAGATTATAATGCGGGTACATACGTGTAACTTCATGCATACACAAATCCGGCTTGTATTTGATTTCGTAAACCCATATGAATTTGAAAGTACAAATTAACGCTGTACGTGGCGCACGAAGTCTAGTGTCTCGAACCACATCTCTGACACATGACATGACTCTACAATGACAATCGTTTTCGTGGTTTATCGGAAAGCTCACGATGCGTTGTGCAGGTTAGAAAAATATTAGAAAATGTCAACATTTAAAGTTAACAGTGTATAAATCCAAACATAAATCGATGTTAAACTAAAATAGTGTAATTAAAATCGGTACAATTTCGTTCTCTAAAAAGTTTATAAAATATAAACACCGCAAATGCCTCTGGTAGCAAGAAATTGTCCGCACATAGCGAAACACGGAGACCTGTCAATCCCCGAATCATTAGTTACGCAAAAGGATAAATTCTCCAAATGTAACGAATGCGATAACGACGGACCAAATTTATGGTTTTGTTTACATCCTGATTGCAGGTGGGTAGGATGTTCAACAGCAAATTTAGACCACAGTATAACCCACAATAAAAATTTCCCAAATCATTGCGCTCATATTAATTTATCCACCGAAAGAATCTGGTGCTACACATGCGAGCATGAAGTATTAGTCATGTACATACCCTCTCCACCTCTCTCACCAATAACAAAGGACGCTAAAACAATGTCAAATAAATTTTCCGGGGATGCGTCTGGCAATATAACATCAAAACCTGAACACTCAGATCCCCAACAGTCTCTAATTCACAAATTCGGCAGAACCGGAGGCAACCGAATCGATTGGGAAAAGGGAGTCCTGACTTATGAAAAATCTGGAGATTCCCCCGACAGCACAGACTCTGATGACAGCAAAGACATAGCTGGTAAACCCAAGGGTTTAGTCGGTTTACAAAACATCGGTAACACTTGTTACATGAATGCAGCCCTTCAGGCTTTGTCCAACGTCCCACCGTTGACACAATTCTTTATGGAATGTGGTCTGATTGTTAATTGTATACTGAAAGATCGAAAGCCTGGTTTAAGTCTTAGCTATTTGAATCTGGTAAACGAAATGTGGAACAAAAAGACGAGAGGGTACGTCGTACCTCATGGTATATTGTATTGGATAAGAACAGTGCATCCGATGTTCAGGGGATACCATCAGCATGATACGCAGGAGTTCTTGAGATGTTTTATGGACCAATTACACGAGGAATTGAAAGAACACATTGAGGATGATAGGGATAATTTATTGAGATTGAAAGGGTTTGGAGAACAGTCTTCGGATGAAGATGATGCAGAAATTGACGGGTCTAGCCAATCTGATGCTGAATATGAGACCTGTGATTCGGGTGTGAGCGAACAGAGTTCACTGAGCGACGAGGGAGAGAGAGGAACTAAAAGAAGATACTATAGACTATCACAGTCCGAGAAATTGAGAAATAAGTTCACCAATAGAAGCATTAAGAAATCTACTGGGGACGAATCTTTCTCTCAAACTCAGAGATCGACGCCAAGCTCACCGACAAAACATCGAACAAAAAAGCCAATGAAAACTAGGAGCATTATAAGCGATATATTCGATGGCAAACTCCTGAGCAATGTACAGTGCCTAACTTGCGATAGGGTTTCTACAAGAGTTGAAACTTTTCAGGATTTATCGTTGCCAATTCCTAGCAGAGATCATATAGATATGTTGCATCAGGGATCGCTTACTCCTCAAAAAGCTGGACCCTGTTCTGATGTTGTTTATGTTACTAATCAGTCTGGCTGGGTCTCTTGGTTCTGGCAATGGATGCGATCTTGGTTTTGGGGGCCTGTTGTTAGTCTGCATGATTGTCTCTCAGCATTTTTTAGTGCCGATGAATTGAAAGGAGACAATATGTATAGCTGTGAAAAATGCAATAAACTTCGTAACGGTATAAAGTTCTCAAAGGTATTGGAACTTCCTGAGATTCTCTGCGTTCATTTGAAAAGATTTCGTCACGAGTTGATGTTCAGTTCAAAGATTGCCAACTATGTATCTTTTCCATTGGATGGCTTGGACATGCGGCCATATATGCACAAGGAATGTGTGTCCAAAGTGACCACTTATGACCTGATATCCGTAATTTGTCATCACGGAACAGCCGGAGGCGGTCATTACACATGTTATGCTTTAAACTCAGCAGTAAACCAATGGTTTGAGTTTGACGATCAATGCGTAACTCAGGTATCACCTGAGACGGTGAAAAACTGCGAAGCTTATGTACTGTTTTACAAAAAATCATCACCTGAAATGAATCAGTTAAGAGAAAAGACTGTTGAACTCATGGAGATATCAGCTTTAGAGCTATCTCATCTTAACTTCTTTGTCTCAAGACAGTGGATAAACAGATTCAACACTTTCTCAGAACCAGGACCGATAGATAATTCTGATTTTCTCTGCTCTCATGGCGGAGTTAATCCATCGAGGGCACAATTTGTCGATAAAATTAGTATGCCAATTCCGCAAGATGTTTGGGAATATCTTTACGACAAGTAGGTATTAGGTATTCATCAGTTGTCCAATTTTTCTCTTTTTTCTTACGAATCGTTTTATCTTTACAGATTCGGTGGTGGTCCAGCTTGTACACATCTTTTCGAATGCCCGATTTGCGAAGAAAAGCATGAATCGTTGCAGAAACGGATGCGATATGAAATGGACGTTTTCCAACGGCTGAATCATGGGGTTGATAATCCTCCGGCAATATATGCTCTTGCTATGGCCTGGCTACGCCAATGGCAGAGCTTTGTTAGAGGAAAGGAGACACAGCCGCCAGGACCCATCGACAACACTCCAATCATAGTCAATAAAAATGGCCAAAACGTGTTGAAAGCTGGTAAAATTTTCTTCATAATTCGTCTTATCATTGTTTCCCAGATATGAGTATAGTAGTCTTTGGTTGTTCTATTTGAAATACGTTGGAAATGTGTTTGGGGAACTAAAATTGTTCTCTAATTTGTAACAGGTTCAGATTCGGCGCAGATTTCTGAAGAACTTTGGCAATTTTTCTTGAATAATTACGGTGGCGGTCCCGAATTAATGTTGCATTCATGTCAGCGGCCAGCCACAACGCAGCCAAATGTTACCCAACATTCCACCTCTAATCCGAATTTGATTGAACAGAATTCCAAACCCAATCGGCAAGATGCTAAGACGAATAAGATAACTACAACTAGAAGCTCGGAGACTGTTGCGCACCAAGGTAATAATGCGGATAGTACGATGGCGGAGAGTGATTCCCATCAAACACAAGGTGACACAGGTTGGTAAAGAGTTTTAAGAAAGAAAAAAGTTTCCCGCGTTATTTTTATTGGAGAAAAAAAAAAAATTTCAAATATAATTATCGATATTTTTAATACAAACAAATTGTTCAAAGATACAGCCAGTATAATAAACAAAAATTCATTAGAAAACATTAATTATTAATCTATATGTATAGTGGATGAATTTAAAATACTGTACATGGTGAGGTTCTTTAAAGTGAAAGTATTTTTTTAAATTATAACTTTAATTGATTTATTACCTACGTATGTCTAGAATTCCTAAAAAAAAAAAAAAAAAAAAACAAGTGATGTTTTTCAGACTTTATTTTAAAAATTAAAATTGAATTTAGATTTAACGTTCTTTTAATTTTCTCGATTTTTTCGAATTTATTACAAGCATTACCAATGATACCGAGTACACAAAACGTAAGTAAATGATAGAAACTAATAGGATATAAAATTAATAATAATAATGAAAATGAAAATAAAAAAAAAAAAATAAGAAATTTATTTATGATATAATTTAGCTTAGAAAATCTACTTTTATTGTAAAAAACGGTGTTAAGCTCTTATGCACAAGCGCGTCGATGTTCGAAAAAAAAAAATTATAATATTTTTTTTCCTTCGGCAATAAGCTAACTACCAAAATTTCTAATTGTTTTGTATATTATCACGATATTGTTATTCAAATAGGTACAGACTGTTACCCAATAAATATTTTCACTGTACCTCATTATTAGTCATTATGATCTTCGGTAGCATAAACACGAATTTCATTGGATTTGATTTTTATATTATTTTTATTCCGTTTTTGTTGGTTTTCTGAAATTAATTTTCTAAACTGTATTAAACTCAGTTAAAAATCTAAAATCATTCCTAGTTTGTGTGAAATTGTTATTAAATTTTATTGCAATTGTGATTGCATTTATGCACCTGATGCCTCGAGATGCAAGTGATAATCAGTAAGGCTGCTTTGAAAGAAGGGCGTCTTCAAACAAAAGAATAAAAAATAAAATAAAATAAAAATAAAAAAAAAGTATAGAATTTGAATCCGTTTAATTTTTATTTTTAGTGTAATTATTGATTTTCATTGAAGCCAGATCAGTTTTCAATAAAATAAAATGAAACTATATTTGTAATTATACAAAAAAAAAGAAAAAAACGGACAGAAAACGTGACAATTTATTAACGAATCATGTGAATTTTATTCTTAATTATTTATTTTTATTTCAAAAAAATATTCAAAATATAAAAAAAAATACAATCAATAATGATAACGTTAGAGTGCAACATTTATGAGAGATTCACCAATCACTACAATTGTTAAAATAGCTGTTGTATAAATTAATTTTTCGATAAATGTCATTAATCTATATGTATAGAGAATTTGAAAAAAAAATCACTGTGCATCGTGACTGTGTAACATTTTTATTTAATATACAATTCTGAATGGTTATTATTATCATAATAAATGGATATTGTAATTAATAAGTAAATGAATAAATAAATAAATAAATAGTGATACATCGTATTTTATAAATACACCATATGTATAAATATATACGTGGAGTAGTGGGGTGGCTGGGATCTCACTCCAACGATAACTAAAATATTGTAAGTTTATTATTGATTATTAATAAACATTATACATATTATGTACCATACATAAAATAAATAAACAAATGGGTTTCATTATTTATTCAAATTATCTCTTTTCTCTATCTCTCTGTATCTCCGTTTTGCCTAAATAATCGAATTTCGATGGAACATTTTCAATTTCTGTAAAATTAAAAATCAAATTAGAATATTGAGAATTGAGAAATTTTTTCGGAATCAAAAAAATTACGATTTGCTATTTGCATTTGGAACTAGCGCTGACGTTTCTCTTAGTCTCGCAAAGTCTCGCGCGCAAGACGCGCAGCTTTCGTCTGGAATGGACCGCATTGATCCAGCCGAACGCCATCGAGGAATGCTGCCACTCCGATCCCAATCCCTAAACACAGACACACCACCCCCAGTCAATGCCGCGATTCAAAATTCGAGATTAAAGACTTCTTACTCGTAATAGAAAACAGCTAGCCATGCGGTTCCGCACCAGCACTTAGCTATACTTTATTTTATTTAAATAAAGTTTTATTTTAAATAAGTGCCTAAGTCATTTATAGTTTAGTGATATTAGAAATCACCTTACATAGTCAAGGCTGGAAAGATACCGTACACCATTCAGTGCTTCAAGCTGTAATTGTTACACAAAAAATCTGATAAGTAAGCCATATTATATTATACTGTATTTAAGAGTTATTTCAATCGATCCAATTTTTATTTTATCTCAAAATTAATTCTATCGTCCTGTTGAATCCAAGGGCAAGTCCTTACGTAAATATATATGTATACACGTATAACTTATATTATTTTAATACGGTTCATATTCATTAGCCCTTTTATAAATCAATAATTCGAATTATATCTTGGTCAATTAGAACCGTTAAAAATAAACTACACAGTAACCCGTTCATCAGCTTTAAATTGCTTTAAGAATTTTACGATCGTGTAGAGATGGAATTTCAATAAAACAGAGTTGCTCGTTCTTTTTCGCGTCAAGTCCAACAAGATTACTGTGATAAATCACACCAGTATACATTCCCTGCTGAAACGAAAATTTTATACAGGATATCTCCATCTATGCCTACTTTTTTATTTTTATTCTTATTTTTATACAGATTAATAAAACTCTGCTATAATAGATTGCATAAGATAAATTGTTTAAATCACTTTAAAGTATTGTGGAATAACTGCAGTTTATTTCGATTTACTATATTCGCTTATAGTGGAATATAAAATCTCTGCGGCATCGCGTAGAGATCCTGCCCAATGTTTCTTCGGAAAAAATGCTATCTGTTGCGATATGTGTAATCATTGATCTTTCCATGCCGAGAACGACCTACATATAAACATATATGAGTTTCATAACGGAAATTTATTAACGCGACAATTTTGCCAATAACTGGCCGGTGAACGCAAGTTTAGTTAATTGAAATGCGGATATGTGCACTTATATCAATTACATTATACACCGTCACTTATAATCAAAGTTTCAAATCATGGGAGATATACGAATTGGCTCCGGTGATTATCCAGATATTATAATCTATTATAGATAAAGAACTTTTCTCCCTCTAAAGAATCTTTTTTGTAATGGAAATTATGATAATTATTTATTTTATATATTTGTGTAAAAACATTTTGGTGAAGCTTTCATTTGGACGTGAAAAGAAACTTTGGTATAGATTAAGTTTGATAATCACATCTCCGGCAGTGCAGAATCTTACCGCGATAATTATGAAATTTCTTAGCAACAAGAATACGAGAAAGAAAAAATGGCAAATTTTCGAGGCTTTTACATACCTCCCATCGGTGCGACCATCAACGTCGCTTGGGAGACGCTGAAGGCTAAATGGCCAGAAAACAGCCCGTGCATGGAACTGATTCGTGGCACTGGCGGGGGTCAACCACAAGGTCAACAGAAAAAATTTGAACAATTTACCGAAGGTCAAGACAACACAGAAATGACAGCAATGAACGGTGAACATCCTTACGCAGAACAGAGCAATGGAGCCGTTGCCGAAGACTCCTTCAGCTACCAACGTAGCAAGTGAGTTCTAATCCACGGCAATTATAAACTCAGAGATTACATTGTAATTCATATATGATAATGTCCTCTCTTCTAATTACGAAACGTATATTCCATCAATTGCTATCGTGGTAAATACGGTTTCGCATAAAATTTACAGCGAGAAGCCGAGAGGCGGGAGTATGAGCAGCGGTGGCTTCAGCGAATATGATGACGGCGGAGAATTCGGGGCTCCTGGAGTGAAGATCAACGAATGGCAAGCGGCTTGGAATATCACAAACGCAATACAGGTAAGAATAGAAGCTGACAAAGATCTTTTGCCTGTACTTCAATAAGGTATAGCAGAAAACTTGCAGTTTTATTTATAAAAATTCGCAGGGTATGTTCATCGTGAACCTACCATTCGCTGTGCTGCGTGGTGGATACTGGGCGATAGCCGCGATGATTGGAATCGCATACATTTGTTGCTACACTGGCAAAATCCTGGTAGAATGTCTCTACGAGTTGGATCCAGCAACTGGTCAACGTGTCAGAGTGCGAGATTCGTACGTATCAATAGCAAAGGAGTGTTTTGGGCCCACATGGGGAGCAAGAGTAGTAAATATAGCGCAAATAATCGAGCTTTTGATGACTTGCATCCTCTACGTTGTCGTCTGCGGCGATTTAATGATCGGTTCATTTCCCGAGGGAGCTATCGACACTAGAAGTTGGATGATGTTGATCGGTATATTCCTCATTCCATTAGGGTTTCTAAAATCTCTGCACCACGTATCGGTGCTTAGTTTCTGGTGCACTATGGCCCACTTGCTAATAAACGCGATAATCGTGGGCTACTGTATCCTGGAGATTCGTGACTGGGGATGGTCGAAAGTCAAGTGGAGCATAGATATGAAAAATTTTCCAATATCGCTCGGTGTTATTGTCTTCAGCTACACGTCCCAAATATTTTTGCCTACATTGGAAGGGAACATGATCGATCGTTCAAAGTTTGACTGGATGATAAACTGGAGTCACATCGCAGCCGCAGCGTTCAAGTCGTTATTTGGATGGATCTGTTTCTTGACTTTTCAGACGGACACGCAACAAGTGATTACCAACAATCTGCATTCACCCAGCTTTAAGGGTCTCGTCAATTTCTGTCTCGTTATAAAAGCCGTCCTCTCTTATCCTCTGCCATATTACGCGGCCTGCGAACTATTAGAGCGAGCTTTTTTCAGAGGGAGACCGAAGACGATATTCCCAACGATTTGGACCGTCGATCGAGAGCTTAAAGTTTGGGGATTAGCGTGGCGCGTTGGTGTTATAGTTTTCACGATTATGATGGCGATTTTTATTCCTCATTTTGGGATATTGATGGGATTTATCGGCTCATTTACTGGCACCATGTTGTCCTTCATTTGGCCTTGCTATTTTCATTTAAAATTGAAAAGAAACTCAATGGAATGGGGCACCGTGGCCTACGACTGCTTCGTCATTTTTCTAGGTGTTTTATTCGCGGTTATTGGCGTTTACGATTCGGGATCGGCTCTGATCGAAGCGTTTGAAATCGGTCTACCGTTTTAGAGAATTTTAAATTACCTGTTTAACAGGCGATCTAAGGACACGCGACGTACACGCACATTACATGTAGTCAGAATTAATTAAGATTATACACGCAAATACTGATCACAAACAAAAAACACGTACATACATACATATCGATACTATTATACTCTAGATCCAGAAGCAATGTTCTGTAATGACACCATATCAGAGTCAATTTTGAGACTCGAAATTTCATCAACGAGTGGTATATACATATATATAGTATATACTTTGCGTATAGTAAAATGCACGAAATAATAAGATATATTATAGTTTGTGTAAAATCTTGTTTACAGCCTTTATGAGATTCTAGATAGCTTATACCTATACCTATAATATACCTAATACACACTATTAAACAAACAGTGATCGTGACAATATTCAAAAACGTATAAATTAATGTCTTCCAATGTTGAAACTGTACAAGTATTATCCATTGTTGCGTAGGTTTCTGTATTTTATAAATTATAATAATATATAATAACGATTATAAAAATCCTGATTTTTACGTAGATGTTACAAAAAAGCGCAAGGTGAGACAAAATGAGTCCAGCTAACAATATAGTGGTATGTCGTATTTCGAATGGTAATCCTTATAGACGAGTCCTGATGCTATAATGATAATTAACGGTATAAAGCGAAGGCTTCAAACGATAACAACTATAGCATAGCAAATGCAGATAACGACTTTTGTTGTTTCACTTTGTGAGTATAAATATATAATAGACGATAAGCAGTTAGATATTTATATTTAAGTAATCCAATGTCTTCCAAACATCTAACAAACAAAAGTTGGATTTTATTTATACTCTGATGTTATTTTTGAATAATTTGTCAAAACAATGATGCATATACAATTGCGCAGATATAATACATCTATACATATATTGTAATAACGTTATTATATAGGTATTCTTATTTAATGTTTACTGTTATTGTTCTTGTTATAATTATTATACGGTGTAATTAAAAGGAAGGAAAGAAAAATGTTTGCACCTCTTCTCAATATCGAGTCGAGTTATTATAGTATATTATAATATATATATAGGTATATATATAACGATCACCGACCAGACGGTTGTGTAAGCTGACTATATAAAAATCAGAAGAGAGTTTGTGTCTTGAAATATTGATATATTGATCAGTTAATATGATGAATCAAGTCTTCCAAAATGACAAATAATATATAACGCAGAATTCTTTATTGATAATAATTACATAATAATATATAAGTGAACCGTGTAAACGTAAGAGTTAAAGTATATTATAATATTATAATACAATCGTTCTTCATCGAGCACGCTTTGCATCGCATTTAAGGAAAATTAATCTGTGAATACGTTATACGTGTTAAAAAAAATCTAATTCAACCGACAAAATATCAAACACCGTTTATTATCATTGAAATATATTTGAATGTAGATAAAATAAAGAAAATATACGGCGGAGAAGATTGGTTCACGTTTAAATGAACATATGCGAATTGATGAATGATTAATTTTACTACCTATAACTCGCGACTCAGTTTGCTTCGTGAATTACCGATTGTCTTGTACTACTGTATCATGTACGTATATGAGTGTAATATAATAATATTATAGAATTAAAAATAATAATAATAATGATAATAATAATAATAATAATAATAATAATAATAATAATAATAATAATAATAATAACTATCTTAACGAAGATTTATATTTCAAAACGCAAAAAGTGATTAACAAATCATAACAGAGTGAAACTGTTCATTTAGATTCAATTAATCTCTTTATGTTAGTTAACATTCGACAACTCCATGGATCTCTCGACAATTGTTCATAACGTGTAATTATTGAATATTATACTTATACCATCTTTTAAAGCACTCCAAGAGTTCACGTGCTCTGGCTGCGTTTTGAAATCGAATTTATCAATGTTATAGCTACATATGTATAGATATAAACATATTATAATGTAAAGGGCTTCCATATATGACAAGAGAAAAATGAAAAAAAAAAAATATATATATACATATACGCTATATACATATATGTATACACGATTGAAATTTTACTGTGGGGAATTGACAACTTTGTGTAATGTATACATACATTTTAGATAGTTTATAGAGCATCGAACCTACCTATAGGTATACCTATAATTATAAATAAAATGTATGTCGACATAGTTTATTTTTAAAACATCGACAATAATCATGAGCGTTAATAAGATGTGCCCTGCTAATATATGTACTATATACATATAATGTCTTTCCAAATATATAGTCAATATACCTGTATGTATCACGCGCAAATCTTCGATACTCAAGTACCAATAGGTATAACAATCGCGTACCTATACCTATATGTGAAAAAAATTATACAATATGATTATATATACATATATTATATACATATGTATATACATATACATACATATATCAGGCGATACTTTCCATTTCTATATGTATATGTGCTTACAGCAAAATCAATTGTGTTGATCGACTACTGTATTTTTATTTATTATTCAATTGATCATAAGCCATTATAAGTTAAAGGAATCAATTAAAATCACGTATGATAAACGATTGAAAATTGCTAATCAGTCATTCTTCAGATTAAAATTGCTACAATTATATGTATTTTCCTTACTATTAGTATGCTTAGACTTCTTTGGAGGTGTGAAAGATAAAAAAAAAAAAAAAATAAATAATGACTTTCTCTCAGGAAATGCTATTCCCGAAGAAACGGAGTAAGTATTGTAGAAATCAGTCATGCACCAGAAACGATCAGTGATTACTTAAATCTCGTCTTAGACGACAGATCATTCAGTTCACTGACTACCGTCAAGATGAAGATACTGGAGGTGAGTTGAATAAAGTTCAAAAGGCGCGATATTTTTCCTGCGTTATAATCAGAATTCCAGAAAGTTACTTTTTTTTTATTTTTATTTTTTTATTTTTTTTTTTTGATACAATTCCAGAGCAGAATATTCGTCTTGGTGCTGTGTAGCAGTTTTATCACTTCATCTATACTCGCGGAAATCTCAAGTAATGATCATCAAGGAGAGCCAGGTAAAATTAGCAGGAACAAATCTTGTCACGAATGTTTTAATTATTTTTGTAAATAAACAAAGCTAACATTACAAATTCTGTTAATCACTTGTAGATAATGATTAAGGTTCATTCTTTATGATCACAGATATTCCGCGAGTAAGAATCAAAGTATTTCGAGGACCAAACCAGGAAGAAAATGGTCAAACATATGCATCTTGGGGATTCTGGGTGAAACAGCCTAGTAGAGGAAAATAGCAATTAATACTAGAAAATATTTCAATTTCTACCTTCAAATATGTTTAAAAAATTTATTACTTATAATTTTACTTTGATTTTACGTTTCTAACTAATGCATGCTCTGTTCTTGGAAAGTTTTTCAATAAAATCGTGTAACAATTTCACTCAAGCTTCCCTCTTCTTTCCTCCACATACGTGATAATAAATTGTAATGAATTATTTACTGAATGATGGGCGTTTTACCAAAAGAAAAAAAGAGTTTAATTTGTATTAAATATTTGTCATTTATTGGATATAATTATACTTAAATTACATTTTATAATAGTATATATGCACACTGTTGAAGAATTAGCTTGATTAAGCGATTCCCATAATTTCCATCACAGAAGCATCAAAGCCTCTGAAACAAAAAACGGTGTTTAATAATCCCAAAACGATAATGACCTTCATTTTTTGTACCTGAAAAACCTGATAACTTACTTGGATTGGATCTGATCACCTGGCACGTAGAATGGATTACAAACTGCATTTGCATAGGCAGAGTGTAACTTTCTGAAAATCTGACAATAAATTATGATTATTATTACCAAGTGATATAAAATAAGCAATACAGTCTTGATAGATTAACTTGTGATCCAGGTTCTATACCATTCGAACTTCATTGTCTCGTAACGATGCATTTGTAGATTGCAGTACAACGATGAATTTGATTTTTGTATTTGTGGCATAGCCAAATCTGAAAAGTAAGCCAGGAAGGTGTTAATATTATCATAAATAGCGAATTGATAATTGTACAATGAAAAGTTTATGTTAGATAATTTTAATCACATGGTCATTCTAGAATTAATTTTTATTTTGAATCTTGGTTTAGTGATAACTGTATCGAAGTATCAGATAGCTAATATATTTGTGAAATTGTTGTACAAAAATTACATTTTGTGTTCCTCAGTTGAGAATAACAATCCTAAAAACAATTCTCTAACATCAGCTGCCATCTTATTTCCAGTGTTCAATTTCTCTTCAATAATATCTATGGAAGTATGAACTTTGTAGTGGAATTGTAGCGAAGCATTATCATCTGAGCAGCGAATGTACTTTGGAGAATTCTATAATATTCACAATTTATATTAGAGTTTTTAGTCCAGTATTTGAGTTCAGGAGGAATTTTGCTGTTTTAATGTATAGTTAGATTGGTGTTTTCAAACCGATTATAACATCAAAATGACTATTTGTTTAATTAACCTTCTGAATGAAATGGTTAATTAAATTATAGAAGAGTATAACGTAGCGATAAAGGAAGATCGAATCCGTGGCATTTATTATTGCGTTAAAGGCATTTATTATTGCGTCGAACCTAATTAATCAAAATTATCGTTTTATAATGAATTTTGACAGTTCTCATAACCTCGAAAAGAAATCTACATACGTCCTTTCCGATAACTGCAACGCACACAGCCATTACAACGACGGTTATGAACTCTTAATAAAAGTCAGTCATCTCTTGATAAAGTTGTGACAATATCAGAAAAACTGTTTCAAGGAATATTAGAAAACTTTTAAACTGACGTAAATATGGTCAATGAATAATATTTTTATTCAAGAAATAGATGCGTGATGCTAGAAAATTCGTGAGGTCTTTTCCGGCTTCTATGAAAACGGAAATCGACATTTCTATCTACAACTTCTTTTCTCTTCTATGATTGGACTTTTTGAGGGATTGGGCATAGATTGGGCAGAGCAGTAGGGGGATACCCAACTTTATTCACAAAGCTAATTATTGAGATCTCTACAAGGGTATTTGTATGTATGTACAGCTCGTTCGTTCATTCAATGCCTAGGATTCCTTCGCGCGTGGTTATACAGTTGTGTTAATTGTCTGCTTCTGCATTTAGATAACAAGTGATTTTATCATGGACGTAAGTTATAATAGAAAGATCCTATTCAGTATAAGTTAATCTCTGGGCTATAAACCTAAGGATTAAAAGAAGTCTTGAAAGTGAAAGTTGGAATGCTGGGGAGCAGGAAGGCCTGAAGTATCAATGGCGGCACGGGTGTGAGCTAGCTCTCTGGCTGACCCAACTAAACTCTTAATTCATGAACATCTCGGGTTTTACGAATTTGCGTTGAAGTTGATTTGTAGTCTTTACATTAGAGATACAAAAAACATTTCGCCCCGCTTGTCATCTAAGAATTTCAATGATTGTAGTCCTATGTTAAAAATATATTCTTGTAATCAAGGAGTAAATAATCATGTTGTGTAATCAAAACTATTCTACATAATTAATGTAAAATCTAATACAATCAATAAAAATACATGCATAAAATGTAAATAAAAATCAAAATATCAGAGCTGTATCATTCGCATTTTCAGTGGGCTCCCCCTTTTCCCAATTATTCATTGTCAACACTATACTTATAGTTATCCGACATCCTACATATCATATCAATTTTTTTAACCTGACGATTCTCAGATAAATACACAAATCTATTGTGTCACGAAATGAAATTTTCAATTATTTGTTCATTTAATTATTTATTAGTGAATACACGGACTACACATCCTTCATTTTATTGACTTCTTAATTATTGATTTATTTTCAGGTAACACAGAAGTTTTGGAATATTTTCCAAAGTATTTTGAGCAGTGTTGGCCCGGTTGCACTTGAGAGTGCTGAATCGCAGGAAGTACTTTTATCACTGTTTGAGAAGATTCTGGTCGGCCTCGAGTATGCTGTGCCGATCGTGAGCATGATCATGAGTTTCATATCTTTTGCTTGGCGTAAGCTGGATGCCTATTTACCATTATGAAATAATATTCATAATTGAGTTTAAATTGTTAACAAATTTTTTGTATAAATCCCTTGATCTATTGAAATAATAGCTATCATGACCAGAGTATTATACATCTGTAGAAAAATAAACCTAGAATCTATCACTATTTTAATGATTATTTACAGCTGATGAATAAAATTCTGTATTTCAGAGGCATACCAGTTGATCAGGAGGTTCATAAACGGGGGATCTCAACGTTTGGAAAATTGATACAATCCCATCGGACAACTCAGCATTCTTGAATATTTTACTATACTAAAATGTAAAATGAGTAATTTCGAATTGGTTATCTGGAAGCATTACTTCATGCCGTAATTTGAGTGATTGGAAATTCTAAATTCTATGAAAGAAATAACGTTTGATTTGAATATGCCTTTCAGTGATTGAGAGCCTATCATAATCATGTTGGCTGCTCATCTTATCTTATCAGTAGGTTGTCTGTAGATTGAATTTGGATTTCATATGAGCATATTCATCTACAAAACTGCAAACTCACACATGTTACAGAGAACTTAGCAGAAAAGATAAGAATTATTATTTTTTGTTTAATTCTGATTTTATCTTTCCATTGGTCAATTTTTTTGACGCCATTGCATGCCTTAACCGAGTAAACTAATTGTACTTTTTTACATTTTTTGTATTTGAATAAAGAATACTGACAAATTATGAAAATATAGTTGTTTATTATTAAAATCTTGTTAGAAAGAAATCAAAAAGAAACTAAAATTATGTACATTCAATCTAAAAACTATTACTAAAGATAATTACATAGACAGATTTTTGTACAAAGATATTGAACGAATATTTCATAGCAGTTGATTCCTTAAAATTTACAAACTTCGGTCGATTTTTCTCGTATAAAACGATATAATATATTATTACAAATGAAATTCCCCTGAATGAAAATATTATAGCCTTTACCTATTAATTTTCATCGCCAATTCTGTTGATATTAATACTCTACTTTTAGGTGTAATATCTTTTTTTGAGAGTTCGGTATTTTCGAAGCATGTAAAGAGCTTCAAGTTCTTTGATAACAAATTCTCCATGGCCTATCATTTTTTCTATCGCTTGAGGATCAGTTTCATCTTTGTTTTTCATGAATATTTTCTTAAGATTAGTTCGAAAGTAGATGAACCCTTTTGGATAATCTCGTCCCATGTGCAGTAGCTATAAATATACAAATAATTAGATTTAGTTATTGCGTATGTATGTATGCATATACGACGTAATCATGAAAATAATTTCTTTCGCTTAAACTAACCGTTTTATACAGCTCAATGACTTTCGTTCGATGCGACATCATTCAATCCTTATCTTCGAACAGACTGGTCTTCTACTTTTCTGCTATCTTCGATAGTTCGGCAGTGCTAGTGACCTTACAGCTTTAATTCTGTCATAATAAATCAACAGACGACATATTAGTTAAACCCGAACAAGACAGATATAAGAAACGACGCTACATGTCAGAAATTGACTTGCAATGTATACACCGACTAATTATACTGAGTATTGTGTAGATATCTTAACTGCTCGTAGAACAGGTCAAATAAGTACAATTTTGATTAGATTCAAAATATTTAACCATCATAAATTTTCTAATATCCCTAAACTGAAGTATAGTTGTTTTATATATAACGTTCCAATTATTTCTGCATCTTGTTTTGTACAAAAGTAAAACATCACATGCGCCTGCGCGATCACTGCGCTCTTACAAGATTACTAGTTACATCATAAGTTTCTTTACTCAATGGTAGTTATAAGTGCTGATCTGTCAATTGTCATTCGACATTCGACTTATGTATGTAACCACACACACATAATAGCCGGGGCAAAACACCGACCAAGCGCAGTTATCCTGTTAACTAGTAGCAGAACAGTCTTGACCGCATCAAACATCTATCCATACAATAACCGTCAGTTTAAGTTTATTTAGATTTCGGTATGATAATTTCTGTAACAATCGCATAACATTGGACTCACATACTGTAAGTTATAAAAATATTTACGTACTGACCTAATTAAGAAAAAAAATAAGAAATTAACAATCAGTTCATTATGCTCAACGCGTGTGTGAATATTAAGATCGTCAAGTATTTTCTTTAATTTCTAAAACAATTATTTATCACCATTTACACAGGTTGTGTAAACTTATTCGTATGTCGGAAAAATATTTCACTACTATAATTAAGAAAAAATGTTTATTAGTTTTCATTTACCCATTGCAATTCTATATTTATCTACAAATTTAACGGTCAGTAAAGCTTTTTGTAAATCCTGTTGTGTTAGGAGTCGAAAGAGATAAGGTTTAAGAATAGCTGTGCAAAGGTCGATAAGGTTATTGTACAAAGATACATAATCAAACTTGGAACAATCTGCTTTATTTGTTTACTTGTTTTTCATACAGAAGCAGGCGTAAGATGGCTGGGGTCGCTGTTAAGTTCTTCTTGATTCTTCTAGGTATGTATTTAATAAACTCTAAGCAAAGCAGATTATGATATTAATTTGTATGAAGTTTAGATATATTTAACTTTAACTCTTCATAGTCACCATGGGTCAAATTGACCCAGTTGCAACTTTGGGGGTAAATATCGGTATTTGGATAGAATAAATACCTTTTTAGGAACCCCCACTACTGAGTTATTTTTTTTTATCGAAGTACCATATCTCGTGAGTATCATATCAGCCTAAAATTTTTCGAAAAAGGATTGAAAAATGAAAAAGTTATGATTGTTTTATTGAAAAAGTACATTTTTTCCAAATTTACATCTTCACGAATTTTTTTTAGACATGTTGATATTTGATTCTTTCCCCGAATTGACCGTTACTACATATTCCACAATGTTCAAAGCATGTTCCATAATTTTTTTTTAAAAATTGGACGGATACTTTTTGTACGGCAGCCATTTGAAAATGACGTTGGGTCAATTTGACGCTGAGTGTAACTACTGTGTGATTCTACAGAGGTGTGACTATGGAGGGTTAAGGATTGCAAAAACTTGTGATTAATTAAGAAATTTTTTAGACGTCATGTAAACCGCAATAATGAATACAAATTGAATTTTTTATGTTCAATATCATTTGTTTTGATCTTCTAACAATTTTTTTTTCTCCATCTCTGACTCTTGAGAATGTACGTAAAATATTTCATGACAAAGTCGGACAATTACTCAAGACGGGATGTAGATATCAGAAGTATATTTATAGTATATTCTCTTGGCATGCATCTTGATTTAAATTTAGCAAAGAATAATGTCCAGGCGTCACCACATTGCCTGATAAGACATTAACGACGTTTATACAACTGAATCGATCACTTTTAAATTTGTACGCTCATGTATTTCAGCGTATTGTTTCTGTTGCAATTTTTATCTCAGAGATAAAAATAATATGTATTATATTTTCCTGGTTCACTGAAGAATGCTGACTCAATATCCGCCCATAAAGTATAGAGTTACTAATCCTGAGTAAATTCCATTATTATAATTTACTTTGTTTTTCTAGCTGTTAGGTATGAATATTTTTGCCATTTTTATACAATAATAAGATTATCATAATATGCTTCTGATATAATGTGAAAATATTATCACAGCTGTATTTAAACGGACTTCATATATATATTACAACTTTGGTGAAGATTAATCAAATTTTTAAATATCATTAAAGAATTATTATTCAGTAGTATATCAGATCAAAACTCATTACGGATTATCAGCATCAATTACTGATGAATTTGTTTTGTACCTTTTTATCTTGGTAAATATAATTTCGTACGCTCTCTTTTCAACAAGCATTGATTATTTCTATTAAAATTTTTTTAGGGATATATAATGCCGTAGCTGTGCAAGCACCAACATTCAGTGATACTTATTCAGCAAAAGGCACGCTGTATATACCTTATGCTGAAATTCGAGAGCCATTTTTTGCATGGTATGATGGCGCTGCTGGATCTAGCCGAATTGACTACTATGGAGGTATCTACTGCTATATAAGTTGAATTTGAAATGCTATACCTTGAATATTTATGATGTATTTATTAAGTTCTGGATTATTGAGCAAATGTCTTCTTCTACTTAGAGATAGATTTTCTTCTTGTTTATAATCGTGTGTATTCTTGTTACCATCAGGAATGGTCAAGACTTATCAACTTTCGAACAAAGGCGACAATGGCGTTAGTTTAAAAATAGCTCCAGTCACAACTGAGGTATGCCTCAACCAAGATATATGTCTTCAAGTAAATGGAACAAGCGACTCTAAAATACTACCGCAAACAATTGTTCCTGATGCAACTGGAATGGAGGTAATACTTAGTTCCTCAAATCTACCAAATTGCAGGTGACATGTTATCTATTTTCGCTCATTATATGGAATTATTATTGTATAGTGCATAGGTGAGGAAATTATCAATGGACTACATTGTGAAAAGTGGCGACGTGTTGAAAGCTATGGAGAAAAAACTAACAAGTACACATTGTGGATTCGCTGGAAGGTTTGTAAACTTTATTGCTTTAATAATACTTCTCTATATACCACAAGTTTGGTTTGTAACTGCAGGAAAATCCAGCCAATTATTTATTCACATACTTAAAATTTAATTTTGTTCCAGAAATCACCGAAATATCCACAAATCAAAGAAGCTATTCCAGTCAGATATGAAATGCGTGGATTTAACTCTCTTCTCGGTTCTCACTATGATCATTACTATTTGGATTATGATTGGTATTCGTTTGAAAAACCAAGTCCTGATGTTTTCACATTGACAGAAAGTGCGTTCACTTTGTTTTGTTGCTTGTATTCTATCTTTGAGCAAAGAGTTCGTCTAATTTTATAATTTTCCTGATAATTAATACTTTGAATATTGTATTTTCATTTTTGTATCATTTCTAGATATGACTTGCGTCAGATTTCCTGGACCAGGGGACAAACATATTTACACATTCAACCCAATGCGCGAATTTATTCACAATTACGACGGGCATGTGGATACTGCATTTGACGACTTTGGAAAGACTCACAATAAACTCTATACAAACAAGGTGGAACTGCAACGTAGAAAGGAACTTTTCAGACAGAATATGAGGTACTAGATAAAGTACCTTTGAAGAAAACAAAAAAAAATAGAACTCTTTCAATTTCGATGTACTCAAATCTATAATTTTCTTGATAATCATTGACTAAATTTACTGGACTGAAAATTTGACCACAATATATTCATCTTACAGATTTATTCATTCAAATAATCGTGCGAACCTCGGATATCAATTAGCAGTAAATCATTTGGCTGATCGCACTGACTTAGAAATGAAGGCTCTACGTGGAAAACAATATTCCCGTGTAACCGATAATGGTGGAATGCCCTTCCCACACAAAATCGAAGAATATGAAGATATTCCTGAGTTTATGGACTGGCGACTATACGGTGCTGTAACACCTGTGAAGGGTAAGAAGACCTGAGTATTTATTTGCGAAGATATTCAGTTTCAACAATCATAACTATTTCAAGAATATTAATCGCGAAATGCAGTATAATTTTTGAATAATTCTTCATCGTTCCATTTCCATTTTATAGATCAATCTGTGTGCGGATCTTGTTGGAGCTTTGGTACCACAGGAGCTGTTGAGGGTGCATATTATTTAAAATATGGCAAACTAGTCAGACTTTCACAACAAGTGAGTGGATATATGTTTAAAGAATATTTGAAAAATGATTGATTCTGTAAATCAACGTTTCTCACATCAAATTATCGACCGTACTGATTATTGATTCTTTATACAGTTTATAAAATGTATAAGGACTGAATTATTTTATGAATAGCGCTGTTCAAGAATCAGGAATTTTAATAAGATATGATAAAGCTGTTGAATATCGTTATTGAAACTAACAAATTGATCAATAACAATTTAAAGGCCCTAATTGACTGCTCCTGGGGATTTGGCAATAACGGATGTGACGGAGGTGAAGATTACCGAGCCTATCAATGGATAATGAAGCATGGTGGTCTTCCAACGGAAGAGGACTATGGTAACTACCTGGGACAGGTAATGAAATCTTTTTTTTTTGGTCTTCAATAATCGAGTATTAGGTTTACATTGTTGAAAAAAAAAAAAATCATGAAAATTATAGAATTGAATACGAAATTGAATCTCGAAGATCTGTTTTGCAATTCTCTGGATATGAAGATCCCATTCCTTAGCATTATTGGATTTTAAAAATAACAAAAAACTTCAATAAGAAAAATCTGTATTTCAGGATGGATACTGCCACGCTGACAATACAACCCGGACTGCAAAGATGACTGGATTTGTCAACGTCGCTCCTCACGATGTTAAAACCCTGAAACTCGCCATAGCTAAACATGGCCCTGTTTCAATTGCCATTGATGCATCTCACAAGACCTTTTCCTTCTATTCCAACGGCGTTTATTATGAACCAGCTTGTGGTAAGTTAAGAAAAGTTTCATATGTCCAATTAGTTTCGTGAAGAGTAAATTATTGTTGTTCGACTCATTACCTACTCGTTAAAAATCATAAAAAACATCAAGTTTATACATAAAATACTAAAAATTTACGGTTTACAGGTAACAGAGAAATATCATTGGATCACGCTGTATTAGCAGTTGGCTACGGTACAATGAATGGTCAAGGATATTGGTTGGTGAAAAATTCATGGTCTAATTACTGGGGAAATGATGGTTACGTTTTAATGGCTCAAAAGGACAATAACTGTGGTGTTTTGACAACACCCACATATGTCACTTTTGATTAAGTATGATACTCTTGCCAAGTTATTGAAACATTTTTATTTCCTTTTCTTCATAACTACTAATTAATAGGCTATTGATAAAGGTATGGAGGTGTAGATGTGTCTTCTAATCAGATCAGTCAAGTGATAATTGATTTAATAGATAGTTGAAATGCCGTAATACATAATTAAGTATGGACAAAGTGTAATTTGATATTGATTTAATAAAAAAAAATAATAACATACGGTTTATAACTTTGTAACTATTAAATTGCGGAATAATAATAGACCGAAAAAACTGATTTTTCAATGTTTCGAAGTTCAGAAACTCCGGAAAAACTACATTCAAAATTTTTCATAATTCTGACTGTTGTTTACAGCTCTTATTGTAGGAATATGTGATATGGATAACGTGTAAGTTAATTTAATCCTTCATTCCTTGTCCTGCTAATGAACTGTCATAGACATTAAGTAATGAATTTTGATGGAATGTAAACAGAATTGTTTTTGTTGTTTATACAGATGTAGAGTAGTAACAGCTAATACTGTGATAATAATTAGTGATATTAGTTGTACACGGTAGATAAAACGCACCAGAATAGAGAAACAAGGGTATTTTTTATAAAATTCTTTAAATTTAATGTGTTACCTTGTTTCTCTAGTTTTGGATCAATGTCTTAACTCGAACCGAGACAACTTATATCAATTTTGAGTTTCTTGAATAACAATAAATAGGTGATTTCTATAGTTCAAATCGAAAGTACTATCAGCTACCCTTTCACGGAGAAACTGTAACTTTAATTACAATTTAATTTTAACACGGTATTGAGAACTATCAAACTTGTCATCCAATTCCAATTATAATATTCAAATGGTTTTGTAAACAAATAAAAACTTGTGATTTCTCGGATTCGGTAAAAACAGAAACAGCTGTTTACGTTAACTTGTTTGTTTTAATTAAAAAATTTTCTCTCATTGACTAGCTTAAAATTCAAATAATTAGTTTCTAAATTTGTTTCATATTGAAGATACACAAATTTTCATTCATAGTCTTAATCTTTTGTATAACATCTGAAATGTTTATTTGCATAATATGTATGCGAGCTTTGAATTAGGAAGATCGTTGTTCGGTAACAATTACGATATATGAAATAAATTTTAGCAAACGAAATAAAAAGAAAATAGCTACTTCCTTAATTCAAAGCTCCACTTCTCACCACTCCGATAATGACAGGATCTTCACCCAAGAATATTCATATATAGGGATACTTACATGTTACATAGTTAAAAGATTATAAATATCGAGGGTACAGTGTACGAGTAATTCGTGCCGATTTTAATGCATTTTTATCATCATTATGATTCGACCGAATTTTTGGAGTATTCACAATCTCCCGATAAATGTGAGGGTGTAAAAAAATAGAAAAAGAACCTTACAATCATATCCATAAATTATCTTTTAAATTTATTTTTATTAATTGAACAATGCAGATCTTTAGAAATGACAAAGATATCTCTAATTTTCATCACATCAGAAGAATTCGATTTTTGATAATTCAGTTATTCCGTAAGCGATAAATAAATAATAGCACATTGTCTTGAAAGAAAATTCGGCGTGACACTGTATCTAGAACTATTAATATATTGTGCACAATGATTTATTTGTGCAACGTAGAATTTCGAACAGAAGATTTTTATTATTTAGTTTTTATTTTTTTTTTTTTTCTCTATAAATCACAAATATAGTTGGTCGATTTCCTTAGGCACGACTATAGATTAGACAAAAAATGATATTCGTTAGAGAATTTCTCCAACTTTCTCCTTTCTTGCTTAGGTCGTTGCGTGGTAGAAATTTCATGATGACAAAATTATATTATACCACAAAACTAATATCAATATATCGGAACTTAGTTTTACCTTTTAATTATTTCCTCAACAAAATAATAATTTTAAATAGCGTATAATTTCGGCTTTGGAAAATGTGGTTTACATTTCATATTATCGTATTATATATATACAATTAACACTTATTTATAACATTTTGAACAAACATTCTGTTCAATACATAGCTATAAAAAAAAAAAAAAAAAATTATTCCGAGATTTTCATATTCACCGAAAAATATCATTTAAAATTCGGCAAAAAATATCTCTCCCGTATATTGTTCTATTTTTCAAATTACCTTCATTTATTAATTTACCTTTTTTTTTTTTTTTTTTTGTCTTAACGCAAACGATATTAGTCTATAAACGAAACGTTAATTGGGAGCATGGTATTATTGTACATGTAATTGTACGTATATTTGAATATAGTTATAATCTACGTATTTTTATACGGTCGTGCCTTATCTAAAGGAATGTTTTTTATTTTTTCATTTCGCCATTATAATGAACAAGTAGCCATTTAATTAATTAAATTTATTACATCTTCAACTTATGCCCGAGTTTTTAAATTTATAACTTGCGTTTTTTTTATTTTTTTATCTTCGTTCTTTACTCGTTCAACAAAATTTTCCCACAGTTTATAACAGAAGTAGAAATACCTAGTCTTTTAAAACGTTGAGTTATAAATAGCAGTGAGTTAGTTAACGCGAGGCGCGATGCTATACATACATATAGCTACTGTGTTCATTATTTCTATCGCATACATAATTGCTACATGTCTAATTAAGTACATAAATGACATTTTGTTTTATCATTATTATTATTAATTTTTTTTTTTGTTGTTGTTTTCATCAAACATTTCATATCTATATTACACACAGAAGCTCGCTAAAGTTTTTGTTGTTTAAAAATTTAATATATAATAGATAATTTAATTGTTTACTTTCATTTTTTTTCTATCACTTGTGGACCCTGGACCAATATTATATATCGTTTGAATTCGATAATTATTGGTTAATTTGGCCGAGTTTTTTTTTTTTTTCTTTCTTTTTCTTCTTCATTTTTCATTTTTCATTTTTTTTTTTTTCGAGGACACAGTTATCCCCGATATGCATCGTATATTATACATATAGTACGTATGAGAAATACATTGTAATAGGAATGATATAACCAGCAGGCGCTAGAAAAGTAGGTTTCCTCGCCGAAACAAAAAAAAAAAAAAAAGTAGGAGAGTTTAAAATCAATTCCCATATACCACAAAATATATAATCCTAATACATATAGGTATATAATTGATCTAAAAAAAAAATTTCAAAAATTCAATACCAAAGAATTCGTTTCACTGAACGTAAAATTTTTTCTTTATTTTTTAATTATATGCGAATTGAATTGATAATTGTCATGTATTTTGAATATACATATGTGCGTGACTATTATAAGCAGTGAACGTTCAATATATGTATGTTTCGCGATACACACTCTCCGATCGTTGAGCAAAGGAACCTCTTGACTAGTGATACCCTTGATCAATGGCATTATTACTTTAAAAAATAATTTTCAATTTTTTTATTATTATTATTATTATTATTATTATTATTGTTATTATTATTATTATTTTTTTTATTTCTATCTTATAGAAAGCCCATTTCCAAAGCATTGTACAACGCCTGGGTATCGGAATGACTGTTGATTCGCCAAAATGGAAAATTGTGCGTTCGGGCAGCCGTTTCTTCGTCAGATCCATCACCGATCACAACGTACGTACATCTTCGTCCAAATCTTGCTACCACTCGGCCGAAACAACTCTCTTTTCCTGAAACAGGTAATACATATCAAATAAATTGTAAAGGGTATTGAGTATTTTTTTTTTCTTCTTTTTTTGAAAATTGTGTAAAAGACAGTCGATAATCATACAGAAATATAATTTTAGTTTTGTATTTTTGGTAACGCGTCTTACCGATTTTTGTCGCCGAATAGATGTTTTCGATAGGAAATATCCCCCCGATACCAAATAATAGGACTTTCGATAAGGCAGGGACGAGTTGAGTAGTGGTGACCAATATGTTGATACAGTGACTCCTCTTGTTTATTAAATTCAAGCATTTAACAGCGGAAGTCAACCAATTATCGGTCAATAATTCAATTTCCGTTCTCAACTGAAGCCACTGTTCTCGTTTAGCAGCACCGAGGAGACCGCCCACGTTGTTACGATAGTTACAGTATATTTCTTTGATCTTTCGATAACGAAAGGCCAATTTTCTCATCCAGTCAACGCCTCCTCTAACACCGGAGGCAAGACATATACCATTGTTTGCTGAGGCGCACTGAAAACCGTCAGTTGCAAAATTGTACGAGGACAAGTCCTGACCGTTGTCATCCGACGATACGTCGTCTATATGGACTTGGTCGCAATCCTGAAAATATTAAAGAATAAGTAGTCTTCATTTTTTCTTTTTCTATACGGTTTTTTTTTTTTTTTTTTTTTTAATATACATATTTTTGAATAAAGGACATCATTTACTCACAGCACTCACCTCGACGTCGTTGAAAAAGAAATGGGTGTCAGCTAAGTTGTAGATCATTTCTTCCATCCGATAAGCTAGTTGTGAAAGTGATATCGGATCTTTTCCATGTTTAGTAGCAAATTGTCCGGTCAAAAGCGAGTGGAATACAACTATGGTTTCGTCTAGATCCCAGATGAATATCCGGTCCGGACCGGCTTCCGTAGTATCCGCCGAACCGATACTATTTCCGCTTCCGCTTTGCCGTCTTCCTCGTCTGCAGGGCTTCGCTGTCGCCCCTGCATTGCAGAAGTTCGTTCATTACCCCCCTTCACACACTATACACACTCGAGTATAATTACATCAACATTTCCACGAACGATCATCAATCAACACTCTTTGCTTTTTATATTGAATAAAATCATTATTATTATACCTTCTACGTTCGTCGTTTCTCGCGAGCTGGTCAGGTCGTTTGTTTCGTGAGATGGGGGGTCCAAAGTGAGCGCAGATTTCGTCGAATCGTCTTAAAATCAGACCCAAAACATATTATCGTTATAGAATTTTCCGTTAAATTATCTCTAGATAAAATAAATCGAGTCGATTATATATTCATAATATTGGTTTCGTTTATTGTGTGTAAAATCGAAAAAACAATTATGGAGTGGTCTATTCTAATTGACATCAACGTCTGGTACCTGTGAAATTTAGATTGCTAATGTTAAACGACGGAGGTGTCGTGTGATAGCCAGGCATTGGGTAGTATCCGGAATACTGCAGCGGGACTCTGTCATTTCCGTAAAGACTGCTGCCGTACGCGCTATAGTCTAATTTCTGAAAAATACCCCTGTTTTAGATTTTTGTTGTTGTTCAAATAAATGTCACGAAAATACGTTTTAAATCCATCAATTCAGGTCCCAAATTGTGTAAAAGATGAATCGAACCACAAATCATACAATTTATTTGTAGATTCTTTAACTTTTTTTGGGCCGGGACCAGCGTAAAAAATCCCAAATTTTTTGTCTCCTAAAATTAAATACGTACTTGGGATGCCGAGGATATATTTTGACCAACTGATGGAAACGTTGTCGATCCACTATTGTAGCCAGCGTAAGTTGAGTACTGTGCCATAGTACCTGGTGCAGTATATGAACTCAGGTAAGAACTTTGTAGGGCGGTATTTTTCGAACTTGTTGTAGTCCCGTAACTCGGTGAATTGTACAAGCTAGAGAAATGATCTTTTAATTATTCACGGGCACGTAAAGGTATAACCAGTTGAACAATACAAAAATTACGCAAAAAAAAAAAAAAACGGTCCAAACGAAAAGAAGAATTTTTTAGAACCGAGGCAGATATATCTAATAACGAAAACGAATCGAAAAAACTGAATGATGTCATCTGTATTCGTTGCATCATTACTACATCGTCTACATGCAAGTTTAGCACGCACAGACCGAAGTATAATAAACATGACTCATGATTAGCTAGTCAAAAGCTATAAGACCGATTTGTTTAATTGAAATTGTATAATCGAGTCCTTCATGTGGATTCAAAGGCAGTTCGCGCAGTCAACTGCAGCGTAATCTATGCCAGTGAGTTTTCAAGTGGTTGTGATTCCGTCAACGTTTGTGCAAGATTCAGTGTTGGAGCGTCAAGTGTCACGGATCGATTGAGCGTTCAGTCGAATGAAGTGACTTATATGAGCATACCGATGCACTTCATTCTTGAAGTGGAATACCGTTTACGGTATATTACACGTGCTGCCAATGGGCTTGGTTAAATGACGATCGTGTGCAGATGCAACGGATAATATCATTCAGTTTCTAAAACCCGCGGAGGACGAAAAACTGTAATGCCAAAACACGTGCCTGTTGTAATATTGATTTGCTCCGTACAACGAACTGTAGTCAGCCTTCTCCATTGAGTCAGGGTATTCCTCCTTGTCCTCGGCACTTTCGTCAATGTAGAGTTCACCCCCAGGTACATTATCACTTTCGGGACACTCTTGGACCTCGTTTTTGACTTCGGCGTCTGAAACATTTCACCGTTTTACAGATCAGTATAACAGTTCAGACTCCTCGAAGAGATGTCTTCATAACTGCAGTAAGGTATAACGTTGAAATCTTTCGAGCTGGTGGGTATACGTTTAAACACGTAGAGGAATTGTTATCCGAGAAACGAAGCAATTATTCATCAGTGTTGATTAAGATTTAAGGATAGTTTATTTTTTCTGTGCCTCAATGGTGAGAGATTCTATCTTGGTATACCATTGTTCGTTGTACGCGGATGCTGCACAGAGGCTTCCGTCGACGATGAAACGTTGCCAGCATTGTCTAGAACCCCGGCCGGTTTCGTGGGATCATTGTCTTCGGTTAACATATCACCTTATCTGGAACAGAAGAATATCCCAGTTAGATTAGAAATGAAATGAACGAAAAAGTTGAAAAGTTTTGTTCCATTTTACGAAAGAGTATTATGATAACGAAACTGCATCGAAATCGACATCAGTAATTCCTCTTCCATCAATATTCATCAAAATCGTCGTATATTTTTTCTGAATCATTTTCTCTTTCCTAACTTTCAGTCTCATCAAAAAGATGCGACATTATCACAGGTTCATGTTGCCCGGTTGGTCTATCTGTTGAATAACTTCCGAACGGGTCGACGGATCTTAACGAAATTTGGTACAGAAGTACTTCGAATGATTTGTAGATCCGGTGTTGAATTTGGGTGAAATTAATCGAGGGGTTTGTAAAGGGGTGGGTAGAATTTGTTTCCAACGAATTATTAATATCTCGGTAACCGTTCGTACGATTTTGTTAAAATTTGCGTGGTTGTTACTTCTTGCAGCATGGCGAGATTTCCGACCAAATATAGCACAATTCCAAATTCCAATCCGGCAGGGTTAGCAGTTCGAAATTTTGTCACTGCATAGTTCGATAACTGGCGGACCGATTTTAGCGAAATTCACTGCAGAAGTGGGTCTCACCATAAGCAGTACTATTCATTACACAATTTTCGCTGAGTATAGAAAGCCATACCCTGCACTTTATCCGGACACGTTATTTAATTAATTGGTAAAATACAATTCTCATTTACAATTCTGATCACGTCAGACTTTCATAATTTTTTCCTCGTTCTGGCCAATTTTTTGGGTCCTTTGACCACTGAGAGATGATTTATTCAGAGTTGCACCAAAATTATGGACAGCATTCGTAAAGTTATCATGAATTATGGTATTCCCAGGACTTTAGACGCTCTTGACTCCGGCTAAAGGCTATTTCAGAAATAGTCGATGCACTTCGTGCCCGAGGGTACTTAAAAATTCATTATTGGCGGCCAATTGCGTGTCTGGGAGGTGGCCGTGGCACGGTGTAGGCGTACCAGGATCGTTTCTGGTGAGCCAATGGAACCACCTTTCCCGTCGTTTATGTTACGTATTTTTTATATCTTGCCAAGTCACTGTCTACTCCGCGCTCCGCCTTTCCTACCTGTTGTAAACACCTCATATATTTAAAACCTGACTTTGCGCCTTCGAGGTGCGATCGAAACCGGCGGTACACAGGTGCCCGGAAGTTCGAACACAGTCAAGAAAAAACCTCCCGTCATATCTGCCCGGACTTAAAGCCCGACGATTCTGCACGCGAATCTTATTCCTTCATATCTGCTGAATCGGATTTGTAAATTTTTTTTTAAGAATCTGAAATCGAAAAACGATTTTTTCGAGGCATCTTTTCATGGGCGTTATTTTAAAGTCGTTTCGAGCCTGATTAATCTTGCTGAGGGTTTTACGGCCGTCTTCGTGCCCAAGGAATTCGGTTTTCGAAAACTCGGAGCTTCTTCTCTCCAGTTAAAACCTCGAAGCCGAATTTCACGGCCTTGGAGACATCACCGCGTTGTTTATACGGATTATCATATCTGATCCGATCGGGCGTTTGTAGGATCAACGTCGTCGAACTTCCTGTCAAAGAACCGCGAAATATGGTTTATTTTTATCCTACAGAAGGACTTGGGCTCCCTGTGGCGATGTCCCGAGGCGATGGTGATTTTTTACGACAAAACCGGTAGGGTGATCGTCGCTATACGGCGGGTATAACCATGCAGCAAGAGCCGCAACGGCGGTTAACGTTTTTACGAAAAAAAAAAAAAAAAACAAAAAACATATTTCAGACAAGCAGCGAATTAGACCGAAGAAATTAATTGATACCCGTTTAATAATGTTATTACCTCTTGCTTATATGCGCGCAACATATTCGGGGAATCACGATATTGTTTGTAGTTCGAATAGCGGGAGAGGAATAATAAAAATGTTTGACCAACACCGTCAAGCTTATGTGCGTCATGAAATGGCTCATATAGGTATACATAAACGATTATTGGACGCGTCAAAACATCTTTGTCTTTTCATTAGCGAATCGCGCATTGTCTGTGCGAAAGCTACAATCATTCCCGACGATATAGATTTTATTTTATTTCATTTTTTTTTTTTTTTGATTATAAAGAATAGCAAGGTGCGCAAAACTTTTTTCATCTGACCGTCGCGTCGCTGTCCGTTGTCCAATAGCACTTTGACATGACTCACAAAGTTTTTTGAAACTTGATATACCTACGTTACTTGAAGAAATTATTAGTGCGGATTATAGTCTGGCTAGTCCCGTATTTACACTTCGATTATTGATCATGAGAAGGATTCCCGTTATTGTGAATAGAAATGTATATAGAATTTAGCTGTCAAATTTTTAATTCATATTATATGTTATACAAGTTACTTATACATATAGTAAGAGGAACAGGGAAGAAGAATTCAAGGTATTAATTGATCGGTGACAAGAAAAAACAAGATTATTACGAGGTAGAATAAGCTAGGCTTTTTTTTTCCTCTTTTTTCTTTTCCCTCCAGGTTTTATGGGTCTATCTACTACTCTGAAAGTAAACGTTTATGCAGGACAGTTTATTGTCACAACTCATAGCGTGACATGATTATTGGTATAAATTTATTCAAAGAACTTCATACAGCCGTATACGTGTGTGTGTAGGTATAATTTCTCAGCGTGGTTCCTGTACCGGGCTTCACGACTATATATCTAGAGAAAATATACGAGCGCGTGAGTTTGTTATCAAGAAAAAAGTGCTTAGCTGTCATTCTGACAGTTTCTCAGTGTGTATGTGAGTAATGGTGATCTCCAAGCATGTAGCGACGTTTGCGTTTTTTATTATTACAAAAAGAGCAAGACCATGAAGCGAGCTTAATGTCTTCGCGGGTCCATTCCGGAAAGACACTATATATTATGTAATAAATAATTAATTCAATTAAGGACCTTTGAATTACGTCTCTGGCTGTGAAGCTAAATAACTACTCAAGTCACATATTAATTATTTTTGCTTCTATTGAAAATTGAATTATTCCTATATTTTGAGGCTACTACAGGTTCTTCGGTTTTTATCATAGACATATGATTAATTATGCATGCAAAATAGTCGAACAAGTTCCATTACGAGTCGTTATAATCGTGTCAGGATTTTTTCCAGGTTCAAATTCAAACTTCGAATGCTTCGAGGCGGATTAATCCGATCTAGTTTACCGTCCGTTTTTTTTTTTTTTTTTTTCCATTTCTTTTTTTTCTCGGGTTTCTGCAGCGGTCAAAAATGCAGGACAAAGAAAATTCTGCACCGCATTTCGTGTATGTCACCCGTGTGAACCAGCTTCCGAAGCTTTGCTTTTCTCTTTTCAGCTGGCCGAAAATTTTAGACCTCAAAAACGGCAAAAACACATGCAGAACACGCGAGGTCCTCGATTTACGCCGTAATACTATTTCGAAGTATGGTTCTATGCAACTATAATACATACCACGCAACTGCAGTTTCAGTGCAGGGAAATTATAGAAATTATTTATATGTATAGAAGTTTTGGACTGAACTGCAAAGTTTTGCACCAGAGAAAAAATTCTGCCAGATTTATCGATAACGATGAACTCAAGTTTAGGTAATGTTCGAATTTTTGTAAGTTTGTAGAACGGATCGATCATATCAGAATAGTTATAACTTGTATAAACTCTATGCAACAGTTCGAACGAAATACTTATTCGGAAAGTTCAGCTGCAGTACAAGAATCTATTATTTGGTTATCTTCTTTTTTCTCTGCAATGCTTGCTTAATATTTTCTTGTGAAAAATTCTGCAGTTTGAATAAGTCGGATTCGCATATATCTTCATTAGAACCTTGCATCTAGGGCATCGGACGCAGAGCTAAGGAATAAAGAAAAAATATATTTTCTGGATAAAGATCTGATTTTATTGGATAATTTATGCAGCGTAAATTTCGACTATTGGTTACAGATTATTATATCTAATAAATTGTGAAACTGATCATTTCGATTTATAGTAGTTTCATACTAGGTTTGTGCTGCAGCCCAACGAGTGAACTAGCGCGTCGTCGCGTGCTTGTAACTGGCGATTGTTCTCTTTACCAATTAAAACGTATTAGCGTTGACGAGGTAAACTGGAGAGACACAATGAGTTACATATGACGAAATAAACGGTTCAAAGTTTTTAATTGACGGTAATACGCGCGCCATTTGAACTCCGCAGGGAGCTGCGACGACCAGTGACATAATTTACTTATTATACTTTGTCACATTGACAAAATTTGAGTTAAAAATGAAAAATAAAAGATGAGAATGAAACTGCCGAATACCTGTCGCGGCAAAGTATGTGTTATACCTTCTGCCCATAAATTCACACTCGTATAATCGATGAACATGAATATTACATGACTAGTAATGATTATCATTTATTTTTATACTTTCTTCAAATTCAACCTATTGACACCGTACGCTATCGGCTATCAAATTCCCTCGCACTCGACTATCACCTCACGAAATATTTGTCTCATAACTATTTGTCTTGCTGCAGCTATATACGAATGCCAATAAATTAAGTATACGTTATAACGTCGTCGTTAAGCAGCATTCCTGGTAAATTTATAGACAATTTTCTTCTCAACCAAAGTATGTTATCTATGTTATAGGATTTGAAGTAGAAACACGTCTTTCCATTGTTGAAAGCAATAGATACCTTTTATTGAAAAATATTGTGTCCGCAGAAATACGTAATTAATTATAACATTATTTTTACCAGATCGTTTTGAAAGTTCATCAATTTTCGCAGAATGGTAGATTTCGATCTAATAAATTGCATAAAGCGATACAGATTTGAGGAAAAAAAAAAATAGTTAGACATCAGATAGATTGGGTATTTCAAAGTTGATTAAAGCTCCTTATACATACATATGTATACTGTAAATTTGGCTAAAAATTATAACGAGAATAAAATTAAACTATCGATTCGTAGCTTTACCTCACGCGAACGAAGCTCGTGTATTTTAAAGACTGCAGAACGGTATAGTGTCCTGGCCGACAGGCAAAATGTTCACGTCAATATACATGTATATACCCTAACAGAAGTGAGACGTCACCAAAGTAAATATATGCAGGGTTCAAAATCCTTTGTCATCCAACCAGATGAGTGGCTTTTCTGTACAAAGCTATACACATATATATAGCCGCTGAAATAAAGGGATGAAAATCAATCGGGTATATCAACAGCTTGCAGTAAAATGTACAAGTTGCAACTCGTTCCCAACTTGAATATGTTATAATACCTGTACAGTAAAATTTGGGCATATTGTCAAGATCATTACGTAAATGAATTATCTAATAATTATTTTGCAAAATAAATGGTAGACTCCGCGACTGGACGAATTATAAACCACTCGTTAATTACTTAAGCAATTTTCTAACCTTGGATCTTGGCAGTCGGCGAGTCTAGGTAATCCAATTAAAACTTTGGCACAACCACCATCCTCACCACCATCCGACTTCGCACACACACTTTTGATAACGATAGTGCGAAAGGTATAATATATTATACCTACACCTCCGCGACGCCTCAAACAACGAGGACAATCCGAGACAATGTCAGGTCCCTTTGCAAGGGTTGAAACGAAACATGCCCGTGAAAAAGGGTGGCTGATAACTGTATACTGTGTGTATAAAACAGTCTGACGTTTCTTATCCCGTTCGCCGGTATTTTTCACTGTTTTCTTTTCTTTTTGTTTGATTTTCCTTTCGACGTTTACAATTTTTTTTTTTTGTTTCCTGATTGAATCGAATTTGATTTCTCCTCCTTGTCGTATCGTTTTTTTTTTTGTTGTTTTCGATTCAATTATTTCTTCTGTATTTATTTCTGTACCGTATTATCCTGGATCGGTATATACTACACACGCTCCCCGGCGAGAATATATCCGCTCCTGCTGCGTGGATTGTATCGGCTCAGTGTGATGCTGCAGCCTGTGGAGTTCTGAGCATGCGAAATGTCGCCTGCCACCCCCGCTCCGTAGTCACGTGGTCTCTTCTCTCTCCTCTCTCTCTTTTCCCCGTTAATCGAAGAGAGACGAGAGACCGGAGAGCCGTGCGAGGAGGACGGAGGATCGCCACGACGGAGAGGGTATGACCGAGGGGTGCCGAGGGGTGAAGGGGATAGCCTAGGGTCGGAGAAGGACAGTGAAGGCGGGCGAATAAGGGAAGGGAGGAAAGGAGGCATCATCTTATTAGAATAATTGTCACTAGCGCGTTTTGTAGACCGGGGGATCCCCCTCCGATGCCCGTCAGTATTCATTTGTTTGAATTATTAACACCTAACACCCCGTCCGGACGACAGAGCTACCGACGCACTACGGAACATCGTGTAAAGATTGGGAGCTGAGCTGTCCGCCAGCAAATTAATTAAATTGTATTCGAAAGAATTTTTTTTTTCCGAGGATTTATATGCCCTAGTTTCGGACAGCGATTGATTTGCTTCACTATTTCATTTCTCCACTATTTTTTGGGTGTCTCATTTTTGAGCTGACGATTACAGATGAAGAGAAGGACGAGGAATCAAAAGAAGAAAAAGAAGAAGAAGAAGAAAAAGGGCAATGTTTTCGGTTCGTTTACGACGAAGGTCGTGGAGATGAATTCTGACGGACTTGTTCATGACACAGAGATTTGTTGAGGTTCGAGGAATTCCACGCGGGGCAAGACGTCCACCGATTAAGAAGATTCGGAGATTAAGAGATTAAAAGATTAAAGGATTAGGCTCGCATGGCTTAGCTGCCAGGCTTGATATTTCTAAACAACTTATAAGCAATTGCGAAGTAGCTGCCCACAGCCGATTAAGGGCTTCTTTTGCTAAGCAGATAATGTGGACCTTTTTCACTATACGCCTACACGTATAATGTATAACACGTATATCCTAACGTATACACTAAGACCAACATTATTATTTCGCATATAGCCCCGGGCGCTTCGGGCTCCTCTCCCTTGGGATGAAAATTAATTAGTGATTTTTAGCCCACGTGTATTGGAGGGCGGACGGTGACGCAGGAGATTCACGATGCATGGATAAAGTTCTAGCTCTAGCTCATGTAGTATAAAAGCGAGTGCCGGATGCAAAGAGCCAGAATAATTCATAACGTCGTTTTTGCATGAGTTTGCAAAAAAAAAAAACGATGCAATAATCGACTAGACATTTGTACTAATTTGCCATAAATTAAGAACCCTGTGTGTCTCATGGGGCGTAAATTTTTCGTGGCTTTTGGTCCTGGGACTGCTAAAAAAAACTTTCCCCATAAATCGTACCCTCATTTTCACATTTCTATGAGGTTTTGCTCGGCTCTCAAAGAACCGTGACGGGAGGAGGGTGGTAGATGGATGCAGAAGAACAAGAGCACAGGCCAAATCTCTTCACGCACCAAAGAGCAATAATCCTTTTTCTGTCGCGAAATGAAAAGCCGGTTAAGAGAAAGAAAAGAAGAGAAAAGAAAAAAATGATCAGAAAACTTGGTCAATCATCGTCAGGGTTGAATGCCCTCCGCATGAAAATTGATACATAAAACACGAGGATGCCTTTTTTCTCAAGGGCTGAGACAGCGGGGTGGTCTTTCACACGTATACGTATACATATGCAGTGCCTGCAGCAGCAGCAGCAGCAGCAGCACATGAGTGCACAACCACCTTCGAAAAATCCAAGGATGTATAAGGTGCGGACCTGCAAACCAGGCCAGGCGAAGCTAACCCTGGAAAGTCCAGGCCCAGCTAAGGTATAGAAGTATATATGGTAGGTATGTAGGTATGTACTACGTATGTATGTTACATACATTAGACACAGGCTCTGGGCACAAGGCAGTCACACACGTAAAACGCGGGCGCAGGCGCAGGCAGCTGTCATCTTACACCGTGGAGGAGCCGGGCACGGAGGAGGCATGGAGGCATGGAGGCATGGAGGCATGGGGCGGCCATTCTCAACTTATCTCTACGATCTTTGTAAACATGTCGTGAAATCTGAGTATCCCCGCATTGGCGTAGGTATAACTAAAGACCGGCGTCATCCACTCAAACCACCCGGACCTTTCGGTCCCCCTGCAGAGAGTGTTTCGTAGAAATCGTTCACGGCACTCATAGAATTCTTTCAGGTCCCCGCAGCATCCCTGATCCGATGCCGTTGCTTATTTCTGCGTATACTTACGACAACGACGCGCACACGGCTCCCTATACACTTATAGTTCCTATTCGCGTGAAATTAGTAAACGGACGCGTGTCTGGAGAAGAAGTTCCTCTTGTGCTGTAGGTAGGTAGGTAGGCAGGTAGGTATGTGAATCTTGATCTCATTCTCGTAGTGCAGAAATTGACGACAATAAATTGAGGAGAGAGAAAGAGAGAGAGGTAAGAAGGAGAAGAAGAAAAAAAACGAAGGAAATCTTAGAGGCGTCTGAAGAGACGTCTTTACCGTATACCCTAATCGAAACAAAAGATCCTCCGGCCCTGCTGCTGTTGTTCGCTTGACTCAACTTGAAGACCAAATTCCTTGCTTTTTCGTCTTCAGCAACCGCAGGACGCGATCTAGTCGGATCGACTTAGCCTTTAAGGGATGGAAACCCCGAGAACTGTGAAAATCACTGCCTGGATATAACGAGTATCTAGTTTCCTGTCGGTACTGTTTAATTATTATTGTTCGCCTAAGGGTGAACCGCAACAGAGACGAGGAGAAAGCGCAAAAGAGATATATGAAGTATCTCTGTACAGCTTCGAGAAAACAGATGCCAGAAAATTTGACAAATCGTTGATCGTGGTAGAAAATTATGTAGAGACATGTGAATGAATGGTTTTTTTTTATTTTTTAATGAAAACGGAACGAGCCGAAGTAAAAAGAGTAACAAAAAAAAAAAAAAGAAAAGAAAAGAAAAAAAAACCAAAGGACAGAAAAAACTATGAGACGTTATTACGTTCCATAGATCCGATACAGTTTCGTAACCGCAGTGGTCTTATATCATGTGAAAATAGAGCATTATAAAGTTCGAAGAAATAAGGCAGAGGTCAGGCAACGGCTTTCGCCCTGTATCTGCGAATTTGTAAATAATAATTACTTCACATCGGATCTTACATTTGTTGAGTAATAGATTGTATTTCTGTTTATTAGGACAATATCGTACCGTGAAATGGTGATATTAACCGCAGATTTAGAGACACGTTGTGATTAGGATCAAATTGACTCATTCTCGGCTATATGTATAGGTGACTGTCTTGCTCGTGGGGTTGAATCGGTAATAAAAAAAAAAAAAAAGAAAAAAACATTAAAATAATAAAAACCGCTTGCCACAGCCCGCAAGTAATCGTTCCGCAATCTGCAGCGCGAATAGGACCGTTGTTTCCTTTCCTATCGGGTCCCGTTTCTTTGTCCGAATTTCATCCGCATACAACTATCGCTCTCTGTTACCATTAAACCGCTGAATTCATTCCTTGACAATTATTAGAATGAACAGCTGGTTACAAGCCTGTCACTTCTGTAGTATCAATGAATACGTGATATAGATACGTCTGTATATCAGTTGTGGGAACTATTCGAGCCTGATTAATTTTTTTTCATCTTTTTTTTTCTATCTAAGACCACGGAAGTGGAGTTCCCGGGTGATTTGCTCGCTCCATAGATCTTGCGCGAGGATATTGATGAGATGATACGAACGCGAAGTCACGTCATTGATCTTGCGGAGCCGCGCGAGGATATTCTTTTTAAATATTCATCATTTTTATGAATTAACCATGCGATAATAATTACTAGACATTTCAAAGCCAACGACACGCAGGGCAGAGTCTGAACTCGCCAGACAAGACCGCAACGACGTGAAACATAATACAATAGTTGTACCAGCAAACCGGGCCTGGGACAGCCAGCAAGCAAGCAACCAAGCCAGCCAGCCATCCAGCCAGCCAAGACGACTCAGACAACTCAGCCATGCGGAGCGGAGAAAGGACGAAGAAGGCGACGCAACGCCCGATTCAGATTACATCTGCGCTCCCTGCAATCGACCATGGCTTATCTTTACTTATACCAAACAATCTTATACAGGGGACATTAGGTAGGTGTCTCGCAGTATATACTGCAAGCCGCGATGTTTTCGTAGCTACGTATTATTCTATGAATGTATAATATAATAATAATGAATTATTACACGTATATGAAAGATAATGCGGGACGAACGCCACGACGTATCTTTAGTTTGCGCATTTACGCGTTTAACGTTACTCTAGATACGTGCTGAGCATATTCCTATTCTTATTTTATTGAGATATCAGCGGTGTCGGGTGTAAAGGGGTGTTTAAATTTTGCCGGATTTTAAAGAGGTAGTGCTGCGCGATTGATACAGTAGAAACCTTTTTCAGTCGTGTTCAATCGGTAAGAAAGAAGGCTACACGGTGGTACGCTTTCGAAAATATTTAGATATTTTTTATAAATTAAATTTTGTATATTTTATTGAAAATTGTTGAATGTGGTCAAAATAAAATGCTTTTTTGTTTTTCAATTGAACAAAAAAAAAAAAAACAGGACATACCTAATACAATGGAAATCTTATTGATAAGGATTAGAAATGTTGTTTATTAATTTTTGAAAAAATTTTCTAATCAAAATCTAATCTACTAGCGAATGGAGAAAATGTATTAAATTCCTATTAAATAGTAGAATATGTTTGAATAAAATTAAATACGTTCGCGTCAAAGTTAGTTACAAAAATTTTTATTTCTTACATATTAAACTTATATCTATATCGTAAAATTAATAGAATTTAGCGTGTAAAATTATGTGTTTATATTTAAATTCAATTTATTCGTTGTCATTGCTACTGGTTTGTAGATATACAGGTGTCTGACCTCCTTGAGCTACTTGGATTAATTGTGGTTGAGCTTGAATAGGTGCGGCTTGAATAATTATCGGCTGATTACTACCTCCCTGTACCTGCATTCGTATCATCTGTAGCTGTTGCGGCGTTAATTGGATCTGAAAACGTTTAAAAATAATTTTCAATCATAGTAAGACATTTAATTTCGTGTATCCGAGCGATAATTGAAAGGGAATCATGAAACAATGAAAATTGAAAAGAAATTTGTTTCCAATTTGCTTTTCATCTACAAGAATGAATGACCTGTGAAGATGTTAAACAAAAAATGGTAAAAACTCTAATCTTAGGGATTAAAACAGACGTCACAAACTTCTATCCGCATCCACTTACAGGTATCTGTTGTATCTCCCCACTAGCGGTAACAATTTGTTGTACTATTTGAATTCCTCCAGCTTGTGAAGCGGGCGATTGTTGGGTCTGTTGTAGCTGTATAACTTGCTGACCACTCGTCGTTTGTTGGGGACTTGGGACAGTAACAGTTTGTGCGGTCACAGTTTGTGCCGAACTGGTGCTAGAATTATCCTGCAGATCATAAACAACCAAAAAAGCGAAATTAAAACAAACGTAAATTATGTTATCCTAATATTATTTCAAACACAGGCCTCACAGCTCTCAAGGCACTCAATTCGCAGGAAAAATCGAAAAAATCTGTTCATAAATAGAGAATTCTTGAGGAGATCGGAAGATGTGACTACTTATTGAAAAAGAACAAGTTATAAGCATATTGCCAAAGTGGCATTAGTTTGAGCCTTATTTCTAATACCTAATAATAAAATATTGATGATTATTTCTTGAATAGAAGATTGCTTTTTTCAATCTTAGAAATAATATTCAGAATAATTTTTAACTTTAAACACAACAAACAATTATTTTATGTAAGTTAAATGAATGAGAATGCTGCCTACTCTATTGAACTACATTGACGTGTAAAATAAAAGATCAAATCGAGACAAAAAGGTCTCGGATTCTGGCAAAATTTCATATTTTCAAGTAATAAACCATTAGAATTAGGTTCTTTCAGGAAAAATTAATGTACTTTAGCATATGTTCAGGGGACCGAAAAAAATGTATGTTTTTAGATGGACAGAAGGAACGACTGTGAGACCTGCAAGCAGTGAAAACCGGAGTTAATATCCACCTGTTCAACAGGACTGCCTATATTAATGGTTTGAATTTGACCAGTTGATGGCTGAACGATTTGTATGGGCTGAGAAGCCGATCCGTTATTTTGTACGCCTTGATTGGCTGATGCTTGCTGCTGTGCTAATTGAAAGTAGTAATGAACTTGATCAGAGTTCATAGACGTTCGCACAGTATTGTCATTCTGTGCTTTAGTCTGTTTCAATTCATCCCTAGGAACAATGTCTATGAGGAAGTCAAACTGATCATATTTTGTTATAGCCATGGCTATGTCGTTCCTTTGGAGAGTACGCCTTTTGTTATCTTCCGTATGAACCCAAGCTCTCAGCGTTAATTCGTGAATGAATATTTCAGCAGCTTTCGAAAACAACATAGGGGCTTCGGCGCTTATCATCTTAACATCACCGTCCAGTTTCATTATCTTTTTTATTCTTGCCAAGGGTAAGGACTGCGTTTTAAGATCCATCTGGAAATGATAATTTAAGAATTCTTATACTTTGATCAAATTACGAATGAATTTTGAACTTTAGTGAACAAGTGTTTTCAGTTTTGTTGTTTTGTGAAATCTCTGAAGATTCTTACGGTGGTTATTTTTTTAATTTCTTCCGTAACTTTTGGCCAGAATTGGCCAAGTGCTTGCTGGGCTTCCGAATTCCCAGGCGAAGCAATTTGCAAATCGCCATTTGAGTCTCCTTCGACTTCTTCGCTGTCTTGATTTCTGAAATAATTTTGTATTAATTTTTTTTCTCTTCGAATTATGTAACAAACGAGATTTATGATCTTCTTAATCGTAAAATATGTTTCTTTACTTCGGTTATTAATGGCATATGATATTTCGGGTTGAATACATTTATTTTTCTTCTTAAAAATATTACCGACATAACCTAAAATGGTGCAATACTGAATCTATTACTTACGCATTTACGAAGAAGACGGACATTGTTTAACTCTTGATGTTATTCACTTTGTGTAAGCTGAGGAAGAACCTATTATAGCGATAAGCTCATCGTGTAACTTTATACATTAATAACAAACAAATTTAGAATTTGGAATTACAGCTTTTTTTTTTTTGAAAGCCCGAGGATCTATACAGTGGACATAAATTGTATAGATGGGTACAGCAGCCTGGGAGGGCCATTGGTCTGACACACCGCACAGTTCTGAATTTGTCTAGCAGATGGCGATACCATTTCAGACCCCGTTGGCGGAGCACTGACCTTGAACTTGAGCAGCGGCACCTGCTGTTGCGCCTTGCGGGGTCAGTGGCCCTCGTGCCATCAAAGAGTTCGTACGGGGGCCAGTGTTAACGGGATTCAACATGAAGACTCCGAACAGATATTTATTTATGTATGTATTTATTTATTTATGTATTTGAACCAGGTAAGTAACAATACAATATAATACTGTATTCTGCAGGGATGCCCAGCATCTGTACAAAGTACTAACCTAAAAAAGTACGAATTACCAAAAATATTATTTTTTTGCGGTGTCTTAATCGCATTGTTATTGCACATTGATTTTTCTTATATAATTTTGGATAGTTAATTTATAGATTTCAATTTTGATATCGTTCATATTATAATATTGTTATTATTAATAATAATAATAATAGTGATATACACACCTATTAAAACACCACATATAATTTGATAAACTATTGAAATTCAACACAGCAATATGTTTGATTTCTCCTTCCAACTTCTTTTCCCACTTTAGGTAATTGAAGCATTTTATTTCTAGTAATTGATGCACTATTTAGATATGCTTTTCTAAGATTTCTGTAATAGTGTGAAATTGCCTTGAGACGTATTTTTTTCAGCACAGATTAAAAGTTCCAATTGCAACGAACGAGTGCATATTAATCTTATCTCTAGAATTAATTGCATTAGGTAGTATATTATTGTAATAAGTACAAATCTGTGTATATTAGGATAACTTGTATTTCAAGAAGCAAATAAAGAGACTCGATCAAAGGCGGTAGGTACATATTTATTTTTAAGAAAAAATTACAAGTTGCCGTTTTCCAAATTCTCCCAGTCCCATTCGACCGTACTTTCCATTGCTTTGTCTAGTTGGACTAGACTAGTCGGCTCTCAAAGGTCCATGAGGGAAGCTGTCTTTATATTTTTCAGTCAACGTTGGGAGAATAAAACGTAGAAATGAATAATTTTTTCAAAAGGTTTTTATTTGCGATTAAATAGGGAAAATTTGATACACAATTGTCTCTACGGGTCATTTGATACTCAACTTCATTGGGTCAGATGTTTGCCGGATACCAGGAACAAATTTTTTACTGCGAATTTCCGAAACTCTAAATAACTTAAATATATAGCAACGAGCATGAAGCAACGTATGTATAAGTGCATGCCTGCTTGTCTGTACGCTCTAGATTTTTCCCGCCAAAAATTTCAGCACACCTCCTCGGGTCAGATGTTTTCCTGATACCAGGAGCAATTTTTCGACATAAAATTTCAAAAATTCTAAATTTCGTAAGCGAATGAGACATGCAGAGAGAGAGCGAGAGACACGTCTATACGAATGCATGCTTGCTTAGACATACACTCAGGGGGTTTTCCCGCCAAAAATTTCAGCACACCTCCTCGGGTCAGATGTTCTCCTGATACCAGGAGCAATTTTTGACTTAAAATTTCAAAAATTCTAAATTTCGTAAGCGAATGAGACATGCACAGAGAGAGAGAGCGAGAGACATCTATACGAATGCATGCTTGCTTAGACATAGACTCAGGGGGTTTTCCCGCCAAAAATTTCAGCACACCTCCTTGGGTCAGATGTTCTCCTGATACCAGGAGCAATTTTCGACTTAAAATTTCAAAAATTCTAAATTTCGTAAGCGAATGAGACATGCACAGAGAGAGAGAGAGCGAGAGACATCTATACGAATGCATGCTTGCTTAGACATAGACTCAGGGGGTTTTCCCGCCAAAAATTTCAGCACACCTCCTCGGGTCAGATGTTCTCCTGATACCAGGAGCAATTTTCGACTTAAAATTTCAAAAATTCTAAATTTCGTAAACGAATGAGACATGCACAGAGAGAGAGAGCGAGAGACATCTATACGAATGCATGCTTGCTTAGACATAGACTCAGGGGGTTTTCCCGCCAAAAATTTCAGCACACCTCCTTGGGTCAGATGTTCTCCTGATACCAGGAGCAATTTTCGACTTAAAATTTCAAAAATTCTAAATTTCGTAAGCGAATGAGACATGCACAGAGAGAGAGAGAGAGAGACATCTATACGAATGCATGCTTGCTTAGACATAGACTCAGGGGGTTTTCCCGCCAAAAATTTCAGCACACCTCCTCGGGTCAGATGTTCTCCTGATACCAGGAGCAATTTTTCGATTTAAAATTTCAAAAGTTCTAAATTTCGTAAACGAATGAGACATGCACAGAGAGAGAGAGCGAGAGACATCTATACGAATGCATGCTTGCTTAGACATAGACTCAGGGGGTTTTCCCGCCAAAAATTTCAGCACACCTCCTTGGGTCAGATGTTCTCCTGATACCAGGAGCAATTTTCGACTTAAAATTTCAAAAATTCTAAATTTCGTAAGCGAATGAGACATGCACAGAGAGAGAGAGAGAGAGACATCTATACGAATGCATGCTTGCTTAGACATAGACTCAGGGGGTTTTCCCGCCAAAAATTTCAGCACACCTCCTCGGGTCAGATGTTCTCCTGATACCAGGAGCAATTTTTCGATTTAAAATTTCAAAAGTTCTAAATTTCGTAAACGAATGAGACATGCACAGAGAGAGAGAGCGAGAGACATCTATACGAATGCATGCTTGCTTAGACATACACTCAGGGGGTTTTCCCGCCAAAAATTTCAGCACACCTCCTCGGGTCAGATGTTCTCCTGATACCAGGAGCAATTTTCGACTTAAAATTTCAAAAATTCTAAATTTCGTAAGCGAATGAGACATGCACAGAGAGAGAGAGAGAGAGCGAGACACATCTATACGAATGCATGCTTGCTTAGACATAGACTCAGGGGGTTTTCCCGCCAAAAATTTCAGCACACCTCCTCGGGTCAGATGTTCTCCTGATACCAGGAGCAATTTTTGACTTAAAATTTCAAAAATTCTAAATTTCGTAAGCGAATGAGACATGCACAGAGGGAGAGAGAGCGAGAGACATCTATACGAATGCATGCTTGCTTAGACATAGACTCAGGGGGTTTTCCCGCCAAAAATTTCAGCACACCTCCTCGGGTCAGATGTTCTCCTGATACCAGGAGCAATTTTCGACTTAAAATTTCAAAAATTCTAAATTTCGTAAGCGAATGAGACATGCACAGAGAGAGAGAGAGAGAGAGCGAGACACATCTATACGAATGCATGCTTGCTTAGACATAGACTCAGGGGGTTTTCCCGCCAAAAATTTCAGCACACCTCCTCGGGTCAGATGTTCTTCTGATACCAGGAGCGATTTTCGACTTAAAATTTCAAAAATTCTAAATTTCGTAAGCGAATGAGACATGCACAGAGAGAGAGAGAGCGAGAGACATCTATACGAATGCATGCTTGCTTAGACATAGACTCAGGGGGTTTTCCCGCCAAAAATTTCAGCACACCTCCTTGGGTCAGATGTTCTCCTGATACCAGGAGCAATTTTTCGACTTAAAATTCCAAAGGACTGGGTGAGCTAGAAAACGCAGTCGATTGGGACTGGGCGAGTTAGGAGAGTGCGGTCGATTAGGACTGGGGAAAATTTGCAAAAAGACAACTAATAATTATTTTCTCAAAAATGGATATGTAGGTATGTACCCATTGCATTTGATCGAGTCTCTTTATTTGCTTTTTGAGATACAGGTCATCTTAAGGGGAAATGAAAGATAAACTCGAGTCATCTAGCGGATTTCTCACCCTACTAAAACAAAATTCAACGAAAGCATGTCCGAAGAGCGTCATTTTTTGGATTTTTGAAAATCGAAGAGCATCATGCCCTCCGTTTAATTTTCATTCATCGCTGATATTAATTTCACATCAATCGGACATGCTTTCGTTGAGAAAAGAGGGTTGAAAAATATCAAGCAGAATAATCGTGTTTTAGTATGGTATATTGTATTACGGTGATATTTTTCAAACCCCCTTTTCTCAACGAAAGCATGTCCGATTGATGTGAAATTAATATCAGCGATGAATGAAAATTAAACGGAGGGCATGATGCTCTTCGATTTTCAAAAATCCCAAAAATGACGCTCTGCGGACATGCTTTCGTTGAATTTTGTTTTAGTAGGGTGAGAAATCCGTTAGATGACTCGAGTTTATCTTTCATTTCCCCTTAATATATAAATTACAATTGTATTACATACTACTAATAATACACTACAATGCAACTATTTTAAAAATGTATATGAAGTATTAGCATTGTATATGTATACCTATGCTCTCAAATAAAAATCATTATTATTATTATTTTTATTATATAAAAAATAATAAAATCAAAGTCTACAAATTAATTATCCAAAATTATATAAGAATAATCGATGTGCAATAACAATGCCATCGAAACAATGCAAATTAATATTTTTCGTAATTTGTATTTTGTTTCAGGTTAGGATTAAGTGGCCGGACTGCGAACAGATGCTGTGCATCCCTGCAGAATACAGTATTATATTGGACTGCTACTATGTAATCTGGTTTAAATAAATAAATAAATACATAAGTAAATATCAGTTCGGAGTATTCATTTTGAATCTCGTTAACACAACCCCCATGCGAACTCTTTGACGCCACGGGAGCCACTGAGTGCACTGACCCAGGACCCTGGCTACAGGGTGCAGTTGATCAAGTTCGTGGTCGCTGCTCTCCCCACCAACGGGGTCTCAAATGGTATCGCCATCTCGCGGTCGAAGGGACAAACGACTTTGGCCCGTAAAATCGGTATATAGCATGACTGCCGGTAAGAGTAGTACATCATCGAAAATCTGCTTCATAGATGGCGCAGGGAGCATTAAACAGAAGTCAAAATGTGTTGTGCTGCGTTATAATTCTCTGACGTCAGACGTGGTGTTACACGCTGCAACGCTGATGAACGACTGGCAGCTAATATACTCTGGAACCCCGGTTCCCCCACTTTTGACTAACGTTTGCCTGTACGAAACTGAACGGCGCTGATGCTCCAAAGTCTGCTCCACAGATGGAGCAGCGAGCATTAAACAGAACTCAAATCTCCGACGTCAGACGTGGTTGTTGCACGCTGCAACGGTGATGAACGACTGGCAGCTAATATACTCTAGAACCCCGGTTCCCCCACTCTTGACTAACGTTTGCCTTATTGGTATAGGTATCTGTATATTTATTACTGCAGCATTGGTGCCATATTATTCAGCGTTAAGGTTAAGTACAATTGTAAATGGTAATTGTTTCTTAAAAATAATTTTGCAGTCGTTGCAGTTGATCGAGTTTTCTCATTTGCATCCTCGAATAGACGTTATCAGAATATAAACTACATCCATATTACATCCTCGAATAGACGTTATCAAAATATAAACTACATCCATATTACAATGATACTGTAACTAATTTAACGATGATTGAGTTTATTTTGTACTTTGGATGGGAGTCTATCAAACTGTAACACTATGATAAGTCTTGTGATATAACTATTAATCAGAAAATTAGAAAAAAAAAGAACTAGACAATAAAAATGTTCTTTCGTGAATTAGTGCCTCAGTCACCTCTCCCCAGTCCCAATTAACCATTCCGATCACGTTTTGACTACTAACATTTGCTTACTAAATTTAGAATTTTTTGAACTTTGAGTCATATGTAAAATATATCAAATTCTAAGCCCCCTCCCATCCGAGAGCATCTGACCCGATGAGATATGCAAAAAAAATTTTGGCATATCTCATCGGGTCAGATGAGATGAATTTGGGAACATTACAATTAGTGATGATTGAGATAATATTAATTTATTATTATAATATAATTTCTTTGTTCAGTTTTAGACAGATTTACAAAACTGGTCATAGTATGGGTGTATCTACAAAAAACGTAACTGTTTGCTAATATTATATTTATGTATAACATGTGAATTATTAATTATGAACTTTCTTGAAATTGGCTAATTTTTGGAAAATATTATTCAATACGTCTTTTGCCGAACAAGTTTCCGAATTAGGTATTCTAATTATTCCACCGAATTCCCTTATGTAGTAATCCAATTCCATTTCATTTGATTGATCTTTATTTCCTAGATATTTATTTGTAAGTTGAGATAATTTAAGCAGATCTGAACTGAAGGCTTCGTCTAAATCGAACAGTTCCAATGCTGGTGGTGGAAGTTCTTGAAAACTTGGGGGAAATACCTACGAATTACAAAATTTCATTCCACCATTAATATACTTCTACTCATTGCTCTGTATAAATTGATAAAGAGACAAATTCATTTTTCCTCCAAATAAAATTCCTTCCCAAATTTTTGTTTTCATGATATAAATTCAAATTCTATAGTATTCTATATCTCCTAGTTATTATGTACTTCAATATTTATTTGATCCAATCCTTACCGATGCCTGCGTAGGAGGTAAAGGAGTTTCGAATTGAGGAGTGATCAGGGTCAATGGTTGTTTTTTTACACCAAGAACCTCGTATGCCTTTATGCATGCAGGAATCATGTTCAGATGAATTGAGTAAAAATGTTGTTTAAATAGTTTCGTATATTCCCTTGGTATTTCTATGTTGTCTAATTCCTGGGTGCAAACCTTTGGATTATCAGCTTGCTGTGTTGTATCTGGGACAAAGTTATACTCCCAATACTGAAATGATTTATTTTTCAAATTAGATACAATGATCCAAAAAAGAAGAAATAATAATCGTAACACTGTGGTACAGATGCACGATGAATGTTTCGCGATTAACGGAACTTACGTCCATATCATCGGGCTGTGCGTCTTTAACAGAAACTTCATCAGAGTCAAAAAATTCAAATAGCATCTCTCTGAATTGATCGTTCTTTTCTTTCTCTATGTAACTATCAGTCAGCATCCTCGACGAACCCAAGACAACCAATTTTCCGGCGTTTGATTTGGAGGAATAATAAGCACAGATTGGTCTGTTCGTTGGTATAGCAACTGCACCGCTTGATAAAGTTACAGTGGATGGTTGCACAACGTTTAAAGTTGCGCCATACGGATAGAGATATTTCAGACCTCTGAATATTCGATTTATTAATCACAACAAGAAGCATTAACTTTGTTTGTTATGCCATATTATATTTCTTTTTGAGTAATTGCAGTAAGATGCATCATAATTTCGTTTATACTGGAGAGTCGATTACTCACATATATTCATTACGATTTTTAACAAAAACTGATTTGTTCGACAGCCCTTCCGCGATCAGACATTCTTTTGGATGTAAGGTTTGACTGTAGTTCATTCTGACGACGCTGTCTGAAAACGATAGTTTTAAACCATTATGATTTCGTGATAAAATTGGGGATCGTTCATTATTGCTATTTACCAATTCTTCATAAAATCATTACCATTATTGACCATAATCCCGAACTCTTCTAATAAAAAATTGATATTTGTATTGAATTTATTTTCTCCACCCTCTCCAAGCATCACCAAAACATTACCACCAGAATTAATGAAAGTTCTAACGGCGTTCATTTCGAGTTCGGTAAATTTATTACGGGGTCCCGGCAATACTAGAACTTTGCCATTTGCTAGAGATTCTTGGGACAGAACATCGTTGTTTCTAAAAATCATTGAATAAAAATAATTTTCAAATTTATACAGATATTTCTATACTGCAGGTACCGTTAAATAATAATTAATAACTTACTCTACAAACTTCCATCTCGGTTTTAACTTTCTCTGAAGAATTTTGAACTCTTCGTTAAGTCTTCGTTCATTTTTTGACGCGTCAAATATTATTACGTCAACATTAGTATCGATAATTGGATTAATAGATGTCATATTATTACACAGTTATCTCGAAATTATCATAAAATATATCGTACTCCAATACTATTCTATATTTCAGGTCTAAATACTGATCGTGAATGAGCGTATAGTATAACTAAAAGCTTAGCGTTGCCACGGGAACCCCCAGTCACAACAAATCAAATTATCGCGCGAATGCTGTAACATGTAGGGGCCTTCTATTCGTAATGAAATGCTGACCAAAAGGCCCCTCAATTTCTCCGTGATATAATAATTTCTACAATCACGTTAGTCTATGATAGATAAATGACGTGTTCGTGAATCTTTTTACACCTAAGCCGATGTGTTTTGGAACACGTTAGTATCCATAGCAACGATAAAAGACGGGCACTGGTCCATTCCGGAGAGATTGACGATATTGTCAAGTGTCTGCGTTAGAATAATAAGTTTTATAATATTTAATTAATAGAAAATGGCTTCAGCCACCCAAAACGATAACGAGTTAAAAAGACTGTTAAATAATCCGGTTAAAAATGTCACGGACGAAGTGTCCATGGCACCTCCACTTTCGGTAAATATTTAAAAACATGTTTCGTATAGGTTAGCTTTTCCCATATATTTTTTTTCTATCTTCTATGTTATTTTACGGTTTAGACAAATGTTCCGAGGCCGAGTACTTCCCAAAATGTTAATCCGCAATCAACCATGAGTCCTATGACACCGGCATTCAGTAAAAAGGAAACAGTTCAACCACGTTTACAGTAAGTGTCAACTTTGTAGGTTAGAATAAACATTTTTAAAAAATTTTATTAGCGTAAATAAAATTTTCCCGAATATAAATACAGTTTGCATAACTTAGCGGCAACATTTTGTATTAAAAAATAATTTGTCTAAAGTTTAAGCGCATATAATTTGAAACAAAAATAAAAGTCTGAAATTTAATCAAATTTGTTGATTTTTTTTTATGAATTTTTAAGATCTTGACTTGATACTAAATATTTCATGCATTATTCTTCTATTCCAGAAACATAGTATCAACAGTAAATTTGGGAATGGAACTTAAACTAATGTACATAAATACTCGGACGAGAAATTCTGAATATAATCCGGCACGTTTCACTGGGCTTGTTATGAGAATAAGAGAGCCAAGAACAACAGCTCTGATATTCAGATCTGGTAAACTTGTTTGTACCGGAGCAAGATGCGAAGAAGACTCGTATTTAGCAGCCAGAAAATTTGCAAGGATAATACAAAAGTTAGGATTTGCGGTGAGTTGACGTTACTAAATTACTGTTATAATTCCTATTTCCGGTTTTTGTTTTTTTTTCTTGTTTACATTCTACAAATAAATCTGCTTACTACATGAAACAAATAACCACACAGAATTAAACGGGCTTGAAGAATTGGGGTACTTTTCTCCCTCTGAATGATGCTTTCATTTCAAGGAAATTCTTCCAGATCGATAACTGTAATTTTTTCTTTAAATATACTCTCTCTAGATATCGAATTGTTGAATATACAATTTTACAGAGTCCAATTTGTGTTATAGGTAAAGTTTATTAACTTCAAAATTCATAATATCGTCGCTACCTGCGATCTCAAATTTCCCATCAAGCTTGAAAACTTGAATCACATGCATGGGCAATTCTCTAGTTATGAACCTGAGCTATTTCCTGGTTTGGTATACCGCATGGTTCTACCAAGGGTTGTACTCTTGATATTTGTCAATGGGAAAATCGTTTTAACTGGTGGGTATTTCGCAAAAAAACATTATTCAAAGTTTTTAACCGTACTTATCAAAATATACTGACTTGAAATGCTGATAAGAGCAGAGTTTTGTCTACTCATTCGAAAATTGCCTTAGTTTAAAAATTCAGAATTTTAGAATTGGCCAATGAATGCTCTTAAAAGGTTATTAAAAAATATTTTCAAATAATTTTTAGGTGCCAAAAGTCGCTCGGAATTACAAGATGCTTTAACAAATATACATCCTATATTAAAAAGTTTTAGAAAACAGTAATAAAATGTAAAAACATACATACACTATGTTAAATTTAATAATGATGTGATTATTTATTATCGAACGATACGAATTATTGTAGTCTATTATTAATTAGAATAGATGAATTTTTGTAAGACAAATTGTACACAGTCAGTGGGAGAATAAGCAGGTTGATAATAAACTGTTTTAAAATATATATTTTCTCAACGTAATAAAAGAAGAGAAACATAAAAAGTATACATTAGCTATAATACTCATTATGAAAATAAAACGCGATTGAGAAACGTAATAAAATATATATATTCTATCGATAAATTAATACCCTTTCTCTTGCATTGTGTATAATATGTTTTTAAAAGTATATATGTATGTATATATTATATATCTATGTTAGCAAATAACACCATCCATGAATAATAAATTTCAAATTTTTAATCACTGTTCTTATTATTCTGTGTATTAGATTTTCTGTTTCCGTTTGATTAACAGTTCGCTTCTTAGAATGTTAAACTTGGCTCTAATCAATCCGCGTTCTGATAAGTGTTTTACGTGATCCGTAATTTGCTGTACATATATTAATAAATTGCTCAGAAAATTTTATCTAGTGATATTAATTGGTTTCTTCTTTGTTTTTCTTTACTCCAGGCGCTTAATAATTAAGACATTAGGTTTAAGATGATATTGTCGATAATCGTTTAATAACCGACGTTGATACCCTTCTTGGCCGCGATAGGTAGCTTCTCTCCTTGGAAAAATGGATTTTCGTGCTGAAATATAAAATACAGTTTATCAAAAAAAGCATAAGGTTTCTTTTTCTTTACAGAGATAACTGGCTCAAATTTTTTTAATTGAAAATTCTTATATTCAGATCGTTGAACTATAAATTTTGTCGAATTTCAGACCGTCGTTAAAATTTTTCAACCCCAAAGGGTAAAGTTCAGAATTATTGATCGGTAGTGAAAAGTAGGGCAATGTCATAAAGTGCGGTGATGGCGCTGTATTTGATTTCTGATTTTGCATTGAGTAGCTATTAAACACTCAAAACCCCCGATTACATAATCTCAATTTACACCCATCATGGTACCCAACTTTTTCCTACTAATAAAAGTAACAGGCGATTTATTACTTGGAATTGTTCGACGATTTGATCGAAGTCAGAATTCGAGATGTGCATGTTGGATAGAGCGTTGTTGTTCTCAGATGCACCGGAGCAATCCAACATGTGTTCAGTATCGCACATACAGTCCTGAGCACTTTGATAATCACGACTGAATGCGGCAGTGTTCTCAAAATTTGTTATGCAATGATTTTCACCTGAATATCAAGAGAAACGTTAAAGCTTTAGTCACATTGAAGAATGATTTTTAAAATTACCCGTGAGGGTCATATCTGGTCGTGAGCGTGAGAGAGCGTCGAATTTCATCATCGAGTTACCTTGGACTCATTGTATTGCCAATTTTTTGTTACAAATCGAAATTCAAGGCGCTTTAAACTTACTTGTGTAGCCGATAGGACATGGGTTTGGTGGCGTGCAATACGCTGGTAAATTCGTCTCGGTCTTTTCGTCCTTTATAACGCCTTTTAATCCAGCAGCTTGAATCCTGTGTCTGTCGTTGTTGATATTGTTGTTTAATCGTTGGTGACTCCACAGCGAGCTATGCTGCAGATATTCTTGATCTCGAATGCTAGGATTTGGATTGGGAGTGTCTATGCCGTCGTAGTCAAGTGGTATTTCTGCCGGAATTTCCTTAACTTTTTCGTAATCGTTTTGCAAGCGAGAACCGTACGGAAAATCCATGTAATTTTCCGGTACGTCGACAAACTCGTTTCCCATACGATCGACCAACTCTCGCAGAAGTATGTCGGTGAATAAATGTTCTTGCTGTTTTTTAACGCAAAGAAAAAAGAAATAAAAAATTGTCAATATCTACCTAATAATTTGATATTAAACGGGTAAACATGTATGTATGTATGTACCTTGAGAGGCGGCATATACTGCATTGAGGCGCTGCTCAGGGCAACTGCCGAAAGCAGTGTTATGACACGATGCATTGTCAAGATCTCGTCAAACTGGAAAAAAACTGTGATTACAATAATTTATATCAAGATGAAGGTAGATTCAGATTTTGCACGGGTAGTAATGAAGAAATTGCGAGGATTAGACGGTAATTTGACGGTGCATTGTGAAACATCACAATATATAGGTACTGATTTTGGAAATGTTTGCAAATGCTGTTCAATTATCTCGGGTTAATAAAATTTTCCAACAATCAATTTCACCAGAATCATAATTTTGAGAATGAATATGTCCGGCTTAGAGTCGCAGTCCCTATCTGGTATTGATTACCTTAATTTTTTTGTTACCACGGGGATCGAAGAAATCATACAATTATCCCTTTTCCTGCATAATCAATAATCTCAAAATAAAACTAACGATTACTGTCTTTGCGATCCTTGACAGTTATCAATATGGTGCCATCCGACCCTCATCACCTCCCTACACATTACAATTAATGTAGATATCTACGCTATATGATCTTCGCTATGATAATGAAGGCGTGTGTGTTTAATTCGAGTTTGAAAAAATTCTCGAAATAATTAAGTGCGCCGCGGTGATTATGGATTAGTTGCAGATCTTTCACTTGTTGCATAGACTGAATTGTAAAAAAAAAAAAACTGGCCATTTGTATACCGTAATAAAAACCGGAGGAGACCATACGACGTATGAGAATGTTAATCTTATAGCGTATATCACTTACCTGATGGATGTGTGCAGAATAGTTTTCAAGAGGTTCCTGAAGAGGCTAGATGGCTTGCTCGTTCGTTCGGTTCTCGCTATCGCGTCAGATTCCTCACACCAAGTTCGAGTCTGGGATAAAGCCTGGCGGATCTGGTGGCGCCAAGCTTTAGGAACTGAAGTATTGATCCAGGTAAAACGCGGCCGACGTGGGTCACCCACTTGTACGTAACACCCCGAAGCTTGGCGACCACGACTCGCTCCCGACCATACTTTATAGGAGTGCTTTCAGTCACCGATTACGTCATTTATCGCGGGGAAAAAACCACCCACGTCTGAGACAACTAGTACCCTTTAAATCTCAGAGAATGACCGTAAGGGGCATTCGAAGGGACCGATCTTGGAGTCTTGAAATTCGGCTTTAATATTGCGAACTTATATGATGACCAACATTTTCAGTTTTTGGGGGTAGATTCATTAATTTTTGTCGTTATTGGTGGATTACGCGGTTGATTCTTGTAGTTAGGAATTACGAGATCTATATCATTATTGCACCCAAGCCTCACAAGCGCATTTTTTTCCTGCCTTTTCGTGGTGACACGTTGTCAGTTTTGATCAGTCACATTAAGCTCTCTCCATGATTGCAGACCATGGGATATGCGACAATTAGAGTTAAGAGAAGGATAGAACAAAGGGAGGACTCGACGTATAATGTCGTTACGGTAGCTGGGCGGTTGTTTGCCGACCGTCAACGGGCTGTTTCTACGTTGTGCCCACGTAACAAAGGCCACGGTGACCACTTTGCTGGTCTGGCAGTGGGATCAGCGAAGTGCAGTGGCTGGGGGAGAACGTACGTGAAAGGATCTTCACGTGGCCATTCAAATGGCGACACCGAATCCCCTTTTCAGAGCAGAATGTATTTTTACACGGTCAAAGCTCTTCGGCGTTTATCAGTCTGTCTTTCATCCATTAAAATTTGTAAACAGGAAAACTTGTAAGGATCCGTTAACGTTTCGGCTTTTTCAATAACTTCAAGATTAGGTCTTAACATTCTCGATTTCTAGGCAGTAGGGTGTGAAGTTTGATGTTCTTAGATAAAAACTGCCACGACTTCTGGAATTTTTTTCGAAAAAAACTCAATTCTTTATCAAAACTGAGATCATAATTTTTCTGATAGTCATATTGCAGTAAGACATTTCATAACAGTTTTAAAAGTTCCAAAGAAAATCGAGAGTAAAGAGATTAGGTTTACCTAATGTCACTAGCATCACCCATTAGCGCGTACGGATTTCCGTCACAGTAACCCCGTAAAAAATGGTTCCAAGAGTCGCATCGAATCGCCTTAAATCCGGTTGGTCGACGAATTGATTCAAAGTAGTAAAGTGGAGCACGGCTGTGCGAACATACGACTATGAATAGAATAAAATGAATTTAGTTAGTCCGAAAATTGATGAAAATCCTGGTTTTCTCTGCCTCGCAAGTTCGTCTGGGATACGGAAGTCATTCAGAAAGAGAGAAGGTAAAAAGGAAAAAAAAATGGGTGAATTCTTGGTGCCAACTGAATCCCGAAGGCATTCTAAATGAATGTATTCGAAAGTAAGTATAGACTACTGGTAATGAACCGTATTTATCGGTGAAAGCCAAAACCGCATAATTCTGTTCGTAATTTTGGTAATTCCTACCGTCGCAGCAGCCCAATTGTTCCGAACCACCATTAGGATAAAAGTCAGCGTGTCCGATGTGACTTTTGATTCCAAGAGTTCCGGCACACGTATGAATAACGTCCACATATACAGCGTCGGTTTGATGTAATCGGGTGGCAGAATCCTTCGCGATAAACATCGGCAACGCTGGGTCCAGACCTGATATAGAATTCGTTAACAAGATGTACCCTTGATTAATTATTTCCTGAAGAGAAAGCGTTTGTCTAACGGACCGAGTGCAAACGAGTCTGACCCCGTGGTGAGGTCAAGTCCATGATACCACAGACTCAATCAGAACCAGAGATTATCTTCTGTGGGGTGGCTAATTGAGCCAGCATTCAAGATGTTTAAAGAAAGCTCGGAATTGGCAGATATCTTTTGTCAGAACTGGGGGGCCGGGAATGATTGGAAATTTAATATACCTACCTACCGCGGTGTTTGATATCGTTTGGAGTCGAATCACTGCTTAATTCAATGATCAATATTTCAACATTCCCACGTCTCGTGAACGAGGGAGATCCCGTAGGATGCAAAGTACGAAAGAAAGCAAACAAAAAAAAACCGTTGAAGACCCGGTTATTATATTTTTAACAATTTTTACTCGGATACGTCTTGTCTAGATACTCCCTGATCGATTTCCGGCATCATTCTATGTATACGGCGTCATTTCCTACGAGGGTTTAATTTCATATTCTGGGAACGTTTTACACGGTTCTGTTGCACAATCACCTGTTATTCGCCTGATGACCCCAAGTTTGACGTTTTTACCAGCAAATCCAGCGACGTGGGCACCGAGGCTGAAACCGATTATGTGTATCGAGGTCAAGGACACGCCGGAAAGTATCAGCTGGTCCAGTAATCGTCCGATAATGTCGCCGACTTTGGAGACAGCCCTGGCTGCGTGGACGTAACATGTGCTATTTGCCAGGATACCCCAGTCGACCACGATTACGTTATACTCCCCCTTTTCCAGGTACACTGAAACCCGGTAATTGATTAGTTATAGCATGTGGTGAAAACGGGTCGACCCTGTTTAGAGATGCAAACTTTTGGGTTGCGGAAGTGGATAGATGATATTTTGGTTACGGAAGTGTAAAACCTCGTGGGACCATAATTCAGGAATGATTTTACGGCGCCGTTAGGATAGAAATCGGAAGATTGTGTAATATGTGGGTCACGCCGACTCCTTCGCCCCTCGACGATTCAATTTTCCCGTTTCAATTACGGTGCATAAGTTCCATGATCGTTAATAAGAAAATGGTTATGATGAATTTATGGAACTCGCGGTTTAATGGTTATCAGCGTCGCGGCGTCAAGCGCGCTATAACGGGCTGTTATTATAATTTTCTTGAACCGTTAATTGGTGAAATTGTTGAAGCGTTAAACTCCGTTAACTCTCGTAACCCCCTATACGAGATTCTCCCGCGATTAGAATGCAGTTTGAAAATTTAAACGGTTCCTCAAATCCATCCCTTAAAACCTATCCAACCGGGGCGCTTGAACTACGCTAAATTAGGACCAGGTCAACTGCTCCATTTTCTCATCGGAATCCACCATCCGAGACCTCCGGGTCTCCGGAACCTTTCCAAGCGAGACCATTTGCGAACTAGGTCGAGAATCGAGATATCACCGAACCCAAACACTCGACCAGGTTCGAATCAAATCGTTGGATATATAAAACCTGTGGCTTGTGTCGGGAGCGTCAGAGACAAGGAAAAATCCGTACCTGCAGGGGAGAGTATCGAAATATTGTACGATTTTACAAGATCTTTGAAGTTTTTTTTTTTTTTTTTTATCGCAATATATGAGCTTATAATCTCAATCTCAGATTTTTCGACAATAGGGTGACGTAGAAGACTCATATTTGGCCAAACCTTGGCACGGGCCAGTGAGGCTAGGGTTATAGAGTCATCCTTGCGTCGGTTGGCAAACGATGTAGACGCCGGGCGCCGCGACGCTCCGTTTCAACGTCGGGAGTATTGATCCCGAAGTGGAGTCGCTATCTGAATGGAGTTCTCACCCTCTCGCTTTTCTATCCTCCCCCCCCTCCCCCCACCTCCCCGGCCACAGAAAGCGGGATCTATTTTCTCCTACCTTTTCATGGATCCCATCCACCCCGCCACACTTAACGTAAAACACATTAGCATGTTTGGTAATGCTTAAATATTTTTTGATGTAATCAGTTACCGCCGGAATAACCGAACGAGTTGAGATATTTTTCGTTCAGAATTAAGAAAAAAAGGCTCATAACGAACTGACCGTTTTTAATGTCCATCATCTTCGTGTTCGACAGCGTTTCCGAGTAGCCGTGAATTAGAATTTTCACGTCCGCGTTCGCGATGAAATATTGGGATTTTATAATGGCGTCTTTGCTTAGTGGGTGCGAGGCGCCACGTTTTTTTCGAATCATTTTCAACCGAAGAGCTTCTACCTCTTCTCCGAAATTTATACTCAGCAACTCAGACTGGTCTTTGTTATTCCGGGTGTAAAGTCGGAACAATACGTTGTTCTCGTTCGGGCTTATACCTTCATCTTCTGTCGTCATGCAATGCCACATCTTTGATACGTCACTGATAATTTTTATAACCGCTGAATCGTTGCTCAGAGCTGGACATTCTGTAAAATAAAATATAATGTTTTGGGGTTCATCTGACTGAATATTTTGAGATACAATTTCGGGTTATTGTTGAAAAAGCTCGAACCGTAAGGGATAAGCATAAGCGAGAAAAGAACTGCAAGAGAAACATTTTTCAGAAGGTTGATGCTGCGCGTCTTCATCGTTCACGTAATATTTATATAACTTATTAAACTGATTTGGAATTTGACAACCGACAGGTTTCAAGCGAAAGCCGATTATCTTGTTTGTTTGGAGGGTAGAAATGAACTGCTAACTTCAAGTCGGCGACTAGAGGCAACGAAGGATTAACCAAAATAAAAGACGTTGTTGAAGGAACCAATCCAAATACTCAATACCGAGGCGTAGACATTTATTTTTGCTGTGCGAAATCTGTCCGTGCAAAATGTCACTCAAAGTAGAAGTTAAAGTCAAAGTCAAATTTAAATACACTCCATCGATATCGAAAAGGAGGAAATTAATCTGAAAATTGATAAGATTATCCAAATTCAATATGACGGAGACGCGGCAGTATATAGGCTTCGGTGACGTCGAAAAATTTCTGGTAATCAAGCTTATCTGATAAAGTTAACCCATCATTTTTTCACCTTTTACATTTACCTGTTCATCCAGTATGCCTTAGAGCCAATTGCGCAACTCGGAAATTTATTGATTCCTTACAATTATCAACTATTATGACACGTGTGCCAGGCAGGTGAGCTTTCGAAACTTCTAATATGACCCGACACGCGTGCCTGGAGCAAAGCACGAACTTCTTGCAACGTGTTGTTGTGACATAATTCGATTTCAACGTGATGCAAAAAACATTTCAGAGTCCCACTAGACGTTCATTACCTTGACGAGCTCTGTCCTCTCTTCTTGAATTATGCAGATGCAAGAATTAATTCGATCTTTTATCCTTTCATCCGTTAGGTCAAAAGTTACAAGCGTATAACTGGCGGCCATGAGTTTGATATCGATAAATATGGACCCTACGTCGATGCGGTTAAATATGTATTGGTCCCAAGCCTTGAGAAGCAAATTTTATTCTTCCTGGAGCGATTTGTCTACAACGAAGACTTCCAGCAGTCGTCGTATCAGCCCTGCCTCAACAGATATAAAGAATCGATGCTTACCGCGTATGCAAAGTACAACGAAATCGGCACCTCAATAGAGGACATGCGAGATTCACTCACCATAGATAACCTGGTGGATTTTCTTGGACAGTCTTTGCTGACTAATAGCAGGCTAGCCAAAATAAACGATGATTTAAACGCCATGGGTATTGAGAAAAATTGGCTGGGTTACGTGAACGTTCTTAACTATATCAACGAGAAGGATTTCTGGATCTGTTCATCTTCTTCTAGGTGAATTTGCAGGGTTAAAATGTTCGGTGGGATTCATTCGACTGGCTATCACGTGAAATATTCTTCTTAATTTTTCAGCACTACTTTGAGACCATACAGCAGCATCTGTTCAGCTAGTAACGACAGCTTTCTCAGTGATATGAACGCGGAAAAATATTCTCACATCGTCGAGCGTACGCGAGGACACAAAAGGCCAAGAAAGCGAGCTGCCACGCACATAAACAGGAAACACTACAAATTGGAACGAGTTGCACAGTTGTCGGATAGGTCTTTCAGAGTAACTGAGAGCTTGTATGATTTGTTGAAAAGTAATTGGGTCCTGAATGATGCTCTGCACACAAAGCGTAGGCTGAAGAGGAACTGCGGTGGCTTGAGACGAACGAGTTTTGCCCACTATCGCAGGAATCGTCGAAAGACTGACTGGAAAAATGCTTACTTAACGCTTTTTATCAGAAAGATAAACGGTCCGGTGACCAAAACGATCCATAATGAAGATCAGAGAAACTCCGAGGTCAGAACTTCTTCATCCTTACCTTGCAAAGTCGAGCAGCTTCTCTCGAAACTTGACAGAATAGATCCCTCCCTAACAAGGTTTCACTGCGGTTTTATTCAAAAAAAGTTTCGGACCAAACTGTACAACGTTTGCTCCTGTCTGAACAATTTGTTAAGCAGGATGGACGCTAGGACAATTAATTCGATTTATTTGGTATGCGAGATTCGAAAGGATTGCTTAAAGTTTAAATTGAAACAGACGCCCCCTCCAAAGTGCAACTCATCCTTTTTTTCCGCAAGGGTTATGACTTGCGAAGCTCTGTATAGATACGGAATCGGAAGAAACGGCTCGAGGCAGAATTACTTGAAGTCCCGAAATTCTTGGGCGGCAAAGAAAGCGAATGAACTGTCGTCTAGAGGTTTCGTAGATTCTAGGAAGATCTGCCAAGATGAAAAAATGGATTTCGGTGGGGATGATGAAGCTATTTCATCGATTGAAATCTGTTTCACCGGGTGCGAGGGTAGTGCGGAAGATCCGCGGAATGTGGCGAAGGGTTTGACTTGTGACCCAGAGGAATTAGAGGGTCTGACGCTCGGAGATTCCTCGTCAATTAATGACGTTATGCAGAAGTTGGAGTTATCTCCATTTAGTCTCCAGGAAACGGAACAAAGCTTCAGAATCAGGTCTAAAATCCGAGATATTGTTCGATCGATAATGATTTGTACCCAAGAACATTCGTTACCAGGTCGCGAGGGCAACCAATCTATTTCCATTCAAGCAATAGTCTCAACATCTTCATTGCACGCAATAAAACATGGCGTAGAAGTCCTTCCGTTCGAGTCCCAATCTTCGAAGGCATCGGGTGTATCGAAGCTAGTATCTTTCGTCGAATCAAAAGTATTTTCATCAAGATCTAAAGAGACCCCCGACTGCACTGAGTGTGTGAAGTTGAAGGAATCCACGGACCCCGACGAATGTGGAAAACTAACTGGATCAGGAAATTCTGATAAAACCGTGATACCGAAAAGTTGTCTTGAAACAAAAGGACAAAGCTTGAGATCCGGGGGATCAGTAAGACCTAACAAATCCCTGAATAAATCCCAAGCATCTTCTTCGTCTAGAGAGTCTGCTAAGCTACCGAACAAAAACAAGTATAAAATCTGCACGACTTCTGAGAAGCCGATAAGGTCCAAAGAATTTACTGGGTCACATAGACGTCCGTTGTCTAAGAAAATTCTGGAATCTATAGCTTCTGAAATATCCAATGCACTAGCGAGAACTGAATCGAATCGTGATAGAATAGCCGAGGATGAACACGACTACGATATTGACGTGACTGTAGAGATTGAAGAAAGCTCTCAATCATCGGATATTATCACAGAGTCAATTTCTCGACACACGCATATACTTCCGTCAATGAAATCCGTTAAATTGGGTACAAGATCGAAATATTTTCCTAACGAATATGAACAGTCAACGTCATCGTTATCATCATCGGACAGTGAAGTTTTGATGTGTGACAATTTTACTACGATGAACAAATCAATGATGTCCAGTAGCAATCGAGGCACGATTTCAGCCCAGTCTTACGACCGCATAAAACACTTGATCAGAGAAAAGGTGTGCAATAAATTATCCGAAACGGACAGCTGTCGACCAAATTCTTCTAAGACCATTGTCTCCAGTGGAAAGTATTATATAAGCATTCCTAGTTCAAAGACAAACCGGGTTCGCCTGAGGCACGAAATATCGGAGTCTTCTTCGACCTCTCGTGACAGCTTACGGCCACCGGTCTGTAACCGCCGTCTGCAAGACTCAAAAACTTCATCATCGGACGATGAAAGTCTATTTAGCAAATCTTCAAACTGCTACTCGGCAATTTCTCTTCAATCTTCTAGAGCTGCAACTTTCGATAGAAATTCTGTTTACGGATGCATAGAGGACAGGCTAGCGAACAGATACTTTAGAGACATCCTCAATGACTACTCCGACGATGCCGGGGACTCCCCAAGATACAGAGATGTCAAGGCCCGGATTTTGTACGAGCGAGTTCCTCGGCCTGACGATTGTGAGCTTGGAAGTGACGAGAGGGAAACGGGCATTAGATATCACGATTCTGAAATTAGCAGCGAGGAGAATGAGACTGGCTTTAGCCATGGTTTTGCAACCGATGATGATGTGTGTACGAACATTAGTTGGACCAATGACGGCATAGAATATTACTGTCATCGCTATCCTAGACAAAAAATGTCTACATCGTACGACGTGGGAAGAGCTATTGTTCAGGTACCTCCGAGACTTGATGACTACGAGAGGTTTGATAAAATTAAACGGACTGGCTGGTCCACCTGTGCCATTGGATCGTCGAGTTCGAGGGATTTTCTAGAGGTTTATCCACAGAAAAGTAATTGTCGAATGAATATGAGAGACAGAGGTGATTCGCAGCAGAAAATCTTCGCTTTTGGCCGCTTGAATATCATTGAGAATTATAAAAAGAGATTCAAAAATATCGACAGAAACTTTCGAAATAAATTTCAGAAATATGTTGACTTTTGTAAAGATGTAAAAAGCAGTTTTCGGAAACAGATTTGCCTCGACGATATTTACGAAGCAAGTAGAACATCCATTCCATCAAGTAATTTGAAGAGGAACAAATGTAACGGCATTTATTTCGGTGCATGAGCTAAACCAATCGGTTAATTGCTCGAACTTCTGCTACGTGGGGTAAAATGAAGCCAAGATTATTGGAAAACTGGGATAAACATGTCTCGAAATTTTGACACACGTGGGGAAACTGAAAGTCCAATATTTAAGATAAAGTAGAATGTGATTGTGATTAATAGGTAATTGTATAGTAATTTGCGTTAATAGTAATTTTCAATTGTCTCATTGTACAACGGTACCTGATATCGTGTTCGATTGTGTGTCTTTTGAGTTGGAGTGAGTAATTTTTATTTCTTCAAATTCCATTGTACGTAATTTTTTATACGGAGTTAGAAATTTCTCTCGAATTCCACGCGATTTGAAATCAACGAAGATACGATGACATCTCATTCCATCATCTTCATTGCTTGGCAATATGGAATTTTAAAGGAAGAAACGAACTGTGAATAAATGTAACTTTTTTGAAATGATACTGGGCTTAACAAAGGCTTTTCTTTAATTGGTAATTACCTACTTACCTAGTCCTTTTGGCAGAATAACCTTCCACTTTTCCAAAAAGCCTTCTGTGTTAAATCAAATACGCGAAGAAACAGTGATTCCAATTTCCAGATGAAAAATTCTATTTATTTTCCTCATGGTCAGTAAATCGATCAAGCTCCTCTGTCATTTTGGATGCTCACATTTCAATTTCACGCCCGCTATTCTTCCCGCGATAATGAAATATTCATGGGGTTTTTAGAAAAGGCCATTCGGCACGTAATGCCATACCCTTTGTCAAGGGTCGGGGATATAACGGGGCGAAAAGGGTGAGCGGTACAAACTGTACGACACCATACAACACCCACGAAACCTCAATGTACTTTTTTGATCTTAATTTTACATCTCCCAGACTCGTTTTCATCACGCTTTGTGGTTCATGGGGAGGGGAAAGCTGAAGGAAAATTGAATCAGGTTGTCTCGTCAGTCCCTTAAACTCGTATATTTTTTTCTGTTTCCAATTTTGTCTTATAAATTCTGAAATTCGAGTTCATGGGATGGGATTAACGCGGCTAGGAATTCGGTGCATTTCAGGATTTTCCAATTCAACGAAAAGCACCGATATAACGGTGAAAGAACTCCCCGTATTTGATTTCAGCGTTATAATCACTTAATTAATTACCAAGTCGAAGTTAATTGCAGGTTGTGTGGGTGAGAACTCGTTAAAAATTAACTTGCCTGATATTATTGGTAAATTGATCCGTATACCTCGACCACAGCTTGTCTACTTTCAGTCTTCCCTAACGATCTGTAACCTTATTTCAGACTGAAATTTAAAAAGTTTTTCTAATTAACAGAAAAAAAGAAGCGATAAAAAATGACCAGCTACCGGTTCATCAGGCGATAAAAAAGACCGTAAATTTCTTCTCTTTACATTATAAACGCCATAATCAAGGCGTCGTAGTACTGAAATACGAGATATTTAGGACAAACCAGCACGAAAGTAAGGTACATACAACGAGGGAACGAGCTACAGCAGCAGTAGCAGCAGCAGCAGCATCCACCAACCATCCCTAGAGGCAGATCGATGTTTCCCAGCAACCGCGGAGGGTGCCTCTACCCGCTCCGACTGTGTGTTTGTAACAATGGACTTAGCTCCTAACGTGTAGCACTTTAGCAATGGGTCCGAATGTGGCGCGAATCTAGCAAACGAAACAAAAAAAGAAAAAGAAAAAAAAAAAAACCAATGCCAGGCACTTTGGAACTGCATCATATGTTCCCTTTCTGTTGATTGACAATGGATGAAATTAAAAAACAAAAAAATTCAAGTATAGCAAAATGAGTCCGTATTTTTTGAAGTCTAGCTGTGGAGTTAGGTCCGTTGAATATCGTACAGATTTGAGTAGTAATATATCGGGATGGTCAGACGCTCGGGCGCCGGTTCAGTGGCTACGATGGTAAAAAGTTATCTACGCTCTGAAACCACCGTGCGTTTTGGGATTTGATCTCTGCGAAAGATAAAATATCACTGTGACATTATCTGGTCATCTTGAAAAATGGTAAAGATATACCTTTGACACATTCCACAAGCGGTGTTTTTGATAAGTTAGCTTTCCATACCTGCGATGTACTTATATGTACTATTCGAGGGCAATTGAAAGAAGTAAAACTGATATAAGCATAGTTTGTAACGATTGCCATTTGTTTTTTTTCATGGAATGCTTCCAGCGATTTTTGAAAGCCGTTTAATTAAAATTCTACGACAGAATACGCCCGATTTTGCCTTAGAATAGGACCCCCACAAATTGGAGTATTTTAGACGTATTTAGGTAGTAGGGTGGTTCTTATTTTGGGTATTTTCGAAATTTAATACATACAATCGATGTACAAAAAATACATACATTTTGCATTGAAAACTTTGGTCGCTTTGAGGCACGTCTTAATATTAATATTAAAAGTTCAAACTTTATAGGCATTTTTTAAAAATATATTTGGAAGGATTCTTGGGGGCGTCTGTATTAAATTTCAAAAATACCCAAAATAAGAACCACCCTAATAGGTAGACTATGTTGTATTACATACCGCGATAAGTATCGTCAAAATCAGGTATAAGGGTAACTCTGAGTGCAGACTGTAAGAGGATACAATTGTTTGCTCCTACCCATCGCTCCGGATGTCCCTAATGTCAAGGGGATGGTCCCCGATGGAGGAGGAAGGTCTCTTTAAGATTTAAAGAGCGTGGTCTATAATCGGCAAACTTTTCATCAAACCCGATAACTGACCGTTTCTGTACCGTAGCCTTCGATTTATCGGTTCGAAAAAAAAAAAAAAAAACTAATCGATTTTCTAACGCCTTTATTGTACTTCCGCAGGAGCTAGTGCAAGTATTCATATTGTATGTAGCAAATGAAAGCCTAGATATGAATCATTTTATGGCTGGTTGATAATCGGTTTATTTGTACAAATCCCGCACACAGTCGTATCGTTTCGTTTTTCTTTTCCTCGGCTTGCGGATGTGCTTTCCAATTTGTTCGGGTTCAGAGATTATGGACCCTATTTATTCAGGCTTGCTCATTATGTACTGTCGTACCAGTGAATTCGCCTTTCGACAAATATTAGTCCCGTTTCATCCGCTTGTTTTAATCACGGAAACAAGTAAGTGAATCCGCCGGAATTTTCAGATGGAAAAATCAACCAGTCGTCAAAGTACGTTGATCACTGTTACCGCGTGGCATTTGACCACATGACGTTTGACCTTTGTTCTATAATTATAGCAAACCGACGGCGTCAGCCCCGCGGTTTTTCTCTCGCCAACAACGAGCAGCGGATAATCAAGAGATCCTGATTCTATCCTCTCTCCATATTTTACCAATGTCATCATGCCTGAAATCGATCGAAGCTCAACTCGCTTCTGCATTATTTGCCGTCCTTTTGATCAACCCTTAACGATCAGCTCACCTGTTACGTCAGAGAAATATTGAATACAACTTTTCAGTAATATGTGACAGACAAATACGTGTCAAAAAATTAGTTTACTTATCATTATCAGTTGCAGCTGATTTCATTCTCGAAGATTGAATTGTTGTGATGAAAAATTCGGCTTTAGTATCGGGGCTACTTTCCTAAAAAATGTGGCCATTTAATCTCTCAAGAGTTCTAAGGTCGCTGTAATTAAATACCCAAAATGACAATTTACGTTCTTCTTTTTAGCGGAAGTTTAATTTCGAATCGACGCTAGAGAATTCGAGGAATTTTTTCATTACAAAGGTCGCAAAATTTGCTGAAAAAAAAAGGCAGAAACTTTACTGATACTCGCACGTGAACTGCACGATCGGAAATTTCCTCCTCTTTGATTTCGCACCAAAGGAGTAATTGCAATGTGTCAATACCTATATAATTCTCTGCTTTGACACAGACCATGCGATGGGACATTATTTCCTCGCTCCGTTTTACGTTGATATCGCAGGTTTTTTTTTTTTTAATTTCTGTAATCATTTTCTGCCCGAGAACCGTTGTCCAGATTAATCGGGAATCAGCTCTGTTTTTTGTGTAAACAGTGGCCAAATCGAGTGTGACATGGTTCGTTAAGACAACTCCGTTCGATTGTTAATTTGTATTCTTATTTTTATTATCAACTATGAATATTGCGATTATTATCATCATTATTGCGAATAATACTAACGTCACGCCCACCCTGGCCGATTTTACGATTGGCCAGTGATATCGATGCGTCGCGGCGCCGCGCTGAGCGAATAAGTTAACGGGGGATGCGCGGGCGCCCCGTGGTGAACGGCGCTCGCGTCCCGACGCCCGCGACCCGTCGACGACGGTTCTTCGCGTCGCGTACCCCGCGGGTTCAAACCCACTACCGCCCGTTACCATATTCTGGACATAATTATTGGTGAGTTTTTTTTTTTTTTTGGTTTTGTTTTTGTTCTTTCATACGCATATTGTTCACTTTCAATTAACAAACAATTTGTATTACTGTGTCGACGAGTGGGTGCCTGGGAACGACGCTTTTGTGACAATTTTCATTTTTTTCTTTTCCTATACGTGGAACGGGGTTAACTGATTTTTCACTCCAGGAAGATGACTTGATTTCCTAAATAGTGGTGAAACTTTGTCAAACCTAATTTTCTATGTAATTCCCTCGTGACTTTCTCTTTCTCGTATCAGATTGATGTGGCGCAGATTTTTCGGAGCCAAATATCACGATTATTAAATGCTCCGAAAAATTGAATTAGGATGAGGTGAATATTGTTACGAATTTTGACCAATTCGGTTTGCTGTGAAAATCATACCGGATTGACTGATGGCCGTAAAAATATTCCAACTGCGCTACACTTTTAATGCTCTTTTCTTATTCGAATGAATCCGATTTTGAGTAAAAATTGTGTTCATAACGCGAATACGCGAACGGAATTTACTCAGAGAATTCTTTTTCTAAAGATTTTTCTCTATTTTCTTGTTTCATCCTCGTTGAGAATTCATTTATTGCACATTAGGCTCAATTTTTGCCCGCAGTACGGATTTACAAAGAAGATATGTAGTACGAATTCAAGGCTTTGGATTGAATTCAAGCAATCAACCAACTAGGGCTTTATTCTGATTATAATTATAGTTTCTAGGCCGCGAAGGTATTGTGAAATTGTGAACTGGTATGAAGTTGAAATTATAGAGTTAAGTCTCGATGGTAGATAGAGAAACGAATTTTTACTTGAACTGCTTATCGATATTTTTGTCGGATGTTCGAATAGTCGAACGACTGTAAAAGCTGCTTTGGATATGAAAAAATTGAATATGAAATTCGAAAAGTTCATTCGGTAGATAGTTTCGTTTTAATTCTGTGAAGGAAACCGCTCCGCCATTTTGCATTGAAAAGGATAAACGTATCTGGTAAAGAGCCAAGAGCTGGGGAAAAATTTTAAGATATTCGATTTCTTTCGTTAATCGACGTCTCCCCAGTGCCTGTCCATTCTTTCTCTCACTCTTTATCTCCCTTTCGATACTCTTCATCTTGAAGAAACATCCCCGCTATTAGCTGCAGAAACCAATTAATGACTCGATTATATAAAACAGACCGAATAATCGGTTATTCAAATTAACGGTGAACGAAATAATGACGAGAAAGAGTACGAACTGGAAATGGCAGTGAACGATCTAATCTGTTAATGCACAGGACTTCCGTTCGGCTATTGTTCCGAGTCCATTAACTCAGTTCACCCTCGGTGGCATCGGATCGGTTAAAATCGACGTCCCCTACCTCAGCTTAACGCACGTGCCAAGCATTCTGTGCCATTTCGCTGACACGTGTATCTGGTGATAGCAGAACGTCACGGAAGTATTCTTGAGCGAGGTGAATCATCTCCTTGAGTGAAAACAAAAAATGAGTTGAAAAAATTACTCGTACGAGAACTAGGCGTTCTTTTACCTCAAAAACTGCTACGAGGATGTTCTCTAGTGTCTCTAGTCGAGTAGGTTCTAATCCGCGGATGTTTCGAAAGTATTTTCGCACATTGATTTGGTGATTAAGAGTCAGGCTCATTTTAGAACTGGATTTTTATAAAAGAGGAGAAATTATCACGTTAAATTTCGCTCTCTCCTAATACATCATTTTGTTACTTCCGCGAGGAGGCTAGCTATATTTTTCTAACCGCTATTTTAGACCTCTGTATCTTTGCTTGGTTTTATGGCAGTTTTCTACCCTCCGAAGATTTTCCCTAGAGAGTTCACGGATTAAGGATGGAGAGTCCGCCACTCCAAATAAACACCCTCAACCCTCCTCGTCCTGGTCCTAGTCCTCACCCTCGGCTTTACCGTCTTCCTCGTAGCGATCGTCTATCTATACGGTGATCCTTGAGGTTTACTATTGGCTCGACGGTCGCTGGTATTCAATCCCTTGGATAAAACTTATAATCGAAACGTAGACAAATAAATATTCTCACCCTCGCTTACTGTTCGAAAAGCAAACATCCCGAGAAAATTGTATCTCGGTTCGATCAATCCAAGGAATATATTTTCTTCCTCTGTCTCGCTCAGCAATCAGCTTGTTGTTTATAGACCGAGCTTGAATCGGTTTTCTCGTTTACGATGAAATGAAAATAGCAACTATACTGTTGAATAGATAAATAAATTAATAAATAATCGGGATATAAACTGAGGTACCGAACTCCTTTCATCTGGAATCCTGTTTTGCGAACAATCGAACTTAATTCAGAGTCTGATGTTCAATCGAGGCAGTAGAAAAAATTCGCAAAATTAATTCCGCTCAATTTCCGAAAGTGGGATTGTTTTTTTATACGCCACCGTGTATGTAACCTTTCAATTTCGCACAGCCCGGGGATATTGGAAAATGCAGGAATAGCGCTTTTTCCTCGTCTTTTAGACACGCGTTGCTGGTTATATCACTCCAGTTCCTCTGTTATTACCGAAGGATTTGACAGCTCTGACGTTATTACTTCGAAGAGAAATGTGACGGGTGATGAGACCCCGAGAAGTTATATTCTCGGACATAATACGGGATCAAAAATGGATAAAACGAAACAGACAAACAAACGCTGAAATATTATGAAAGCCTACTTCCATTATCCTTATTTCAATTCTACGCGGTTTTGTCTTATTGATTCAGTATTCGGTTAAAATATAGTCCGCATTTTCGTTACGTCACTGACGCAATTGTTATCCTTGTGGCTTCCAGGGGCTGCAAGACAATAACAAAATTTTATCGACAATAAGGCAACCCCAATAATTGAAAAATGTCCGGATTCGCGTCTGCGGGCTTTGGGGCCTTCGACTCCCTCAAGTCCAAAGCGTCACAGAAATTTTCTGGGTAAGTCATTTTACACATTTATCAAGAAACTAGAATACTAATTAATTTTAGTCACCATCCAACGCATTTTACACACAATTTTCCATATCTTATCAACTGAAGTCCACCATCCCTTTCTGATCCCATTAATGCACAACTTTTAGATTAAGGCGAAGCAATACTGGCTATGAGGAGTTCGAAATGCCCCCAAATAGTGGTAGTAAAGATAACCAGGGGTTCGAGGATGAACGTGGATACAACCTGAACGCATCGTTCGATTCTTTACCGGAACCTGAACGACCGCCTCTTCGTCACATCGACACTTATTGCATGCCGGAATGTCCCTGCCTCTCGAAGAGGTACACCATAGCAGTCTTAGCCTGCCTAGGTAATTATCACACGTTGAATTAATGGTGGTTTCAAATCCATGTAGACTGGTAAACGAATCTCATCGTACATCGTACAATGTTTTATGGCGCGTAATAAGGAATCCTGGAAATTGTAAGGGGAGACACCCTCGCCTGCTAACAAAAGTCTGAAAATTTATCAATCGAGAGAAAACGTTGTCGTTCTAGTAATCTCTTAAGCCTCCCCTCTTTCCATCTTCCGCGTAAACCCTCCTGGCACAACCGACAGAACTTTGAGCTTATTTTCTTTATACATTCCTATTTATTTCCGCCGGATGGTGTACATGCTACGATTCTATTTCAAAGCTACCTCTACTACGTCGGAATTATTCCGCACATAAACTTTTGCTCGACCAATCGTGGGCGAAAATCAATCCACCCCCGCGCTGCAAGGAAACGCGGAACTCTCGACAGAATGTCTGCGGTTACATGATTTCATTATACTTAAATATATGATTGTGTATCCCCGTTTTCTTTACGGTTCATTGTACATATTTGCTGATCGAAGCCCAGGGTAGTGAGGAATTTATGGATTGAATTTTTCGTCGTCATCGTGACGGGTAAGTGATCACAGTTTCTTCCAGGATTCGTAATATCATTCGGCATGAGATGTAACATGGGAATGGCCAAATTGACCATGAAGAATTCCAGCCTGAGCGGAAGTATGAAATTCAATTGGACTATCGGAACGGAGAGCGCACTGGACTCGTCTTTCTTCTGGGGTTACCTGGTCACTCAAGTACCCGGAGGTTTTCTAGCATCACTTTATCCTGCCAACCGAATATTCGGCATAGCAATTGCCACTTCTTCATTCCTCAATTTACTCGTACCTGGGGCTCTCAAAGTCGACCCTATCGTCGACATGTTAGTCCAGATATGCAAGGGGTTGGCAGAAGTTAGTAAAATCAAATTCAATTTTTTAAACGATTTCGTGGTCTCTTTAAATCCGACCAAGTCATCAGTGGAACTCCGGCTTTTCTAGGGTGTCACGTATCCGGCTTGTCACGGTATCTGGAAATATTGGGCTCCACCTTTAGAGAGATCGCGGTTGGCGACACTAGCGTTTTGCGGATCTTACGCTGCTGTGGTTATAGGAATGCCTCTGTCCGGATATTTGACAGAATGGTTTGGCTGGACAGCTTCCTTTTACTTCTATGGTAAGTGCCTCAAAATTTTTCTGAGACATTTTAGAATTGTGAATAGGATAAGGAGTTGTGCACATCATTCCAGGTGTCTGCGGATTGATTTGGTACTGTTTCTGGCTCTGGCTAAGCTTCGAAAAGCCTTCAAAACACCCCTGCATTTCGGCTCGCGAGTTGCGTTACATCGAGGATTCCCTGGGACAAGGTCAAGCCCAAATTCCCATGCCTACATTCGCCACAACTCCATGGCGAAAATTCTTCACTTCGATGCCTGTCTATGCAATTATCGTTGCAAACTTCTGCAGGTCTTGGAACTTCTATCTTCTGGTATTATTCCAGGCCCGGTTCATGCACGAGTCCTTCGCCATGCCTCTCGTCGAGGTAAGCTCCGTTCGACAGAGTCAATAATTTCCTGAAGTAGCCAAAGGTTTTATCATGTCATTCGAATAATCGGCCAATCTATAACAATTTTCAGACTGGAGTGATTGGTTCTCTTCCTCATTTACTGATGACAACGATTGTGCCCTGCGGTGGTTTGCTAGCTGATCATTTGCGAAAACGTGGAATACTATCCACCACTAATGTACGGAAAGTTTTTAACTGCGGTGGTTTTGGAATGGAGGCTATCTTCTTCTTAGTAGTGGCAAACGCGACGACATATAGAAATGGTACTGCTGCTACGGTTGCTTTGACAATTGGCGTGGCTTGCAGTGGCTTTGCAATATCTGGTTTCAATGTCAATCACCTCGACATAGCACCTCGTTACGCGAGTATCTTGATGGGAATGTCGAATGGCATCGGTACTATTGCCGGACTTCTGGTTCCATTCTTTGTGGATAACATAACGAAGAATAAGGTAAGAACACGAGAATAATGAATCGATGAAACTAAATTAAATACTCAAATCGACGGTATATACCTTCATGAAAGAACATTCTCACTCAGGATGCTCAAAGCTGGAGAAACGTGTTTATCATTGCCGCCTGCGTCCACTTCGTCGGTGTTACTTTCTACGCAATATTTTGTTCCGGTGAGCTACAACCCTGGGCAGATCCTACAATAGAAGAACAGAACAGCTGGAATCCATTGGACGACTTGAGCAAGGGTAAACCACCGCTGCCGCCACCACCAAAACCAGTGCAACCAGAATTTGTTGTAAGTTTTAGTCTTGGGTAACAAATCACTAATTATTCGTAAAGTTATTGGAGTTGAAGCGGAAATGGAAATTGTGCTAAAATTGAACCCGAATGATCAGCTAATCGTTTTTTGTATATTCCAATTAGAAACAACCTTCTCTGAGCGGTGGGGACTGGAATAATTACGAGCAACCACCAGAGAATCACCTTTATCCGCAGCTCGATAAGCGGATCCAAGACGGTAACACAGTAGCAAGTTACGGTTCAACGGCGACGAATGTTAACAATCCATTCCACTCGTCTAATCCGTTCGCCAGTGACGTCAGCGCGTCTCTGGTCCAGCCACCTGCCACAGATGACCACACACACGATGTTATGGGACAACAACAATGGAATTAATACGAAAAAGCTAAGATTCGGCAAGATTTGGGTGAGTAAAGATATGATGGGTCACGGGTGCAGAGAAAAGTTACCAATGAGAGGAGACGGAGCAGATTAGCAGATCGAAATAATTCCACGTTTAATAGAACATTTTTCGAAAAGAAAGTACTGAAAGATTGATTTCCGACAAAAACAAATTATTAAACTGTTAATAACTAATTTTATAATCCGAAATGAAATTTTAACATAACGTCAGCAAGGAATGGTCAGGATGTCATTTCATTACCGAATATATTGTTTCGTTATTGTTAATTAATACGAGATTACAGGGGCTCTGGGGCAGAGAGAGAGAAAAAAAAATCAGTAAAATGTTGGATATTGACAAATGAACAAACGATCATTGAATGGTAATGAACACTCCGTTCTCCATACTCATTGGTATATATAATCGTATTGGAATGGAAATCAGATATTATCAAATTCGAAGCATTACAAAAATAACAGCACAATAGAATAATATAGCAATAAAAGGTCTTCGAATGGCATATGAGATATATAGTTGAGATAAGCGAAGAGTACAGCAGTCATTCGTAGAAGAAGAGTACAAATCGATCTGAGGATAAAAATACAATAATAATAATAATAATAATGATAATAATAATAATAATATATATGAAGAAAGAAAAATATATATATACCTCAACGAATCAATTGAACAGAAACAAAACGAAACAAAAAGTTAAATAAAAAAAAATAATAATAATAATAATTTAGAAAAAAAAAATAATACAAGCCTATATCAAACAATTGAAAGTATCTCGATGAAACTATAGCGAAAGTAATTAGGGAAAATTGTAAGTAATCAACAGCGAAAGTATAGAGAGGATCTAAGATAAAAGGAATCTAAGTTAAAGAAATAAGATAATAAAACGAAATATGTAGGTATGAATAATATATGATAAAAACTGCAGAGTAACGATTTTCGTAAATCTGAGAAAAACTATAAACGTGTAGGTATAATATGAAAGTAATTAATTGAGAAAGTAAAACATTGCGAAAGTATTAGATTGTAAGAACAAAACGTTTGAAAGTGATTGAAAATATCATAAATGATAATATAAACAAAAATATATATATATAAATATATATAATAATAATAATATTTATTCCAATATAACGTACACATTAGGGTGACCCATTTTGACCGACTATTTTTTGATTTTGAGTCTCGTATGAAAAGTTGTTAGTTTTTTTACATTTGAGGAAGCCCTCCCCAAATTCTAGGTCAGTTAAAAAATCTTTAGGGGTCGTTCACGAATTTTTAAAATTCCAAAAATCGTCAAAAATCGTATTATTTTTTCTCTTCAAATTTTCCCTCTCATTGCGGCAATTGATTTTACACAAAACAGAAATTACATCTTGAAAATTTCAGCTCAAAATATAAATTTTTAAAGGTCGCTCAAAGATTTTGAATTTTTTGGAGTAGTACTATTGTACCTATACAAAATTCTTGAGTGACCTTCGAAAATTTATATTTTGAACTGAAATTTTCAGGATTTCATTTTGTTAAAATGTCGAAACAATTGCCGCCACGAGAAAAAAAATTTGAAGACAAATAATAATTCGACTTTTGATCATTTTTGGAATTTTCAAAATTCGTGAATGTCCTCTAAAAATTTTTTAATGGATCTGGAATTTGGGGAGGGCTCCTCAAATGTCAAAAGCTAACAAATTTTCATACGAGACTCGAAATAAAAAAATAATCGTTCAAAATAGGTCACCCTAGTAGTCATACATTATAATTATATAGGATGTGATTGAAAATCTTTAGAAAAAAAAGAAAAAAAAAATAAATAAAAGCCAATCGCAATAATACATAAATTATTCGCAAAAAAAAAAATAGGTCTCGTGAAAAACGATGAATATAAAGTCAAATAATATAAAATCTCGTTGCTCGAGACCAACGAAAGAAGTCTTATAGTCAATTTACGCGAGACGTTTTCAAATAATAAAATACTATTATATATAAATATATCCGCCAACCGATCGTGTTATATATATATATATATATATATAAGAAGTATTAATTACGATTTAATATAATAAATATTATAGCAATTGAATTTTTGCTTATCAATTTAATAGGCTTATAACGGACAATATAATATCTGAATGTATACTGTTGTTGCATTTGAAATTATAGAAGAAAGGGCGATGAGAGAAGTATTGAGTCACAATGAGTATTGAATTTGACTAAAGTAATCACGACAATAAATGTAACTTGGAGATATATTTGGCAATTGCGATATTTTAGTAAATTTTAAATGCATGTTTTACTATAAAAAAAAAATTGAAACTTATCGTACGTACACTATAATATTAATATAAATTGTAACTCCGGTATAATTGACGTATATAACGATCATCAGTGAAGTATAATTATATTTCTAATCAAATTAATTTGTACAAAGAAAAAAATATGAATATTATTATATACCGTATATATAATAATATATATTAATAATATTGTAGTTTATATTAAAGTTTTGTTATTTAATTTTATTATATATTGTTGTGGAATTGACAATACGCTACGTTAATAATTATTATATACATACACAGAAGTAGTAACTGGCCTAAAATAATTCCTGGCTTGGTGAATCCAAAAGATTATAGCAAAAAAAAAAAAAAAACTCGAAATATATTATATTAATTATTATATCTTATGTACTTACATACACCTATACATGTATATATATATTTATAAATATATATATATATACCTATATAGGATAAGTTTAATGCTGTTCGAACAATAACATTCGTGTACTTATATATATTATAAATTCAATAATAATTTATGACAATAAATAATGCAAGGTGTACTAGGGCATGAAGGGAACAGATACAATTCGGGAAAGTGTATACTCACACATAAATACATACATATATATAATATATGTATATACTTTCTGTGAATTTTGACAAATATATTATTGTGAATCTATTAAAGTCGAATTATCGACTCTTTTAGTACACCTTGTAGTGTTCAAATTAAAAAAAAAATAGCTTCGTAGCATAAGTTGTTCTAATTAAGCGTCTGCTGTTAATATTAACGAGTCTGAAAAAAATCTCCTGCTTAGAAATGAGATATTAGTAATTTACCTAAAAAAAAAAAAACAACTTGCACCGACTCAACGACTCTACTCTAATTGGAACTTTACATTTCAAAAACGAGAACCCCCCATAAGTTTACTAACAATTATCATTTGTCTTGTATATCTGTATACTGCAATTATTGATAAACCCTTTGGCACTGGGAAGCAATACCTTTTGAAGGTGTCGGCCTATTTTAAAAGTATATATATATACAGGATTCGATACGGGGATGTAAAGGGATTGACCAATATTTGAGATCCCTAAATATTTCATATAGGATGTATGTACATGTAATTTGACCTAAAGAAACAAAATATGAAAAACAACGCGTATGTTAGGCTCTAAATAAGGACAATAGTAAAGAAAAAAAAAAAAAACCCTTTAAACACAATTTGCAAACGTTAAGAAAAATTTTAGCAGATTGAATTTTTGATACGTATATACTCTGTGCCATGTAATTTTTCAGACGCAGCATACTCGACGTGAATTTTGATAAATTTGTGACATTTTTATATTCAATTTGCGAAATTTCTGAAATTAATTTATCTGGTATGGTTCTTTTTTGTTTGCTAATTAAAAATATTTCCGCAAATATGTTGGTTCTGGTTTTACAGTTTGCTTAATCTGCAGCGTCGATTATGCTACGTTTAAAAGAGACTGAATATCGGCACAGATTAGCTAGGGGACTCCTCAAACGATATTTTTTCTACGAATCTAAGGGTTTATGCAGCGATCGTGTGAGAGAAAGAGAGAGAGATACGGATATGTAAATGAAAGTATAACATTAAATCAAATACAGAATATTAATCTAGCGATACGAGCCCTTTCAGCGCTAAAGTTTTAATTGAATTAAGTGTTGATGTTATACCATATATATATTATACTTAAATTGAAAAATGGAATAAGATTTCATAAATTAATAACGTTTTGGCATCAAGACTATAAGTAATGCAAGTGTTAGTCGTGTTTTAAGAGCTATTTTTAATCAATAATATCCCGACAATAAAGCGGAAGGTAAAAACAAATAATTTATTTACCGAAATAAGAAGATTATCGGACAATAAATTGGTCGAATAGGTATATTCCGGCTCGTGAAAATTTCGATAGATTATTATACATATAATTAGTCGAAAATCCCGTGGGAAATAACAGACTTGAAAATAGGAATAGCCTATCGTGGTATGAAAATATAAATAAAATATACACTTACTTCGATCATATAGTTTACTTGATTAGTTGTATCATGCGCGCATCGCACTCCATAAATTGAAGTAGAAACGCAGTGGAAAATGCTCGGTCGTGATCGGCCACCAGTATACGCTCAAGCAGATCGTCTGCACTGACACGAGCACCAACTGTTTTGTGTTATGAGGTTCACATTTGAAAGAAAAAAATTATCCAAGAAAATATACGAAGCCCTAGGTACTTAATAACGTTCTTGATCAAGTTGATATATTTTTTTTATTGTTGTTTAGGCTTTGGAAAAGTTTGAATAATTAGATTTTTACAATGTCAAATTATTAACGTTCCAAGAACTTACTACAATCCTTGAAATTATATAACTTGAGACGTTAAAAATTATATAATGTCCTCGGGATATTTTAATGTTACTTAGAACGAATCGAGAACTCTTTAGCAGATGCATGGTCTGGGTTGGTCCGAGCATTTTCTACTGAAATACTGAGATACTGCCTGTTTATGGCACGCGTTCTGATTTTCCATCGATTATTACCTACATATTGTTAATAGGGATAGATTAGTTGATTTATATATATAAAAAAGTGATATTCACAGTAGTTTATCGCGCTTATGTATCCCAGTAAAAGAAAAAAGATTGAATACAGTTAAAATGTGACCCTCAGCAAATCGCAATATTTCAGGAATCCGAATCAGGAGGGTTGTGAGATAAATCCGATCCAATAAATTTTTAATATTTTTCGCCTTCGAGGTATCATTCAATTTTAAATTATATTAATTAAACTAAATCGACTCGGCATTTATTTTCTAACGAAAATTCGTTCGGATAAGAAACTATACAGTGAACTCGGTGAAATTTATTTAAATAGAAATGAATGTTAAACAGAATTGAAATCTGTGATGAGCTGATATATATAATTTCGTGAAATACGGATTTTTGAATTAAAAAATGAATAACCTGTTCCAATTCCCTTAAATCGTTTTCCTTTACTGGGATGTAGGATATAACTTTTCCCTATCAAATTTTCCTGCCACTTTCGGCGAACAAGACTAACCCGACCACTATCCACCAATAAGTGTCTCCTTCGAAAGGAGATGTAACAATAATTATTATGAACAATTGAAAGTAACATAACTTTATTATATGTTTAAAAATCAGTTTCAAGTATATTATATTATATTATATTATATTATATTATATGATTCTACATTATAATATATTATTATTAAATTATATCATGATATCTATATGTATACATGTAGATGTGGTTATTTGTATATTTTTGAATGTATTAATAATATGACTATTAATTCGTATTCAAGCAAATGCATATATTATATATATATTTACGAAAATGTATCAATTATTATATCGACAATAACGAATAATAGTAAAGAAATGAAAGTAATATGTTATAAAGACAATAAGAATATATAGCAGAGGTTAAAAAGTACGATAAATTAATGTCCAGGCTCATTTTTTAACTAGCTCGATTTATATAAGATATAGTAGTATGAGAATATAGGTATACAGTTCTTCGAAAAATGGAGCCAAATAATTGTTAGCCCTTTCAATATTTTGCGAAATTTGACACTAATAATTAGGTAACATAAATTCGTGAATTAAATACACTTGCATACTATTGTATGCAAACAGTGTAATTTCTAGAATATGCAAATTCGCATAATATTTGCAAATTGCGATTACAATAATATGACTTTCAAAGCGTGAATTTGACTTTTGGCCAACGTGTATTTACCCACTGTTATATAATCAACAATAAAATGTTAAAATATGCAGATCTGATCGTACGATCGAAGTTGCAAAAAGATGTTTACTCGCGATGAAAAAATTTAGAAACTTCTCAATTCCGTTTGCTAAATAGAAACTGAGCCTGTACATGTATCAATGTTATATATATATACACATTATATACATACCTATAAAAGCTTTTATTAGCTTCTTATTAGGATTAAAGGTTATAAAGATAAATGTATATTATAAGTATACGTAGGTATGTACACACACATTATATTCAGTGAAATGATAATTTTTATTAACCATTTTATTACTTCGCACGTATTTTCGATCACAGTATATAATATATAAAAGTTCGTCCATCGAATGGTATAATAAATCAATCGATAAATAATTCAGAGATTCTATACCGGCATATACATATATGAAAACGTCTTTCTGAACACCAGAGAAAGTGATATATGGGATATTCTGGCCTAATATGTAACCTCCGAATAAATTTTTTATTATTCGATTATACTTTCGTATGGGTATAATGTCTTAATGCTGTGTCCGAAGATACTGTTTATATACTATAGAGTCCTCAATGTAATAGCGACATTCCAAATTTATATTAATGTTTTTCTGTTAGAGAATTAATATCTATAGTGGAAAACGGTTTAATAATATAATTAATTGCTTACATGGCAAAAGACGGAGGTACCGCGCAGGCACCTCTACATTATAATTCCGGATAGCATCGGAAATACCTGTATATGTTTTATCAAAAAATCTGTCGATAATTTTCGCGTGAAAAAAAAAAAAAAAAAAATACATGATAGATTTTAGATCTCATAGAAAACTCGTCGTTTGAAATAATCGTGATCTGGTAAAGTCAGTCTTATGTTATTATAAAATTAAGTATAGAGTCAAATCAGGACGATGATTAGACAGCAGGCCTGTTCCGAGTATAAATAAATTAAAAAAAAAAAAAAAAAATAGAAAATTAACCGTTACTTAGGGATGCTATCTGGTTTGTTGATATTTAATATCGATTATTATGTAAAATATGTATATGTATATTGTAACGTGGGTGTATTGTAATAATACCAAAAATTACTGACGACTATTGACAATAAAGTGTAAGCCAATCTTTTAACAAAAAAAAAAGATCATCAACTGTTTTGTCTCACTTATTCATGAAAATGTCCTTATTAATTTCCGGAGAATTTTTCCAGTGAACGAGCTGTTTATTTTTCATATATACCCGCCGGAGGTTGACATCGAAATATAATATTTGTTCCTTCTGGCCATGCAACGTAATAGTAACATCCAAAAAATAAGAAACAGGTTATATTGACACCGTCATATGTCTACTTTCGAAAAAATTCAATAAAAAATTTCAAACCCAAAGGGAAAATTGAAGTAGTGTTATATATCGATCTTTTCATATCTGCAGCTAAAATATGAATCATTACACAATCGTAAATGTCATTAGGTATCCGAACATCTGCGGAATTCTACTATCTCAGGATGCAAAGGACTTTACAGATTCGTTCAATGTTAGTATAGAAAAGAAAAAACGGTACTTTTTTTATTTTATTTTTTTAATTATTTTCTCGGGAAAACTCAGGGCCTCATAATTAATTCACTTCAACGTAATTGTAGAATACATATATAAATTATGATCTAAATCAACGATGCATTAAGTTTTATGCAATTATTAATAGTGGAATTTAGCACAGGGACAGATCTGCATATATTTATACCGTATATTTAGACATCGACAGATCAAACTATGTAGTATAAAAAATCTCGTGCTTTGAATCTGCAGCAGTGAATGCATATGTAATTATCAACGGATCGTTAGACGGTTGTTTTATAATAAAATGAACAATTTTTTGACCATGAGATGTCGACGGATCATATATCGCCATGCACATAGGCATGTCGAATGGCCATTGCCATTATACTTAAGATCGTAAGCGACATTACTTATACGACCTTCTTGGCGTCTTTTAAATTTTCACGTTATTCGTGTATTTTAATCATATTTTCTAATCAACAGCCTGCACCATAAAAATAAATTATACGACTCTTTTGGCGTTAAAATCGCGTTTTCGACGCTTAGATCTTTCACGGCGTTGGTCACGCGATATAATACCTATAACGGTTGAATGCTGTCGATAGAATAACAGCGCTTTGGTCATACTAAGGAGTAGGTACGTAATTAAGCATGAATGGTCAGTCGGACGTTTTTAATTTGTTTTTAGTTACGTAACCTTAACGTGTAACTCCACTCGAGTGGGTCAAGGATACCGTGGATTAGTCTCGAAATTGACTTACTTATCGTTTACACACCGACCGTCTACCTGCTATGGATATCCATATACATACATACATTGATCAAGCGATTGTGAATAGACAAACGCGGCGCCCGAAGGTGACTTGTGTGTTCTTAATTTTCACGCCAACTTTTTCGAACGAATTTAAACCTAGTAAAAGTTGAATAATTAATATCGGACCGTGAACAAGGCAGTTCGATTTATGGAATGGCCTTCACGTCAAGCTGCATGCAAGCGGACTAGTGGTAGATGTAATGCGTAACGGGTTGTTCGTAACACGGGTAACGGATGTACGTCCATACATCACGCGAGTGAAACACGTTACGTTGGTCAGGAATTATCATTGCGTATGTAAACCTATATCCGTGAATCGTTATATATTATTAGGTATAATATCGTAGGCGGATTTGAAAGCGAGTATATTAGCAAGTCCAGGAAGATTGACATGATCATCCCCCCGTGTCTCCGGGGCGTGTTGGTACTCCGAAGTCTACCCCCTCCGTATATAACGTGTATAGGTATATGGTAAATAAATTTTTTGTTACGTGAATGATGCACGGACGTAGAAACACACGCTACATAAACGGAGGTTGTGGAGGGTACATGTTACTTTCTAAATTCCCTCAGATTCCAATGACTTTACATTTCGTTGCCGGACGCTCGCCGATTCACTTTTGCTGATTTTTCATCTGTTGTTAGATGTTAAATTACGGACGTACGCGTAGCCGGAGATGGCGATCAGTGTTGTGAGAGTGTTCATTATTCCCGTATTCGTTTCTCTTCTACTTTACGGTAAGCGCACGATTGTTCCTCAAGTCTTAAAATTTTTTTTTAATTTCTCACATAAATTCAATCTATTTTTTTTCTTTATAACTTCTCAGCACTTATACGCTTCACTCGCTCCTTAATTAACGATCAATTTTAGACTATAAAGGCCTAGCGAAATCACTCGTCATTGTAATAAATCATCCTGACGATAGTGAAAGCCATTCGAACATGTTTTCGGTGTTAATATTCGCGATGTTTCATCTACGCATATATATCGACTCTCAAATAGCATGTTTTGCGGCAAAATTCACCATAAAAACATCATTTCTAGTCAAAGTTGAAAAATTTTTTTAAAACTTTATTCCTGAAAGCTTTTTCGTTTGAGTAGTCGTCCACGCGAGATTGTTAATCGATTCTATTTTAGATTGTAAAAATAAGTCATAAGTGTGGGTTTTATGTCGTAAAAACGTGCATTAACTGTCCACTGTTATAACCTAGCCGACTAGTAATGATAAACTAGATCGTAAAGTGTGCGGTAATGTGAGTAAAGGTAGTGTTTACACCGATATACTTCCTGAAAGACACGCACCGCTGAATCGATTAACGTTTTCGCTTTAAGGAAGTAAATTTTCGATAACTGGAGTATATATATCGAATAATACACGCGTTACTGATGGAGAAATTGCGTGTTCGAAAGTTCTCACTAATTCTTACCAAATAGATAAATTTATTTTACGAACACGTGGTCACACCAGGCCGCAGAAAGTCGTGACGTTAGTTTACTTATTTATAAATTCTAAGACTGCAGACGTGTTATAGTCGAGGTCGATTTTCTGGATAAAAACTACCTGTAAACACGTATAACATAAAATCGATTATCGTAAGAGAATCAATTTTTAACCCTCAAATTAATATCTTATTAATTATTGAAACAGGGGATGTGTCGGCGCAGTCGAAGACCCTCGAGGATCTTTTCAACAACACCTCCTGTCTCAAGGGACCAATTATATGCCCGAATCCACGCATAGAGTTCTATTTGTATACTAGGTAATTACTGAAGAATTATTAATGCCAAAGGGAGATTGCAAAACGAAATGTTTATGCATAAGAGGCAATAGCCGTATACGTTTTAATTTTCTTCGTTATTTGTTGCATTTTAATTATAAATTTTAGAGAGTTGCACTGTATAGTCTTTGATGAGAATATATGTAGCAAAATTTCGTTGCCAATTAACGGCACAATGCAGATTTATACGTAGTGTAATCCGTGCTTGAGGCGGATTGAGCATTTCAAGATCACGATCATTTCACCTCGAGCTGAAAGTGACCTCAATAAACAGGAGAGCCGCCTTTCTCTTGGGAGTTACATTACGCCATTTCGAGGCAAAAGGTTTTTTGCACCTTGTAGTATAGGTATATACCTTTGCTATTAACAAAAACTGTGTTACAAGATATGCGCTGTTTAACACGTATTATATATTACGTATGCGTGCCGTTGCGTCTAAGTTGTAAAACGTTTTAGCGTGTTCTTCTAACTCCTAAAAAATTCAAAATAGTTGAAACACACGAAACGCGCCACTGCAGTTTCTTCAATGTTACGCAGCTCCATGTTCATTCTCACTTTCGCTGCATATTTTCACGTATTCGGTTTCATTTGTTTTTAAAAACATATGAATTTAATCAGCTTAATGAGCACGCTCCTCGGAAGAGAGAGTATTTTTTTATCAGTATTTTTTTGCATTCGATTTTTGGTTAATTGATTGATAAATTGATCGATAATCTCTTGAATTTCTTTAACGCGTAGTTTCGATTATACTCTTCTTGATTACAAATCCATTCCCACAAAATAATCCATCATTTCCCTCAATTATAATTTAATTTTAATCTCAAGTCCATATAGAGAAGATGCCATTAATTCAATAAATTCTCTGACTAATAAGATACGTTGTTTAGCAATTCCTGTATTCGCAACTGTTGTTATCCGCCTACAGAGAAACGCAAACAGATCCATTCCTCATCGATGTCTTGGATGCCAAGTCATTGGACAGGTCAAAATTCAACAGACAGCATCCTACCAAAGTAATAATCCACGGATTTGGTGGCGGAAGAAACCTGGCCCCAAGTACCGACCTCAGAAATGGTAAACTGCGTTGATTAAATGTCTATTTTCTGAATGCATACCATAAAATATTCAATGTTTGAAAATTGTCCTGCGCTATAATGATCGTTAGCTTAGCTATAAGCTTGCCCCTGGACTTGACACGGCAAGTAAATATGTAATTCGGCGAAGTTTCAAGTTCCTGTATACAATCTATAATAAATTTAGAAACCGGACACGTCAGAAGGCCGAAAGTTCAATGTTTCGAGCGAAAGGAACATCACGTAACATCGGGTGTTCCTAGGACTCTATAACGTATCTTCCAGACCTAGTGAAAGGATTGTGCTGATTTCACGCTGCGGGAGTCACGCACATGATTGCCAAATAATTCCATGCTCTGTTCACTTAGCCATAAATAAACTGCTGCGAAAATCCTCGCTGTGGTGTAGGTCATGCTCAATAGCCAACGGCACTAGGCTTTAGAAAAAAATCCCAAGAGCGTCTCGCTATCGACTACAACCCATCGTCATCACCGATCAATACCAAAACGTGAACAATCCCGTTTCATAACTAACTAACATTCGTTATTTTCACTGCAGCATATTTTACGAGAGGCAACTACAACATTATAATCGTTGACTACGGGTCTCTTGTACGAGAGCCATGTCTGTCTCAGGTGCGTTGGGGCCCAAGTTTTTGTTCCCAATGCATCGCTCAGCTTATACGATACCTGAAATATCACCCTCGGGGTACGCCGGTGGAATCGATACACGTATTGGGGTACAGCGTTGGCGCTCATATTGCTGGATTAATGGCGAATTACCTACCCGGTGACAAGCTTGGCCGGATAACAGGTATACTATCAATTGGAGGAAAAAATCTATTCGTTATTTTATGGTATAATTACATCGAAACTCTATACCCCAACCTCTTTCGAAACGAGATATCCATGCGGCTGTGCATTTAACGGACGTAATGCATAATTAAACGCACTGCACAGCTCCTGCATTGCAATATTGCACCGTTACTTCAAGTTCTTTCACGTAAAAAATCGAGGAGTTTTTAACCGATTTCAGTATTCACACGCTTCGTTGATATAACATGGAAATATATTGTGACATAATCAACACCATCGGTGTTGCAATACCATTGCTAATGAAAATATTACCAACTCATGAATAAAACGAATTTACGGAGAAAACACTATTAATTGCTGTAGTATGAAGCTAATCAAAATTCGAGGCTCAAGTTTGATAATTAACACTGTTTTACAGTTTATTGTGTAGGCACTGCACTTTCGTCACTATCTTGAAGAGAAACTTTTTTTTTTGTTATTTATTCGATGTTAAAAAAATTCTTTCCTCAGGGCTCGATCCGACAATTATATTCTACATGGGTGGAGGAAACAAATCGTTGGATTTGGACGATACCGATGCCCATTTTGTAGACGTGATCCACACAGGTGCTGGTATACTTGGTCAGTGGGGTCCCAATGGCCATGCCGATTTCTATGTCAACGGTGGATCAAGTCAGCCCGGATGTCTCGGTTCCTCAATACTTCGTAAGATTTAACTCAATCATAGATTCGTCAGAAATTTCGTCTTCTAAGTTTGAAGCTTTTCCAAAGACTTTTGGCTAACCGCGTAAATTTTTTAATCTCTTTCAAATTTTTAGAAACCTTGTCCTGCGACCATACAAAGGTAACTCCGTACTATATCGAGTCCATAACAACAGAGGTTGGCTTTTGGGCAGCACCGTGTTCAAATTTGTTTTCTTATTTAATCGGTTGGTGCAGCCCGGCAGAAAACGAGTACGTTCTGATGGGCGAAGACACGCCATTCACGTGAGTATAATAATTGACGATAAAAATAATCGGCGATCACGCCTCGTCTATATAACTTTATCTATTTTTCAAATTTTTTTCCATCCTCCGATTTAGAGCACGAGGCATCTTCTATCTTTCAACAAACGGCCAGAAACCGTACGCTCGAGGTTTGCCCGGAAAAAAACGTCGAGCAAAAACACAGAAGCGGTCCTCTTACCGTCAGTATTAAGTCTGCTAAAGCAATTGATAAATATGCTTTTAGAATAGGCACACAGGATAGTCATTAATAATTATTATTTTTCTAAACGTTAAGTTTAAATGATATGTACATGTACTATTATATATATATATATGTGTTCAGTTTTATCTATTATTTAAATAAAATATTTTTTTGTTACTCTATTTCACAATTTATACGCCTCCTTCGACCTCTTTGGAACTCGTTAAAGGTACAGAGATATATGAGTTGTTTTTGTACTCACCTTTGGTCAGCTGATTAGTAGATATCGATCCAAATCGGCGATGGAGTTTATTGTTATTTCTGTAGGTGCAGTGCAGGCACTCGAATTTGAATTTTTCTTCGGATATATGCTCGTCGATGGTTATTATAGTGCATATATCGGGGTGTTATTCGTAATAAATTTATGTCGACGATCTTGGTGAGCCAAATCGTAAGTGTTTATGTTAACAACAATATTTATTACATAATAATTACGATATAATAATAACTTCTATGGATTTACAATACATTATCGCAATAATCGTTAATAAGTATAGGGTATAATGGAGTGATTACATGTTGGTATACATCCTCATTTTCGCAAGCTAGAATTTTTTTATTTTTTTTTTCAGGGTATTTATGACTTAGGTAAATAACATGATTTGTTTTATTTATTTTTTTTCTTTTGTTTAATCTCGTTTTTTTTTTTTTTTTTTCTTTCTTATAAGTTCGTATAATTCACAGTGCCCAGAGTCCACAAGTGCCCACTATATGTATATTATTATAGGTACTCCGCGCTGGAATTAATTTTTAAGCATTGTTTCAGGCATTCGAAAATATCGTCACAGAGATTTTTATTTTATTTATTATTATTATTATTATTATTATTATTATTGTTATTATTATTATTATTATTATTATTTTCTCCTTCTTTATCTTTCTTTCTTCTTTTTTATTCTTTTTAACTTTCTGTCTTCGTTTTCTTCAAAATTATTTATCTATATGGCGAAGAAGTAATAATTTTCATATTTTACAAGAAAGAACGATTATAGGTTTTGATCGACATACTATATATATCATGGTTGTTCGAACGCAGCTATTATTCTGACACTGCAGATTCAATGACGTGATTTTTTTACTTTTTTTTTTTTTTATTATTTATTTATTTATTTATTTATTTTTTATTAATTATGATCGATTTCAATCGCTGCAGAGCGAATATTTTGAGTCGCAGTACGTTTTCGAATAACGAGAAAAAGAAAGAACCGAAAAGAATCAAAATAGCTATAAAAAAAAAAAAAAAAATAACACAAAAAGCTCGAGCCAAAGCATCAATGACATTATTTTGAACCATCGGTTCCAATTTTACAACCTGGACACACGTTTTATTATTCTTTCCTTTAAATACAATCATTATTATTATGTTTTTTTGTTTCTAATAATTCGTGGTGTATTTCATTAATTGTAATTCATCCTAGGTTAAAATTTCACTCTACTCGCTTAACGGGTTTTTTTTTTTTCTTTTCTTTTTTTATTATTATTATTTATTCACGTGACACGTATGGGGCATTTTTTTTCCAAGCACTACTGATAATTATATTTTCAGACCAACTTAAGCCTTATAAACACTTTTATTTACATGATTTGTGTACTAATATGTGTCTTTTTTTTTTCTCTTTGACTAAACGACGAATCGATATCTATAGATAATAACATTAATATAACAATTAGCTAATAGGTACGTAATTGATGATTTATGAGTCACTTAGCATTCCAGACGAAGTAAAGGCGGCTAAATTAATTTATAGAGTACGAGAGGAGGAACGATGCTGAATAATTAATCTCCGAAACTCCGGAAGGTTTCTGATACAAACTTCAAACTTCGTCAGAACTTAATAATCGTTAATCATTATTATTACCTGCGTTGAGACAAGCTGGAGTATATCACCTGAATCTCTCAAGTTCAAAAAAGCCAAAAAAAAAAAAAATGAAAATTTTCGTATTTCAACTAGGATGCGAATTACTAAAAATTTTTCGCATCAATTCTATCTCGCAAAAATTATTATACGGTTTCTATCCAAGTACCTTCATCACTGTTAATAATTAGAATTTTTAGTACAGAACTGACAGAGATTGATAAATCTCTGCACAGCAACGAACAAGGTAAGTTTTCATTACTGTGCAGTTCGTCGCGAACAATACCTACCTACCCCGGATCTTTTATCACCAAACTTCAACGATCTAAACTTTCGCAATTTACAAAGTGTCAGTTTTAGGAAATCCCATAACAAGCATAAGTTTAAATCGACGAACTTTAACCGAGTGGCCTGTCCAGTCTGTTTGTTACACTGAAATTGTCACCTGTGCTTCACATATCTTCACTTTCGTATTCATTCAATTTCCACTTAACGCGCTACTGTGTCAAATTTTTTTGACCGTCGCATAATTAGAGCAGAGATAATCTATAAAAAATAAGATATATTTTTATCATGATCATTTATAGACCGTCTGTTAATTATGCGGGACGAAAATCGCCACCTTTAACACAACAGCGTATTACACTATAGAAATGAATGTAGCAATTTTTTCCAATTATCCCGCGAATTTTTTCTATAATAATCGGTTCGTGATTTCTGGATAAAAAATATGACTGGTCCATTCATCGAGAAATCGTTGAAACCTGTTCGAGATTTTACATACGAAATGAAAATTAGAAAAAAACGTACAACATTATAATTATTATTAGTTATAATAAACGTGATCCTGTTGTACCAAATATTCAGCGCTCGTCTTCCTAACTAACTCTAATGCTAAAATGGTTTTTACAAACTGAAATTAAAGCATTTCATTCGGATTTTCTAATATATCTATATACCGTTTCCCATATATCGCGTATGATATTTTCTTACAGAATTTCATTTTCAAGTACACACCTACTTAAGTCCTACATATTATACGCTAACGATATTTCTTTCTATGTGAGTTTTTGTTTTTCATTTTTTTTTTTTTTATCTTCATATGTCCTCGTTAGCCGATAACAATAACAATGATGATAATATAGGTATAATAAATAGGAATAATAATGATAATGATAGTTTGCTAAAATTAGTATAATATCGTATAGTATAACGATAATGATATAATAATGTTATTACTATTATTATTCTTCTTCTTTCTCCTTCGTAAGATGATATATTATATATGTATGTATGTATTATAGGTATAATAATATAAGTATATGTATAATCCATACGCTCTAATTACAACTTAATTCATATATATATATATATATATATATATATATATATATATATATATATATATATATATATATATGTATAACGAAGCAGTGACACGGATCGATGTGTGTTTAAATTATAATATTTTGTGAAAACGAAAAATTGATAAAAAGGCACTAAATACTTTCTCATGTAAATATTTATTTTCTGAATATTTATTAGAGAAAGTATGTGAATGTTGTAAAATTCACTTTTCATATTACACATACTATGTATATATATATATATATATATAGAGTGAATAATATTTAATTTAGCTAAATATTATAACATTTTATTCATTGATTTCATAATAACTGTGCGAATTTAAATTACAGGATTAATCTCATTCTCATTTCAAACGAATGGGATCAGATGAAAATAATTTTGCGTGCTCGCGAATCGTTCGACCAATGTCACTCTCTTAATTTCGTTTTATTTAACAGTAAAATTCTCTGTTTTCACTTTTCAGTTGTGCATGCTGAATCTTGCATATATTATATCGTCAGTTTAATTTACTACTGATAATCTCGGTTTTTTTTTTTTTCATTTTTTTTCGTTTTCTTGTTTTATAATAATTGGTCCTGCTCAAACGATAGAACCGAAATAAAAATGTATAACTGCTGGCCACTGAAGTCGAATGCGATATTCAAATTCTGGAATACTATAAATAAAGAGTTTGATTCAAATATCTCCAGTAGGTATTCTCATTTTCTTCTCTTTCGACTTAAAAAAAAAAAAAAAAAAAACGTGTAGAAAACAAAAAAGATCTACCAAAACTTTAATTCAAGTGATCTGAGTCTGATAAAACGATTGCTCAGTGTCAGATTGATTTGTCTCGAGTCCTTCGTGAGTCCAGTTTTATTTCGCTCCGATGAAAACCCTTTTTTTTTCATTTCTCATTCATTCTGAAAGACGATTTTGTAAAGATCGTCCGAAATATATCGCGGTTCAAATTAACAAGGTTTATAATTGCGCGAAGCGATGATATCGCTGTTCCATCAGGGTCCAGCAAAAAAAAAAAAAAACTTTGAAATAAATAACGGCTAATTAACATTCCTATTGATTTTCTAAACTACGGCGATACTACGTTCGCGTACTCTAAATTGCACGCTTCTATATACTTATGTATGTACGTATGGTATGTAAGTAGTTTTAAATGTCTTATGACAAAGAAATCTTTTTCTCATATGTATGTGGCATTTTTTTTTTTTTTTTTTTATTTGACGCTAGACTAGATTTCCACTCAAAATTGTGATATTTGTTTAAACACTTTATCTCTAAATACAGTTTGCTATGTACGAAATGAAAATCCTTTCTCTGATCCTCTCTCGTATAATATACAAATGATATCGTTTCGCTGCTGGCTCATGGAATCGTTCAGCGCAGCAAATATCGGTACAATTTTTTATTTTATTTTTTTTTCTCTTTCTCATTTTCCTTGTTCCTCAAGTTTTTCCCCCTTGACAATCATCAATGATCAGCTCGTCTAAGCTCCATCTTACTTATGGTATATAAAAATTAGATGATCATATGCCGCGTATGAACTGGTTCGATTTCTGCAGCGAGCATCTTTAGCTTTATAGCTATGGATCAAAATCTCTGGCTATATATGAATTACAACTAATCAGTGTGATAAATGCGTGTGTGTCTGATGCATGAAATATTGATCTCACGAGTTTACATCTACAATGGAAGAATGTGGAAATATTGATTTTTTTTTTTTTCAAAGAAAATTATTGCGAATTAATATACGTTTCAATGTCTATCGTTTCACGTTTCTATCAAATTTCCAACGATACACCGCACAAAATATGTAGTTCGAAACTCTGAATAATCAAACTCCACACTGCATCTCCTTTTTTCAATTAAACTCATTCAATTACCGCACTGCATATCGTCTGCTATACAATCATCTTATCGAACTCCATCAATTAAATCAATTGAATGTATAGTTTGATCGTAACCTTCAATTACCGAGTAGCTGGTAGTTGGTACGTACATGTTTAAGTTATTTTACCTAAAATTTGTAGATAATTTGTTGATACATATTTTATTGTATTGGATTTATTTCCACTACCTTGAGATTTCCCTGAGTATCTGCATGCTGATGAGGCATGTATTGATAAAATCGTTGTTGTAATATATATACCTATATTTCAGATCTTTTTTTTTTATATTAGAGGTAAATTAGCTTTTGTACACTTACACGTGGTATCCGGTAATTGAATTATAATCATATAACTCCCACTCACCGCCATGAAACGTAATCTTTTATTTAACATCTTTCGTTATTTACCAATTGGCCACTCATATTTCTCATCATAATTTAAACTCTTCATAAAAACTCAATCTCGTCATTTTAATTATAATTAAAACTTTTCCCCAAACACTTTGCAGACTTTTCCATCCAATTTGCCAAATTATATAATGCGTATAATATAGGCCTACCGTGTATTATAGGAGAATTAGGGATATATAGCAGATATACCTTACCGCAAATAATACCATTTGATCAACAATTTATAACGATGATTTTGACAATGATTAAAATAATAACAATCATAAATATCATAATAATAAATATTAATGACAATAATATTAATAATAATAATAATAATAATAATAATAATAATAATAATAATAAATGGGTAGAGAGTATTTCTGATAAAAGTAGAAAATAATTTCTAAACGAATAATTTGTTTTTTTTTTTTTTGGTTAGCTATTTTTTTTTTTTTTAATATATTTATTCATTTATTTGATTTTTTGACTTAGGTATATATAGGTATGTTATATTTTTTTAGGTGGTCCATAATTATTCGTTCGAAAAATTATTTTCACTTAGAATCGAAATGCCCAATTATAGGTTGCGAATAATCTACACTCATTATCGTATTTATAGAGTTTAGATACATATCGAATAAAGGCATTGGACCTGTTATACTGGATAAAACTAAACAATGTGATATATTTGAACGATCGGATCGTACCGAGACTTTGGCATGTGACATCACTCCGTTAGGACATAGGTATATGTGAAAAGAAATTGAAATTGCGTTTTTTTTTTTGTTTTTCTTTCGTTTAACATTTCTTAGGTAAAATTTGATATGATATTCCGTGCAAGGTGTGTGTGTTTTTTTTTTTTATCATTTTTTATTACAGGTATAATTCTGCCAGCTATTAATTATATCGTTCAGACAAACGTGATATACGTTGTTGTTGGTTTTTTGAGTTTTTTTATAACACGCGAAATTTTATACCAACTGACTAATCCGCGCTGTCCGATATTTATACAGAGAATACTAGTAGAATTTGAACGAATAAAGCGTATGTCTTTTTTTTTTTTTTTTTTTATTGTATTCGCACACTTACAACGATATTCATAAAATTGAAGATATTATACACGCTTATTAGGTATTCAATAATTGGTTGATTATAATTTTGTTTTTGTTGGTCGTAGAGATTGATCGTTATTAGCAAGCTGTACGACGAGAATTTGAAACTATAATTATATGTTATATATATAGACTGCACGTCGTTCGATAATTCTCAACGATTCCTTTATTTCCAATTATATAATTAGCGGGTTTCCGCTCCCATATTATAGCTCTCTTCTCTTTCTCTTTCTTTCTCTCTATCTCTCATCGATTCGAAAGAAACTGATATTATAATCTAAATTGCTTCGATATTGTCCAATCACTATATTATGCGTAAGAGTCAGACGAAGACTTGCCAATGCCTTTATTTATTATTTATCTTTTTTATTATTTTTTTTTTTTTTTTTTTTCTTGTTTCTCAGAAGGACACGTTATCTTGAAATTATTCAATGATAAAACTACAGAGAGAAGTATAGCAGATATATATATACAAGACACTACACTCCATGAGAACATATTATTATATTAACTCTAACTTTTTTTTTTTTTTTCAAATTTTTTACCTTTTTTTTCTGCTTGTTATTTATTGTTATTTAGTTTATTATAGGTTATTAATATCTACTAAGTATTTGTTTTGTTATTTATACCAACGGATTTAGCCATCCCATTATTTTTATTTCGATTGGGTTTTTTTTTTTTTTTTTTTTTAGTTTTCTCCTCTCTTCAATTATCCTGACAAAATAAAAATTATACATATAATTATAAGCAATCATTATTCTAGATTTATTTAATAATATCTAACCCCCAAGTTCCTTTACTAAACACCAATATCTGAGTTTTAGAAAATTTTCTTACTCATTTTTTTCTAAATTTATTTATTATTTACTTATTCCCCGTATTTTATAACTCGAATCTTACCTCATCAAGGATTCGTTCAGTTTTAATCCTTCTTGTCGCCATCCTCAGGGTCTTTCAATGTGTGCCATTGCGCTATGGGACGCCTTGGGGATGCCAGCATGTCTGACCAATGTCTTAATTCAGTTCCGCTCGCGTTGTAGCCAAGGACAACTTTGCCAATTGGTTCCGAAGTACCGATGCGATCGTAATCTACTACCGTAACTACCAATTGCACTTTCTGAAAGACAAAAAAACGGAAAATAAAAAATCAACCGAAAGAAATATCGATGAACGTATACGATTTTTGAAAATAAATTTGAAAAAAATTATATCAAACAAAAGAATGGCGGAATTGTTACCTGGATCTGTTCGAAGGGAACCTCGAATGTAAATGACTCGTTGTAATAAGGATTTAGAGTGCACTTCTTGATGGACGTCTTCTTCTTCTTCAATCGTTTGCCGTTCTGCATCAGAGCGATTTTGACATAGGGATCGGAGAGGCCACCGACATCCATTTTCTTCAAATTCTTTGCCTCGAGAATAACAACGGTCAATTTACCAGCCGTGGGGACGTACCGAAGGGAAAAGCAGATGTCACCTAGTTTGTTGTCCTGATATATAAATCGAAAAATAATAAGAAGATGAACAAAAATTCAGTTTCATTATCAAAGACGTTATAGCAACAAAAAAAAATTACACATTACAAGTACTCTGGACGTTGCTACCGTATAGAGAATTTTTTATCCAGAATTAAAATGTCAAGGATATCCCGTAGAGTGGAAAAACGTTAATCTACTTTCTGAAAAAGTGATATACATGTATATATACAGATATATGATATTCTGAGTGAAACAGAGTACTCATTAGGCAGAACGTCCAGATTATTATATTCGCTCGGCCTCTATAAAACCGCGTTAAAAATTTCATCACCGTAATGCTCGCAAGATCGCCTTTATTCTGCGATTATTAATTAACGAACACATTCAGGGATCATATGGACCTAATTATTCAGAGGTAATCGTGCAGAGACTAAAAGGCTTAGGATTTCGCTAGAATTCTCGGCACGGGTTTTAATCCTTGATTAAAATATAAGCCATGGATTTAAATAAATATATTTTCATCAACTGACCTGACCACCTTCACCTTCGACGCCCTGCAGCTCACGCCATTCCTCGATCGTTTGAGCCAAGTCAACCTGGCACAGTGGAACTTTGACTTCGCCGATTTGATCGTGTTTCGAAAATCTGTCGAAATCGAAGATCGCGAATACCAGAGTCTTGTTCATCGCGTCGGCGTACGGAACACTCTGAAATGACAAAAAATTTTTTTGGAAATACCCTCGGCTGATCAGCTTCGAGGCAGTTATATGTCCTGGATCTTGCAAATTTTATACGCTGATTAAGTAATCCGTGATCTAATATCACGGATTTAATTGATTCGTTGAACTTTTTCCACGTATCTCTTATTTCAAGGGATCGTGAGACTAAATTAATTATTTTCACCGTTCCGAGTCCCAGACTTTGCGAAATTGATATGAATTAAGTTACGTAGCTTACTTTGAACGTGAAGGTTTCGTTGAATACGGGATTGAGCGTTTTTCTGTGAACTTTAGTCTCGAATTTCTTCTTCTTATCCGGTAGCAGATAAACTTTGACGTAAGGATCCGACGTGCCGCCCATGTCTAAGGCTGGCAATTCTTCGGCCTGGATGACCGTAACTGCCAAGCTGTTCGAATTGAAGTCATACTCAAGCTGTAAAGTAAACGTAACAAAAAACAAAAAATGATCAGAGTTTATAATTAAATCTAAAATTTGCATTATAATTTGTAGATTTGTTATTTCGCGTAAAGTTTGCTTCGTAAAGTTTGCAGCTCGCTGCAGTAATCACGATATTCAAAGTTTACCTTGTACTGTAGTTTTCCAAGCTTGACTTCGCTATGTTTGCTCTCAGCTTCGTCAGGCTCCTCGGCATTATCCGTTAGTTCTTCCATGTCCGGCTGAACCTGCACAAGGTTAAGTGGATCCAACGCGAGTTAAAAAAATGCCTAAGCTCTACACTTGACACAGACAACGGATAAGTACCTTGTCCTTGTACGTGCTGCCGAGAAGCTGCACGGACTTTAGGTCCACCGCACCCTTCAGACCCTTTTTGCCATCCTTTGAACGCCGTTTGCGACAGCATCTTCTTATGCAGCAGAAGCAGATTCCCAAAACGACGACTCCCACGGCTGAAGTTTGGGAGAAAAATTGTTTTTACAACAAATATCATCTTGATTAATTATTTTGGAATCTATTTTGAAAAATTTCGCTTACCTATCAGTATGGCGACTATAGCCCATGGTGGCATGCCAGTTTCCTTCGCGACTTCCTTCCCGAAGTTCTGTAGCTCTTCGAGAACCTTATTAGTGGCTTCTGTAGTGGATTCATTTTTCGTTTCTGAAAATATATAAAAAAAAAAAAATTACTACACGAGTCTAGTGATTCGATCGTTCTTTTTTACCGCTCAAGTTATTAATCCGAAATTAAATTCTAAGGGTTATGATTACCACTCGTTCAATTGAAGATCATCGTTCGAAACGGATTAAAATATCGTCAAAATTAATTATTCGTAACCGACTTACCGACTTTTGCCTCTTCCGCGGTAGTCGATGCCGACCTAGTCGTCGTCAGCTCAAAGAAAGACGCGTTCGTTGAAGCTATTATCTCATTCTTCGCCTCGGGATTCTCGGCTTCTCTCTTAATCGCCGGCATTTTCTGTAAAATGATTTGAAAAAATTTCCTTCAATCGGATTTATTTATACCAAAGAAAATTATGAATTTCTCACGATTTTTATACGAAAAAATGCATCGATGTCACGAGTAGGAAATAATTGTTTCACAGACGAGAGTCAGATTTTTCTAACTAAGATCCTGAAATTTTTTATCGTTTTTTTTTTATTTGCAACTGATCATCTCAGAATTCGTTTCCAGAAAATGGCGAATCAGGTCCACGCAGCTTGTTCATAAACAAAGTTATCCGCATTGATTGGATCCGAATATTTTGAACAGTTTGAAACGCGTTGAAATTCTCGCGGAAACTTCCGCCAAGGAAATGTACAATTATAAAACCGATATCTAGAAGGTGCAGACTTTTGCCAGTACGTTATCGAATGGTGCGTGGGCGTGCGTGCGCGCAATGTGATCGAGGGAGAGAAGAAATGGAGCAAACGCCAAGGTCAGAGGGAGAGAGAGAGAAAGAGACGCCGTCGGCGTCGCTCTACAATTCTCCTGGGGGTTGCGATAACTCTTCTGACTCTGTCCTTGCCCTTACTGCTTCATTCCACTTGCTTCCCCAATACCTAATCTCTCTCTCTCTCTCTCTCTCTTTTTCCATTTCTCCTTCTTTTCCTTCTTCCCCGTTTTTTTTTTTTTTTTTTTTTATTTTCCTTCCTCTTCCATTCTTTCGTCGTTCTTCCGTTTTATTTATTTTTTTCTTTTTTGTCGTTGGAAGAAATTACGTCAGAGGAATTCTTCACTCTTGGCTCTCTTCGCCAGAGTCCAAGGATCCGTGCCAAAACCAATAGACAGCAAACCCAGTCGTCCAGATCTGCGGAGCGCGCCTGGGGCCGGTATAAACGCCGGATAACCTTGGAATTGCAAAGTTATAATAGAAATGGTTTTTGTATAGTCGTATAGAGTTCCTCCTCGAAGCTCGATGCTCTTTATATTGAAAATTAATACATGAAACATTTTTCCATCACAATTTCTTCGCGTTTCACGTTGGCATTAGAATAGATCGTTTTTTTTTTTTTTTAACAAATAATATTTTATATAGTTTTTATAACGCAACTAGAACTGGATATATTCAATTTTAAATTGCCTCTGTGAGCTCCGGATTGAAAACTAATTAAGCCGGTTTAAATGAACCGAGAAAAAAGCGGAATGAAATCTCGGTTTCCAATATTGTTTCATTAATTGTGTTGAAGTTAAATTATTTCAGGACTTTTCGGCCGCGGGTTATGGGCCACTCAGATCCTGGGAAGTAAAATACTGCGATAATCCTTGTAGGTGATATTTCACAAATTATACTGTACGAGAGATTTCTCTAGTGAATCCAGATCGAAAATGCCAGCTCTTCTGTTCAACGCTGACAGGAATACATTAAAATCCGTTAATTCTCCTTTGCCATGATAAATGGAATAATAGAAGGTATTTCTGGATCCTAAATTCCAATTAATCTCACATAAAGTAGAACAATTAAACGTATTTCGAGAGGCAATAGAATAGGTATACACAATTTATTGCGCCCTTTGTTTTTACTTTGCCAGTGATATAAGAGGCCCAGACATCCCATTTTCAGTGAGATTTTATCCGCTGTTCCAATACCGTCATTACTTTCAAAAGGAAAAACCTATTTTCCTTCCCTCCGATATGTTTACCAATTGCCACTTTTTCTACTTTTCACGTTGAGTTTGTGTAACTGGAGAAGGACACGTCCCGAGAGATTACGCCAAGTGCAGACAAGTCTGCCTTACAAATTGTCTTATTTTACTTCTTCAACTGAAACCTAAAGGCGTGTAGCTATCGTTTGATATTCAACTACTTCTCTCGACTTACATGGAAATCCAAGAACCGAATTTCGAACGAAGAATAAGCTCTGAAACGAAATTGGAGTTATTTGAAACGCGGAGCAAGTAGTATAGCCCAGGCGGCGTCAGACCGATATATTCGAGGCTCGTAGTAAGCGGGGGCATTCCTACTCACGACATTTCTCACGTTCTATGGGTATACTTATCTAATTTAGTTTCTTTTTTTTCCACGCTATAGCAATGATAGAGATAAATTTTTCGCCGTTAACTTTATCTTGTTCAGACCATTGAGATTGGAAAACTAGGTCAGACACCGCATTTCCAGTTCCGATATAAACTGGAAATTAGTTGTATTAGAATTCGTCGAGATTCCTCGAGCGCTGAACTCCGACGTAAATGAATAAATGTAAATATAGGTAAATCGCGGATAGAGCAGACAACCGTCTTCTCCCCTTGTCGCCAAAGATCTCGAGTCTTAAAATGCTGCCAATATACATTCGACATCTCGACACACCCTTATTGTGAACGGTTTCCGGTTAACTCTCGACCACTTATCTTGCTACAGATGTGCGAATTCACTGAACGAATTCAGCGAATGTTGACCCAGTTTTATACATTTTTTAACAGCTATCACTCCGGCACCTGCCGCCTAGCTTCCTGATAAATTTCGGCTCACGAAAGCGTACTGAATTTTTGATAAATACCCACTCTCAAATATTCTTCGCTTGATTAAGTCTATACGTCTTTTTGCGACCCTAAATAATTTCTTTTTTTACTAAGTCGGAGATGATCACATCTTTGATCGAAAGCATATCATCTGAAATCCAGGGATTGCTAATTAACATGCAAAATATCAAACCACTGGGATATTTTGATCGCAGATTGAATTTATGTAAGTTTCTAAGCAGCCATATATAGGTATGTATATATGTACCTAGGGGTATAATGTTTATGCCAATATTGATTAGCTGGTTATTTACGTAACGCTTTGTTACATCTTTGATAAGCAATTACGTGTTTTGGGTAAGCCCAGCCGTCATGAAACGTCGCCGTCTTGCGGATCTGATGAGAAAACGAAAGATTTCGTGCGGCTTTAGAAGCGGACCCTTTATACCGCTCGATCAAAACGTGCAGTAATCAACTCTATGGAACTTTGATCGTGATATAAATGTACCTCGTTTTATTTAGATCATTCTGTGACCAGGCTGTGTTAAACCATGAAGTAACCTTCCCCATTTTACCCAGAGTTTCTTTTGTTCATTGATCCCAAAGGACCCAGGCAAAGCTTTGCATATTCGAGATTGTATCTCAGTGGTAATCTCGATTGAGAATTTTTTTTTGTATTTTGAAAACGCAGGGTCTGGTGTTTATCCCACGATTCGTTTACAATTTTGTTTCCATTTTAATCCCGATGATGCCCTGTACGCTTAAATTCTACAATTTGAATGAAGAAAAAACGCTATTTTTTATTACTATAAAGCTTAGATATAGAAGAACCATCGAAAAACCACATCGTTATCCTAATTGTATGCGAATCCGTTAACTCGATTCTCTTTAACGTTAGAGTAATGTGTTTGAAATTGAAGAAGGCAGACGTACGACGAGGGATTGAAAGGGTTAAGCCTCAAACTGTCAGAGAATGTAGAATTAGTTGATTCACTCGTGCTGAGCTTAGTGGACTAACATTTTCTCTGCCAATTAGACGGTAAATCCGTGGCTCACTTTGACAACGTGTTTAACCCCGTATCAAACAAGTCTGGCGGAGTTTATATTTCCAAACTTTGATTAATTACTATACGAACGCGACTTTCTTCAACCCGTAGGGGTTGTAAAATCTCGATAAATCTCCGTGGATTTTTTTTTTCGTTTTTTTTTTTTTTTTTTTTTTTATCCAGAAGGCACGTGACGTCAAATAAAATAGGCCGTGATCTAAATCAAGGTAAGAAAAAAAAAAAAGAAAAACGTTATCCAAATGGCAAGATCAGCTACTGTACGTATAGTACGATGGCATTATAGTATACCGATTTAGTCGTGGATGCGCCACGGGTTTATACATAGACGTGTAAACAATGTATAAGGCATTAAAAATAGCATATAAGTTTGTATGAATGGGGTCGATAATCGATATTAAAAAAAATTACAAATATACGTCAACGTGGGGCGTCTAAAATCAATATAGGCTAGAGATGGTGTTCGTGACTGTGTGTTTGGCTATATCACGGTGTGTAAATCTAAACTGATTTTACCTGGCTACGGCCGGAAGGTCGTATCAGATTGAGTTAACGGTGTTAACGACAATTAATATACTGATAAGTACTCGATGCTAACGACGACATAAACATTAGCAACGCTTTTGCAGCGTCTCAGATTCTCTTGCAGCAAACATATTATACGTATATCGTATAGTTACAACATATGAGCAGTATACCGACGTACGAAAATAAAACTTAGTCGTATGTAGAGCAGGCTTTTCATTTTCTATGCAAAAAAAAAAAAAAAAAGAAAGAAAATTGCGATATCCCGCTCTGACGCAAGTTGTTACTGCGTGCTACGATGTGCTGCACGCATGTAGAGCGATGTGTCAATATAAAATAGTAGCGGTACCCTCATAGACAGACAAGTTAAGTGGCGAAATTAAAAAATGACGAAATTAAATACTGTCGATTCTTTTACGACAATATTCAGGTTAAAATGGCGGTCGCCCGTGGGGCTATGAGATTATCAAAGGCGACGGGTGATCGCGTGCGATTTCTATCTTATGCCTTTTATACTTTACATTCATTTAAACCATGTCATTATTTTTTCTTTATGTGAAAATCTTTCTACTCGGAAAATAGCCACACCGTTTAAATCTCCGTTGTTGCAAATATAAATTCTACCCTGTATATAGATACGATGAATTATAACCATGAAGTCCGTTTATGCATAATTACTGACCTTCTTCGTACGTTTGAAACTGTCTATCTGATGCAGAACAGCTTCGCTGCATTTAGATCAGGGTAAGATTTTCGGTTGACCATATATGATGTCAAATACCGATTTTTTTCGGTCTAAATACAGGCTATACCCCTACGAATGCTCTTTGCCCCAATACCAAAAGTATAACCTTTGCCTTCGATCAATTATCTGCGGAATTATCTTAAACTTGAAGATCCCAGAAAATCTGACTCCAATCTTATCTTGATCTTAATTATAAATGCTCCGAAATGGCGTCATCGACAAAGATATTTAAAATTTTCATCGAATTATCGTTTAGTTACGCAAATTCCATCACCAAAATCATCGTGAAACTAATATCTAGGGTATTGAAATAGCTAAGGAGTAAAATGGAATAGCGATTCATTGAGAAACTTCGAAGAGAGTAAAAACCGATAAGAATATTTATTGAAATTTTGCTGACTTATAAAAGGAGAATAGTTTCGATTCAAGTTTTCAAAAATTGAACGAAACTGAACTGACGTACCGGACTGTTAGCACCCCGAGTCGTACGTCGAAGGAATCGCATAACTTCTTGTATATTTTTTTCTCTCTTTGTTTTTAGTGGAAATGATGATTGTTTAAGAAGATTATGTATCGAAAAATGTGTCTACTCACTGTGAATTATTTTATCGGTGCGTTAGCTACCTCTTGGGGATGTTTCCGATCACAGTTCGGTTAGATTTTTCACCGAAAATAATCCGTATTATAAGTACATTGTTACACCCTGCGAAACACGACGGTGTAGATGTCGGAAAATCTATGCGTGATACTCTTGGGGAGGGACTCCACTGCGCCTGACCAAGAGAACCAACATGGCTGCAGCCTTCGTCTGGGAAATCGATAAATACACGCTCCGCTCTCCTCCGTCGACGAACCACCCCTACGACCCTATAACACCTCCTACGAACCCCGTGACCCGCACTTTTCCCGCACCCATCGACTTCTTCGCCGTTATACCTCCGAGATTAACCCCTAAAGTCTACGGAGCCTAGACTCTCGAAAATAAAGTGCACTGCACTGCACTACGCAAATTTTATGAAACCATCACGCACAGCCCCTCAAAAGCCAGCTTCCCTCTGTCGTACGTCAGCGTTTTGTGCAGCCACTGGACGACAGCTTTGTTCCTTATATTTTAGCTCGCCTTATTGTTCATCGACGAAACCTTTTAGGTAGATTTGTTACATTCAGATGTTATGACGAAAATTGCCATTTTAGGAAGTGGGAAAACCTCTGTATCGCTTCATTGTGGTGAGACAATGGTGAATAGAAAGTTATTCCCTTATCTGCGTATTCGAGTTGTGTCTCACTGCGATTATATACGTCCTCGATTACTTAATTAGATCTAATTAGCTCCGTCTTTGACAGAAGACATTTGATCCTCTCGTATGTGACGGATTAGCCGTTCCTTCTCTTGATCGTAAGACGAAAGCACGGTGTATACGTGTCCCCACGCAGTATAGATGCTTGACAATTGTCCTTGGATTTGTTATTGATCTTGTAATTTGTTCGTATCATAAGATTTCATGGAGAAAACTGAAAAATCTCTCATGCTTAGCGTGTGAGATGTGACTGGAATTTCAGTCGGCTATGAAACGCGAATTCTGAAGCTGCGAAGTTAAAAAGTCGAGCTTTTTTTCTTTTTTTACCTCGGACTAAAAACACGTCATGATGTTTCTCCCCGTTGATGCTGCAATGGCGAAAACTTTAAGTAGCATTATAAGTTATACTACGAAATTTGTATTGTGTGAGTTACGACGTACTCTTTTATAGCCGTGACTGTATATAACATTAGTTGAGTTCACAATCAATGAGCGGTTATAAAGTTCACGCTCAGTGGATACTATCGATCGTCTAATCGAAATACGCGACGTTTATTGGAAACTGACGAAGCTCTCGTCAATTTTATAGAGTACAATAAGTGTCACGGCGATCGTCAATCTGAAAGAGTATACATACCACCTATACCGGAAATTTAATCTCCTGAGACAATTAAATTTCAAGAATATTATATCTAAATATGTCCAATAATCCGGCGACATTTATACATCAGATATGTCGTATGCGTGCAACTAAATCTGTAGTCTCTATTATAGATTGAAGAAATTCCAGGGTACGCCCCAGTGGAAAAGACGGACAGTGCGCGGTGTAATTATAGTTATGAATGGACGTGTGAAATAATTGTTTTAAGTATATACATATAGATAGGTATATATAGTCGAGAAATATATGTTTCCCAAGAAAGTCGGTAGGTATAATTTATTACTGGCTGCAGTTATGGTAAAACTACGCAATTCTGCAGTGAAATAATTTTGCTGAAATTGGGCCAACTGCAGCTATAATCTGGTTATGTCAGGATAGAATTTCGAACGGCTGGCTTCCCTATACTTGGTCTCAAATTTTGCTATATGTATTTGGCCAAAATTTGCTTTGCCAAATAAAGAAATTTCATTGATATTGGATTAAGGGTTGCCGAGGTATTAATATACGAACGTATTTAAAAACACATTTTCTTCTCCCCTTCTTAAACTCTTAATTCGGTCGGGTTTTCTCAAGATTTATAACAGATCTGCAAGTTATTCAATGTACCAAACTCTGGAAGTTACTTAGTGGATGGATGGGCGAACGGAGTAAAGAACTTTCATCTGACATTAAAATGATTTTCGTATTTTCTTGATTGATTGATCGATCTGTTTCGTATTGAGATGATAAGACGTTATTCCGAAATAAAATACATCAATGATTTTTCTCCAAGAAGGAAGCTTTTCGATCTTTCTTTTATCGATTCATCTTCAGAAAATTCGGTTGGTGTGGGATCCGCGCGCGGTGATCATCGATGCATCTGGACTCTAACTATACTTATACTCTAATTGAATCGATAACACATTGAACCCCTTACTATTTACTTGAATGAAATTGTAGGGAATGCAGTTTTAGGATCAATCAGGATATAGGTATGTATAATAGATATTCCAGTCAATAAAACGAAACGGTCAATTAATTTTGTGTTTATATTGAAAATGATTTGATTAAGATTTTGGATCAAAATAGGCCGAAAACAAGATTCGAAAAAATTGATACTGTCGGATGAAGTCTTTTTCATGATCGCTAACTGTTTGACGCTCAGAATTTATTCGTAGATATACATTAAATTTTATTTACGGAAGCAGGCGCGTCAAATAATTTTTTCCGAAACGTATATGAATTATTAAGAGACACTAGTTTCCTTTTTTCTCGAGAGAAAGACCGTTCTCAAACCGCAAAAGAGGTGAAAATAGAAGAGGCGTCGGTAATGCAGGGATTCTGACGCCATATAATATTATCTGAATAGCGAACGACCGCAGCGATTCAATTTTGTATTATTTTTACATTAAAACGTTATAGTTGATCTACGTTGAAGATGAATCAGCAATTGCTCTACACTTTATTATTCAAAGTTTGAAAAAACGGTATTGATCCCGATAAAATTCGTGTCTCTGTTTAGACTCAATTTGTTGAAGAAATTACGTGGCTTCCGATGTCATCCGCATCTATTGGGAACATGTATACCTACCTTCACGAGAACCCGTTTGCGCGGTGTCTTAATCAAATAAAAGTCTTTAAGATATTGACTAAAGTATAATACATTCTAGTTCACTCAAATTATAGAAAGAGAGTAACTGAAAGATAAGGCATTGAGCATTGGGCACGATGTAGTAAACCTGAAAAAATCGAACTACACAAAATGTCGTAGATTTGAAAAAACTCCAATAGCAAAAATAGTCCTCCGAGTCTATCATTATCGTAATTTTGAATTTTTCAGGCCTGGCTGGAGCGTTCCGTTTCCTCAAACAGATGGCGCAACATGTATAGAATCGTGACTACGAACTGGCTCGAGGCGTCACTCGACTCTAGCGACAGGAAGTTGTAAGGTTTCTCAGTGCATATAACAGAAATGTAAATTCTGATTATTTATATTCTAAATATAGAAAATTTTGAATAACAAATATCCGGCTAATGAATGATCCGCGAAACAGTAACCGCGTATTGTGTGTAATGTGTTATTCAAATTCAATAAACGATCGTCAAACAATAATCGGAAAAAAATGAATAAGTTTAGTGAAATACTAGCTGTCTGTGTGCTCGTACAATATCTTAGTGGTATCTGCACACCCCATTTATTAATACATGTCAGAAACCAGGTAACCACACTGATCTTTAATCATACTAATTATTTTTACGCTGCTAAAAACATGAATGATACTTTTACAATTATAACATATACTTCGAAGATACCTGTACATACATACATACGTATCTTATCGTTATACGTTAACCTATAATAACTCGTTATCTAGGGTGGAGATATACTCTTAGAAACAATCTCCTCAAACGTCACTGACGACACGATAACTCTGGAATTTCAACGATCTGACGGGACTTTGGTAACACAATTAATCGACTTCAGAAATGTGAGTTTAGTGTTTACTCATCATTTGCTACTCTGTTATCGCACACGCTAGTTTTTTTCTGTTTTTTTTTTTTTTCTTCTGATTCATTGTTTTTCTTTGTTTTACTTCGGCGAATAACATTGCGTGAATAAATTGTGATAATCCCTTTAATTTGATTGCTCTAATAATTCATGGAATTACAAGATAACAAAAAAAAAAACGCAGACGAATAAAAAGTGAGATAAAATGACGATATTTCAATTTTTTCTGCTGATATAATTAGTTCGCGTTATTAGTACCCAAATAAAACCGACTTTATCACTGTTATAACTTTTGTTAATTTCAAAATCCAGGAAGTTCAGATTATTAAAGCACTGGTACTCGGGGAGGAAGAGAGGGGCCAAAATCAGTACCAAGTCATGTGTTTCGTAAATCATTTTTATAAAATGGATTTTATATCTTCCGACGCAATGTCTAAACTCAGACAAAAAAATCCCGGGACTGTTCGTATCGCCGACGAAGATAGAGGCCACAATAATTACACTATGGATCTATTCATCGATGTACCAAGGTCTGCAATCATCTCTAATCATGTTGCTTCACTATGCGGTGAAGCTGCGGACACAACTTACACAAGAAATGAAGACTTGAAACAGTGGGTGCAAAGACCTGGTGAGATGTCAATAGAAAATGTTAAAAGACCTTCCTTTCTTTTTTTTGTTAATCGATATTAAGTCTTCTATCTTCTTTAGGTTCTTCGGAAGCAGCCCTCACAGCATCGGCACGAAATTTTACCAATGCTGCAACAATACAGCGAGCAGGAAATGAAACCAAGCCTATTTCTCTTCCAAAGTGTGCAGATACATCAAATTTATGGGCTCCGTGTACTTGTTCTTTGGAACTCTGCATTGGGTGGTATCCTTGCGGACTTAAATTCTGCAAAGGTAAAGGGGACGGTAAAAAAGCAATAAGCAATTATAGATGCGGTATTAAAACTTGCAAGAAATGCTTCATTTTTTCATACTATTCGCAAATAAAACAGAACTGTTTATGGGATGAATGACATCTGAGGACGTAATAGATTTTACTTAGAATAATGATTTCGGATTATGTTTGAGGCTGTTTTCACACCAAATGTATATTTTATATTCAACTCAAATCAAGAAAAAAAAAACCATTAATCACTATTCTATTATTCGTTATATTTAGTTGAACTATTGATTTTTGGAAGCTGAAAGTTTTAAGACTTTACTAAAAACTTCAAAGAAGTGAATGAAGTCAATAAATTTCATTGGGGATGAAATTAGCAGCCTTTAGTACGAGGGCAGTAATCATTTTTGCTATTTGACATTTTTAATATGTTTATTTTGGTGTAAAATCAGCGTAAGAACATCCAACGAATAATGCTGAGTATTCGGGAACGAATGGTACTAATTTTCGGTGTAAAAAACTCATCGAATTTGATGATAGAATCAAAAATTCTTTTGCTTGTAAGAACGAGAACACCATATCACGTGATTGTAGTATAAATAATTAACTTGCACCATCTATACATGGGGCCCTCTCTATTCTGTCCGAAATCTTTGATGATATTTCAGCAATACTTCAGCCACTGATTCAGCTCAATACCCGATAAAACATACCTATATAAAATTTTGAGTTTTTCATTACAAGTCAGCTTGTATAAAATTATTGTGTCATAGCATACCTTGACTGATATATGTAATATGGTTCTAATATTTGTTTGAATGGATTGATCAATAACTGATTGAAATTTTTTTTTTTTTACTTATAAGTTATTGGGTCGATTCAAGAAAATATATTAATGACTAAGGTATGCCTGTTAACAAGACATTCCAAATCTATCATAATATTGCTATACTTTATATTAAAGAGCAATTCTACCAGTTTTATAACGGTGGAGAAATTTATGATGGAATTAACATATCGTGTGCCTATTTGATAAAAATTTTGCCATTATTGCCACGTAAATTTAATTAGGTATTTAATCAGAATTTGGGTTTCTTTATCCGTTTTCGATCTCTTGAAAATTCATAATTTTCAAATTTAGTATCCAAGTTATTAGGTATTAGAAGCCTATTAATTGGCATTTACTTTATTCTTCTGTACAATGACACCAAAATACAAATTTATTGCTCAATCTATATCCATGAATAGTAATCAGTATTTTATTATTGAAATTAAGTTATCTTATTGAAACAATTTTATATTTAACTTTGCATGTATCGCACCAAAAAGCAATTGTCTGACAGTCTAAATATTTGACATTCATATAATTGTACAATAATTTATTCGAAACAACTGCTCTCTGTAAAACGTTGCCATTTTAAAACTGTTTTATTTAAGTATAGTTTGTTTGCGGTCCAATTTTTTCTCTCTTTTATACTCTCTATTGAACATTCCTAGATGGTATTTGGGTATTCTTCTTTGCATTTTTTTTTTCAAAACTCATTCCAATTTTCAGTCATCAATTATCTACATATTTTCATGTCTTAATATAAGTAATAATTATTTTATAACACGATGAATACCATCAATCCATTCAAACGATATAAATATAATACAATTTTTCATACTAGGTACAATTTAATAAAAAGTTTTATACACAACAAGGCTGCCATAGATAATTCTAGTTGTGTATATTGACATCAATATAATTAATCCTATTACTTAGTTTTAATTAAGGGTTCAACCGAGACGACGGTCAAGGTAACCTTGTATACTAAACGAATTTTTGTCAAGTACAGCATAGTACAAGTTAATCAGTATTAAGAAAAAGTAATGGATGCTTTCACATTTCCCAATGTGTTATTCAGAATACGAGTTCTATTCGAGTTCTTGTTACTATAAAATTCCTTTTATTAAAAAAAAAAAAATTGTCTTTAATTAGTATATTATGAAAATATATTATGAATTCGGATGAAGTGCAATTGATTCTGTAGTATCGATGTGAAATTATTAATGACTAGGAAATTGATACTGAAAGCATAAAATCCGGTGAATATGTAGCCATTACTTTATTCAATGTTGAACATTAGTTATCTATGTTGGACTTGAAAAAAAGATAAAATATATAAATATAAATGTATATATCTATAATGATTAATATACTATGTAAAAACCACTATCGTAAAAAATATACAGATTATAATAATAGGTAATAATATAGACAGCAATAATATATGACACCTAAGCTAAATTTTACACAACGTTGAAATAACTTCAGTAAATTTATTAACTGTACTAAATGTAATATTATAATTAGTATTAAGTGGAACTTTTGATAAAATTCGTTAAATCAAAGTTCTGTGTACATATTGTACGTACGATAAAGTGAATATATCGAATTATCGGCATTCGAGTGTATGCCATAATAATATTATAAACGTTGTTAATTTTATGCGTTTTTTTTTTTTCGATTTTTTTTCTAATTTGTTTTTATCATTGCAAAAAATTTTTTTTGGTACAAGATTTAAATTACGTAAAGTTATCTATTGTAAGATCACATCACCATAATTTATGCTTTGCATATAATGTTGTAATTATATACATATTTTTATATACATATATATATTTAATAAAAACGATAACCGGAATGTTGCTTTTCTCGATTTATACCTTCTACTTATTAAAAAAAAATAAAAAATTTCAAGTATTTTTGGTAAGACGAAGATTTTATACTTATGGATACTTTCGTTTACGGTGCCTTCTTCATATAATTATTGCCAACAAAGAATTATTCACTTCAATAACGCATAAATAAAAGAAATTCAACACCCATTTATATGCTTGGTGAAAATATTATTTATTTTTTTAAAATACAGTATTGTAAAATCTACGCATGCCTCGTTTTTTTTTTTTATTTCTTTTTCATAATTATCAATCTAGTACAGCGTCTAATCTTTGTCTATAGTTTTGTATAGATATTATCTCTTACTTACTATCTACTATATGTATATATGTATATATATTCATATATGGGTGAAATTGCCGATAATTGGTTCGGTTTTCTACCCCCCATTTTTAAGATTTTCTTGTCCCTTTCCATATGTCTTCTGCAGCCTTCAAAAAACCTAAAAATTCTTTTTTAATTTTTTTTTTTAATATTATGAAGCGCGAGAGATCAATTTTTTGAATCAACCCTTTCGGAGCTATGAATTTTTTAACCTTACGCGCAACCCTACTAAAAATGCCAAATAGAAACTGATAGATTCGTATAAATACGGAAAAGATTCAGGTTTAAAAACCGTATAGCAAATTCGGTTTTTGGGTACAGATCTTTTTCGGAATCACAAAAAATTGATCTCTGGCACTTCATAACATAAAAAGAACAAAATCAAAATTTCTTGTACGCCTTTTCAAGGCTGCAGAAGACAACGGAAAGGGACAATAAAATCTAAAAAATGGAGTACAAAACCGGACCAATAATAATTGATGATTTCACCTATATATAGTTATAATAATATTTAGCAAAACCACGGTTCATGGTCAAAAGCAGATAGCTCATGCTATTTAAAGGCGAAAAAATATTGACTTTTTCGAAGGGCTAAATACACCCTAATTTGTTTCTTTAATAAACTCAATATAGGAGTCAAACGGATCATTTGCTAACAGCTTAGACTTAATTTTTTATTGAAAATCTGACGAAATTTTACTGTCTGAGGATCATACAAAAATGCGTATTCTTAGGACATGAACAAATATTTATGGATTATTGCACATATTACGTTGGGTTCGATATAACTGCAGTTTTCAATTGTCTGTAAGATAGCATGAGCTTTCTGTAAACGATGTTCATTCAATTCATGGTGAACCTGTGTTTGGCGAGCTTGATAAAAAATAATATACTACGAACGAATTTTGATTTGATCCTAAGGATGTTCTATAGCACTATTTTCTGTCTACCAAAAAAAATGATGAACCGTAAACTTGCGTCCAATCGAATAACAAACTTTTTCTTTTATCTAAAAAATTTTCGTCAAGTCAGAGAAATTGAAACTTCACGAAAATGCGTACAGGCATGATAAAGAATCTGACCAAGTACCTTTTTAGACACATATACAAATCCATGTATGAAGAGTAAGACCCGGTTTATATACTTGTGTATAATATTTTTATTTTTTCAATAAACAAAGTCTATACCAAGACTTGGTGATTTTAGTTGTTAAACAGTAAATAGTACAAAGGCACACTCTTAATGAAAAACATGGACATCTGTATCACAATAATAAAAGTATTAATTAGTTTTATTTTATTTTTTCAATGTTCAATTTTTTTTTTCTTTTCAATTTTCGTTACTTTTTAGATAATAATTTAGTTTTCCGGATCATTGTTTAGTCTATCTAATTATCTTCACTTCGCATTTGAATTTTATATAATAATTAAACTACCAGGGTATATTATACCTATATACTATATATATATATATTTATTTATATTTATATTTTATTTTATGAAGAAAATTCAAGCTAATCATTTGATGTCATGACTTTTTTCTATTTATTACTACACTACTTATGCGAATGGAAAATTCCAAATGTTGATGTAAAATCAGAACTGGTGATGTGGCTTGAAACGTATAGGCCACTTCCGATCAATCATTAAAATATTTTATACAATTTTGGATCAAGTTCCGTAGTCGATTTCTCAAATAGAATGGATGTCAAATTTTGTTGATAGATAAACAAAGTTAATCCAAACTTAACAGCTTTGACTTCCAAAGTATCGTAAACAGTAAGAACGTAAAGTACCAAACTTATAAGCAGAGATCTAGTAAAATTTCAAATATTTTACACAATGAAATTTGTCTTAAATTTCTTTCACCAGCCTGACAAAATTTATAGTGTCTACACTTCATTTTACGAAAGAGTCTAGCTACTGTAGCATGTTTTGCGAACATCGGCTAAAATTACGCTAAAATCATCATCCGATTTCGAAACATGTTCAACACTTTGATTTTGTTGAGAGTGCTGTTGCTGTTGTTGTTGCTGTTGTTGCTGTTGTTGTTGTTGTTGCTGATGTTGCTGATGCTGGTGCTGGTGCTGTTGCTGTTGGTCGTTATATTTAGCAGCTTCCATATTCTGGTGATAATGCTCCATCGCATGTCCGATGCTGACGTTAGAGCATTGATTATCCTTGTTCTGATCGTCGACAACACATTGAGCGTTGGAAAGATCGAGTTGACTTTGCTGGGGTGCGTAGTAACGTAAATCGCTGGCATAATTATGATTATTGTCTAAAAGATTCTGGGAAGATAAACTGGAGTGGGCCACAGATGTTGGATGTGGATATTTGAAATATTTCTCCAGTTGAAGAGCTTGGTCTTCTTCATCTTCGCCCATTGTTGGATCCAAATGTCCTAAAATCACTGGTTGTTGTCCTGAACCACCTTCGGATTGATAATCTTGATGATGAGACATTTGAGAGTATCTATGAGAGACGCCTGCGGATTTGAAAAAAAAAAGAAAAAAAAAGACATTAAACTGTAATACACGAACAAAAAGAGACTACATACTTCGTTAAGAAGTATTTAAAAAAATAAAAAAAAATAGTTTTGCATCTTACTTGAGCAAACGTCAGATGAACCACGGATTCCAATAGATTGTTGCCTATTGTTGCATGGGTTATAGTTATTATCAACGTTTGATTGCATCTGATAACTATTAGATTTTGTAGACTGATTACTACTGTAATGCAGGGATTGGTCATGGGGCGAAGCAACTGGCGGGTAAAATGTTCCCGTAACAGATCCAACATTCTCAAAACCTGATCGGAGCTTGTTACACGATACCATCATTCCATTGGCTATACCAATCGCAGCTATACTCGAAGTTTGCCTTTCGAAGTTCAGGTAACTTACCTGCTTGTAATAAAATTTGAATCTCAATTAAAATTTGGTTTCGAATTAGTTACTACATTTTCACATGCATCTGTGTTATGTTTCTAATTCATTTTTGAATCATTCGTTGTTTCAATAATTTTTTCAAAATCATCTGCATTGATTCAGCTGGTGCGGATTATATTATAAGGAAATGAAACTGACAATGAGTCGAAAATAATTCAAATATATATTTACGTGTTGGATAATAGCTCGCGAGAGGGCAGTGGCTGACTAAACATTGCTTGTACTACTGTCAATGAAATGATTTACATTTATCGTGACTAATAAAACTGTTCTACCCGATATTTCGACACATTGATTCAAAGACACGAATAGAACTATATATAAAAGCCAGTTTTAGTAGTATAGTAAAAGGAAATCGACACATCGAGACTCACGCTGCAGTAGTACAAGCACTGTACAGTCAGACAACGCCAGTCCGCGGGCGGTCCTGCATGGCTTGTAAAGCTTACACTGATCAATTAAACGCATATATTGTGTATTTGAAAACTATGTTTAACTTACTGAACGAACTTCCTGAATTGCAGCACTTGTAAAGGAAACATGTTGCTGCAGTTTGAGAGTGATACTTGACTCGATTATATGTGATTATAATAAAGTATATTTTATATTGAAAAAACTTACCGATTTCTTGTACGTCAAAGTATCCGTATAGATGCCAGTATTCGGGCAGGAAGATATGTTGGCAACGCTATGTGCCGGGTGTAGTTGACTATCTCCACTCATAAAACCATAACGCTTTGCCTGTTCGTGATCGTTATGCTGTTTGGAAGTACCTTCCATCAAATCTCTCTCTGGGTCGGGATTTTGAGATGAAGGAAGGTGTGTTCCATCACCTAATATTAAAAGATATGTTTCATTCGCATTCAAATTAGCGAAAATAATATTTTTCTTTTTGTTTCTAATTTTCCGGGATTGTAAAACGATCGATCGCTCATCGCGCACAAGGTTTCGGAATTTTCGTCTATCTCTGAAGATTATTATATCAAGACAAGATTAATACATTCTCTTTAAAATTTTTGAAAGTTTCTACCGTCGAAATGATGAAACAAATCGATAGAACGATATTTAGTTCGATTCGATCGGGAATATCAGACTCTGAGGTAACGTTGAGTTTAAGTTTGATGCCCAATATGCAAAACCTACTCGACAAGATTTAAGGTTGCTCCTTTTTTTTCATTTTGTACATAAATTAATCGGTACATTCGTTGATTCATATTTTTCTGTTGCACCTATTTTGTGATAAAATTGCGGCATACCATATATTCGCGGTGCGAAAGCCCTCGGAGAAGAGTTGTCAGTTTTAATATAGGTAGGTGTATCTATGTGTGAGAGCGTCCATGTTTTATAAATGAACCATTTTAACCGGTGCAGTTGGCAAAAACTCTAAATACAGTAACCGCGACCCGTTAACCATTGGAATATATACATATAATAACTATACACAGCCATATTCATAGCAATTTATATTCATTGGGTAGTATGAATATTTATCTCATCACTAATTACCATATAAACTACCTGAGTTTCGAAAACTGCTCTATTTGAGTCAAAATAATTTTCTTTCGGGTATAATAAATCATAAAAACTTTAAAATTCTCAAGAGAATCTTCGCAGCATTAGCAAGTTTAAGGAAAATCTGATATAGTTTTCTTAAGTGCCAACGCGTGAGAACATATAACACGTCAGCATAATATATTCGATCGCGAACGATGAATCTATAGTTTCTAAATGACGAAATATCTCACTGATTGACGACGCGGGGTATAGGTATATACAAGAAATAAACTTTATCATCATTACCATCTGGTTCAGGACTGGCGACAGGCGATATGTCTGGCGAATGAATAATCGGTGTGTAAGGACTGCCGTAGATCGAATTGTTCTCCGACTTGTACTCTTGCATGTTTTGTTGCTGTTGCTGCTGCTGCTGTTGCTGTTGTTGTTGCTGTTGCTGTTGTTGTTGTTGTTGTTGTTGCTGTTGTTGCTGATGATACAGAGACGTAATGGGCGAGTGTCCGCCCCAGGACATCTGCGGCATGCTTTGATAATTGTCCATTTTGGACCTGAAATAATTTGTCCATCTATAAATTATATCAAGTTTTAAGAATCTACCTGAACATTTATATTTTAATAAGCTTTATACATATTATTATTATTATTATTATTTTCTGATTGCATACAATCAGCTGCGAAATACTATTACGCTAATAATACAGGTAGGTATACCTTCTCTCTATAATATTCGTTATCACTCTTCACTAAGCTAACGCAAATGTAAACGATCGGTTTATCTAGAGGCAAATAGCCCCGCTTTGTTCACGTTAAGTACAGTCTACTCCATTATGCAGAAGTATGGACTATCCTATGATCGTTATTTATCGAACGACACTTTCTCGCCTGCCAGAATTCGTTCCATCTACGATATAGCCTCGATGGTGTGTAAGAGCGCTATAATACCATACCCAATATAAGAAGAGACGGTAACTTGTACGTATACATACATACATACATAATATATTTAACATCGTGATGCAGGTATATACCTACTAAATCGCATGGGTGCTGAATTTACCATACAACCTAGTCGTGTAAGTTACCCACTTACTGGGTCCGCGGTTATCGCGTAGTATCGACCATCAAGCGACACCTCGCACTTGTCTGGATTGGCTTTGCCATTTCGAGGGAGGTCATGCGGCTTACAACTATAACCATTACGACTCAATACCACTTCCTAGATATTCGCTATTGCACAGCTTCACTATTTTCTGTATTATATGCAACCGCTGCACTATAAGAAGGTGCATTGCGGTAGAATGAAATGAATAATATCTTTATGGGCATATATATTTTATCCACAGGTATATAGGTATATAGATCTATGGGTATATGGTATACAACAGAAGTTATTCAACCTTTCAGATCGTAACTCAAATGCATTTTCACACATCCGTTATTTCACCTCACTATAATATAATACTCCGGCGATGATAAACGCGGCTGAATATATATACCTATGTTAGGGAATCGTGGGGTAATTCAATCTTCGCTATAATATTTCGTAATTAATTCCCACGTATACATATAGTTCTTAAATAAAACTGTTATATAGCCAGAACAAGAGTGGAAATAACTGCGAAAGGAAGTGCCTTTTGATTCTAAGACAATTGTTGTCTAGGCATATATACATAGATGCACCATTACACAATGAAATTACGAATGGGGGTTAATGAAATTAATTAAGAACCGATAAATTATAAAACTCTAGAGTGCGAAAATAGCGTAACACTGATATTGAACAGAAGGATGTATAATATCATACGATGACCTTTAGTTCCGAGCTATGAATCAATAATCTATCAATCAGCCACCTGATTTTTTTTTGTTACCCCATAGCTGTCGCTTGTCCGACTACGTAATAAAATTCATTTTTATACTCACATAGAATGATGAATCGTGGGCCCAGCAGGGTTGGGTCTTGACCCAGGGGCGTTTGTTGCGGTGGGTGGTGAAGCCGGGGCCCCCGGGGCTCGCTTCGCGTGTTTTCTGCGACGTGGTCTGTACTTGTAGTTCGGATGTTCTTGCATGTGTATCACTCTCAATCTCTCAGCTTCCTCGACGTACGGCCGCCTGTCCTGTGGCGTAAGACCTCGCCATTTTTTACCTGAAAAGAAAAGAGTGAGATTAATTATCTCCCCATGATCTAACTGTGCGTATAAAATTCTCTCTCGTACCCTAAACGAACAATAAGAATAAAAAAAAAATTTCATATTGTATTCCTTTTTTCGTTTTCACATCCAATCGATAAAAATCGATCAAACGATTTGAGAGCCTTGCAGATATTTGGCAACGATTATTTATATTTCTATAAATGAACGGAGTCAGCTCATTATTAACCGACGTTGAGTAAACTTATATTGGCTATTATAGTAACCGTTGAAGACGCGGCACGTGTCCCATGATACTAATTGGATGTTTTCCCCCCTGCACGATGGATAATAATTTAAAAGGTACATAGTAGACGTAATAGTGATTAAGAAAGGTGGTCTAAAAACTAGTCCGAGTCGTTAATTTAAAGAGGTGATCTCGGGGCAGAGGATGAAAAAGAGATCGAGGTGCTCCCGGAGAGGCAGGAAAAGACGTGGCGCGTCGCGTTTCATATGTATATAGGTACGAGTCCCAAAGACTAACGAAGGCGGATGTGCCCATAGCTTACAAACGTAGGGTACAAACATACTGCAGCGGGTATAAAGAGTTTGTACATACATATTACATGCACATACGAACACGAATACAGACGCATGGGGGCGTAGATATGGGTGCGCCCAGGCTGCACCGGCAGACTGCACCGGGCTGCCATGGGCACGAACCATTATTTCATATTTCATTTTGTATTTCATCTCGAGAGAACCTCTAACCCTAGCAGTTCTTCAAAAGAGATAAAATAAAACGAGAGAGAGAGAGAGAGAGAGAAGGAGAAACGTATAGAAGAAGAAAAAAGTAAGTAGGATGATAATAATGATGATGATAATAATAATAATAACAATGATAGTACAGTGATAGTATAATAATGATAATAATGAGAAGATGAGGAACTTTTTTTTCCCTCCTACAACCGTTTCTGTCATCTCGCTTCCTTTTTGCTCGTCTCCAGACTTCTCTAAGCCCCGGTAGAATTTAATATTCTTGGGCGCGCGTTTCGAGGAGCGTCACAGTCACCGTCACCGTCACCCTCGCCGCGTGATTCATCCCACCCGCGCATCGCGTCTTCGGCCTGCTCTAACGCCGTTTGCCGTTCTTCGTTCTCGTTAAATATTGTAATGGCTACTAGTTTCTTCATCCCCTTCATCTTCCTCCCTACCTTTTTGCTCTTTTTCAAACTTTTCATTTTTTTTTCAATTTTTTTTTCCTTAACATGTATCCTTCTTTCATTTTCCTCTGACGCCGGGGAACTTCTGAGTTATGACTTACGGGCACCGTTGTAGATCATCTTTATTGTATACACGATTCACAAAAAATTTCTCCGTTTAGCGTTGTTTATAGACAGGAAATAGAGAGAGGAAGAGAGAGAAGGAGAAAATAATAATGGGAGGAAAAAAAAGAGGAAACGGAGGTAGAACGATGTTGAATATAAATTGAATTTCGCAACGTATACCGTATAATAGGTGTACATGATCACTTGAGCAATTCTTTTTTTGTTTTCTTTACTTTTTTTTCTCCCCCCTTCTTTTTTTTTCATTTACATAATATTACTATATATACCTACCTATATATATGCCTAAGCCGATGGATATATATTTCGAGACATTCGATCTTGGCTATAGTTCTTTTTCTCCTTCTCGAGAATCGGCTTATCGGAATCTCAACGATAATTAAGGTTCCCACCCACGACAAGAGAGATATTACTGTCTGAGCGGGCCCTCCGCTATATCGTAGAATCTCTGGTAAGCTAATTTTGTAATACCAATTAGGAATTTAGTCTTCTTCCGGCCTAGGGCGTCTTCGAGGTGCTATACGATTTGATACATTAAATTCCCTCTCTGATTATAACATGCGGGGGGACAATATTCCCGGCGCAAAGAAACATCGACAACTTCGTTTGCACGAACAAACGTTTCGACAGGCTGACACAAGCTGATTTAAAGATTGGTACCAGATCTAATTATGATTAAGGACTTACCACTTTTTCTCCCCCCCCTCCAGCGCTTCTCTAGTCTGTCTTCCCTCTCTATCTTTATCTACGGTCAATTTACACCGGGGCAGTGAGATTTGAAAAATGAAATTAAAAATTAAATAACGAACATTCCCAACCCCCGCTGATACGATACGCGGCAGACTCACCTCTCAACATTACCGCGCGCGTAGGTATATCCCCCTCGTATCGGTACCCCGTCTGACGTCTTTGTCTGGAAAGTAACTGTCAAACTTGATATATATACACGCATATCTACACGAATTTTTTTCTCTACATGTATAATACACACCTCTGTGTATATATTCGTCATACGTGTGTGCATGTGGCCCTCTACATACGTAAATGTGGAATATACATATACACAGATGGACCGCGGAGTTGGGGCACACGTTATGCGCGACTCCTCCCAAGTCTGAGCAGGGCCCGAAGTCCCTGTTGAGTCTCAACACTAAACACCGACACGAGGCAACACACAACAAAGATACATCACGGGACGGGAGACGTATTATTAATGGTGACAGTGGGCGACCCAGGTTGGGCGGGGTGCCCGGGCCGCCGATGTGGGGCCTCAGTGGGCCTCACCGAGCCTTAGCGGGTTCTATACGTTCTCTGTTACTCTATGCTTACGTTTACATTAACTTTGGCCCGATATCAAAACCACGAGATTCGATCCCGCGTTCTACCACCTGACCCTATCAATTGCAGACTGAACTGAATGAATTATTCTCGTCATTCACTTGTATAGATAGTGAAAATCTGATAAAATTCAGTGCACGATTATCTCCGTCAATTGACATTGTCTATCCTCCACTCGGCTAACTTTCTGACACAGCCAAGAAAGCTGTCCACTTTTTAGAAGCTCTGTAGTCCTTCGTTCTTTCTCTCTTCTTTCTTTCTTTCTTTTTTCTTTCAGTGAAAAACGGATTGCGTAGACAATAGGCGCCTGGTGTGAATGGAGTCTGTTCGCGAATGAAATATTTTAGCGCTATTAACTGGGTCAGCGATTTCCGTCGTATATAGTATACCTATATATACATGGGACGCGTAGACAACAAAGAGTGAGACTCGCGGATAGGGTTAAGAATCAGTTAGCCGCCACGTATACACACATCCCGCTTCCAAGTTCCATTATACAAGTCGTGAAAAAAAAAAAAAAGGGAAGTCGGTGAGTGGCGATTCGCACGGACAACTCGGTGATGTCTGTCCTATGAGGTATACGTCCTTATACTAAGAACGCGACGGTGGTTCAGTGCAGTAGAGACAGCGAAGAAGAGGACCGTAGATCGTCCGCTCGTAAATCCCTCGCGATTTATCTCCCCATTCATTTTTTCTGACATTCAAATCCCGCGGCACTGACTCGTCAGCTTACTTATATACGTGTATATATATATATACGTACACCTACATAGCCCGGAGCGTATAAGCTGAAGCGGAGATTGAATTATCATCACATTTTCATGGAATAGGTATATAACAATTTATTTCTTCAAAGAGGTAAATATAGCCGGTCTTTCGTAATATCCGAAGCTGGGAGTAGATCGAGGAGGTAAAAATAGGTGCAGGAGGATAAGAATAAGGAGTAGGATGAGGAGGAAAAGAAGAAGAAGACGAAGAAGAAGAAGAAGAAGAAGGCTGTCTGCCCGCGTGCTGTGTTAGTAAGGAAGGGTGCGGCTCGGGCGCACTCCGCCTCATTACCTGGCATTCTATGCAGAGTCCGCGCTTATGGCTTATTATTGCTTAGCTTAGCCTGCAGAGTACCTCCGTCCCCCGACCTGCCTCTTTTCCCTGTTTGGTTGTCTGCCCCTATACCATCGTCTCTGTCTCCAGCTCATTTTGTATGTATGCTCAATTATTGGGTCCGCATCCCCTTCCCGTCCCGTACCCCTTAGACGGGACAAACCGATCTTGTCGCCGGTCAATCATCGCGGGAACATCCAATAGAGAATAAAAAAAAAATGTATCGTGTCTCTTCGACACCTCAAGTTCTCGTCACTTCCCAAAAACAAAATCCCAGCACCGCAGCAGAGGACCGTTACTCATGTCGAATTAATTATTAAACGTTATTCTTCCTCCGTGCAGTCCGTAAGGTCAGATTCTTAATTAACGAACCAACGACGCGATCTTGTAAGGGACTTCTAATCAGAACGATAGAAAGTTACGGTATCATTGCTCCCGAGCTGAAGGATACTAAAGTGTAGTGCTGTTCCGTGTCGATTACCGAATTCGGGGATATGCGTCCGAAGCGCTTGAGAACTTTGCTGATTATTTATATAGTATACCTATACCGTAGCGTATAAAGGCTGTACATACCTAACTAATTCGAGTTAAGGTTATAACAATTTCTAATGTTGACATACGCTCCGAAAGCCCTGGCTAACGGTTGGCAATGATTAATAAAGATGCGCGGACACGCGTGCAACCGGATATAAGGCCCACACAGTGTATATGTGTACCTACCCAAGCGCCATCGAAGTTTTTTTTATATACGAACTCGGCCCTGGGCGCTACTTGCAACTTACACCGTACCTTTAATTTTTATTGTTATATTTCGTTGTTTTTTGATTTCGCCCATCTAATTTGAGGCGAGTCGTAAGGATACCCTCGAAATCTATGCATTATACAATACCCACGATAAAGTCGACTCGCGTGCTTCACGCGTTGCTCTAAGTATACGAGTATAATCCTAGACCTGAGAATGGTGTATGAGGTACACACCTGCGGACCGTATCGCGAGCGTATGCTATAAACCTCGGGTATTACCTATAAGTATATATGTATAATACACGATGACACATACTGTGTATAAAAGAAAAAGAAAAAAGAAGGTTTACAATATACGGTTGGACGGTACTGACAAACGGACGTACGAATGAGCGGATGGACGGGGAATGGACAGTAGACGTACAGCACGCGCATGAATATGTACGATGTCTGGAAAAAAGAAAACCGTAGGTGAAGGCGGGACGAGAGGGTGGCGGTTATAACCACCCGACGCGCATAGCAATCAGCACCGCGTCATGCCAATAACATTAACCAAATCGGTTAATATATCGATTATCCGATTTTTATATTTTCATTTTTTTCTTTTTTCCACGATAAAACAATATTTCTGGACGGTTTCGCCTACGCTAAGACTTGAATTCGGGCACGAAGTAACTTTTCGTCAAAAAAACAAAAAAAAAAAAAATTGTCTGGAGTCCAATTTCTGTGATGAAGTTGTGACTTTCGATCTTCTCGACCCGCTATAATAATTTCGCGATCGGCAAATATACATGCAGAGTTTATATTAAGACGTCACGAGGCATGTTATTTCACCTCGAACATTATAGACACATCAAAACTACTTTGCCGAGACGTTCGTTCGCTCGTGCTTGCTTGCTGCAGGTCGAAGACACAAGATTTCTTTAAACAAACAAGTATACCTATATGTACGTATATAGGTGTCGATATACCACTATAATAACACCAACGCATCAAAATGATATCAGACCGAGACTAAAAGGAACCAAAAAGAATGAGAAAAAATTTTTACTCCCAAACATCCCGCTGCGATCAGGCTACATAAATACCTATATACACGTATACCGCATAGCTAAAAATTTATAGCACTCACGTACGCGTGTGTAAAAGTATATAGAAATAAGCAAATGCCAAGTTGTTTATGCAGATATATTACACCGATTTAACGCGCAAATTTAGGAGCTTTTTATATATACACATATAGGTATACACCGGAGTAGAAATCTGAGATTACAGAGTCTCACGTCACGTGACTTCCGGTTGTATTTCAGCCCGGAAGTAACAGTTTTCTCTACCGCAAAAGCTGATCCTTACTCTTCTAGTAGAAGTTCGTAGATATACATGTACTTGTATATCGGTATTAGGTATACAGATACGAATATAGGCAAAGGGTTACGGAACAACGAGGTCACAGCGGCACGCTGCAGCAATCTGATTTTTCTCGTATATACTGGTGCACACATACAGATTTATATATATATATATATATATTTATAAATCAAGTAATACACACTAACGGACTGATATATACAGACCCAGCCCGTACCGCCTCGACCGTATCGAATTACGCGGAGGTCTTACTCACCAAGCATCTTGCTGAGGTCGGCGTTATGGAGGTCAGGATTTTCGTCGGCCAATTTCTTCCGCTCAACCTTCGCCCACACCATGAAAGCATTCATCGGCCTACGTATACGCTGCTCCTTCAAACTACGCTGGGCGGAACTTCCAGGATGGCACATTTTCACCCCCGATGGCATCGAGGGAATACCCTGCTGATAGTCTAGGGGTGGTCCGGAGGCGAGCCAGGACATATCTTCGAGTCGCTGCTGGGCTTGGCCGCTTAGCATTCCAGGAATCTGGAAAAAATCGATCGAAGACATTTTTTTTAATACCGATTTTACTTCACATCGGTAGTCTTCCGTGTTTTACGATGACGCTTTTTATTGCCTCTGGCTGGACACGGGGGAAGGGGGTGGAGTGAGTTTTAGAATGGGCCGTTATTAAATTTCTGATTTAATAACCAATTTGTCGTAGTAAAATGACGACGATGGAGCTAAATCGTCCTTTGTCAATTTTATCGTATACATTTCTCGGTGTAGGAATCTACAGGGTGTCCCAGAACTAAATGTTCAAAATGAAAGGTGTCCTAGAGGAGGTCGAACCGAGTAAATTCTCCCGAAGAACATGGGGTCTGCGAAGTCGCGTTCGCGAGATATCACGGGTTAAAAAAAGTTTCGCTTTGCGCCGCGTCGAGGCGGCGCAAAACGAAACTTTTTTTAACCCGTGATATCTCGCGAACGCGACTTCGCAGACCCCATGTTCTTCGGGAGAATTTACTCGGTTCGACCTCCTCTAGGACACCTTTCATTTTGGACATTTAGTTCTGGGACACCCTGTACAATATAGAAACGTCGTTGTTCGTTCGTGTCTGTATTATAGCTACGCGTACAGTCGGTTGTCATATACCTACATATATTTTATTTTTTTTCACAAGTATCAATTTGTCACAGTTATAGCCCAGTCGATGTTTCCGCGTTTGATGCTGTACCTCGTACCTATATTATTCTGACTTTGGAGCAACGACGTAGAGTGTAAAACAACGTTATATCTAGTCGTAACCACGAACCCAATACTTTCCGGCACCAACCTCCAGGATCTGGCAATCCACTATATTTTAAAATCCGATCCAAGGCTACGAACGAAGGTCTTACAGTCTCAAACTTTTCCTAGAGACTCAAATTCGCAAAAGTTTCATGCATATTATATAAATTACAAGAATATACCGTACTGGTATTATCTGGGCATCGACTGGCATCGGACTCTCACTGGGGTCAATTCCTCCGTCGATATCGTAGGCTCTGGAAGTCGGCGTGGCATAAAGCGACGAGTGGAGTGCGAGGAGTCCCGGAGATCCTCCGTAGCTACTGACAGGTGGAGGCGTCAATTCGCTTCTGTCGTAATTGTCCAACATGCTGAAAATTGGATAAAGAGAAAAAGCTCGTGTATAGATCGTGGGAATAGGATTGAGTACATGTATAATATATAGCTTTTCCGAGAACTCATTGGAAAGACTAATTTTTGACCCATTTCGAGCACAACTGCCGATATAGTAATCCCGATTGACTGCAGTGCGGGGGTAACACACAAGTCTGTTAATCACCTTGGACAAAACAGTTGATCGACATGAATGAACCGGTGAAGGTCATCCAATGGAATTCCCACGATTGTCCTTAAGGCATAATGCCGGTACTCTGTCCGAGTATAAGGTACATACAACAAATACTACGATCACTCGTCGTCGGCGCGCGCGAGCGAACGAAGGAAGGCGAACGAGCGAGCATTTATGCTGTGAATCCGGCGCCCGTATATTCATATGTGTTTGTACTGTATTTTTGCCTTTTTTTTTTATGCATTCGTGTCGTATACGTGTAGATACATTACGCACACGTACATAGACATACATGAGTATGGGGAGACACGTGTGCCTCATATAATGGCTATTGTTTCGTTCTGCTCGCGAGATGCTGATGGGGGCAAAAAAGTCGTGGCATTTTCATTCAATAATATAAGAGTCCCAGTGACTGTATAATGTGTACAGAGACGTATAGGTATGTATATACAAGTTGAAATCGAGTGGCTCTTTTAAGAGTGTCGATATTATACCCAAACTCTGAGGTAACTGGGCATAGATCTCTGTGTCGTAAAGTTCTATAACGATATATTGCGCTGGATTCTCGCGGTGGCCAACTCAATGCGCTATTATATAGTATATATGTATATATACGTGTGAACGCGATCGGGCGACTGATCGGTTACGGGTTCGGTTTCTCAATCGGATCGGTTATCGGTAACTGACCGAGCAGTGACGGTTTGCCGGAGGGCCCAGAAGTCTAGGGTTCCCTGCCGTGACAGAACAGTTTCGAGGTTGAAAATATAACACACTCGGTATTGCCGTACAAGAATTGTGTAAAGAAAAAAAAAATTAAGAAAAATAATGATAATAAAACAACTGTAAAACATGGCCGACGAAATTATCGCGGATTTGAGAAGGGCGTGCAAATATACTGACGCGGAAATAATCCAGGTCTTGATATATAACGAGTCATGCGAATTATTTCTTCGCATGTATTAAAAACTTGATAGAAACATATGTAACTATGTTTTATAGCCGCGGTCTCTTATCGGTTTGCAATAAAAAGAGATCTTCAATTTAAAGAAGTAGAAATAGGATTGTGAAAGGATTGTGAAAATCGGTGTGAAATCTTTGCGGAAGTCAGAACTAGGGCGGTAAGATTGTAATCTAATCGCGCGTGGTATACCTGCAGGCCCTTGATTATTAACATCGTTGGCATTTCTCGTCCGTTGGAGCGAGTGATAAAGTGATTAATTGAGAAACTCATTGCAGAAACGAAACTTAAGAAACAAAAAAAAAAAAAATCAGAAAGAATTGTAACTACTGTTTTCGCATTTGGTACATAAGAGAATATTCGTAGATAAATTTCGGAGTCACAATTTGCTACATCAGAAAACCGATGTCCCAGATCAAAAAGAAAAAAAAGTTCTTTACACCTACTTCGAAATAAAATCTGAAAATTTGCTGTTTTTGTTCTTTGTTTCTGAAATTATCAAATTGGAAACTATTATTTTTCATAAATCTAAAGTTCATCAAACCGAGGTCCTGAATATACCAAAATTTGGCTTCGCAGTACCTACTTTAGAGATTCGCTATTATTTGACAGCTGTTAAAATAGTTACTTTAACGGTCCGTTTTCTGCACAGAGCAGATCAGTACATTGGCGTTTACTTGCAAACTTTTCAACACCCAGACGTATTGTAGAGTTCGTGATCTTTCACCGTCGTTATAACAGCGCAGAACAAGAACCGAACGCCACTTTCTATTCCTTATTGTAAAGTGAATGGGTCCTAAAAATCGAACTTTTAATTTTACGTCGGTGCACGTGACTTTGTGCGTTTTGAGTAGGCATAATGATATAATTGATTCGATTCCAGATCATGAAATTATGTGAATTTATACCAGAATACTAGTATTTTTTTTTTCTCTTTCATCAGCACTGAGCTTCTAGACTCGTATTAATAATCCATTGACGTGCACATTTTTACAATCTTCGCAGTTTCATTGCAAAATCAATATAAGCGATAGAAATCTTGATAATTAAGGAGCTCTATTTTTTTGAATACTAATTTTTTCGTCGTATATATGGAAAAGCTCTGATCATATTATTGAAAAATTTCGAATCAATTATCCTGGTATAGATGAGTAAATAAAAATTTTGCGAATTCCAAGACTGGGATCGTCGGTTAAAATTATACGTTGTTTTCCTTGTCGTCGGAGGTTTTCAACGTCACAAAATTTCCAGTGACAATAGTGTTGACTCATTACCCATACGTATGATACTACGAATGAATTGTTGTCATAATTCGTTGATCGGCAATTTTTATCCTCTATTCTTATTCACAAATTCAAATTCCGAGATAATACTCGCGTCTTCACCCTCCTTAAGGAGACAGATAAATCGAGTTTTGAACCCATAACCACATCGCACGTGTATACAAGCAATAAAATAAATTTGTTACAAGCGTATAAACAGCGTATTGTGCCACGTTATATATTATCACCTATTTCATTTTCCACGCTGTTCTGCAACAATCGGATCCTTGATTCTAACGTATCGCAGCATTGTGTGTTATGGCGTTAAACCTTTTTCCTATAGGTATATGTATTATTATTCTCATGAATGAAAATTAGATATAAATTTCACCCATGGCTGCGGCGTATATACAAAACCGACGAAGTTCTATATACAATATACAACGATGCAGATATTTTTCGTAAAATAAACCGCGAAGGGCGAAAAATTTCATAGCCACATACAAATTTGTACAGCTAATATTGTAAGTGAGGAACCATTCGTAGAGATTAGGAAAAAGAAAGAGAGAGACAGGGCACGCATGTTGTAATAAAATAGTGTTTGTCATCCTTGAGGATTTGATGACGTGTTTCTTAAGCATCCGCGTGAATATATTCGCGTAGGTGCCACGTTTTTTCTTCACTGTGTGACATTTTTTTTTTTGTTTCTTTAATTTTTTCTTCATTTCTTACACCCTATAGCTGATTAACGGGATATTGACTTCCGTCGTGCAGATTAACAAGATCGAACACGAATATATAAACGTCTTGTTGTATATACTGCAGTGAATTAACGAAATTTTTACCACGTTGTACTACAACTCGCGTTGCAGCCATGTAGCGTAATACCTTTGCGACACAATATATATTATTGAACGTGGATTTACAAGGACGGTATGACCCGCACGCAGTTCGGGTTTCGTAAGATGCCTAATTCACAACGCCAAAAATGAATTTTCGATCAATCGAACGATCTTGCCTACATATATATATGAGATTACGAGAAGATTAACTGTATTGACAGTATTGGTACGATACGGTGCTCCAGAGACGTGTACCGTACTGTATGTAAATATATCCATACAAAGGATACGTCAAAAAAAAAAAAAAAAAAAAAAAAAAAAAACGAAGCTGGTCTGAGATTATCTTCAGAGAATCAATTTTTAATCTATAGCTTCAAACTCTGAGATTGTATTTAAAAATACGTGTATACCTGCATCAGCAGCAGCAGCAGCAGCAGTAGTATGAGCTGTAATTTTATAAAGTCTGATTAAACTTTTAAATTGAATGCGCAATGGTTTGGTTGGTAAGCGGAAGCTCCGACCTCAACGGTTCACCTCTGCACTACTAATGCTTTGCCGTTTGAGATTTCAGATTAAAAGGCGCATCCTCGTACCGTTTATAGATTTTCGGATTTAATTAGTATTTTAATCAATCAACCGTCTATACGTTCATATATACACAAGCTCGCTCGGACGTAGGTTTGAACCGATGAAAATATATACCTATGTACTGAATTCCTGTGCCGATTGGCCGTTATCAATTTTTTAGACGTCTATTACGTTTATAACGAGTTCGTGCAATCAGCATAGGGACTGTGCGGCGGGATAACAATCGTCGAATTACAATTTTCGTTCAACTTGTTAGCCCATGACAGTTGCGTAATTAGACTATTAATCGCAAGGCCATGCAAACTTGGCTAAATTAAATCGCTAAACTCTTGGACGTGGTCAGGGTCGCCAGTAATTTGCATTGCAGAAAAAAGAAAAATTATATATAAAGATAAAAAAAAAAAATCGACAGTTGAAAATAACCGCAAAATGGCCGCTGTGCCATATTAACCCGTCGACAGGAATGGAAAGCTGTACATTTGAATTCATATTCACGTCCTAAAATTAAAAAAAAAAAAATCTGCAACATTTTTAACATCTTTGGGATTTAACGCCGTCATTGGCTGCACGTTTCTCTTTACGATTTTTTAATTTTCGGGTCAGCAAAAATTTCAGAGGATTTTCCATGTAATCAGACTCAGCTCCGAAAAGCTTACCGTATAATGATCGCAAAGTTGAATGAAACTTCGTAGTATATTAAACGAAGGAGACAAAATAACTATGTGTCATATAAATTTTTAAGAAGCTTCTTTCTGCGGCATACCTATACTATACGGATTTTCCCGAATTATAAACCGCAGTCGGGTGGTTTCACGAAGATGTGAACAAAGCCGTCGAATAAAATTTTTCTTCGTGTTGTTCTATACCGCGAGTTTGAGTTTTTAAACTCGAGAGGTCGAAATGTCGTTTTATTTTGCCTTCGGAATTTTAATATTCGACCTTCTACCAATATAATAGAATTACCGAATTACTTTATTCCGCGAGAGACGACCACCTCGGTGATTATGTATGTGAGTTTAAACAAAAAGAGAAAAAAATTGCAATGCTCTATCATTTTAGTTCAATATTTGATCACGAATCATTCAATATCAAGACTCAATTTTCATACAGGTATTTGCGAAAGAGTCTATATACTTGAAGGGGAATAATTATATTGGTAATAACTCTGAATTTCTCAACTGTATAAATATTAATAAGCTTTGAATTTCAACCGTTTATTTCGCGAACTGGTATACGTGAGCTACTGTATATATATTCATTACAGTCGAAGTATTTCCATTTCAAATTCCCTCTTATACGATTAGCTTGAAACCTCTCGATCGGAGTAAGTTTAACATATTATATCGTATCGAATGATTTTCAAAAGAATTCTGAAACAGTAATATTGCCTTCTGTGTTCTTCTTCACCTGCAGGCACTGTAGTACATATAAGATACTAAGAATCAGCTCACGGCATAAGCTTACAAGTCGAGGTACACCGTCTCGTTCGTGGAATTATTGATTACTTGTCGATATTGTACAGTCGTTGTTTGAAAATTTAGTTTATTGTTATCTCTTTGGAAGGCGCGAGTCAAAGCTCGATCGAAATTGGTCATTATTATATGCTTCGTAACTAATCGAATGAAAAATATTATCGGCTATTTCGAAGCCGGTTCTTTTCTGTCTGTAGTTAGCTCGTATATTAGATACGCGATGCTTCAGCGATTCAATCATCCTTTGCCGAGTTCAAATCCCACTCGAGACGCTCTGACCCAGAGCGAGCAAAATGATGATTCCTACCGTTCACTAGCAAGGAAGTTCGGGCAATTACTGCATGACAAGCTTGAGATAACGTTCATTAGGTCACGGAGAAGGATCGACAAACTTTCGTCGATCAATCATAGTTAGCACCTATCATCCGACGTCATTAACAAAAAAAGTAGAAATTCAAACAAAAAGTTAATTGAACTTGAAACCGTTTTTCTATTTCTTGGTCGATTTTTGGTCTGAGTTTTTTTTTTTCGACATAAATTCTAAGCTTTTTAGGTTTCAGGAATCAGACAGAGATTTTGCAGTTCTAAATTGGCTGAATCAAATCATTTGGAGTATTTTTTTTTTTTTTTTCGTTTTTTTCTCACCTGAAATTTTCTGATTTTTATTAACATCGTATGAAAAATATTCTCCAATTTGATAATGTAGGTTACGAAGAAGATGCGGTACAGAATTGCTACTAGGAACGGTTCGGTTCGTGTTCCATGCGACGGCCGTGGTCACCGGATGGAACAGACCGGAACATTTCTAATGAAGACAATTTTCGTCGCCGTCCACCTCTCTGAGACAAAATCGCTTTTTAAATATTGTATACGCGAGGCTTGTTGCAGTAACTTTATCGAGTCACGCAGGACACCTCAAAAATGAAATTAACTAAAAAAACAAAAAACTTCTATACACGTTCAATTATATTATATGAAGACATTTGGACATTGCTTCGAAATTTTGGATCGAATAATTTTCAAGTTTATTTTTCAAAATTAAAGATACCAGCCGTGAGTTTTCAAATTTATGCAAGTTGATTTCTTTCTTTATACTGTCAAATTTGCAAATCGTTACGCATCACGATGTGGACATGGAAGATGAAAGCTTCAACCCCCGCACGAACAACGCCCAACGTACGTCGAGCGATTGGCGATTACGTTAACTGAAGTCGAAAGCTCGACGTCGGTATCCTAGACCCGCCCCTCCAATTTGCCTGGAGATCATCTCCGTTAATCGGTGAACTAATAACAGGATTATAGCTTACCCTTCGTATCATATATACTTATCCCTAATTCGCTATGTTGTTATTAATATACTTACTGATATATCCGTATATACGCTGAAGCCGTGATAACTTCCTAACCCTAAGCGTTAACCCCATCTGACCTAATACTTTTTTTGTTTTTATGTACCTCGATCTAGAAACGATTCTACATTTGCGCCCCCCCCCCGAAAAATAAACACACGAATATCAAGCTTTTTCATTTCTCCAGGGAGGCTTCAAATTTCTGAGAACTCTTTATAACGATTATAAGGGGATCTAATTTTAACGAAAATGAATCAAACCTCCGAGTAGTAGTCCCACAATTAGATAAAAGGGTGATGAATAATTTTATAAGATCATTATCTCACCACTCACAAATGTAAATTAAGCTTCTGAAGATAAGCTTGAGGGGGATATGCATATTTTGGAGAGTGGATATAGCGGTTAGACAAAAAATTAGCTCGTTTCGTTACGATCCATCGTTCCATATCGCGGGAATTTTCAATTTCTCTAAAGTATACAGAGTTCTGCTGATTCAAAAATGTTCGAGCTTCGATGCTCGGACTCGAATTTTCATTTTAATTGAAGCGCTGTGAAACAAAAAGACTAAATCGAACAGAATTCACCCTTTTTTCTGGAGGATCACTTGAGCATTTTTTTTTGTTCCACGTATTCTACATAAATTACCATTCATACATCGTTTCAATGCCATTCGCTTCTGATCTGCACACGCAGATATATGCAAGGATAAAATCAAAAAAAAATAATTATTTTAGTAGTTAAAATGAATAAAAAGTTTGGAATTGATAGTGAATTATGTTTGCCGTTCGTTTGGCTTCGACTCGTCGGCGTCCGTTCTCCAAAATGGCGGTGCGTCTTGTGTCAGGATTATATACCGCAACGGAATTCCCTCGGATTCTCTCGCAAGGATTCAGTTGAAATTAGAAAGTGATAATTCAATCGAGAGGTATATTCGTCAAGTCCAATATTCTGCAGCCGCATTATACACGACAAACGTGTATATATATTATATACATATACACGACAGACAAATGGGCCAAAAGCACAATGACATTAATTTGGTAATCAAGTTCGATTTCTCTTGACATCGAAATCCTTCTTTGGTTAAAATTTGAGGTCATTCGAATTGACTTAGCTCATCGGTGTAATGCCACAACTGTACTGTTGTACGTTCAATGCAATTACGCAGCTAGGGTAACGCTACCGGACAAATATCGTTTAAGTTACCACATTGCTAACTTAAGACTCAAATAAAAATTTTTTCACCGGTAAATTCGATCTCATTGCTAATTATTATGGTTCGATTATCGCGCCTTGTAACGGAGACTATAGACAGAAATCGGAAACTTGATGATTGATCGTTAAATTCACAAGGCACTATTCTAAGCAAATGTGAAATTTTTGTATCGTTTACCATCGAGAGGGATAACTGAATCAATTAAAAATCTTACGTGTAGTGAGTATAAGAAGGGCTGGCCTGCTCGAGGTGCGTCGAGACGGGTGCGCCCACAATGGCGGCCGCGGCGTCTCTAGCTGTCGAAGAATTTTGGGCGGCGGGGACAGCCTGATGGTAGCGCTGGCACATTTCGGCCAAATTCCACCCATGGGCATCCATATATTAAGGCTGCTTCGCTTTTGTTCAACGTACCATCCATTTCACAAGTTTATACACTTTAGAATATTGTCCGTCGTCGTCGTCGTCGTCGTCGTCGTCTCTGGAGCGCACTATTTATCGCTACCTATGCTGTAGCTGCACTGCAGCGGCACACCAGATAAATTAGCACCCTTAATATTTCACTCCTCGATATATATTATAGCGCGGTTAGTTACTGCAGTCTGTGTTATATATTTTCTTAAAATTTGTAACGAACAGTATACTTGTTAGTATAAAAATTACTACAAAACGAGTTTATATATGGTACGTGTCGAGTTCTCACATGAGTCTTTAACCAAAACTTGATACTTTTCCGATAGCACACATCACTCTAAGATTTTTTTTTCTTCTATTTTTTTCTCTTTTCTCTTGCCTTCGATGTATTATAGGTACTCACAAATTTTGTAACACGTCGTTATCCTAATATACGGTGATCAACTCCCTTCACCTGTGAAATAATTACGGTCAACTTTATATCAGAGGGTGGCTATGATCGTATCTAATAAATCGAGATCTGACGGTGGCTGTAGCAACGAATAATATAAAACTTTTGTCAAAGTTCATCGTGCCGATCTTGAATAGAATTATAATACAATCATAGACACCTTATCCAATTCTTTCAATATTTCGCGTGACTTTTTTCCCTGAAGAATAACGAACTCGAATGATCCAAAGATCAGCGTTTGATATTTTTTCTGATAAAAAATACTAAATAATTGTCGCTATAGGCTAGAAAAAAGTATGACGGAATCTGCAATTCGCGAATTTATTTCCTATGAATAAATATCGACGTTGTATGCATTCTAGAACGTCATTGTTCACTGTCAAAGTCAACCACCAAATTATAATAAATCGTATCTACATTTTTACCCCGTGAAGAAACGATCATAGGTATAAACACGAATCGGTATCATATTTTGTCTATAGTAAAAAAGTAAAAACTGAACTCATATCACGAAAAAAACCAAAAAAAAAAAAAAAAAAAAACTTGTCGTTTTATATGTCTTCAACATTAATTATATTTTTCCAAAAATTTAATTGCATCGATTGCAGTGATCCGTTGCCGGTTTCGTCTTAGCTGGCTGAGCTCCCTAACGTTTCGCCAATTTTTTGTTCACGATAAAGTTACGCGACACCCGACATTCTTTACGACATCGCGCTTTACCATATCCATCGTCTTGTCACGACATCGACTAAGGTGGTTCGATAACGTCAGCTATCACGTATCGATCTGATATTATGATTATCACTATAGTTTATATTCCGCTGTACAAAAATACAATTCAGACATCCGTTAGCATGGTATGAACTTTGCTTACTTTATACTTCATGCCATTATATGTATTGTAGTATATGTATGTATGTATGTATTGTAGTATATGTATGTATGTATGTATGTGTATGTACAATCGCGTGTGGCTTGTTGCTTGTTGCGGATGGACGTTAGATGAATCTCCGCGCATATTCTACCGACTATCTTATGTAATAGGTGTAGGTGTATCTTGGCAATAGTTTATTGCAAATACACCAGGGAATTTGAGGCGTGTACGTTTCAGACTGCCTGGTATATATTCTGAACCGCTGAAACGGTACAGACAATTTCCGACTATATCTCTCTCAATATTATATACCTTTGTCCCCGAAAAATTCTAAAAACAATTTCTTTCATCCCTTTAAATTTCTCAGATTTATACGATATGATATTCTTCCCGAAGTTATACAGAAGAGTTGATCACAACTTTTCCACCTACCGCAGCGACGATCATTGCGGTTTAAAACTGATTGGAATTGGGTTCTTCGAATCTGAGAATCGCTTAATGAATTCCTACAAGAATAGTAGTAGTAAAAAAGAAAAAGAAGAAAAATAATATAAAAAAAAAATAAAAAAAAATCCGTCCGACGTTGTATAAACCGACGATCAATTTACCGATCAAGTTTTTAAGCGCCATCAGCAAGACATCTGGGCAGCTCTGTAACATGATAAAAGAGATGTTTTCTTCACGCCCGTGATATACCTCTTTTTAACTCGATGAAAACAGGCTTATAATATTTTTTTTTTTTTACCGATCCTAATTGATCGTTTAACTACCGATCTGCATCTTGAGAGTAGAATTATTTTCATCATCATTTTTTTAATTGTTTTTATATACCTATTTAAAAACTACATCCACGTTTTTCCGGGCAAGGTGGTGTCGTGCTTAGTATGATAATACACATGTTATTTTAAATATTCAGACCCCCCACGTATGTAGATACATACATGGTAGTAAAAGAAATTTTGTTTAAATCGATTCCGCGACGTATAGGTACATGCAGTATAATATTGCGCAGTGTTATTATATAACCTGGTTATAAATATTTCGTCTATATATATGCAATTACGGCTTCTGTATATTTAGAAATCAATCGGCTCGAGTGAATTTATTGGAAAGTGTGACCAAACAAAGGACTTTACTGATTTGACCATATCTAAACAAGGCCTTCGTTATAGTCAACGGGTCACTCGATCTGTACTAGATTTTCGATTTCTCGTACAGATCGGCATTGTTTCGAGTCTTCTAAGTGACTCATAGATTCCTACTTTGTTCACACTAGACTCTGCGGTGGCGCTTGTTCCCTTAAACTAGGTCGCATTACCGATTTCATGTGGTTTTTTTTTTTTTTTTCTTTATCATTATTTCATTTCTTTTCTTGCAGGCAACTTATCGTCATTGACAGTAATCGAAATCGATCGATGACAAACGATATATATCTATAATAATCGGAACCACCTATAGCGCTCGTCGAGCACACGGTTATAGATTCTAATCGATTTCTATATTATACGCTGATCATTCGCACGATTCCCCCCAGCAGATTTCTTTCACATCTCTAAACGAATTAACAAACTTACTTGGCATTATTGTATATTCGATACAAGCGCGGTTCGATCACTTTTATTCAATCAGTGGTTATTTAGAAGTTTCTGGTTAAATAAATTTATATATTTTACTATTTAGCACCATACAATTAACCGGCCGGAGGCCTAAATGTTCTATTAATTGTACTTCAACCGTTGTTAAATCTCACTCTATACATAAATCACACTTTTTATTTAGATATTCAATTCGCAAAGATGAAAATATATTTCGCGAATTTTCATTACTCGAATCGAAGGTAGGTATTTTAATCCATATTACAATTGAAAAAAAAAATTCGTTACGACAGTTAATTTCAGTGAATCTATATATACGTAGCTAATACATATCTATTAGAATTCTACGGTTCTACCTTGAAGAGCAACGCTATATGTTCGTAAGTTCTGTCGCTGCACACCTTTCAAAAACGTCACACACCTCGAGTTAAATTCGCCTTGAATCGCGTAGCGCAGGTATAGATATATATGCGTATGTATAATAGGTTGGTTATATGTATTGTAAAATGATAAAATCGCGTTCGAAATTCTCCCCCCTAATGTAATTTATTTATATGCAGTGTATAAATCGGTGTAAAATCGTATCGATAAACCGTGCCGATTTCTTATAACGGTATATTATTATCAACTTTGCGGAAATGTCAATCCCTCGTAACGCCCATTTTTCTCACTTACGCGTGGGAGTATGACATAACAATAGACGATCGGCGATCGGCGATCGGGAATCGGCACCACACTATTATACTACAGTATACTTAAAACACAGACGACACTTCTGCCCACAAACGATCGGCAGATCGGTATCGAACCCGATCTCGAATACCGATTAATGTTTATTATAGTTTTTTACTATTAATTACCGAATTCTATGTATTAAAAAGAGAGAAGAAGAAAAAAAAAACGACAACAACTACCGATTTTTAAATATGATAAAAATTTATCGCTGTCATCGGGTGCGACCGATAACGTGCAGTGCTCTCCGGCTTGGCTCTGTCTTTCGTGGTGCACGACTCGAACCGACTGAGCGCTGAACGAGGACCGTCGACTCCCAGGTGAGCGGGAGGCATGAGCGTCGGTGACTCGTGTCTCGGGATCGGCAAACCGTCGACTGCACGGCTGTGCGGGCGGGACCCTGGGCCCCGTGGGCCCAGTGGGCCCCTGTCTCGACGCGCAACTACAGTCCGCGCACCAGGAGAAGGCACCTGGTTATTGAGGATAGGGGAAGATTGACCTTTGACCTAACTCCTGACAGTATTGCGTTGCCACAGGTCAGCCTTTCACAGATTTGCCCTTTCGCGGTGTCGCGTGGTGTACGGTGTCGAAGAACGCTTCGAAAGGCTGTTTCCTTCGTAGAAATGTAAACGTATACGTTCCAACTTGCGGACTCGAGTACTTGGTAAGAAAATTTGTCCAATTTATAGCGAGTTTAGCGAATCCTTGCAGCCCTCCGTCTACTCCAGAAATTTGTCGGCAACAATCGACGTACCTGGCAAGATCTTGAACAGCTCTATCTCGGGTTGGTTATCAATAAATCATAATTGGCGATATCAAGCCTTTCTCTTATATGCACGGGTCTGGTATTCCATCCTCTCTACACGACTATCGACGTATATTCGTTTCCGCAGAATAACGCAACCGATATAATCGATTCGTGAATGTCTAAGAAGTTCGTGCGTGCACTGCAATTACATATATGCGAATACTGTTTCCGCGCGATGTTTTGACCCCGATAAAATAACCACGTTTTCTGATAATACGTACAGTCCCCAAGTTATAACCACGTAAGATTAGCTCACGTGAACTCGAGTCATTAAAAATTCACGATCGATAGAAAAGATCGAAATATGGCCAACGATCAGATCTGCTAAAATGAAATTTGGAATCTGCGGGGTTCTACATTCTACGGCGAACTCTGACTATGGTCCATCTCGGGGGGTTGCGGATGAGGTAAAAGAAGGGAGTTCGGATGGACACGAGCGAGCGTCGCGACGCTTGGTCGCCCCCGAAGTAAACGTTTCATAGAGAGAGGTGATATCGGAGAGAGGCCAGACTCCGAGGTAATAGTTGTTGATACAACCGCACGGTATCCGCGTATCCGTGCATGGCTGAGAGGTCTCCTCACCTGTGCTGCAGTGCGGCGAACGCGAAGAGAGAATCGCGAACGCGAAGCCGCGCCGCACAGCAACGGGGACTTCGGGGGACGCCGTCCCCTCGGTAAGGATAGGGACCAATCCGCGCTGCGTGAAGGCGGAACTGTACAGCCCTCGTATGCCCGTATTTATTATTCAGTTTGCAAATACGTGGCAAAAATTATCTGCATGGAAAGAGAGAGAGAGAGAGAGTGAGAGAGATAAGACGGAGAACAAAAATAACGAGAGAGAGATCTCGGTCTGCACCGCGGGCCAGAGAGGTGGAGCTATACGGTCGACCGCCGATTGCCGATCGACGATTATACAGGCTGAGGTCGGGGAGCGGCGGACGCGGCTCCACGCGGTCCCGTGCTGAGGCACCGCAGACCGACGCGACGCGGAGAGGAGCGAGGGGAGTTTGTCCGGTGCTAATTTGTTAGAATCGCTGCTACATCTGACGACCGCCTTCTGTGCGATACTTGTGTTTGTATAATACCGAAGTATTAAGAGATAGTGCGAAAATGAAAGAAAAAAAAAAGAAATAAAAAATTAGGGGATATTTAGGGTCGAAGGGAATCGAATTCGACTACCAAAAACTCGAGTTTCATTTTTTTTCACAATTTATTTCGCGTGAAATAAATTTTCGTTCGACTGTAACGCCGAAATTTTTTTTCACCTGTATGGGTACGTGTGTGTATTATTATGGTGAAGGATTGAGTTATGCGAAGCTTGGCTCGTCGCACCTGCAGCACCGAAACGGTTGTCAGGCCTGTGCTAGGGGTCGACATGAATTTTAAAGATTTCCGTCCAGAGTCTAAAATTCTCAAGTATTTCTGAGACCATCTGATATATATCGCAATTTAGTTTAGGTTTAGATAATAATCCAGTTTCGTAACTCGAGGACGAGTGAAATTTCTGCTGGAGAACTTTACGAGCGTTGATTTTCGCCCGGTGTATATTATCTACATGTTATAGGTACATACGTACCTACTAGCTGTTCCAGAAGACTGATTTCACTATTGCAATGAATCTCGAAAGAAGACTCGTGGAACGGAGTTTTATAATGAAAAAAAAATAAAAATTTTCATACCGCTTAGGTACCATTCTTACGTATGCTGATTTTTATTCGTTAATCTTACATTATACGAGTCGTTACATATCCTCACAGCCATGTATTCACCGCTATAAATACTTTGCGATAATTATATAAGATCATATTATATATACCTACAATATACATATATTTGAATAAATAATTTTCATTATATACCTAAAAATATTGACACGCGATTGATTTTATCGTTTCAATTGACGTATAGGATAATATATTAGCCTCAAATACTGCTGCGTCTGCATTGCTGCAGTTATAAAAATTTTAATTTTAAACCCCTCACGTATATATGAGCACGATGCGTGCCGTTTGAATAAGTATACTTTAAAATTATACACGGTATCAGAAACCGATAAATTCAACATTATATACTACAAGAATAGAACGCGATGTATTCGATTGATTAGTATGCATCTCACACTTCTTTTTCCAATTTCATTTTTTTTTTTTTTTTTTCTTTTCCTCGATTTGGGGTACAATATACCATATGTATATATCTGTACGGTAGAATCTAATCCAAATAAACGAAAAACTAGTAACTTTCGAAGTTTAGAAATCACCGTGGAGAAATATATATATTGTATATATCTTTGAGTAAATAATTATAATTGATTAAGGCTGTAATACGCTGTTGTTACATCGATGTCATTTATACCATTCACGCTCCGTTGTTTATGTTAAAATAATGTTAATTTCCGAATGTAATACAGAATTTTTAGTACTTGTTGTCTCGTCCTATACCCTAAATTAAACGAGGGTCACAATCACTCTGTAAGATCTATTTTTCATACTTCTGTACCGGAACAAACAATATGATAATTAATTCAACTCGTTTGTTATAATTATCATTTTTATATCTAACCAGGGTTTGATTGTACAGATAGGTTAACGTTAGGAAATAAAAATTATCGCGGTATTCTGTATAAACTCGTCGGTTTTACAAGAGCTAATCGCCCGATTCAACTCAATTGAGTCACTTTACCTAACGAAGAGAAACAATTAACTAACAGTTTAGCTTTTTTTTCACGATCAACGCATGAGAACGGATCTATTACCGCTCTGATCAAAGCACAAATCCGATCAGACGGTCTGTCTCGAATTTCCGAAGGGTCTCACCTTCGGTTCGAACGATTAACGAAATTTTCGTATACTAATGTTACCTATCCGCAAGGTTTTATCGCGATCTGGGTAAATTTCAGGCTATGGGTTACATTTAATTGTCCGTGAAATTCTGTTCGGCCGTTTTACGTTTGGCTTCTTGCCCGAAGACTTTCGGAACCGATATATAATAGCAGACTTCATTCAATGACTCGGTACACTACCTCATACTCGTTTAACTCTTCAGAGACGCCGCTCCGATATAGGAGAGTAGGTAATACCTACGGATGAAACAAAGTTCATTTGTTTTAATCAAGTTCGTTTACTCGAGTGATATTTCAAGCAGCTAATGACAAGGTAGAAAGAAAAAAATAAAAAGACCCATTCGCTTAAGGACCCGGCGTGACTCGGTGGTTTTAAGTGTTTCGACTTCCACTACGAATTCAGTTAATTAATGTCAAGTTTATTTTTCGTTCCTTTTTCAACGCGACAATGCCGTACCATTCCGGTCGTTGGTTCACCTCTAACTATATATTTGTATATAAACTTACGAAATATTTGGGTGAAGGCATAAGAGACAGAGCCCTAATCTGATCGATATTAATACTAAATAGATACCCGTAGACGTGGGTATGTATCAACGCACATACATCCGCCATGTTTCGTTACATGGTGTCGTGTTGGAAGTTGAATTTAAAAAAATCATCGTATCCGGTTAAGTTCGAGTCAAGTACCGTTCTCACAACTCCCGCTATTCACTCAACTCGTAGGTATATATATATATTCGTATGTATAAGTATACGTTGAATATGAAATTTTCGACTCTGTGTATAAGACAGTTACCGGAAACGACGTCACGCCAACGGCAAGACGTCATTAGGGAATCGAAAATACGGACTAATATCTCATATATGAGTGAAGAAAAAATAGTTGCTGCTGCAGATTACGGTAGACACGAATACCTACGCGATTCCTGCCGGCTAATTCCCCTCCCTGAAAATTTTTCTAACAAAATTAGTTCAGCCTAGTGAAGGAAGAGACAGCGTCTACGAGAATTGCGAAAGCCGCATGCAGAGAGCTGAGCGGCATGCCACTGCAGTGCGGAATTGACGGCGTGACCTGGAGCCGAGTCAGGAGTAACCCTAGGAGTCAACAGCTCGGTACCTGTGCGGGGCTAGGAAAAGAAATTTTCTAAGATGCGAGCGCGAAGGAGGAGGCCTAGCCAAGCGAACGTTGCTAATTTAGATTGTATCGCGTGAGAAACAGGAAATGACGAAATATCCTGAACGCCGACTTACACCGACTACGGCCCCAGCCCCGGGTAGAGACTTTGCCTCCAGGTTGCTCGCTGATGCCTCCTGCCTCCTGCCTCCTGCCTCCTGCGTGCCTCGTTCCTTCGCACTCCTCCGCGACCTCAGCTGTGAACACGCAAGAAAGACCTTCGTAACTATATAAACGCGGGTACCATCGCCACCCAGAGACGACCTTCTCACGTACCGGAAGACGACATTTAGTTCTGTGGAAGTGCCGATGGATTACGAAGAAGCTACTGAAATTCATATTCCTTCGATAATCTTGCACTTTATATATACAATATTGACTCGAAGGCCAAAGCAGAAGCTTTCTCTTATGCGATTTACTTGCCAACCCCCGTTAGCGGAAGACATAAACGTTACACTCATGAGAACGGATGTGGATTAGCCTCGAGCAGAAACAACAGCCGAGCAAGATGGCGAGGCAGTGATTTCAATGCAACGGCACGAAGACTGCCCAGTATAGTTGAGGGTTGATACTGGTCCCGCGAATGATACAGGCGCCCAGCTGCAGCTTTACAACTCGGGAAAAAAATTCGATCGCAAAGTATATTGGCAAAAATTCTGTATCTGCGATTTCTTAACAATATATCAACTGTAACACGGAATGTGGTGGACTGGATCATGAACGATTATAAAGATGTTGAAAATGTGAAAGTCTAACAAGTTGTGAGATTTTTCTTAATTAACCGAGTTAGTTTTACGATGTCTGTCAGGTATATCCACTCTTCAAGCTTTCGTACCCGTTTTAGAAATATTGTAGTTTAATAACTGAGGCTCGGGTCTTTTTTTCGTATATATTTAAAAGTTATATGGTATATGTCATGAAGAGAATTATACAAGCAGAGTTTTGCGGAGGAGCATAAAGAGCCGCAGTTGTCACCGTGACAGACGTCGTATCGCTGCCTGTTATCTGTGATTTAATCGTGGCTGATTACATGCTACCTTAAAGGTCGTTGGTTTGCTGCTGTCACCGTTATAGGCATTGTCTGCCACGTTTGCTTTGGTAAAAGCTGCCAAAGCCACCTTGTCACAGTTGCAAACACAACGTGACATGGCACTGAAGCTGCTGCTGCTGCTGCTGCTGCTGCTGCTGCTATTGCTGCTGCTGCCGCTGCTTCTGAGATATACAACGATATTTAACGCTTGTTAATTTTATTAAGCATTAGCTCAGTGCCAACTGCTGCACTCGGACCACTTTCTTAAAGTCTTATTCCATCCGAAGACACGAAGACTTTCGAATCGCGAGTCATAATCCACCAGAAAAAAAAAAAAAAAAAAAAACTTCAAATGTCACATCGCCAAAATTCATCAATTTAAAAGTTACGATTTTGGGGGGGGGGGGCAACAGATCGAGTCCCCGAAATTTCTACGACGAAAATTGGGATGAAATCTGCGTTTACTTTGCGAGGTCTAAGACGGATCGATCTAAGAAAATTAATCCGATCCAGAGTTTTCATTATCTGGTATACGAACACCTATGATACATGTGTTGTAGGCGTAAGTATATATAGAGGTAGAGAAGCGATAAAAAAAAAAAAAGAACCGCGTGTAAGCGCGTACAAGTTGAATTTCATTTCCCCACGACTTACTTCCCTTCTCGAGTGAAGCGACGCGCCTCGCTACGACTAGGCGACTCTTAAATCTCTCACCTGTGACCCGAGCACAATGTGTGACCGAGAGGCCAGGCCGCTACGAAGGGAAGGGTTAAGAAACTCTCGAACTAAAGTGCCTGCACCGGAAGTGGGGGCCTTGCTTTCTGGGCTAATAACCCTACCCATACACCCACGCAAACGGACACCCACAAACCACACCGATTTACTATTATATACACACCATTACCGTGTGTTCACGAACTGAACTAACTAACACTCGGTGAACCCGCGAGACCCGGGGAGTCCGTAGGCACGCAAACGCGCCTGTAATACGTACGAATATTGTATTCGCTTCTCCTCTTATATGTGTGGGTCTGCAATTATAATGTATAAACATATATCCTACAGGGTGTTTCTCGTATTATTATATATACGTGGTACTGTATAGTACTGCACGTCACATCACATCCCATCGAGATGTCATATCCTATGCAGTCGAATAGGTTATCGTAGTGTGAAATGTAGCTCTCGAGAATCACTTCCCCGTTATGGAATTAGATATGTGTATACTGCCGAGAGAAAAATACCTTATATATATTCTCGATTAACCTGGATTTATAGTACGTCATTATTCGTCCATAAAAATTATCTACATGCCGCAGAATACTTTGGTTAATTTTTCAAAAAAAAATTCAATCTTTATTAATAATCTTACCAAAATTTTGCTCAAAGGACGGTTTATTTATTTTTTTTTTTTGTAGAATGGGGAGAATTCGAGAATTGCTTGTACGGTTGAGAAACAAAAAATAAAACTATTTTTGCTCTACAGTGGAAGTCCGCGTAAGAAAGCGTTTCCGGAGCCATATATTCATATGTACACGGATTTTACGACTTAGATTGACATGCCGATATCGCACATGTACTACGTATCATTCCGGTACACCTCAAGTGTGCATCTATCTAACGAATATGTGCATGCAAAAATACGTAGGCGAAATCACATCGTACAGCTATAATCATGCTCGACAAAGAAACTCCTTATCAGCTATATCTGCAGTGTTACCTAAAGCCCACCGATTTTATGCTGAATTGGTACTTGAGGCGATGTATATGCGTACGAAGAACATAATGCAATAGTGAATTTGCGAAAGATCAGAAGAACGGCGGTCGAAATAATTTTCAAGTTAATTTAAAACCGTAAAGAAAAAAAGGAAGAAAAGAAAAAATAACCGTGTCTACGGCATTGCGTAACTATAGCTTCGTTGAATCGTTTTGCTAGTCGTCTCGGTTGAAGCTCTGTTTTAATTATGCGAGAGGTAAGGCTTTAGAAGGAGTTTTAAATCCGTTGTATTTATTTGAACAAGGTTAAAGAGAATCGAAGCCTCACGCTCGATACAGTACCTACCATACCTACTTTTATGGCTGGATAAAAATTCTCACAAGTCACCGGTGTAGGCTTTGTCGTAGCTCGTATACCTCGTATAGCTCGCAGCTCGCAGCTCGCGAAGGAAGCAGCTCTTTCTTGGCTCTAGTCAGGGGCGAAGCGCCGCGGTCCCGTTCTTCTTAAATCACGCGAGTCGTTCGCTCTCGAATACGAAAGGCAAGAAGACCGAGTCGTATTTCTCTAGTACATATAACCGAGGCAAGACGTAGGTACCCTTCTAAATATAATGTGAAAATAAAGAATAAATATATAAGTTACTTTCAAAGAAAAGATTATCGCCCGATCGTTCGTCAAAATTCTTTCAAGATGATTCCGTGACTTTGACTGCGGTACAAATCAACACTGTATAGTATACACTTCGATAAAGACTATTGGGAATTTTAAGACGAACACAAAAGCGTACGGTTTTCTTGGGAAATAGTTCAATCATCAAAAATTGCTTCAAATATCAATCCGCCTCGACCTTTTGACTTCGTTTATAGTTTCGCCCGTTCGTCAACAAGTTTGGTAGAACGGCGCACGCCGTGTCTTATTCAATTTCAGAAATTGATGGAATTGTTCGTGGCTAAATATATATCCGTTCAACTACAGCAAATACTGCAGACTGGACATTCTCCAAAAAGTACAAGACTGTGAATTATATAGAATGTTGGCTTATGGCTTATGGCTTATTATAATATGATCGAAGGAATCTGGTAAAGTCATTGCTCAGCGGGTGGTATTATATACCTACCTATAGCGCTTTTTTAGTTGCTGAGGAAATCGTTGATCGTGATGAGTTGTTCTCATTTCAATGAGGAAACCCGCGGATGTCTGGTGTGTAAGGAACCGCTAAAATGGTGTTGACTCTTATCGGGGGATCTAGAGCGGTGATCCGAAGGAAGTGAGGAACTCGAGGTGGATGCCGAGCGCGAGGCTTATGTTCACTGTAATAATAAAGAGGCCATCTAGGTTCGCAACGCCGAGTAAATTCAAACTTTCTTCGTAATGAGACGGCAGATAAAATGACAAACACACGCGATATTTATTAAGGATACCGTGCAAAAGGATCAGGCTTTGCCTCCACACTACAGAACACTGCTACCGTTAAGTCCGTGCGCTATCAACCAAGGCAAAAGCTAGGTGCTACGGTTGGGGTTTTTCTTTTTTAACTATCGTGAAAGAGATTTCCGTTCCACGCGGTGATTTCAAACTTCCTTTTTTTTTTTTTGTTGTTGTTGTTGTCTTCGGGAGAATCTGTAAGAGTTTGCAGGGTTCGGACGACCAGTCGCATCCCATTCGCTTGATATTTTTTTTTTTTTAGAATTTTAAAGAGGATTAAATTTTTTAAGTTTCATTTTGCACACGGCGATTTTTCAGGGATAACGTTTGAGGAAATTAATAAGACGCCTTATAAATTGATGAAAGATTACCGTTACTGTACCTACACGATGTTATATACGGAGACTTATATTAATATACTTTGTTGCTGATTGTGCGAGTTCGTAGGTAATGAGGAGGCGGAAAATATACGGTGTATCGTAATTAAACCAAGGAATTAAAAGTCACCTTTGAGCTCAATTACCGTTACTCAACCATCTCCATATATTATTCTTTGAAATTTACTAATTGAGTAATTACAACGCAATCCTTAAAATCTGTTACCATACATACACCTAAGTGTGGGAACTGCAAATAAAAACTCACCGTAACCGACAACCCGCGCAATGAATAGATAAATTACTTTTCGCCAGCTTATGTATACCGGATCAAATTATATCAAATTAGTTACTATCCTCCCAAGAAATTGACTCTTAACTATTATAAAACTTCGAGGTATCCAAAGTCGTGGCACCTTCGACTTATTAATTCACCGTATAGCTCATCCAGTCAAATTATTAGCCATCGTCTCAGCATCAGTTTACAAATTCCTGCGAGGACGATCTTACCCTCGTGATTCAGAAGAAACTTAATTCCCATTTCAGGGTTATTTAATATTAATAAATTTTTTTTTTCTTTTACTTCATTTGTGTTATGCGGCAGCATTGGATGAATCAAGAGGTGTTAATTACCGTGCTGCACTTACGTCGCTACTTAATGTAAACCCTAGGTTATGCCGGCGTTCAATCATTGCATACAAATCTCTGTTAACCGGTTGATGGTTACCATCTTTTATATAAGTCGTCTTTACTTCCCTGTATCGTTTTTTATCGGCATTAATTACGACCGTTCTACAATATCTTTAGCTATTGGACAGACCATTTTATCTAACAACGAGTCTTTCACTAGTTTTTTTCTCAACAATCATATGTGTTGAAGGCTCTGATGATGACGTGCACATTGTATGTGAATTGCGTGAACTGGTTTCTTGAAGAAGCTAGTATACGTGTAGGATAGATTTTTTTTTAAATACAGAATACCGATTCGCAGTTCAAATCTATGGCGATATATATTTTCGATATATTTTCGAAACGGAGTATATATCTTACGATGCTCATATAAAATCGACTTTATTCGACTGAAGAGCGACGCTCGAAACTTCGTAAAAGCTTGAGAGGTCGAGGGTGCCGGTATAATGCGTCTACAGAAACGGGAGATGAAAGGGTTTATAAGGTGTATGATTAATTAATACATAGAATACCGACAGCACGTACAAACCACAAAGTTAAGTTAACCAAAAACGGAAGTAAATTTAAATGTAGGTATAAACGGCGTAAAAAATGTTCCTATTCACACACAGTAGGTTAATGAAACAAAGAAAAGAAACCAAGAGTTCTGTACATACATGAAATGTCGGCAGACAGTTTCTTTCGTTTGTTATTAATCACGTCATTAATTTTAAGTAGCTCGTACACGTTCCATACCCATTCATTCATACCAGAAACTTCTAAGCTGGCCTAGTTGCACTCATTTTTTATAAATTCACGCTATATGCGTGATAACGATCGATGCCGATTCTTCGATGGTGCGATTCAGGAAAAATTAATAAATTATGAAAACTTCTGGTGATCAGGCGTAGACACCACGTTTCCCTGTAGAAAAATTCCCAAATCAAAAACCATGTAGGTCTGTATACTTATAATCCATTGCATATTATAGATTATTGCCTCGATTTATCCAGCTATATCTTCTCATCCGCGAATATATAGTCTGAATTTCCGCGGAGACCACTATACCTACGTATGTACATACGTATGTACCTTACCAGCTATTGAGTGCGCTGTTTAATTAACTAAATGCAGCATAGCCTCCGATAAACGGCACGTATCAGCCATAAACTTTCTGCCGCCTCCACTACCGCTGATAACACTCTATCGTTGCTGTTTCTTACCTACTCTTGTACTCTCCGACATACACGTATACCAGTTTGTGTACGGGTATTTGTACTACGTACTTATATACATAGATATACGTTTGCCGTGGTTGCGTACAACTTAGGACCTTTGGCACAAAGGCAAGTTGTCCCCGTCGCAATATGGCAATACCTGTAGCGGTAGCTGCAGCGGCATGGCAGTGCAGCAACCGGCGTGATCTACTTCTTGTTAATTAAGATTAAAAATCTACACGGCCGTCGGTTTTCCTTATCGATAAATATGTACCTATACGATATCCGATATATCGTGACTGTGATACGTTTATAAAGAAATGGAAAAGCGGGGCTGGGTTGATATGTTACGAATTTTATAAGGGCTGAACGATCAGAATTATTAATTTGTTAATTGAGACGATTTAGAATTTTCAGAAACCTCGAAGTGAAGAATATTAAAATTCGAAATGATCGACAGGCAGACAGCTCGAAACTGGGAAAATCCAAAACTTCGGAAGTCCAAGAATCCGAAAATTTAATGAAGAGTACGACGCTTCCTGCGTGAATTTCAAAATTCGGAGTTTCGGCCTTTCGGATCATCTAGCTTTCGGAATTTTGAACCTAATTGCGGTGTTTTTTGATTTGAAGTTTTCGAAATCGACTATGCAGACTTTCGGGTAAATACCTTTTCTAAAAACTGTGACTTCGTATGATTAAAATTCGGAATATTGACCGTGCGGAATTCTTAAAAATCGGAACTTCAACCTGATCGCAAAAGCTCCAACGTCCCCTGGCATAAAATAAGCTTTTTTACGAAAGTTTGCAACGGCGGAGTCAACCGGCCAAATCTTTTTCCAACATATAATTTCGACGCGTTTTATACTGAAAATATTAACCGTATTAAATACTTTCTGGACACCCCGTAGCTTAAACCTCGTAGATGGTTTTGAGTCGCGCAATTCCCTCGCGGGCGGGTAAAGTCCTGGCTTCTGTGTGCGTAACGACCACGCACGGGATGCGTCGTCGGTGCTGGCGGTTGTTGGCGGTCGGCCGAGGCGGTCGACTCGATTTCGCCGCCACAACACAGGGGACAACCTCCTTCCTCCTCGTCCCTGCCTCACCCCCGTATAGGATAGCAAACAGGCAGGCAGGCAGGCAGGCAGGCAGGCAGGCAAGCAGGCAGGCAGCCTCCACTGGGGAGACAACGTTAAGATTTAAGACTCGGAGATGGGCCTATAAACATTGCCTGGTCCAGTCAGTGTTTGCTTCTGCCTCCTTCGCTTCTGTTCGCTTTAGCTCCCCTCTCTCAGTGGCTCTAGAACCATCGAGTCCTGAATCGGGAGGTTATAACTATGCGAAGGTCCGCGGTGCGGGTCCATCGATATTTCGGAGCAAAGAGAAATATAGGTATATAGATCAGTCCGTGATCGATGTTCTTCGAGGAGACCTTGCGTTGACATTTGGCAATTAAGAGCTGCCACGAGGGTCGCCGTAGACACCCTTGCGGTGAAAATTAAAAAATCCTAAACTCATCTTATAGATTTTGCTTTTTGCAAAGTTGGGCGTCGCGACGTCCTGCAGAAGTACGAGGGCGGTGGCGGTGGCGGCAAACTGCAAACGGCAAACGGCAAGCGTCAAGGACCAGGGTGTCCTCCGCCTCCACCCTCTCCGCCGTCGGCCTCTCCTCGCCAACTTATTTATTCCTCTCTCTGTCGCTGCCTTCCTTTCTTCTACTTCTTCTTCTTCTTCTTCTACTTCTTCTTCTTCTGCTTCTTCTTCTTCTTCTTCTGCTTCTTCTTCTTTCTACCTCTTCTTTCTTTATTTCTGTCCTTTTGTCCGTTTTCTGCTTCCGCAAACGACAGCCGCTTATTTATACCAGTCTTTGCATCGCACGGGAGCGCTTTTACGTTGACTCGAGCTCGCCTATACAGAGAGAAACAGAGACGGAGGAAAGAGCCTAAGGGTACTCTCACACGAAACGGTGTACAAGTACAAACCTATGTCAATACACTATACGACCTCCTCATAGAACTTTTCACTGACCAGGTTCAACGGACCGTTTAAATATCCGAACGTCAAAAGTCATATCCTTCATCGGCGCAAAAATAGTATACAGAAATCATCGATTTCGATTTTGATTTGTACTCGACAGCTATAATCTCCAACTGCGTTAGAACAATGAATCTACCGCACGTTGTAATCCGCAGAAATCGTTTCAATCACCGAGCTCATAGATGGTTTATACTCATAGGATAGGATTAGCTCAACAATTACATTCAGTTTCCACAACCTTGACACTCAATTGCCATTGTCTGACATCCAATGCGTTTGCTGTTTGCCTTTCAGTCCTTCGCGTATCAAAGTCGTTTTATTTCGGTGTGAGTAACACCTAAGTGTACATAGGTGCGGTAGTGCGGTTCGCACCGAACGAAGCACGCTTTACAATTACAAGGGGTGTTCGAAAAGTTCTTTAGTTTAAGTTAAGATTTTCTTGAGTTGATCAAAACAGTTGCTGTAGTCTAGCCGATCGGAAAATTCATCGACCGATACAATTTGGGTAAAAATTGTTGAAAAAAATAAAATAAAATAGAAAATATTTCTAACGTTTCGAGGGAGTTCGTCACGATAGTCTTCAAGTCGATAGAACTACGCTGCGTCTGGTCGGTTGAAGTAATCGTTTACACTTGAGACGTACTTGATTTTTTGCAAAATTTATTTGCGCTTCTTGTTTCCACGCTCTCCGCGAAGAACTCGTAAGAACTCGACGTACACGTAGTACGAATTCGAATTTAAGTTGCGGTTATTTTACACGGTTTAGTAAAAACGGATTCATTTCGCGGAACTCGCGTCCCTGCAGCAATCTTTTCCGCGAGTTGTGTCTCGCCGGTATTTCGTTATATATGTATACCTACCTATATCTACTCTGCAATGAGAATCGCGTACCTATAACATCACCCGAGCGTAAAGTATATAAGCTACTGCGCGAATGTAAGTATTTGAATACGAAATAAGTACCATAAACGTTAAATCTAACCGCGGATATCAATTTATTCATTTTCAAAACCAATAAATAACCGCATCACGCGTTAATCTATCGAGATTTTATATCCAGCAACGAATTGTGAGACAATCTGCTCGTAGATGCTGCGGTCTTCGGACAGGGATCGGCTTCTGCAATGCAGATACGAGAAAAGCTGGTATGAAAATCTGCTATTCGATGTGATAATCATCTTTTCTAATTCGAATTAATTTTCTAATACCAAATAACGTTCAGCCATCGCAGTTTCGTAGTAGATTCTCAACTACCTGCACGTATTCTGCATAGACGCTTTATGCAGATGAAGAAATCGGAAACTTATATGGCGGATTTGAAACGCCTGTAGAGTGAAATGCCACACTGTGCCACGTGGCGAAGACTTCATATAGTTATACGGGTTACGTAGGCATGAATTAACTGCGCAATTGCGACTGAGTAAATTTTAATCCGTGTTAAATCGAGAGGTGACGTTGAATTGGGTGGAAATTTTTTAATTTTCGAGGATCGAGGGATCCTAAATCAAATTAGAGTTATAGATTTATGGTGTTGGGATTTGAGTAGACCGAGGTGACCTGGACGTTTGGAATTCCGTATTTTCTCGAGTCTTCAAATAGCAAAAGGCATCTGCCAAAGTTAGGCGCGCGCGCGCGCGCAAAGCCGGACCGAACAAATAAATGTTGAAAAACAAGAACAAAACCGACATTATGTGGCATTTACATACAAAGTATGTCAGACCTGCGGACCATGGTATAACGTAGTATCCGCGGCTTTCGCATACCCTGCCTTCCAGCAGACCGTCGCGTCGCCCGCCTGCATATATACCAACGTTTACGCTATCCTGCGCCACGCGGGGCGGCTGAACGCAAAAGGGAGATCTAAAGGCAGGAGCATGGCGAAACAAAAAGAAAAATTCGAGTTTATATCGAGGCGGGCCGCGACGACGGACACACACGCAAAACGAAGGATACCCAGTGTCTCTAGTGTCTCTGCTCCTGCTCCTGCTCCTGCTCCTGCCGCTGCCTTGCAAACTGCCTATCGGCTACTGCCTTCAGCGATGGCTCGGAACAACCCTCGGTTTGTTTTTTACGCTCCAATTCATCCGGACCTTGATTTCAAAATTCGCGATTCGCAAATTCCTGCATCTTCGTGTTCATTCCCTTCTTTTTTTCTAATCTTTTTTCTTATTATTCTAAGAACAAATTTTGTTACGGAATTTCTGTCGACTGTATTAGTGTTAACGTTGGAAATTTCCACACACGGAGCATGTAGATCTTAATTAGTAAAATCCGGTGTTACGCCCGTGAGAAGTAAACAGCACCTGTGAGATAGTTTCTAAATTGTAAGAGAAACTTATCACTAGGTATATCACCTTAGTACGTTCTTTCAACGAATATTTGACGGATGTATAAGATGCGATTTTTATCAAAGTTTGTTGTGTTCGCGCTCGTAGCCAACGCTAAATACTGTTCCCTCGCTGCATTTGCAGCTTTTGCGTTTACTTTTCCGTGCCGAGAGCTGCCATCCGAGATTTATGCGTATGACCGATCTTATTGCATTCTGATGCTGTTATATCTAAGGGATTTTTAATCTCATGTTACAACATTAATTCTTTTCTGCGAATTCAACCTTACATTTCTGAATTATTTCTTATATACGATTATAGGTTCCGAAGGTATCACCGAGATCGATAGAAAAGTTTTGCCGATCCTAGAGAGACGGGAATCCCGCCAGTAGCGGATTCTAATTAGTATCAATCATCGACTAATTACGGTCGGCACTATGAGAACTAGACAGTTTTCGATAGTTGAATAAAGGAAAGAAGAACGAGACTAATTACGGTCTTTCGTTTAGATAAAAAAAAATTAAAAAAAATCCTGCGATTTCAAAGTGTAATCTGGATCGCCCCGGTTGCGAATAATGAAGGATGAATTATCCCGATTGTAATTAAAATCACTCGGCTTTTCGACTTGTTCTATTTTAAAGTTGAACATAGAGCAATTAACTATAAGTAACGTATAGAAGTACGATTTGTTCAAGAAAAAGCGGATTAAATAATATACTATGCCATCCAATATCGTGAAGTCACCGATAATGAAAATAAAAAATGTATATTGTAGAAATGTAGATGTTTCCAAAAATATATCAACGGACGTTATACACTAATTGCGTATAAGCTTCTCTAATGTTTCAAAACTGGGCTGTCTTCCGGGGAACTAGACCAAACGTTGAGTGTCACACGATTGATAATTAACACAGATCAAAACGAATACCGTTTCATTTTTCATTCAGCTCTATATTTGATATTTTTTTTCTAGGCATCGGACGTTTATCTAGGCAAAGGTATAATTACTTATAGGTATACATCGCGATCGTTCAAATTTACGTAAATAAATAAATACGCAATTAACTCCATAAGCTGATCATTCGTAAGAATAGAATAATCCTAAGCAATCACAGAGTGAAAATTACAAAAACGGTTGTACGGAGTGAAAAATAAAAAAAAAATCATTAAAAAAAATAAAATAAAACGGTACTTATCATAGGGGATCCGTTATCAGATATCAATAATTGGGTCAAGTGATTTTTAGAAATCTTGATAATTGATACGTTTGTGTGTCATTCAATTCAAATTAATTTTGAATGAATTTACGACTATTAAATAATGAAAAAGATGTATTTTAACAGTTCAGATGCACCGTAATATGAGATTAAAAAAGAAAGGGTCAGGTTTTCTCAATACTAAGAGATAAGACAAGAATGATGTTATAAAAAGACAGCTTCAAAGTCTTCATTAATTAGAACACTTACTTTATATAGTTTTATTAACATGATTAATATTTATTTTACACAGTTAGGCGTATTTTGAAAGTAAATGATCAGCATTTCTTGAACTAAATACGAGATATATATACATATATATTAGTTTTTCTGAATGGTAGGTTTGTTGATGTACACCAAATACCCTTTGGTCGATAGTACGCCTCGGCATTTAACGTGGACTTGATACCTCGTCACCCATCGTAAATTAACATCAACGCCGAATATATCGTTCACCGCATCCTTGGGCAAGATTTCTTAAACCCAAGAAGGTCATATTAATTGCTATCTATCAACAAATGACAATCTACCAATTGTGTTTGATAATTAGCATTCAACAAAAACAAAACTCATTTCAATCATTCATTAAATAGCGCAAACGAATCAATTGATCAAATTAAAAACTTCTGATCCTAGCTTCATACCAATTTTATTTCAATAATAAATAAACTGTTTTACTCACGACATGGATCACTGTGAGTAAGTAACTGAACGTCATTCTCTTTGGTAAATACTTGTAAAGCCGGTGGAACAACACAACAAGTAGCTAAGTTGATCTGAACGATATTAGGCTTTGTCTGAAAGAAATATAAATTTCATTTACAGTGGGATAAAGAGATAGCATTTGTGGGCTAACAAATGTAACCCGAACAATCAACTCTCGCTTAAATTCAAATACAAATTCTGAATCTTTAACTTCATCTTTCCAGCTAACGTGAGAAGGCGATTTTCAAGATAAAACTTAGAAGTGATTTTTGAGCACTTTAATGTATTGCAATCTATTAGCTTAATGGATTGTTTGTTGCTTTGGTAAACGGTCGCAGTTGGGAGTGCAATTTTCATTTAAAATATGATCAAGTCTCACATTTGCCCATTGAAACAGTTGTATAAAGACATCTGTATCGACGTCACTGACACCGACAGAAAATAATTTTCCAAGTTTCCGGTACTCTTCAATCAAAGTCCAAAGTGATTGTAGCGCCGTGATTACATCACCTGTATTTTCTGACTTCTCGTAAGCTATTACCAGAGAGTCTATAGAATCAGTTTGCAGTACACTAAAAACTGTATATAAAATTAAACTTTCATTAGATATTTTGAAGTATGAAATTTCTCATTTAATTTACTGAATTGTATGGGTTCTGAATTCAAACCTTGGTCCAAAGCCTCCTTCAAAGACTCGCTTTTAGGGGATGAAATGAACACTTTAACTGTAATTTTCAATTCTCTTCGGTCCAGGTCTTTCACGCTGGCATCATCTCGGCCAATTATCTGTAGATATAACAGATGATTAACATATGATTTATTGTTAGTTATCAGCTTGTCTTTAGGTGTCAAAGTGACCATGGAATCTGAAGTGATGATATCATAGTCAAGATGTTTGTGTAACTGTATCTCAATGACTAGACATTATCTATAAAGTAAGATATTGAGTGATTACTTGCCTTGGTTGAAGCGTCATCTGGATTCTCAAAATCTTTCAGTGTTATTTTCAAGGTCTCTATTAGCTGGAAAAATGATGAATCTTTGATTGTATTAATTTTGTAGATTTGACAGAGAGCTGTAAAAGCTAGACATAACCTATAAGTTATTAAACGACGACGACCTAACGAATATTGTATAGTTTTTTTTTTATTAGATAAAAATTACAGATATTTGAATATTTCTGTTGTTTTTTTCTTAATCTTAACTAACCTCATCGCTAGGGTTCTGTCCAGCTTTTTTCTTAACTTCATTGAGGGAAAGAATGTTGCCTGTGTTGATTAGTATGTTGTGAGATACCATGACTGATGGATGTATTGATTTTGTTTTTTCAATCCGTATATTTATTAGGAAATATTGTATGACACTTGAACTCTTGTATCACAATGACGTGACGTTACTGTTAGGAGATGAAGTAACTGACTGACAACGACTCTAGAAAAGTACAATTAATAAGAATCCTTGAACAAATATTCTAGTTTGAATACACAAGGTTCTAACGTAAACAGGTGGCAGCCTGATTGCACCACACTGCATCATTCATATTTTCGTCATAGTTGTATTATATTTGGGATTGTGTGATTGGCAGATATTCAAGAACACGAATCATTCCACCAATCACTCATTCCGAAAATATTTCTATCGCTTGATTCATCATGAACTGACCGCAATGGTTTTAACACATGTTCTTACGCATGTAGTGATATGTTCGTACACATACACTTTACTATAAGATGTGACATCCATCAATGGTGCTAAGTTTGTTGAATATACGTCTATGGCTCATCTAGTCATTGAGCCTAGCGGGGTCTGTAATAGTATCGCCATCTCGCAGCTGAATTGAATTATTTTTGCTGCAAATTGAAGTGCGCCTCATTACATGCAACCCGCGTAACATTAATGTCATTTCGAGTTTATGGTTGCATATACTAGGTACGATTTACTGTACTGTCATAACTTTGACAATGAGTATGATATTGTATCGATACTGCAACAATTAATTCCCATATACCTATACATCAATATGAATTTCTTATTTTCTACGTTCCCCTCCCTGTGACTCTTCGTTTCAGGTATTAAATAAGTAGAAGGTGAATCCCAGGGAGAATCCTTTAATAATTAATTGAATCGCATTGAATCGAACTGAACGGTGTACTGATCTGGTAATAGTATACTGATTTACAAAAATCTCAAGTCTAAAAATTGCTCCTGGTATCAGGAGAACATCTGACCAGGTAAAGTGAAATTTATCTATCTTTTATTTGAATTTACTCGCACTGTTTCACGTCTCATTCATCGGATCCTGAAATTAAAAGTTGCAGGGAGGGAAAAGTGTAAAATAAAAAAGACATTGGCTATTGATAAATCTGAGAGTTCATTGCAGCAGCATCAATATCATATTGTGTATTACTGATCGTCAAAGTTAAAGGTGTAACAAATATACGAGGGGCTATGCGCTCCTATTGTCAATGAAAGAATACAGGTGTTTATAGAGAATTTTCAACATAAACGACGAGATGATAGTTAATACGGTACTACTTAACGATTGTCCACGAATTTATCATATTTGCCATACATTTACCAAGTCTTTCATAACTTTGATTCAAAATTTAAATAAAAATTATAAGGGAGATAGTTATAAATATATACAAGTCCATGAATTTGGGAGAGGGTGTTCACTGATTCGGAACCAAAAAAATTGGATCAAATACTAGATATCTCGCATTGCGTACGAAAAAAAAAAAACATTAGTAGAAGAACTGGAGTATAAAGTTGAGCATAGAATCGCCTATATTGATCAAGCTACAATTAAGTGAGAAATAACCAGCAATAACGTACAAACATCTAACATCAGAAATGCACAAAATTTTATACGTTTTATATAAATCATTGAATACTGAAATGAGATTCGATCATTTAGTTGAAAAGTTAATATTTTGAGTAAGTTAGATTCAGATATAGAGACCAGAATTAGCCACGTCATTCATCAATAGACATGAACGTTGAATTCAGTCATGCAATATAATGTCAAAATTGATGTGATCAATCAAGAAACATAAAAAAATCACACGTTTTGGAAGTAGTTATCAACAAATTAACGCAAGACTCGAAAAAAAATTATAGGCGCAAATATCAGGTAAAAAAAATTACGCGTGTTAGAATTCGAGACTTTGTTTGCGCGCTTGTCTAATATCGAGCTTATAGTGCATCAAGAAATGCATCGTTTAGTTCACGAAAACTCTTCGGCGTTCAGAGTATTTCTATTCAAACAAAATTCTTGTACCCCAGAAGATTGCATGTTCCTGCCTGACTACTGAATTGGCAAACTAATTTTGTCGCAAACAACAGTGCACCTTGTTGTATGCAACTTTGCGTTAGAAATCAGAACAGAGTCTTGTGAGTTGCACGTAACAAGGCGTACCGATGTTAATTTCTTACTTATCCACAGGCTTATCCAATAGAGAAGTACGATATAGTGTACTCCGCTCTCCCAGAGGTAGCGGAAAAGTGACGTCACATCGATAGTGTATCTATATAAAATAATTCCTTCGTCATCTGCGCCGAAATCATTTGCAAAAAGTACCCGCGTGCGGTGGAATTACTCTATTGTAAATCAATCGTTATTTTCAAAAGATGACTTTGGACATTCCCGGATTTGCGTATGCTGCTACTGTTGCTGCTGGTGGTATACTGGGTTATGTAAAATCTAGTAAGTCAATCCTAACCTCTACATTTATTAAAAATTGTATAAACTTTAGTTTACTTCGCAAAGACCGCATTTTAACTCTTCAAAATCCTAATCATTTTCACGATTTTGATGTTCTTAATTAGACATATTCATTATTCAGTCAAGTATTCATTCCTCGTTAATAATTGTTTAATTTCAATTGTTTTCATTGAAAATTTCATCTAGAAATTACTCGAAAAGTAGTTCACACCTTGAAAATATGATAACAATTTATCGAAGATGATTAATAAATAATTCATTTTATCTATCCCTTATCAATAAAGTCTCGAACTTAAATCTTGGATAAGTCATTTTATCTGGATACGTCAATTTCAATTTCCTGTCATGACTTACAATTGAAATATTTTTTTTATTCACAGTATTGTATGTAAATGTTGAAAAACATGACATTGACACTACTGAAAGCTACCAAACAGTGATAATTTACAATTACGAATTTGTTGATTCATATTAATGTTCTAAAAAACCGTAAATTTCCCTAACTTCAATTGAACAATAATTTTCACAGGCTCAATTCCATCTCTGGGTGCTGGGCTCCTGTTTGGATCAATATTGGGCTTTGGTGCATATCAAACATCACAAGACCCAAATAATTATGGAGTTTTGTTGGGAACTAGCACAGCTCTCGGTGGCCTAATGGGTTACAGATTCTACAATTCTGGAAAGATCATGCCTGCCGGAGTGATCACTCTTATAAGGTGAAATATATGAACAGTTTTTTTGTGAAGACTTTATTTAACTAATCGTCAATTGAATTATTTCAGCTCTGCTATGGTAATCAGGCTATTGGTGCGACATTTCTCAGGCCCATTGACGGAGCCAAAGCATCAGTGATTTTTTTTTTGTTGATGCCTGTGATATTATAACTTGATTTGTTAGAGTACATCACGAACACAGATATCAAGCTATGAGTTATTGTACAATTTTGATTTTTTGGTATATGGTGTCTGATTTTATATTTAAATGGTGCAATGCCCATTACATTTGCTGTTAATAATAGACGTAGGTATGTCGAGATGTAGTATAATTAAGTGGAGAATAAAATGTGCAAATTTTATAACTTCTTTCCTTGCTATTTTTTCTTTACGCAATGCCAAATAGTACTTTTTGAATAACTCTGTGTGACCTACTCGAAGTAGAAGATTCAAATGTTTTCTTTGAATGCACCCCTCATCTTAGAAAACCGTAAGCTAATGTTAGTACCTTCTCTTATATCAATTCTCGTCAGATTTTGTCTGTCAATGAATTTATTTGGCTGATGATTCTGAAATAAAAAAATGCTGAACTAATTCGTGGTTCGCATTCAGTTCTGCAAAGTGCAAATTCTGTAGAATTTGTTATGGTAACAGGTCATGTGCGTCATTAACTTATCGACGAAAACGGTTTCAGAATCTTTCATATTCTATACTTGTTCAGTTTACACCGTCGGTAAAAGCAGATGCTGTTTAGGCTGACTAAATATGGAGGTAATCACTAATCCGTAACCCTTTCACTCTGCTGATCGATGTGTATCAAGAGACTCGGTAGTCATTAAAAAGAATTTTTAAGCGCGCGGCGAGAGACTCGACAGAGTCTATATACCCGAATGGGAACTAAACGGCATTGTGGGGGGAAAATATTTTCCTAATTTCTTTCGCCTCGCGATATCTACGGATTTGGAATATTTATTGTACAATTTAGCGATGAAGAGCTATGCGCAAGAAATTGGTAAAAGAGACCTACCAAGTAGGTACCTACGGAAGTCAGTTGCTAGTTGACGCATCGGTTAGCGACGATTTCAAAACCTTCACATAGTTCGCCCCTTAATTTGCTGGGAAACAATTATTTGTCTTTGCAATCGTTTGTCGGTCGTTTGTTGGTGAACGATGGACAAATACGGACCTTTAACGGTAATCCGTTGATGAGAAAACAATTTTTTTAAGTAAGCCTAAGGAGTTTTCTTAGTCAGCCCCCCGATCGTATTACATTTGATCCATTTCGACGTTTTGCCTGAAGATAGGAGTTATGTACATACATACAAATAATGGTGTGATTTGATATGGAAGGAATCGAGGAATGTAACGCGAATTATGTACGGTTAACCCTGACGCATTTCAGCGATGTCTAATGAACATGGAATACGTACATCATCACCCGCGATGCAGAGTATTTCCCGCTATCGCGAGTCGAAATAATTATATACCTATCGACTTCAAGTAGTTCAACGTCGATATAAAATAATTCTAAGAATAATTGTGGACGGCTGTGAGTGCGCTGCAATATATCATGAACATCCCAACTAATTGGTGATATAACGGTATGTGTTTGGTAGTTCATTTGTAAGGGGGTCATATTTCACGGATTTAACGAGATAAACTTAGAAGGTTATAATAATCGTGGAAACGGGAAAGTCATAATACATGTATAGGTATATAGTACATAAAGCAAAGAGTTTGTTAGCGTGGCGGTCGGCATCCTCTTTGGGTGCAGCTTCCCCCTGACCTCTGTCCTCCACGTGAGTACGGAGGTTCAGTGAAGCGTTTGGCCCATTCAAGTGATTAAATATTTCGTATCGCGGATATAATTATTTGCATAACGATTGTTAGAGTGATAAAGTTATATTACAAACACTCCTCTTCACGCACACCGTGGTAATGGAAACTCAACGTTTTTATATATATTAGCTGATGACTGTATAGCGAAAGAACAGGTTAGTTTACAAAATCCTATTCGATTATTAATAGATTTATACGTATATGAGTGGAGTTACAATGTTATGAAGCTTTATCAACGAAATATAGAATTAACTTAATAATTGAATAAATATTGTGAATCCGCGAATAATTATAGAAAAAATAATGATCGATAAATGAGATTTATTTTACAAGAAATTTTCTCAAAAAACGCGAGCTAACACAATAGATAAATAGTCAATGGTACAGCCACGCTACGCGATGTGAAGAAACTTGGAAAGGAAGAGGAAGAGAAAGAGATAGTTCGTATACAGTGGCATCTCTGCCTACACCAACGACAAAACGTCGCATGAATCGGCCGCAGATTGATCGAGGAATTTTATATTGCAAAACTCACCACTCTGGATATCTGGATACACGGCTAGGTCTTCGGGAACGATGAATACGTACATATATCCAATATAATCCTTTGATGGGGATGAGAGCTAGAATGGGGCACTACACTGCGAATATATTATATATGTATGCATATCATACGGTGTACAGATTTTAAAAACACTTCACTTTCACGGGGGCAGGGGGGGGGGCTCCAGATGAGGGGGTTCAATTTAGGGAAAACTTCACTCACTGCTTGAACTTTTATTCATTTAATTGGCTATGAGATTCAGAAGAATATTACACTGCACTGCAATTGTATCATATGCGTATAGATTCCATACGGTGGGCAGAATTTAAGAACACTGTATTTTCATTATACATTCGGATGCTATTTATTATTATAAAAGGCTTCGTTCTATTGCTCACTACTTACAGTATATTATATTCCACACCGCGACAGCTCCTTACTGGCACTGTGCAGTACAATTAGGAAAAAAAAGTCTACCGCTTGACTCTCCAACTCACTATATAAATAAAGTTTTTATTCCGATGATTCTAATACGATATGTTTACGAATTGAAATATATATATTTTTACGACAATAAAATAGAAGTTTTCACTAACGAATAAATAATAGAAAGGATGCTGAGCATCGTGGTGCGCGCACGGCTGCATGTAAACAAACTTAACCTTGACACGAATTTTTATTCCTCGGCGCTTCGACGAATTATTATTTCTACGTTGATTTCGCGACTATTGAACCTATACATTTAATATAACAACCATTTTGTGAATGCGAAAATTTCGACTCGACTGAAAATCAATCATGCCGAAGCTGTAAATAGTGTTAGGGAGATTGACCGCACATTTACATACTTGGGTGTATTTCGAATTTGCCGTTCGAGTGCATGCGCCAACTATCTTGACTCAGGACTTTTTCGTATATACAAGCAAAGTTTTTTTTTTTTTTTTTCCTTTTATACACTTGAAATCTTATTACCCGGCGATACAGCGAATTTCATAACTATTTCAAATTTCACAATATTTTTTCACGATATCTCTGAAGCATATTATATTCTCTGCCATATATTCTATAGCAGGGAGGAAACCTTCTGACTACAACGAACTCCAGAGAAAACTTTTACCGGGGTGTGAATTGGCACGTTCGACACATGGCACAATGGCCAACGCAACCGAATATTGAAGTACTTACGATAAATTCGAACACTAGCCGTACACAATCGTTGACAAATCGCCGCTCTTATTTAGATTCGCGTGTAGAGAGCAAACGCGAACTTGTTGCATCCCTCGTCCTGAGACAACTGACTGGCGTGCTGCGGAGGATCATGGGTGCCATAGTGTTACGCTGCCCCCACTGATAGATGGTAGCACGTCGCGATAGCCTGTGCTAATTTTATGTATATTTTGGCGGGCAACGATTTGAGGTTAAGTATAACAATAAATAGGGAATGATTTCAGCGGGATGTGGAGGTGGCTTAGCTTTTACCGTTGCCATCCCTTGCTGACACAATGGCTAAGCAGCCACGACGAATATCGCGATCACCACGAAAATAATCTATACGTACATTTACCGGCCGATTTCATTGTCTTCAATTAACGCACAAATTAGCTGAATTCACGATAATCCGGAATACTTGTTTATAGATAACCTGTCGCTCGAAATTAGATTCGCGCGAAGGGATAACAAACACGAACCTGTTGCCCCCCCTAGCCAATGACAACTAACCGGAAGCATTATGGGGAATATTACGCGAACTTCACGCGGTGAATTAAGTCTCGAAGCGGACTATTTTATAAGGCGCGATAATCAAGTTACATAATAAATCGTAATAATAATTATTACGGATTATCGAGTGAAGATTCTAAAATAATCATCGAAGAAAATATTTCTCTGTAGAATTGTCCTGCCCCTATAACCCTGTTCTATAATATCATACGCATATTATCGTTTTCGAGATCCCGAGTTTCTGATATGCGGAGATTATTTATTGCTTACGATAGATCTGCAAAGCCATTCGGAATGGCAACAGTAAAAGCGACGCTACCTCCACATCCCGCTAAAATCATTCCCTACTCGTTTGTTTATTTTTATACCTAACCTCAAATCGTTGCCTGCCAAAATATGCATAAAATTAGCACAGGCTATCGCGACGTGCTACCATCTATCAGTGGGGGCAGCGTAACACTATGGCACCCATGATCCTCCGCAGCACGCCAGTCAGTTGTCTCAGGACGAGGGATGCAACAAGTTCGCGTTTGCTCTCTTCACGCGAATCTAAATTAGAGCGGCGATTTGTCAACGATTGTGTACGGCTAGTGTTCGAATTTATCGTAAGTACTTTAGTATTCGGTTGTGTTGGCCAAGGTGCCATGTGTCGAACGTGCCAATTCACACCCCGGTAAAAGTTTTCTCTGGAGTTCGTTGTAGTCAGAAGGTTTCCTCCCTGCTATAGAATGGCAGAGAATATAATGCTTCAGAGATGTCGTGAAAAAATATTGTGAAATTTGAAATATTCATGAAATTCGCTGTATCGCCGGGTAATAAGATTTCAAGTGTATAAAAGAAAAAAAAAAAAAAAAAAAAAAACTTTGCTTGTATATACGAAAAAGTCCTGAGTCAAGATAGTTGGCGCATGCACTCGAACGGCAAATTCGAAATACACCCAAGTATGTAAATGTGCGGTCAATCTCCCTAACACTATTTACAGCTTCGGGATTATTGATTTTCAGTCGAGTCGAAATTTTCGCATTCAAAAAATGGTTGTTATATTAAATGTGTAGGTTCAATAGTCGCGGAATCAACAGAGAAATAATAATTCGCCGAAGCGCCGAGGAATAAAAATTCGTGTCAAGGTTAAGTTTGTTTACATGCAGCCGTGCGCGCACCACGATGCTCAGCATCCTTTCTATTATTTATTCGTTAGTGAAAACTTCTATTTTACAGTCATAAAAATATATATATATTTCAATTCGTAAACATATCGTATTAGAATCATCGGAATAAAAAGTTTATTTATAGTGAGTTGGAGAGTCAAGCGGTAGACTTTTTTCTAATTGTGCTGCACAGTGCCAGTGAGGAGCTGTCGCGGTGTGGAATATAATGTACTGTAAGTTATAGTGAGCAATAGAACGAGGCCTTTTATAATAATGAATATCATCCGAATGTATAATGAAAATACAGTGTTTTTAAATTCTGCCCACCGTATGGAATCTATACGCATATAATATATTCACGGTGGACTGTAATTCATCGCAAGATAAATAAAGTGCAAACAGTGATAGTGAAGTTTTCCCTAAATTCCACCCCCTCATCTGGAGCCCCCCCCCATCCCCCCTCCCCGGACGCCCCGTGAAAGTGAAGTGTTTTTAAAATCTATACACCGTATGATATGCATACATATATAATATATTCGCAGTGTAGTGACCCATTCTAGCTCTCATCCCCATCAAAGGATTATATTGGATATATATACGTATTCATCGTTCCCGAAGACCTAGCCGTGTATCCAGATATCCAGAGTGGTGAGTTTTGCAATATTAAATTCCTCGATTAATCTGCGGCCGATTCACGCGACGATTTGTCGTTGGTGTAAGCAGAGAGGCCGTTGTATACGAACTATCTCTTTCTCTTCCTCTTCCTTTCCAAGTTTCTTTACATCGCGTAGCGTGGCGGTACCATTGACTATTTATCTATTGTGTTAGCTCGCGTTTTTTCTGAAAATTTCTTGTAAAATAAATCTCATTCATCGATCATTATTTTTTCTATAATTATTCGCTGTTTCACAATATTTATTCAATTATTCAATTAATTCTACATTTCGTTGATGAAGCTGCATAAGATTGTAACTCCACTCGTATACGTATAGAGAACCTGTCAATTTTTTTTCCAATTCTTCCAATGAACCCTTTCGGAACTATGAATTTTTTCAGCCTTAAAAAACGGACCTTTTCAAATTTCTGAAAAAATTCACAAAAATTCTGTTGATGATATAGACCAACCTACCTTTTCCAGAAACGAGGGCAGAATTTTTCTTAATTTTTTTTTAATTTTCCAAAAAATTCTATTTTACAAGAAGCTTTAATAGTGACTTTCATGAAATCACCTCCTTTTGAACACAACACAATATAAGATTAAGAATTTCATTGCAAGTTCAAAAATTAATGTACTTGGCGAAAGGTTTTTGCACCGAAGGTGTTTTTCATGGGGATGATATCTTTTTCGTATTTTGTTCGTATTTTGTTCGTATGTTCGTATTTTGGAATAGACTGTCGATAATGTTTAAAGGTCGAAGAATATTAGAAATAAAAAAACGAATTTTTAACTACGATAACTTCTTACATTGAAGAAAAAAAAGAAAATAATAATTTTCTTTATTTATCATATTACAATAATTAAAACAATTATTCGTATACCAGCCTGGTAGTTCTAATCAAAGTTTATTCGTCATTCAAAAATTTATCTGATGTATATTTTTATCGTTAATTACTTTTTATTAATTTACTGCGTATATAGGCATATATATATCGTAAAGGCAAATGCCGACGAATTTTATCACGCGAGTGTTAATTAGTCATTCATTGCGTAAAGTTACAGCACGATGTTCTGTCTTATGAATTTTTATATTGCCGCGGTCGGGTATAATAGAGGAGGTATATCAAACTTTCTAATTTCATCTATATATAAGCGAGTAACGATCACGTATTATATTATATACCTAATTGTGAAATTCTTGATGTGATACAGATTAAATGTTAAAAAATAATATAAAATTATAATATATAGATATTATATCTTAAATTAACTTATTATCTATAGATTATATTATACTTGTAATTGATGCTCTTTACAGAGACTGAAGACATTTTGTAGGTAACTGAATCCACCGGCATGACAATATAATTGATATTGTCTGCTGATATACAATCTATTCCGAAGCTAGTCTAATTGTAAGTTAAAATAAAATTAATGAATAGCTTATCAAATGAATATAGTATATATAATAATAGTAGACAATGGTTTTCATATTTACAAATTGTTATTTTCTTAACGACGGAAATTGCCCCGTTTCTATTTATTCCTATGGGTTATTTTAGCTCAAATGTTTGCGACACCACGAGGGTGGGTAGATATAAATCTTATTTTTCTATAAGGAAAAAAGAAAATAACGTGCCGATAACAGATAAGCGACTAAAGTTAATTCGTTACTAGCAATTCCAACGCAATAATAATAATAACAATAATAATAATAATAATAATAATAATAATAATAATAATAGTTATGCCCATACTTAAACAATTCTGTTATCCTAATCTACTTCTAATTTTCTGAAGGAGCCTGAAATTCCACCCAATCCTTCGCTTGTAGTTGTGCAATTATCCTTTGGGGTAATTTCGATGTACATGTCATCCAGAGCTTTCAATTCATCACGTTTTGCGCGTAAGGTTGTTTTGAAAGTTGCTGCATTACGAAGAATAAGACATATTAGTAAGCGCGGTTACGTATGGAAGTCATAATAAACTTCGGCTTCCGTGTGAAAGTTTTACAGGTAAGGCCGCATCATTATCGAAGAGAGTAAAAAGAATAAAAAAATATATCGTGAAGATAAATTATTATATTTATACTCACCGATCATTTCCGCCATCGGAATTTCACCTCCGTATTCTTTTGGTAGAATTTTTGCGTCTACAGCCTGCTTCAGCTCTTCTAAATTTTTGTGTACCTAGGATTAGAAATGAACGTGAAATAAGTGGCGAAACCCTTCAATCGAATCGCTATAATTCTCTATCCCTTCGAAAATTTTCATATAGTCTTTGAGAAGGTATTTTGCTGTACTAACCAAAACGCGTCCTTTCAGCTTGTCGTTGAGTAGGGAAACTGCAAATTCTATTATCTTTGTGGCGTAGCTAGGAATGTTTATGAAATGTGTTTCCTTGTGTCGCATAGGTGTGCTGTTTTGAATGCACCTCAGCATATTTCTGATATCCGTCAACGACCATGCACTTAGATGGCCCATCGTCAAGCCAGACTCGTCGTTCACGTGGCTGTATCCATGAACCTGGTTTTCTTCTTCGTCCATCAGAGTTTCTACTACCAAACTGTGCGCTCGAGCCATTTGAGCTGATGTGAATTTGTACGGATCGAAACGTCCTGAAGCGAAAATAAAATTAATCACTATTATGGCTCTGGTCACATAAAATTAACCGACTTCAAACTCATTAATCCACCAACGCGCAGAAAATTTGTTTGAATTGACCGATTTAAATGAGCAGATCAAGCGGTTATTCATATTTTTAGATTTCAGCTTCTTACCGGCACACGATAGGATCACCTGACGACCGTGATGATCCCTCTGAGGAAGAGGTACGAGATAACCACTGTCTATGATTGCTTCCATGGCCGGGTCGTTGATATCCAAATTTTGAAACCAATTCGGGTACAATTGTCTGATGGTAAGATATCGCTCGAGCATGTCCTGTGCCAAGGGTACGCTGAATTTCTTCGTCCTGAGGAACCGGAGCAGGAAGACTGCATCTGTACGGCAGTTTTTGATGGACGGATGTTTCAGTACCCAGTGTCTAAGCTGCTCCAAGGCATGTTCCCTGGTCTTTTCATCCTCTCTGAGCTCGGTCCTTGCGGCAGTCTGTGTCTCCGGACTCAATCCGCATTCGTACTCCTGCACTGGCTGCTGTCCTCCCATACCCATTGTCTGAAAACAAAAAATAATATCGCGTAAGGTGCGTGACTGAGGATTATGAAGGAAATTGTTTCTCTGTCAGGAAATGGGAACAAGTCTTTTTCACTCGTCAGATTTGAAATATGACTGTTAGTACTTGATTAACGCGCAATTGTACCTACCAATTACATAAAAAGTGATAAGCTTTAGGAGGAAAACAAAATTGACGTGTTGGACTACGACGTATCCGGTCTGATGAGATCGTATCTAAGTATTACGTTGACCGCAATAAATCAGAACCTGGCCAGAATACGTCATCGGCGTATTAGTTTGTAAATAATTAACGCTTTTCCTGTTGATAATAATTATTTTCATATATCCTAGATGGATTGTTTACGAGGTTTGATTTATACGCTACAAAAGAAAAAATGTTGACAATTGATATGGATGAGTTGCGCACATTATAGACCTTGTAGACTATACGAAAAAAAACTACCATAGCCTTGTTCCGAATTCTCACCACGAACGAATGCAAAACTTGTAACGAATTTCGTATTGAAATTCCGTAACGGCGATTACGTAACAAACATCGAACCCATTACAAAAGCAGACTCATGACTTTGCTTACCAATCGACGATCGAACGAAAATGAAAGTGTACACATATGAGCTGGCGCTTATCGATGCGTGTGCTGCGGGTATAACAGCTTTCTATTTGAACATTCTACTCAACACTGGCATATCCCGGAAATATATAGTAATAATCGTATACCGTATATCAGGCTATCATGCTTGGTTTAATTCCACATCCGATAGTTAATTTGCAAATAATTACAGATGTCTGTATAATTTAGACTTCATTTGATTTCATGTTACTACCGCGGTTTGCAGAGTTTCATATACCGCATCATGCGTGTAAAATAAATAAAAACACCGATCCGAAAACCCGTTCGAATACCAATTAACAAATTAAGAGCAATTACGTAATAATCCTACAAACACACGCTTACGTTTGATCTTGTGTTCAAAAATCGATAAAATACATTCAATTCTAGGGCCAAAATCAAAATCGAAAATGAGGTTAAAAAGTAAAAAATTAAAAATTAAAATGTTGAAACCGGACGTGTGTGGGTTGCTTCCGCTGATCCTTCAATGTAACTGATTAGAAAGTGAGATACAAAATTTGAAGCTAAATATCTAGTAAAGTTTCATTATTCCGTATAATAACTAAAATCGTTTGGGAAATCCTGATGCATTCTTATTTGTAAGAAAAACTATGGTACTCACTGCTAATTGGGATAAGACACTTTGCAGTGAACTTTGTTTAACCGATTTTAATTCCACAAAAGTTTCCTTGCCACTGCAGCTGGATGTAGCGAATTATATTTAAATATAGTAGAATATTTATCACACGTTAAATCCACACGGCCATAGGCCTTGTTCACCGATCGCACCGAAAAGGAATCAAAAAAAGTGTCAGAAATGTGCACCCTCAGAAATATAGAGGTCGAGACGTACCGAGGTGTTGATCGGCGTATGACCAAAACCGAAATAGTCCGGTTACTATGATTTCCCTCGAATTTAACTCCGCCGACAGTAACTGAGATTGGCCTGAGTCCGTTTGTCCCTCACCTAAATTTCGGCATTTCACTTTAGTTTCCCCCAATCGCTTGGAAAAATTCTTAGTTTACGCCCACGGCTATATATTAAACCTATATACTATATATATCTCCACGGTTATATTATGTTCTATACACAGCTATAATTTGGATGGTTACAAATTTTGAAAGTTAATTCCTTATAGGTCTTTCTGGTTAAGAGAATTTACCGAACATGCACCGTCTGGGTCTATGCTCGACTTTACTAGAGACGCAGATCTTGCACGAAGATTCACTTTCTTCTCCTAGACCGAAGTCTAGTTTACTTTCACTTGAACCACCGGGGAGAGACCCTTAACCGCATCACCGAGTAACGAGGCCATTTCTTCCTCCGATCATGAATATATATACGCACTTTGAAGACGGTGAAATTCCTAGTCATAGAGTTTCAATTAATATACGAGATTGTCCTCTCGACTCATCGTCATATCCGTTTCGACTTATCATAATGTGCAGTCTCAAGATCATCGGGTACGGCCATGTCTCGAAAGAAATCAGCATAACGCATGGAAAAATTAAGGTAGTTGGTTAATGAGCATTGAATATTGCTCAATTGTGCATATCGTACAGTATGATTATTATTGATGGCATTGTGCTAATATATCACCTGTCTCGGCTGCGATGTCATAATAATCACGACATTTAGAAATTGGTTCTCTCCTGTATGCTAATACCAGACCTCTTGTATCTTCGGTTTAATTTGATTGCTTGCGCAATGATTACAGCAAAGATTGACGTTACGTCAAATTTTTAATAGCGTCTGTTGACAGAGGAGATGTAAATTGATAAGAGTTTGCGCATGATGACATCTCTTCAAATAATATATATAAGCTTATATGTACTGAGGTAATCGAATTATATTGTCAGCTCCGGGAAGCTGTAAATGTACAATTCTTGAGTTTGAATAACTTAAATTTTCTTTTGAAAATTAGCAAAGCTAAGATTGACACAACGCATATCGTATGAATTAATTTCAATTAGCAGTTCCCACACTTCACTGCCACGGCCGGTAGATATTACGGAGAATGTTCAGAGATGTGTACCTTACCAATTATGAATTGTATTGGATTAGTGTCTAGACTAAAGAGATAAATTTTATTTTTGAGAAAATTTCACAGCCAGAGGCGATTCGTTTGAAAAACAAATGATATTTTTTCGAGGAAAATTTTTCAACGACCTGTTTGGTAAAATTTTCTCCTCCGGGTTTCGAAATAGAAAGATTCGAATAATAGGTTCCCGAACAGCCCACATACCCGGCTATTAGAAAATTCATTAACCTTCTGCTTCGGCGATTCCTATGTTTGTACAGATTCTTCTCTTAAGTTATAGACATTTCGTATTCAAGGTAAAAATGTATAATTCAATAGGCATTCGGATTGTTATGCTAAAATATTGGCTGCCAACATTAATACGGCAATGAAACCTCGGTCACGTTAAATGCGATCAGAATATGAATAGGAATTCACCCGGGTAATTTAACCAAGACTCTCATGTATCCAAATAATCAAGTATAACTACAGTTGACCCAGGATCAGACCAGTCCGCGGTTTCCTATTCTATATCAAAGATGGCTCGTATGTTAAATCACATTAGTCAAAATCTTTGGGCTTGTAAAAAAGTTTCTTTTACTCAATAGAGTTATGAAAGAATCGGGGTTTTTATGCTGAAATTTGGAAATAAAGCGATAACATTTTAGTACTGTGAGATATACTGATTCGTTGCAAGGCCCAAGATATTAACGGAACGATTATTTGGGCAGCTAAATGATAGTCGATACGGTAATTAGGGTTTTTGATGCATTTTCCTTTTGCTCTTTCATCGCGCAGTCCACTTGATATGCAAAGTATAATTAAGCTAAGCATATGGGGTGGTCGAAAATTGAGAAAAACATGATCGCAGACAAAAACCAGACAAGTTTATTACGTATGTATGTATACAATACATTTTCGGCGTCAAGATAATTAATTCCGAGCACGTGAAGAGCCCGAGAGAATGGGAATCACCAGTCAAAACAACTGATCCGGGGTAATTTTGGGTTGCAAGAGAAACTTGTACGAAAATAAAATTGAAAACAAGATTTTCTGGCGATAGTAGGTAATGTACGTGTAATGTGTACCGTATGGCTGACTCGTTTGAATCAGAGCAAAGATTGTGGAGTGAATGCCCTGAAGAAACAGCGTTAATTGAATCTTCGAGACCTGACCAATGCTAAGCTTCCAAAATTGTTTACTTTCGATAATTTCATACATACATCTACACCTACACTTCACGAATACATTTTGTTTATAATTTCATTCAGCGAGTTAACTCTGCACTGTACATTCGTGACGAGGGCATTCGACTTAGTTATTCCGTTTCTCGGACCTCGAGTATTCTGTTGACCATTCAATTATCGACACGGTGCTCTTAACAAAGGTAAACATTTCAGATTTGAATCTCGACAACAAGCGAGAGAATGCAGAGGATCGGTTAGACGGAGTGTAAAATTGCGATATGGCCTGCAGCCATATCAGTTTTTTTTTTCATACCATGAGATTGAAATACGATTACTCAATATCGCGATTACTTAATTACTCAACGACTATAATATAGCACGAGGACTGCGAGAGCATGTACAACAAGTATATTAATTTTTTAGTACAATTGTTGCTTTAGGCGTGTGGCTAATTGCTTCAAAATGACAATGAAATTTCAGACTTTCCTAAGCAATTAAAATCTCGTATCATTATTGACTTGAGCATCATTAGCGAACATCATTTAATCTTCCTGCTAGCTGATAGTTTGAGAATTATACTCGGCGACTAGGCGACTTCGCGACTTCGCGGTGAAAGATCACTTGTGGACTGCAATTCACGCCGCTATAAAATCCTGCGACCTACTTCTACTTTTATATATGTATACGTACGTTGCACCATTATTAATTACGAAAAATTGCAAAATGTGAGCGGTCACCTATAGCCAGTGCGCAGTACGTTACTTTGGTACTGCTATGACTAAAAATAAATAGTCGTACTTAATATCTATACGCCCACGGCAACGTTCAACGACTCAAGACATCTTACGGTTGATAAATTTTTACATTAATCAAGCAGCTAAATGATGCAATTAGGAAAATGAACAGGGGCCACAGTGAGAGGTCATGACTTGACGGCAAGATCCAATAAATGCTACTGAAAGTACAATTTTTCTTATCCGTTAATATCAAAGTTTAGTGTCAAAAAATGATCTGCAAAGCTTTGAAAATGAATTAGGGAGACTGAAAATCACGAGTGGTTCATTATTTTCGAAACTATGCGGGGTATTGGATGGAACGTATCAAAAGCAGAACAAATTCCCGTTCGAAAGCCGATGAAATAAAATGAATAAAAAAATCTACCAAACGTAGTGCACAGACGACTTTATCGGCTGATTTGAAAGCCCACGAGTCTTTGACTCGAGGTGATCATTTGGGTCGAAAGAGAAGGAGTAAGTAAATGATGATGTGTATATTTTGTTAGGAAAACGGTATTGAGACTCACCGATAATATATAATTTGCGACAAAACACCCGAGCCGAATAACTGAGCTGATTAAGCTGTGTCTGCAATGGTTCTCCTCCAAATCTTCACCGCATGACTAGTGTAGCCTCTTCAAATACAACAATCGGTTGACAGCATTGTTGGTACGGTCGTAGTTCCCTCCAGGCTGTACGCGCATGCGTACAACCTTCACCAGAAGACCACCTTTCTCCCCGGGAGTATTCGACGTCGACAACGATACCACGAAGTCCCTCTTCACTCTGGGGAGCTGCCATGGTCCGTTCTTGCACGAAGATATTCCGTTCTAACAAATAATATATGATAAAAAGTTTTCCGTCACAAAGTGAAAGGAGACTGTGCACCGGAGCTATATGACCGAGTCTACGGCCACACAGTTCCAAAAAAGCTTCGATGACCTTAAAATGAATATAATACCCTTCAATGAAGAGTCAAAGAACTCCTCGACTGTGCAGACATGGGATTTAATTCTCTACACGATCGTTTTGGCTCAAAGTTTCGTAACTAATTTCGTAATGAAAGACGCTGATTGGGTCACAACTTCTTCCAGCCACTCGAATCCTCGGATCAATTTAATCCAACAAACCGTTACAAATACTTGATTCGCTTCAGTCAACCAAGGTCCTATATTTTTAAAGGCACGTCAATCATTTGACAGATTATTTTCACTTTGTAGTATTGAATTATGTACATCATACGTTGCGCTCCTATATCTAACGTGAGTCACTGGCTTCGCTTCGCCACTATTGCTCTCCATAATGGTGGATTAAAGATAAAGAAACTTTCTCCGACCGTGGACTTGGCTTACATGAAGTTTCCAAGAAATTGTTAAGAATATCAGGAACGTTCAAAGGCTTATTCAGTAGGTCATACAAGGCCCTCAGCTGCTGCAGGCAGGGTGCTATAACTGCAATTACCGGGTTTCAGTAGGTGGTAGGTAGAAGGTGGTACTGGCATCACGACTTTCACCGGGATTCGAGCTGGTTCTTGGTTGCACAACCAACTGGTACCTTCTAGCTCGTTGCTTGAGGCTACTGCAGCGAGCGAATTGAGTCCCTTTTTAGGCATTCTTAAAAATTGCTTCTTCGACCGAGAGTCCAGAATTTACTTGTATCTAACCAGAAGGTATAAAAGAGAGGAGGAAGTAGTCCCATCAACCTGAAAATTATTCAGTACCGAGCAGCCGCGTTTAGAGGCATAAAATCGAACGAGTATAACCGCTTATGCTTATGTATTTTGCTTAAGAATAAATAGCGATTCTATTCTTCGCGTAGCGAAGGCTTAAGGTTGAATGCTTCGTTGATTTGACGTCGATTTGAAACTTCTGAGAGTTCATTATTCGTCAGCTTATGCGTATACATATACCTACATACCGCTCACTTTCACCATTTCGACTGCAAAAAAATAAAAACTGAAAACAAAAAAAGAAAAAACGAATCCAGTACACTTTTCGACACTTACTTTTTACTCGAAACAATCCTTGTTACATAATTGATATCTGTGCCCAGCCACTGTACTGCTAACCGCAAGAGAAATGATCTTAACTCGAAAGCGGAAACAGGATTCACATTTCTATAGAAAGATATTAATTCGATCGATAAACGTATGTACCGATCATCGTCTATTCTGCATATATGCATCGATCGATAGATAGAAAACTGTTTCTACGTATAATTTTAGATTCAAATCGAGCCCGGTGCTCATATCGTGCATTTATTAGTTTATAAAATAAGAATTATTGCGTTCCCGCGAAGTGAAAGGCCCGTGCTGTACACCACGTATAGTTGCAATATTATACTAATTAGTTTGAATGACCGGTCTCATGGAATGTGATGAAAATTAAATACAGTTAACTGTTAGTTATTGAACGATAGGTGTGTAATGAAAATTTCCTAACGAACAACAACGCTATCAGATTAATTATATATTATAGGCTTATGAAAGTGTTTCTCAATAAAAGTTACCACAGAATTATTATCCAAACTTTCCAGTATGTTTACTCGGTGATATTTTCAGCAACGGCATGTAACGATGCAGTTGAAAACGGTTCTAAAAATAAATAAATTTAGTTCCTTATATTAATACTGAAAATTATCGCCCCTCGAGCCTACCTATATACACGGTTTAAATCTATATATAAACACGTGTAGCACCTCCGTAAACCACTTTCTCCGATGACCTTAAAAACCGGCAACGGATTTGAAAGAAAGTGCATCGCCCTGCACCAATGGAAGAAGCCTTAAGCCACACAGATATATGTGCTGCAGTTCAAGCGATAGAAAATACGTTGAATACGTAAATGTTGCCGATTAATTCTCGTAAATATCTTCATACAAGGACATAGTGGAAGATTTATAGAATCTTATTTTGTTTACTGACCAAAATCATTGCAGCTAGCCTTCCATGCAACGGCTACTATGTATAATTTATTATTATATATTATATAGATATATGTTGCGAGAAATACGTGAGGACAAATTAATGGCATTGACGTCTAGTGTCACAGAGAAACATGATCAAAATATTAATCGATCGTTAAACCGCAACGGAGTTATTCAAGTGCGTTAAATGACGGTCAAACTTATAACGACAATATTAGACTTCCCTTTCGATCGGAGACTCGCCGATTTATTCAACGTTTCTTAACCGTGGAGTGAATGGTTGATAAAAAATTAAAAAAAAAAAAAAAAAAAAAAAAATAGAGAAAGGATATGAATAACCGATTTTTGCACCGGTTTCACTACAACCCCATTTTTTTTGTATTTTTTTCACTTCGATCCGTTCGATTTACTCTCGATTACTGCATTCCGATTACCAAATATCAACGATATTTCTAAATTTATGCAATTTCTGAAATACCTGACAGAGACAAGGTACATACATAAGTTGTTTCGAGATTTATAGTCCTATTCTATAAATCGATTGTGTCACTCGTAGAGGTAAACATTGATGATATAAGTGGTCTACTGTATGCTGTATGGCACGAAAGCGAATTAATCAAATTTGACCCGGATATTTTAATATTATAATGTACCTGTCTGAGTTAAATTTTCGAAATTTCACAATAAAAATCGAGTCCAATCGTCAAATAGTTCATCATATGTCTCATTCAGTGTTGACGACCCAATGCATTTCACAAGGTCGTTCAGTATGCGTAACGTTAGTCCTTAATACGTAATATTACCATTACCAATCGATTTGCATAAATTAATACCATATCCAGGCTTCGTGACGTTGGGTACAAATTAGATTTCGATTGCGTTACGTTATATACTTCTAACTCGAACATATTAGGATAAAAGTTTTCAACGTTTATCCTGCGTCAAAAATAAAATTGAGAATTATTTTTTCTAATAAAAAAATTGGGGTACACGTGAGATAATATCAAAAAGCATATAGATTCAGAAATAGAAATTAGAAGAAAAATTATACTTACATTTTAAAACTCGATCTCTATACATCTGTGAATAAATATAGTTTTCGTCTTTACCGATACGACGAGATAATACCCTCAGCATCTTCCGTCGAATAAGAAGCAAATATATATCCAATTCACCAACAGTGATACAGATCGATAGAGAAGAGTTGACTTTCTCACTGTAAATGGGGAATTCTAGTGACACCTGCTGGCTGTCACAGTTACATATATCATTTTGCTCATTCGTGGTATACATATTCGCCTATATTAAAGAGTAATTTTTTTTAATTTTCCTGTAATATAATCTTTATCGTTCAATCAATCAACAGTATACAACACAAGATATTTATATTATATATATACATATATATATGTAAATATATATATATATATATATATATATATATATATATATATATATATATATATATATATATATATATATATATATATATATATATATATATATATATATATATATATTTACATATATATATGTATATAATTGCTATTGTATGTACAGGATAGTCTGAAAAATGATTATCCCTCGCATTATAATATAGTTTTATAATCAAAGTCTTCAGACCATCCTGTTTCTTCATAACAAATTCCTAAATTATAATTAATATAACATTTAATATAGACAGTATATTGCTACAAATAATAATAATAATAATATTAATAATATATTCAAATATATACATTGCGAATTAAACCAGAAGTTTATAATGGAATCATACGTTCCTTTAATTTTTCTAAATATTTTTCATATTACAGGAAGAGATATTAGCAATTGAGATTATCCCGCTCATGTAGATAAACCTCATAGATATGATTAGAAATGATTGTATTATAATATTTGAATAGTTATTATAATCCGAAATAAGTTTTTTTTTTTGTTTTTTTTTTTTTTTTCTTTTCAAGAGGTGAATAATAGGTCTCACTTAATCGATGGGATATTTTTTCGTGTGTTTAAAATCACTTGGCAGGAGCGTAGTTATAGTTAATAAATTGTTCAATTGTGAGTTTGCATTCAACAACCTTTGCTACTTGATCTCGATTTGACGAGAAAGGTGTGGATGCTGTAAGTTGTACAATTTACGAAAGTCGAAGAAACTACTAACATCTCTTCCACAATAGTTGAGAGATTTTTAATAAAAAATTTTTTTTTTATAATACCTGTTAAAATTTTATGGCAAATATAAAATTGACATTAATATTAATGCTCTATATTACACTGTTCATTATATAGGTTTAAAAAAAATTATCATTATTTCTATATAATAGGTATAAATTATCGAGTAAAATGTATAATTACTTTTATAATGAGCTTCTTCTCGAGATGCGCGAACTGGCACCTTTTTTTTTTAATAATTAATCGTTTTTTTTTTTTTTCTTTTTTACAAATACATACCTATATTCATTATTCATACTTCCAGCAGGCTATAATACTTACAATAAAAAATTCTTATACTCTTCGAACGAGATTACCATTTTTCATTTTCAAACTCATCGCAAAATTTCGATTAATCAGATCATCTAAGAGATAATTTTTCATTCACGTATCAATCACATTTTCTAAGTATGACTTTGAATATCTCGATTCATATATTGACATTGTTACCGATCGAGAATGAAAGAGGAAAAAAAAAATCAGTACAAATATGTAAAAGTGCAAAGATAAGAGTTTAAGAAAATCGAATTCTTTTTTTTTTTGCTAGTTATAAATTAGGCAATTTTGTACCTTCATTTTCAGACAGATTTCACTCAGACGGAATCACTGCTGGTTAATAAACGTTTCTGCATTGTCCCTGCAGATCTTCGTGCACGTGATTTTTCAAACACATCAGATCGAATATACAAAAAATATTTATGCATAGCGATAGATCATCTGAGTATTACATTGTCGAATGTTAGATCCCTGCTGTCTCGTTGACTCCCAGACTTTTTGAATGGATTCCAAGGAAGCCTCCTTGCAACGTGGGCCGTCGTTACCGATCCTGCAGGACTTGGCTGTCCCGACGAAACCCCAGAAGAACTGCTGGCTGATACGCTGCCTTTATCGTGATGATTCGATTTCACTGGTTTCTGTATATATAAACGTTGTGAAAATTCTTATTTTACACTTTTTCAACATATCTAACGAGCATTTGTCTGAAATTTACATGCATTAGATTATCGTAAAAGATCTAATTATATACGCGTTGTAATGAACCTACTTTCAGGTAATTTCTATCCATGGGAGTCACAAGTTTCAAACTGATAGAATCTCCGCATTGTTTTATCAGACGTACAACTTGATCGTGAGAAGCCCATTTCACGTCTTTATCACCTATGCTTACGATAAAGTCTCCTTCCTTCATTCCGCCCAACTGAAATTAGAACTCATCTTAAAACTTTTCTAATCAAGTGTGTATTTCGGTTGAGATTTTTTCGTCAGATTCTATATAAAGATTGTGTTTATATTTGGTGTGAACCAGTCGTTACTCCTGCACAATCGATATAGTCTATTTTATGCATATTTTGAATGGGTCAAAATTTAATTATAACATTCTACTCACATCGGCCAATGAATTGTGATCAACCGCGGCGACGATAACGGGAGCATCTCCACGAACGCTAAATCCAAATCCCTCGCCACCAGGACCTCTTTGAAGTTGAACCAATCTCGGAGCCGTCCAATGTCTTTTGGCAGAAAATATGGCAACGGGTCCAAGAGGTCGGAATAAATCCTCCACTCCATGCTGACCAAAATCTGGATGCGTAAGACTGAGCTGGAACTTGGTGGATGCTGAAAAATGACTTTAGTTATAACAATCTGACAAAATAAGGAGCCATATCGTGAAAAAAAAATTTCAGCATCGCCTGAATTATAGACAATCACAAGATTCGACTCAGGTATACATAGTGCCTACTCTTTCTTTCGCTTTCTGCAAAAAGTCGAAGGAAAACATGACAAACAGCTTCCAGCAGTTCACACGAAAGGTCATTCATATACGTGATGCAAGACACTGAATAGGTTTGGGCAAATTCCCGTTAGAATTTGTCTGTAAATCGAATGAGAAAGTGGACCAAAACTACAATGGGAATGAATTAAGACTCGTAAATTCGATAGACTGTTTTATATATAAACTAGTAAAGAATTTCTTGACGCAATTAACGTTCTCGTAAATGGCTAGTTGCATATCTATATCAACATTGAAACGTGTACAGTAGGTAACACGAACAGTAGGAAAGCGGTGTTTATTTCACCGTGGGCTTGAGAAGGATCTTGCGCAATTTTATAAGCGAGATGAGTAGCTGGTAAACGTTCACATTGCATAAGACGGGAGGGTGCGGCAAGTTTTGCGCAACATTTTTGTGCGAGAAAAAAGCGTATCGTCTGACATTTCTAGCTTATAAAAGATAAATTTTACTCACCTAAAATGTGCGGAGGATCGAGTAGCTCTCGAAAATCACCCTCGTCACCGACCCGATTGTAATCCTCGATGGTAGCCTCCTGCGATCTCTTCAAAACCCTTCCTAACGCCTGTTTGCCCTTTAATTCTCGACACATTCGTTGCAGCCTTTGACTTTCCTCGTGAAGTATTTGAGCCTCCCTCAAATGGGCCCGTGCTGTGAAATTGGTCGTTTAATAAAGTTTTTTTCAAAGTCCAAAAACAACATTGCGAAATATTTGACATGTCTATCTGATTCGGGGCATAAAAAACTTACCCAATAATTTTCGCTCCTGGTCGTCCTTGGGCACTGTTGCATCTATTTGAGTTTTACCATCACTTTCCTGCATGTGTTCAAGAGTGAGTCTTGTTTCCACTCGCATATCGGCGACAATTTGTTCGAGAAGACCAACAGCACAGTGTTTGTGAGCCAGTGCTAAATGATGTTCACGTTTGACCAGAACCAGCGATACCCATGATTCAGGGACGTAGTCACGCACCAATTCACGAGAAATTAGGGAATGGACGTCCGCATATACTGCTGCTACCTGAAAGTAGAATAAAAACGTTGGTATTGATGTCGACTTGAAAAAAACTTTTGGGGATTGAAGAAGCTTAACGGTAATTGAGATTCGTTACCTGTGCAGCCTCTTGAGCTAGGTCCAAAGATATGTCAATATCTCTGCTGTCTCTCGATTGTAATTCTAATTTCTCGAAGAGACATTCTCTCGCTTGAGCCTAGAATAGATTAAAAGAGAAATATTTCATCAGGTCATCAGGATTTAATTTAGGAAAGTATCTAAAAATGACAGTTTTCTGATTGTATACGATAAACAAAAAAAATGCAACTGTAGCCATTTGACTTGAAAAATAAGAAGGTAAAGCTACTGAATAACGGTGAGAATAAGCCATAGAATACAAATATATGCAAAACTAGAAATGAAGTCCGCCTTCTGACTAGACAGTGACATTATGACTAACACGCCTTAGAATATTTAGGCGTGTATGTATTTAAATTCGTGTCTTATTCATGGGCGGAGTCGTAAGCTGCAGTCATTGTATTATAATTTGTAGAAAACCAAATTGAGAGTAGAGGATTCAGTTTCTTTGGATTATGAAGAAAAAAAATCTTACGAGCATAAGCTGCACGAGCATCTCCAGCATCTCTGGTCCCAGATCCATACTTGGAGCATTCGTAAAGTTCTCGTGGATGTACCTGAAGGTACCAGCAGCTCTGAGAAAAGAGTCGACTGCCTGGTCGAGTCCTCGAGCTGTTCGTCTATCCTGTCTGGCACCCAGCTGTGTATAAAGTGCTCCAGCATTGAAGAGAACAGAAGCTTTTTCGAATGCAACCGTCCGTTGGCAGCTGGGGACCCCTGTCAAGGAGTCAAACCATTCGAAATATATACCCAGGCTTCTGTCAGGTGGAAAAAAACGTCTTTCGATGAAGTAAAGCTGATTGTAGTATCGGAGAAGTAAGGCTATCCCCGATGTGTCACGTGTGGGTGTTCTCATGGCCTGAAATTGGTAAAACACGTTTTATGCGACAGCTCTGTACAGCGAAATGTACGTATTTCCAAAGGTCACCGGAATCAAACGAGTTCTGTGTCATTTATATTTGGAAATCTTCCTATTCCACTTAATTCTTATTGATTTCACTATCGCGTGGCTGTTGTGACATTTGTTTTCGTGTCGCCAGCAAGGTATAAAGTGGATGGGGCAATTCGTATGGATGAAAGAAAACGATAATAAATCATGACGAAAACTTGGATGAAAAGATTTGCAAACCGTTCATGTTCATCGACTTGCACGTTGAAGAAGACCTTAATTTAGAATCTCTTTAGCGGGGAGTAATTCCGAATGATATATAACACGGAGACGACTGAATACTGATTGTATTTTATGTCGTCAATAATTCAAAGGATTTGCTATAACCTTAGCCATTTATATCCCTCGCTTCAAGTATACCTCGATTATCATATGGCTGGTTTTTCTTGTGAAATTGTTAAAGAACGAAACGAAGTAGTCAAAATATAGATTGTAGTGTATATAAAATCGAAAGCCGTGAGCTGGATCATGACCGATTATTATTTACAACATTTGAAAACAACATCGATTATCAAATTTTCCAATTCACGAAATTTCCGTTTCTATTTTTGTCGTATTTTCTTGATACCATTACCTATAGTCATTTGTTGAAGGTTCGTGACAAACAAGATATTTTCGTGCCTACCTGTCTAGTGTCCATCAGGTCAGCAATCGCTTCTTCGTAATGCCCTCCATCCTCGCTGTAGTGTTCCAAAATAAAATCCTGCAAAAAAGGAAACCGATTTTGAGCTGGTAAAATAGCATTTCATCAATACAGAAACACGTGAAATTTATGAATCTAATTTATCTGTGAGTTATAGTCGTGAAAATTTAGTTTGCCTTAATAAAAATTATCGTAGGAACGTCTGCCTAAAATAAAAGCTATGATTTGCTTTCTAAACGAAGATTAATAAGATAATAATTAATGTCAAGATTGAAATATCGGGCATACGATTCTGGGAATGAGTTGGCGAGGAGATCCCTCGTTGCTATCCGATATGTTGAATCGATATTTCGTTACCAACGTCAATTGGCCCATTCTAACCACAATGATAGGAAGACACCACGTGAATGGCTACTCGAAGTAAAATTCACTTGCGGAAAAAAGACTTTTTAATAGAGAACGAATATGGTGCGAATAACAATAGACCTGATACGAAAACGTTGCGAACATAACGAGGGTGAAATTTCCACGTTGGAGGAAATCACGTTGCATCAGGAAGACATTGAGAAAATTGAGCACATAGATAAATGGTGTAGAAACCTGAAGATACTCCTTCTACAGTACAACTTGATATCTAAAATCGAAAACCTTGGTATGCTGAAGAAATTGGAGTATCTGAACCTAGCATTGAACAACATTGAAGTAATCGAGAATTTGGAAGGATTAGAAAGTCTGAAGAAGCTAGATTTGACTGTGAATTTTATTGGAGATTTGCGAAGCGTCAAGTCGCTTAGGTAACCTTCATGAAACTAAACGTGACGTAACAATTAACGGAATATCTTCCTCGAGGTTGTTATCCAATCATATTTCCCAGAGGCAACGAACATCTGGAATTATTGATCCTAACGGGGAATCCTTGCACGGATTACGAGGGCTACCGTGAGTACGTGATCGCCACGTTACCACAACTAAAGGAACTGGATATGGCCGAGATTTCAAGGTCTGAGAGGATTTGCGCGTTGCAAAGATACGCCGAGGTTCGGGACGACATTGTCAGAGGATACTGGAGATACGCGAAAATTCGAAAGGAGCAAATTCTGCGTCACGAGAAAAGCGAATCATCCAGAATCACCGAATTAAATGAAGATGGAACGGAGAAGGTAGGTGTCATCGAAAATTTCGGTGAAAAAAAACAATCACTCGACGCGAATTTTAGATCGATGAAAATGACGAGCAACGTAGTGAAAAATTTTGGAAAAGCACCAGCTCGCACACCCCTGAGGACCGTATCGCCATCGCCAAAGAGAATAGACGAAACAAAGAGAACAGGGAGAGAAAAGATGACGATAAAAAAAAACCCAAGCATACTCCGAAGCTATTCAACTCGGAGGGACGACCTTATAATGTGAACCAGCCCAAAGTTCCTTTTCGTTTAGACGATGAAAGTGACCGTGAAAAGGTCATTCTGGATGTTTCCGTCTACAAGTGAGCAAATTCTATTTTTGATGCAAAATTTTCCAGATTCCGCGTGCTTTTTTTTGATAGAATAGAATAGAACTGATGGTATAAAAATTCGTTTCAGGCATTTAGACACTTGTTTCCTGGACGTTGACGTGCAGCCTGGATACGTGAGAGTGACTATTAAACAAAAAATATTACAGTTGACTCTACCCTGCGAAGTTTTAACCGAAAAAAGTTCGGTTCAAAGATCTCAAATGACAGGGAATTTAGTTGTTTCAATGCCACGTCTAAATCCACTGAAAGTAATCAAAAAACCAGAAGTCAATGATAAGAAAGTGACAAATGGTAAAACTGTCAAGTCAATGATGGCACAGCCTGTCTCCTCCAGGAGAGAATTCCTCGAGATTGGCCCCGAAAAAGACGATTTTGATTACACGAAGATAGTAGAAAACAACACTAAGAACAAGGAGAAAAACAAGTCGTTCGAAAGGCGTGAAGTTGTTTCTCTCCATGCAGAGAAAATACCTCCCGACAATTTTGTAGACAATCCTGAAGTGCCCCCATTATTGTAACCTTGTTATTTTACTCTCAAGAACCAGTGTTAAGGAAACTGTGAAATATATCGACACATGTGCACCGAGCTAAGAATAAAGTATAAAATTAAGTCTAACTATCTAATCTGTTCTTTGCCCATTAACAAGTTTCTTTCTCTCGAATATTTTCCACTTCAGGCAGATGTTTGACGCCTATATTTTTGACGGCAGTAAATTAGTAATTTTTTAGTACATCGCAGGTTCGGAAAGAGCTGTAGAATAATGAATGGAAAATTCAAAAGTTCCAGGGTATAAATACTCACTTTAAATGGTTCTCGAAAGTCAATGTCTTTGGTCTCCTTCAGGCCCAACGGTATCATTGGCATTACGGGTTCCTCGCTGTAATAAAATGTACATAAAGCTGGCGATTAATTTTACCACATTGCAAATATCTTAAGAATAATAACAATAAACCGGGAAGTAAATATAGCGAATATGTGCTCAGTGGGAAATAGGCGGTTTCGCAAATCGTTGGACTAAAAACATCAGGATCTTATCTGCAATATCTTGGCAATTAATTCCGTGGAATTTCTAACGGTTATTATTGAAATCAACGGCAAACAAAATATCGGTATAATTCTACGAAGCATAAAAACGCATGATCAGAACCTGATCTTCTATCCAAAATAAAATCACAAATTACAAGAACCCTAAAGCCTTATTAATAAACACTTATACAGCCTAAAGCGCGTTCGATAACCTGTGACCGATTTTTCAGGTATGTATATTATATTCACGCGACGTTATAACGATCATATAGCATATATAGCTGCTCCTGTCAGGGCTAAGTTATATATTATTACGAAATGTTACATGGTTTTTTTTTTTCTTCTTAAATGAAACGGTAACTCGTCCCGTGAATACGCGTATAATGACAAAAAAAAAAAAAAAAGTAAACGGGGTACTTTTTATCTCAAGGTATCCTGAACGTACGGCCTCGGTGGGAGACAAGTTCTCACCATCAGTTTTTGACCATTTTAATAACGTAATTTGTGAATCATGAGTACTCGTGTATCATAAATACGGTAATAATTTACGTCCATGCAACACTCGTCCGTGTATTAAATACATATATTAGCTAGAATGAATGCTTTTTGGTCTTTTATATTTTAAGACGAATTACACGAAATACTTCAAGTATATAAGTAGCCAACGGAATAGTCTAATTTGCTATCGCGAATGCTAAGCAATCAATTACAATATCTTGTCTGTTACCGTTACGTAATAATAATAATCAGTCTACTGCTTAATAACAGTGACTTCCTCTGACGTTCGAAAAGATACAGTTTTCGAAACGGCTCAATACCTAATGGATTGTGCAGAGAGGATCCCAGCTATGGTAACGGTATTAACTAGTAATTAACTAGACAAGCAATTAAATCTCTTATTTACTAATAACCCTCTTGAAACTCTTGATAGACATATACAGTCGCTTTTCATCTGATCCAATATTATTGTAGGTATATCTATATGCGCTTGACGAAGGAAAGAATCTGATCAATTAGAAACTATCGGTAAGATCGGTAGAGATATGACTTTTTTGCGCAAAACATGGATTTCGAAACTGTTGATTGAATTTTTAATTTATATAATTTATAACTCCGATAACGAATACGTGAAAGACTTTTTCTTTTATTTCTATATGCATAATGTACAAGTTCTTGCTCTTCAGGTTTTCGGCAGTAATAATTATGCTTTTAAACTTTAGTCGGATGTCTCTAGTTATAGTATACGTATACAGAGGCAATGACCGTCGGCGTTCGAACAAGAATTCTAAATAAAGGATTGAGGATCGTGTACGGATTAGAGCCAATCAATCCCCGCGATCTTGAGGGAAAAAAAATATTCTAATGATGCTATCGAGCATGATTCATGCGGCTAGGTCAGGGAATCTTCTACTCAGAGCGGGTTTCAAGTCATTAATTATAAAATGTCAACGACTCTACCATAGCGCCATTCTTTTTATAGCAATTCTTCGTGCTGCTGTGTATATATTTAATACAAAGCATGCTGGACTTTGTGACATAAGATTTAAGAATTACTGAAGACAAGGTCGAGGACTGTGTTTTTCGCAATGGTTGCAACACGAATTTTGTTTGTTTAAGTTAATCGCCAAGAGCCTGCAGCTGAGCTGAGGATAAAACAAACTTCCTTGTTGTGTGAATCTCTTCCGTAATTTCAATGCCACAATCCAACCTCATTCGAATTCCAACACGTATTTTAAACCCAGAAGATTGAAACAAATGACCGAAAATAAAAAGTTGAGACTACAAAAACGTTTCATGCTTGTTATCTTCCTCTACTTTCTTTTGCGCGTAGTTAGGCCTCGAAGGTTTCTTTAACAAAAGTATCACCGACATAGTTAGGAACCGCTTCAGACCGAAATACAATTATTATACATATCTATTCTGTAAATTCGTAAGGATGAAAGTCTGACACGTCTTCGTGGCCTGTTTACTACTGAAAGAAGGCGGCCATCCGTGAAAACTATGCTTTGAATGCGATATGTATTTCAATTACGCAAAATTATACAAAATTTCTGTTTAAATTTGACTATTCAGACTCTTTACGAGCGTAGTTCTCCCCGTCTTTTAACATAATTAATAGCATTCTATATCCACCTCTTGCTGCATCTACAGTTACAAGACTAAATTAGCCAGCTCGAATAATAAATTACCTTATCTGCTGAAGATTTTACTCGGTTGAGGTTCACCGAACTAAAGTATCCTATAGAAGCACGTTGAAATTCTACAAGTTTAATATTCAAGTTATCATATAGCACACAACCGTGGAACAAGAAGTGCGAAATAAAAACGGCCGAGATAGCCGATCGATTACACACCGTTTCATACAGCCTGTTTCATTCAATTTAATTTTTTTACTCTCAAGATGCTTGCTGTCAAATTCGTGCTTTTCTTAACACGTTGTTTCACACACGATAACTTTATCTTTATACTATCAATAAACCGATTCCTGCTAGCTATCAACTAACCACTGTAATGGTTGTCTTATCATTTTATGGTAATTCCTGTACAAATTAATCTACAGGCAAGTCTGATTGTCTCAAATTCCTATGTAGGTATATCTATTTCTGTGCAGTGAAAGAATTGAATACTCTCAGCGATTGAACGCTGTTTCATTATTTCCCGCAAGAATGGAGATTAATTCATGACCTTGAGGAGATAGTGTTTCGGCAAAAGTTGCGAGCTTTTTCCTTATTTCAAATCAACTTGGTCTTATGACTGTAACATTTCTCTGTGTATAATAAATTATCGCCTAGAATTACGTCGGGCTTCCCGTTAGTGAATGAGACGTACAGCGAAGGACAGGCCACGCATACGCTAGCTGATGCTATAAGATGATTGTCGACGTAGTTCTGGTACGGCCAACAAAAAGTGGTAGAACCGTTGCAGAGCTCTGTAGTGCCATCTCCTGCGGATATTGATTACGCTTTAATACACGCGCGTCCGTACGCACGCATATATAACTTCTATTTTAACTTCAGAGAAGCTCCAAGCTCAGATGCTACTCGCAGTTTTCTCGACGTGTCGATAATTTCATTCATTTATGAAAGAAAAAATTTCAGTCGCGTTCGAAGAAATAAATAAAATAAAATAATGAACCCTGCTGAGTTTAAGCACCCACCCAATAATCCCGTGGCGAGAAGCCGTTCGAATGAAAGTAGGATGTCGTTGTGGTAGGTGTACTTCGAATTAAGGAATGCTTGTACGGCAGGTTCGAAATTGGATTATTTATACTAATCGCATTGGTCATTGTCTGACGTATACAGGTATAGCTATAGTTTGGGTATCGTGTGCGTAAGGAAATATGAGCTTGTAGAGAGATATCTAATTAATTCAAGTATCTTATCTGTAAATATATATCTTATACGTGTTCGTGTACATACATGTGTTTGTTTTATGTTAATGCGTTACGAGTGTCATTTGTTATCTGAAGACACTTTGGTTGACATGACCACACGAGCTACGGAGATAAAATATGGACACCCAGTGGCTTTATTAATACCTACTACAGTCACCCAGGATTCCTTGAGACATCATTGAGCATTAAACAATAACTAAAGAGACAGAGCTTAATTAGATGTGCGGAAAAAGAAATCCCGGCGTTATAAGCCCTGGCAAACGACGACAGGGCGACGCGACGTAGCTACAGGTATGTATGCCTACCGAGCACCGAGGAACTGGTTGACGATTTTTAAAACTCTGTACTAAACTAGTTCCTACAGGGAAGTTGCTAATCATAATTATCAGTACTGCGTGCAACTGGTCTCAATTCATTCAACTTTCAGCCTAAGTCCATTACACACGAGTGACAGCTGTCAGCTGTGGCCAGTAGTAAAAGATGCACTGCACGATCATTGAATGCGATTTATTGACCGACTCGTTATTCTTTCATGCAGAATACCGCGCATACTGAAACCGGCAATGTCGTATATTTCCGATTATAATTGACGAATGGTATCGAACCAACATAGTCATTAATTCATACGAATGATTCTCAAGGTACAAAAAATATGCAAAAAAAAAACAAAAAAAAGGAGAATATAAGTTTACTTAGTATCCAGAATTTTCTTCGAGAGTTAAAGATCTACTTAGACGCCGTAACACATCGTGGTGTAGGCGGGCAGTGACCCAGGAACCGAAGCATAGCCAACAACGCGCTGCCCGGCTGCTCAACCGGACGGAAGTTGTGGGGTAGTAAAAGTTCTTCTAAGAGCTGCTCATTGCCAGATGCGAGTTTGACCATTACTAAGCTTTCAATGGTGGCTATTGTTTCGCCATTATGGTTCTAGGTACCATTTTAACTGTTAAGGAATAGTCGCTATCAAACAGTGACTGAAATTGGCTCGGCTATACTCCGTGTCTAAAAGAGCCTCGAAACTTACAGGAGTTGTTCGGTAGTCCCTATACTAACTTGTAATGCAATTCATGCCGTGGTATATCAGTTGAGAATATCTATGGCCCCGTGCACGTATTTGCTAGCACGGCATCCATTCTGGTATGCATACATATGTATATTCTACGAGTGTATATATGCAGCTCGTCGTCGTGGTGCCGATAAAAGTGAAGATAGAGGAAGAAGAGGAACAGAAAAAGTCCTCCAGAATTTATTATGTCAATAACTAAACGATCGGACATCTATATCATGTCTTTTTACGTCATCAGCGTGTATGGCGATGCGTAGAGGGGCTGCGAGTGTGACATAAAACGCTGATTGCGTACACGCAACGTTATAGTCGGTTCGAGGAATGACTGGTACTATAAGTGGGAAATTCAAATTAGCAAATATACACTCGATCAATCGAAGCTGCCGGATGCGGAAGACTCGATGTTGCTCATCGAGACGTCTCGTGGGAATATTAAACTGGGATAAAAACTCTGGTATGAATGTACATGGTAAAAATAAGTAAATACGAATAAAGTAAAATTACCCACAGGTGTAAGACGGCGTGTGATGGTGACTGACTCGCAAAGGTGGACGTATATACAGAGTTAAACGTATTTCGGTGGTATTCCGGTACTCACCTGTCGGCATTTTGATAAAGTTCCACCGAGCTGTTCAATTCAGCCAGCTGTTCCTTGAGCAGCTGCAGATTCGAGTTTACGAAGCTCAACTCCAGGGCAACGGTCTCCTTCAATTTTCTGTTTGTGGTAGCCCTAAAATTTCACGACAAACAAAACGGGTTACAATTAAGTACGTATATACGGTACCTATACACATATATGTCCTATATAAGTACATGTGAATCCTCGCGGACACGAGATTCCCCCTTAATCATGACGGTGAGTTGATAATTGATAGTGAAGGTAGTTAAAGTTGAAAGGCGTGTATTTATCCCTGTACTGTTATATCAATTTCCGGTTTTGATTCCCAACCGGTTGTTTGTTTTCCGTACCTCTTTATAATATCCGACAACGATATTATACCGGTGCTTAAGACATATATCGAACAAAGACGTTTAATCTTGTAAAACATGACGACCTCTTTGATTAGCTAGAATTTCACTAGGTGAAATCGTGGTATATAGGTAAACGTCACTGAAATCCTGATACCTCTTAACATAATTACTCATAAAACGCGACGACTTGACTATGAGATATTTACAAAGATAATAAACAAAATAAATATAATAAATCTAGGTAAGGGTGAGTAATTTGTTACCAGAGACTTCGGCCAGGCATTAGCCCAAGGTGCGCATGCGCCAGCAATTTATCTAATGTCTCCCTCGGGCAACCGACCTTGATATACAAGAAGAGTCACTGAACTGGTTGCCTGCCTCTAGGACCTTCGTCGTCACTATTGGCTTCATTGCCGTTGTAAACGAAATACACAGGCAGAAATACTTATTGGGGTGTTAAGTAGAGGGGAGAGGGTTGCGATAAGAAAATTACTGTACTTCTCCCGACCCTCGCCACAAATCCTTTCTCGATTTTCGATACTCTCGAAATAATACTGTCATATGTATGCGCAGGCTATCCATGAAATGGATGGCACAAAGGTGCAAAGATTCTCAGTGGACTAATTTGGCAGAAAAAATTTTAGGTATCGCGTTCTAATGATGCTGAAAACAATTAACGCGTGGGCACGGTATTTGTTCCTTTTTTTCGCGAACCGTAAAGGATATTGCAATAGTTTTTGTACCAGGTTGCGAAGTAGGTCAACGCCCGATGGAATAACGAGATAACGCGAAGCTGTTTGAGCCATAAAACCGCCTTCGGAGTCAGGAAGCTTAGCTCGACTAATCGCGCGCGCCTAGTTGAGTTTTCTATAGAATCTTCGGTTCTCTGAATTTGATAAATTACTATTTTGATTCTACCGCAGTGAGCGGAGGCTCTAATGACTCTGGGATGAAACACTCTGAGGCTTGTTTAAAGGATACAACTACAGTAGAGTATATTGATGGCGAAAGGTCACGCGGACACCAATCCACCGGGAATTGAACTTACTTGAAGAGATTCTCCGCGCCTGCCCGTAGCCGGAGTTCCTTGTTGATTTCCTGGTTGAGCTTGCTCCTTCTATTCTGTAACTTCCCTCTGCAGGTCGCCACTCTCGGGTCAGAGCCCTAGAACATAACAAGGAAGAAAAAATATTAACAATCAGTAACCAGCAAGGTGAAGATAAAACAAAACCTCTATCGAATGTGAACAAGTATATTTTACAATTTATGGCCAGTTATATCCAGCAATCGTGTCTCAGTACTAGCTCCTGAAGTCTGAGTACCTACATTGGCGAAAAAATTGAAGTACGAAAGTCCTGTTTCGTTGAGAAGAAAATGTAAGAGTTTTAATTTGGTTTCGGCAATATTTCCAGAGAAATTTATCAATTTTGCGAACCCTGTAAAAATTGACGGTACCCGTCTGTTGCACAGATAGAAAGTGGTCTCCATTGGGCATTGGAAAGTCGCATCGATGTCCACTGCAGGCCAGGTCGGCAAGAGCCCATATCTGTTAGCGATTTATGGTCAAACTGGTCTCATGAAAGACGTTAAAAATCTGAACGCTGTCTGGCCACGTTCATTTTTATCCAGGATACAAGCCAACCACTTAGGGCTTCCTATCTAAGCGGTTTGCTTTTCTAGAGGATGAAATGGGAAAAAAAAAATGAAAAAAATAAAAATAACCAGTTTCCCGAAAGGCTTAAATCTTATATTTCCAAGCATCTCGCGTAACATGAGATAGTGCCGGATTCCCCAACTTCAACAAGGCTCGATTCAAGTGGAGATTCTCACAACTTGAATAATGATACCGGGCTAAATTCTATCTAGTTATTCGTCCGCTCTGTAATTATGTTTATTTATTCAATTACACAGCTGCTTTGTTCTCCGACTCAATTTAAAGCTCAACCTCCAGTCTAAATTTGGCGAGATCGAGTTGGCATGTTTCTCAAACGAGTGACTGATTGGAAACCCCCAAGATTTATGCGCGAACTCGCTCCGCGTCTGCTCAAGGGGTTTCAATATGCCAGAACGAGTAGTCGCTTGTGCAAGTGATTCCAACGAGGACGTTTCTCTTGTACGTACGTTGAAAGCCGCGTTTCAACCAAAACCGGATCCGACCTATAGTAGGTATTACACCTACTCGATATGCCTACGCGTTCTTTCGTAAAATCGTTTCGTTTTACGAGGAAACTAAGAAACCATCTCGCGATACAATGATCAAGGCGTCCACCCTATTTTATTTTTCTTTTCTTTTAATTAAACCAAATTTTACTTCTACTTATTCTCTACGATGTTAATAACGATAATTAAAACTCTCATTTATCCAACGCAACATTTACATGTATGTACCTGTACCGAAAATTCCATACTTTGGTTAGTCTTTGTCAAAATGACGATTAGCATACGGTAGAGAAGCAGGTAGCAGTGTACGTGCGTGTAAGTATATGAAATATTGCTGATCTGATGGCAATTCGAATGCAGCGAGCACCAGCAAGACGTTGCTTATGCGGGAGACATCAATAGGAAGATATAGGTAGATATTATACGTGTAGCTGAGCATCGTCTGTGCAGGAGAGTTCAATAGGGACATTGCTAATGCAGGAGACTTCGACGTGCGCATGTCTACGAGGATATACTTCGCATATGCATACTGCAATGATCGTCTGCACGCACCGTGTAATTCAGCCCGCAGGGCTACACGTATTCGTGGACTTCCAAGATATATTCTGAAGTCCGAACCCGTACTCGGTAGAAGTTTCGTACATACGTGTACGTATATAAACACATACATACGTATATCAGTCAAACTATCACATGTATTAACATTGTCTGTAACAAAGAGAGAGAGAGAGAGAGAGAGAGAGAGAGAGAGAGAGAGAGAGAGAGAGAGAGAGAGAGAGAGAGAGAGAGAGAGAGTAGAAGTATAATACCCATGCCATATATTTCAAAGCGTCTTGTTGCGGTCGATTGAAGAACAGATGGTAACAATCGGAGTCATATTTGGCTCGAGTCACCTTGACGTTGAAACGCGTTACTTCGAAAGATATTTAAATGATATTTTTTTACGTCACGTTTCAATCAACGTTAATATTTATCTTAGCTTCTCTTCTCTTCGTACATATTTTTTCTTAATTTATTTTTCTTTATTGTCAGGGTCGCAGAACTAGCGGTCTTGTAAATTTAATCACAAATATCTCCGTCTACCGGTCAGTTAATTTGATTTGGATATTCTATTTCCACACAGCGATTTGATTGTCTGGGCATAATATAAAGTACGGGCCGAATTAGATCTAATATTTCTTCTCTACCCAGCGGAGAATATCTAGCTGAGTAATTCTATCGTAGATTATTTAATATAGTCAATACATATCGCAATAACCAAATTATCATTTTTTTTCTTACCTCTTAATGACATCGTAAGTTTATTAACCGTAGATTTTATTGGTTCTGTAAAAGCGGAAATCGAAATCAGCGTTTCGGATCGAATGACTATGTCGATTTGAAATTAGATGATTATATCTTTTACCTGGAATCCCAAACTATACGAGGTGAAAGTATAAACGGTAAAGGTATGTATCTGCGCAGTCGGATAAAACTGCCCAGCCATTTATATACTAGCCCATAGACTAATGAAGTTGCAAATTGTAGCGGTGCTTGTCGATTTGTAAACCATTTCGAGTTAATTAGTCAATTTTATTGCACGTAGAGAAAATTTAACGGAATCTAAACGATCAGCGATTAGGTAATTCCTAGACCAGTTCTTTTGTTACTTTAATATACAACAGAAAAGTTTCACAAGATTTCCATCAGAACGAGACCAAAGAATCACCCTTTTGGCCGACACGTACACCGGCAATGAATCGCCGAAGACGAGGACGAAGACCTCCCAACTCCGCGTGCCAGATGTCCGATCTGCAATTTTCTTTTTCTCTGATTCTCATTGTTACTTCTCCGTTAAGGAACCCGAGGGAAGTCCATTCGAAGCGAAATCGGACCTTGCCAAAATGCTGCGGAGTGTATCAATTTCTAGTATACATATATTGATATACGAAGCAACGAAGTGGAAGTAAACAGGATCTTAATTAATTTAACTTATCTTTGTAATAGTATCTATGTATAGCAATGGACAAGATTTGCACGGTACTAAATAAGGCGTGAATCCCATCGGGGGGGCGCCTCCAGAATATTAATTCTCGTGGCACGCGACTACATGAAAGCTGATGCTTTTACCAAACAGACTGAGATGTCTATCTGTTGATTTGTTCACCGGTCGTCCGTAGTTTACGTAATTGACTGAGATTTGAAGAAAGAAAAAAAGAATAAATTATTTATTCTTAATTCGCTTAACGGTCTCTGGTCTACCGGCACGGAGCTGGGAGAGCTGGGTAATTGGCATTTAATTTTACATAAATGTTAGAAAAAAAAAATGACAAAAAAAAATTTCAGTTTGACAAATTGCACTCTAAGCATCCAATGCTACGATAATGTAAGAAGTCAACCATGAGAGATTAATCGACCGGTACAATTTGCATCTAATCGATGAATTTGATTAGTGAAAGTTTATTCCTCGCCAACACAACTGTTTCTTCTAAATTACATTACGTTTTACGCTCACCGTAGTCCCTCGAGCCCCGGGCAAAAAAACTTTACTATTAGAGGATCGTTTTATTTAATAGACCAATCTGCAGAGATAATAAAGAAAAAAATTCACCTTCGATCGAAAACGTTCATTAACATATCCGAAACATATTTGGCGCTATTTAAAAACGATCGTAAGAATCCTGGCTCGAAAAACGCTATTCAAAACTCCCATAAATATCATTATACGACCAAAGATATATTCGATATAAATTCAGGTCCTTCGAACGTTTTAAATCGAATGTATACGCTCAGCGAAAATGAAAGTCTTAAGGTGCAACCTTGCATTAATTGTTTCTATTCAACCGTGAATAAAGTACAGAGTCTTGGTACACGGTAAGTGCGACTAAGAATATCGGTTGTATAATGTGACATGAATTAGAAGGTTTTTTCAGGTATCTATATATATAATACATGTATGTATTTGAATCATACACCGCGAGTTTTACATTGCACGCATTCATCGGCGCACATTCCAGTCCGACATTAAAACCCGCAGGTTTTCCTATGTTATACTCACTGCAATACAAGCCGTCAAAAAGTTATTATCGAGACAGGTATCCCGCGATAATAAACAGTGTCATACGTAGGTACCCACAGAACCGTGTAACTTAACTCGATCTAACACTCCTCAATATTCATATATAAATTTTTTTTTCGCTCCCTTCCGGTCTACCTGCGGTAAAGTAGTAAACTACCTATATGCGCGATGGTCACCGCAAGTGGTTAACAATCAAGAGAGATGAGTTATCAGAAAAGACATGCCTACCTACGTAACGATCAGATTGACTCTTAGCTATACACGTTATATGTACAGGGTGTCCAATAACTAAATGTCCAAAATGAAAGGTGGCCTAGAGGAGGTCGAACCGAGTAAATTGACCCGAAGAACATGGGGTCTGCGAAGTCGCGTTCGCGAGATATCACGGGTTAAAAAAAGTTTCGTTTTGCGCCGCGGCAACGCCGCGCGGCGCAAAACGGAACTTTTTTTAACCCGTGATATCTCGCGAACGCGACTTCGCAGACCCCATGTTCTTCGGGTCAATTTACTCGGTTCGACCTCCTCTAGGCCACCTTTCATTCTGGACATTTAGTTATTTAGTTCTTGGACACCCTGTATACTGGTACAGACATCTACAAGTGAAGGGAAAATGCGCAGCATTGGCCTCTGGCGTTGAAATAAAAAAAATAGAAGTAGAAAACTAATAGGAAAAGATTGGCCTGATCGAGTTCTCTGGAGTAACTTCAATCACTGAGAATATACGGTGACTGGTTATCGATCATTTTTTTCTTTTCCCCTTCTTGTCACGGCTTACGGGCGCGGGTGCAGTATACATATACCAGGGGTCAAAAGTTTGAACGGAGCTATATATCTTTACAGAACGTATGTAGGTATATCTTGGTACGTAAAATACCGCCTCGTTCCGTCACTAATTGTAAGCTCCATTCTTGGTCTGGTATAACGCAATCAGTCATTCCTGATCGTTGAAACACGAGATATACATAGATAGAGCTAGATGATATATATCCAGACGTTGCAACCTTCGATTCGCAACGTCTGTTTAAAGGCGCAAGTCTGTATCTATACATATAACAGCTTGTGCGTAGTGACTAGGTGTTTTTTAAACCCGCATTGGCATTGGCGGTAGTCAGGTGCTCGAATCGAATCCATAACCACGTTACGAATAAGTGTGACCTAAGCGGTGGAGATTTGTGTATATTAGATAGGTTTAGAAACATTTCAGACCTGACTGATATTTATGAAACATAATAGAGACGGTGGGCGATGTGAAATGAAAATAAAAAAAATGAAAAGATCGTCTAATTCGAGGCTAAATGTTTCCTTGAATAATTTGATCATTTCTTTTTTCTTACCCCGAAGCGCCTTCGGGTGCACATGTCCAACATATCGGTCTGGTTCTGTTCATGTGTGTTCTTCTGGTTTATATTCTGTTGGTTGCTGATATCCTTTTCACCTTTTTTCGAAATCTGCTGCGTCGTCGTCACCACAGTCACGTGGTTCTTTGGCAACGGAGAATGATGGACCCACTTCAACATGGCCGATTATGACCACATTATTAAGTTCATTTGTACGCGATAAAACATCACTGTTATATACTTCCTGGTACCACGATTAAGGGTAGCAAGAAACTCAACGTTTCCACGTTCTCGTTAACGTCGACTGTTTATTATTCACTTGGTATACTCAATATGTGTGGAACCAGCGGTACCCTCGATCAGATACTGCTAAAAGATTACGTGCATGTATTAATTAAGAGTTGTTATTCCAACGCACGCGATCGCAATAACACATCGTGATTAGGATGTGGCTTGGGGACTCCGCGGCTAAGTCCTGCAAGCGTTATGACTAATCCATGTGTAGCGGTTGAAACAAACTTGGTTTGGCTTGATCTTCGGAGTGTTAAAAAAATACGGAGACCTTAGCTGTATTTTTCAGGTATTCGAACGTACGAAAATCTGTGCAGGAATATTTGTAATTCAAACAACAGACCGGTCATGAATCATTCGCGAAAGTTAAACCAATTTGATAACGCCATCGTCGTCTAGGAAATGGCCGGTATATACCACGCTCACCTTTAATGTCATATGAGTCATGGAGAGCTAGAGACGCGTGTATGTATGTAAATACATAGCTGGTTACCCATTACACGCATAACTATGCCGACATAAACACCCAGCAGCGATAAGCGATTAATAGGCAAATTTCTTGCCGATAGATTACTGCACCGGTTTAAAATTTCTCACCATATTTTTACACGTCGATATGGGTATAAGACCTCCTGCACGTATGTACCCACGTACTACAGTCCCCCAACTTTATTGCCGAGAGAATAAATTGAACTCATTTTATTGCCAAAGGCGATTCCGTACGTACGGCGCGGCGCCTCGCGCTCGCGAATATATACTATATACCACTTCGACGTATACGTTTAAACCCAATAATTCATCCCTTTCGAGTACCAAGATTGAAAACCTGTCGTCTCGAACGAAGAAATATTATACTGCTACTTAAAGCTACCACTTTACCCATTACCGGAAGAGCGTATCTCCTAGCCCGTGTAAAACTGCACTTGCGGCTATTATACATATAGATTGATGCAAAATTATAGTCACTCGAAGAATTTCAGTTATCGAAACTGACCGTCAATCGTAAGTTCAACAAATTGAACGTTATTTTTTGGTATATTTTTTGCAACTAGAAGTTTATCTCGACGAGTTCAACCCAGATACGAATATCTCACGTGCGGTATGATCGTTGCATTCGTATAGCAGTTTGCGATGTTATTATAACACCGTTATCTTGCATCGATGTGACTTTTGTATACTTGCAAAGGTTTTACGCAGAAATTTTATCTGTGTAAAAAAACGAAAAAAAAAATCATGAAATATAACCTGTCAGATTTTATCTCTTGATCGTCATTATCATACGACGTATAGTAAAAAACGAAATTTTTATAAATATTCCGAAAATTTTGAAAGTCCATAGATTACCGAGAAGCTGACGCGTAAAAATAAACCCATATTATAATAGGACTTGTATACATTAAACGTGTCTCGGAATTATACATAGTGACCAGCAGCTTATCGTGCGTACGGTGTAAAAAACGGAAGTCGGCCGCACGGATGGCGGAAATAGCGCGCGAAACAGAGCGAGCCTACGAACCGGTCCAGCGGTCGGCGGTATACGGTAGTATAGTTATAACGATAATTAAACGCTGTTATTAATTCTAGATTGAAAATTAGTAAGGTGAAAAAAAAAATGACAAATTTTGCAAGAACAGTTATATTGCCACATCGTAGTATCCCGCAGCTGTTCGCAGCATATGAATATTATAAGTTTCGTTTTAATTTCTCGTGCGACGTTTGGTTCTTTAACTTTAATATATATAACCATATACTTCTGCAGCAGATAATTGCCTCGGGCTATGAACTTGGTAGGATTTTTACCTGATCGGTATGCAAAAGAGCTCATGAAGTCTGCTGTGAGTATCGGTTACACCTGACGTTGACAAGACGCGGTTTTAAAAACAGGATCAGTAATACGACAAGCCAATTCCTGACCGTCAAGTATCGATCTGTGCAGGTATAGGTACTTAGAATTATTATATAAATTGGCAAGTAGGTTGACAGCTGGTGAATGAAAACGTTTTTTTTTTTTTTTTTTTTAAACTTAACACTGTTTTTTGTTTTTTATTTTTTATTTTTATCACAATCCAAAACAGACGTGTCGCTGTTAACGTATCCTGAAGCTTTATTTTTCCTGTGAATCACGTCGCACGTGATGCTGATATTATACGAGTTTATACTCTGACGTACGTGGGATACTGGGCAAAAATAAAATGTTAACATCAGATTATAATTATTGCGAAATTAAACTCAGAGCTGTAGAAATATTTATATATTTTCAAAACCGCAAACATCCCGTATCAATCGCGGAAAAAAAGAATCATTCAATTCAAAGGTCGCGGTTAAATGATGCAACGAAAATCGCACGAGCTTGTGAGTAATCGAAATTAAATTCTACGAAATGTCTTGCAGATAGCAGAGTGTGGCGTCGATTGTTTGATTACGGCTGAATGTTACTCGAAAAAAGAAGAAAAAAAATATATGATAATGTGCGAAATGAATTGTTTAAAGATCTAAAGATATGGTGGAATATTTTATTTCCAAGGACATAAGACCGGAGGACATTTTGGTACATTGCCACACAACGAGAAGCATTGTTTAAATCGGTGTGTCATCCTTTTTCACATATAGGTACATACGTTTTCTGACTTTTAACCACAACGATTATACCTATATGGTCACTCCCCAACGCCTCGGTTTTAAGACCAGCTCCTTTTTTAATCCTCGACAACTATCGCCAACGCATTTCAATGAAAATCCACCCACTGACTAGATATCATACCGAAAATAATATTCCGTATCCGTGCATGCGTTCGATGAACGACTATACTCGTCTCAAAACCAGCTCGATGGTCTATCCTCGACGTTATAGCCAGCGATCAGTAATTGGGTGGGACAAAAATGACCAATAAGTAGTATAATGTCCATTTGAAAAGTCAAACAGTAATTCGTGCGTAACGATTGGATACCACGAGCTCAATTTCAGTTCTTGTTTATTAAGGAATGAAAAATGAAATGAGATGTACAGTTGTTCACAGCTGCGGTTTAGCACTGGTTATAGTATACTACGTTACACGAGCTATATACTCGCTTATATACAGCTAAGTGTAACAATATTGTGATTATCTAGTTCTGCGGATGCCTGCTGTGATAAAATTGCCTTCTACTATACAGCCAGGCCTTCAAGAGATCACAAATAGTCAGATAGATACGTATAAAAGAAATCAATTGAACGAGTACAATGAGATATTTTTTTATATGACGTCAGTCCTGTTCTATTCGGAATTTGAACGACCCGTTAGATGTAATGAATATTATACCTTATGTATACATACTCATAGGTACCTATACGGTTGACGTGATCGAGAAATGAGGAAAAAAATCATTGCAGCGTATCGTTAAGACATGAACTACACTTTTGAGGCGAATAAACGCTGGATTTAAATCCATTCGAACATAGATATATAAATACATTATAGAAACGGTTACATAACGGCTGTCTTAAGTGTAAACTTATATATTCACCAAGAAGTATACTATATACACACTGTTCAACCATGAAGCATATAACAGCATTATGATCGCAATGGACATACTGTTAGCCGGTACACCTGACACATAGCCTCGAGCAAGGATGTCTCTGTCTTCTCAAGATTTCACAAATTCTAACTGTCCACTAAGCTCGCCTCATTGACGAGACGACTTGAAACATGAATACCTGACATTCATCAATATCAAGATATACCGCGGGTATAATTTCATACATTACCGGCGTGAGAAGCGGTAGCCAAACATTATTTACTGGTAAGGAAGCCACTGTGCGGTTACACTTGACTCGCGAGTAAAATAGGTGAAGAAAATTGCAAAGCGGGAAAAGCAAGATTGAGAATCGATGACCAATGTCCTGGTTTCAGGTGTAACAGGGATAGTTTTGACTGCGGGAATAATCTGAGGTGCATACCTACTATAATGTTATCATCGAGTAGTTGTTAAGCAATGGTCAATTATTCAGTATACCAGAAGAGGCGCGTATTTGTAAGCATTTGTAAGCGTTTTAGTGGATGGCCTCCGCATAGCCACGCTTTCTAGCCACAGGAAACCGAACCTACGTTTTTATTTTTTGTGCATTCGGACGGTTGTACAGGGGCAACAATACCCTGTTTATACAATTATTCTATTCAGGCGAACTACACGATCTAAATCTATAACCCCGTTATAGAAATACTATGGGAAGCTGTAACAATGGGGTCCAGGGAATCTCGCGTTACAATGGACCAGCGTGATACGAGTGTTGCGTATTCCGGTGAACAGGGACTTCAAAACGAGGAATATCATAGTAATCTGTCAAGTATAATATCGTTGGTAATATAAATATGGTATTCAAATATCTATACGTAAGAAATATACCGTGAAAGTTCGTTTTTTTCCCCCTTCTTTTCCCTTCTTTTTTTTCTATATATGGTAATATGATTTTATAATCGGTCATTGGCGCCGCTATATCATAACGTAACAGTTTCTACTCGATCGTTGTATAGTATAAGTAATAGACATGTATTTTAATACGAACAATTTCGTCATGTAATAGTTTCGAATCACTTCCGTGACACTATGACAATATGATCATTACTTTCTAATACATTACAAGCAATATTCCGCTGCAGTTGAAATGTGGCTAATTTTTTTTTTTTTTACTTTTTTTTTAGATTCATTCTTATAGAGTCTTGCAGCAGATTATTTCCCTTCAACGTGACAATTATTTCCCACAAAAAGAGAGTCTCCTTGTTAGGTCATATACAGATTCGATTCTCCGCTATTAAAGTATGCACTGATCTCTTTCGCTCAAAGAATTTCATATATAATTACGACCGGAATTTAATCGCTTAGTCACCTGGATACCAACGACTTCGCAGAGCTAACTGTAGACTAGAGTTCAGGATACGGAGCGAGTCACAGTTTTCCAATTTCCGGTAATCATGGGAAAGTAAAAATACTGGACAAACGAAATGAATCATAGAGGAATGGGTAAGCAATAATTAGAAAATAGGGAATCGGTTGTAAACTCAATCCACGTTAGAATTAGAAGTCATAATCTAATTGTCAAGCCAAACCAAGTTTGTTTCTGCAGTCGCGTGACTGACTTCCAGATGAGACGATTAGATCGACGATTAGAATCTTTTTGTCGATCTAAAATTCAGCCTAAAGTTACTTTGGCTGCGATTGAATTTGACAATGAGAAACGGGCAGGCTCGTGTTTCTCGAACACGTGACTTACGATGAAAAATTTTACCTGGATTCGCTATTTTTTTTTTTTTTTTTTTTGTAATTTTAATCACACGATTTACCGATTTTTAATCGGGCTCTGTCTTCCGATTGACTTTTATCGAAGATAATATAATTAGTTTCACATTATATTTAAACAACCATTTGAATCTTTCGACTCAATTAATTAAACCGACATCATCACTGTAATTACACTTTAACACCCTTTATTAATTATCAATAAACCGTACTCGAAATTGGACAGGCCAATTATTCGCTATTAAGGCGTAACTCATTCGCCTTGTTAAAAATCATTAAAATATGGTATATATGTTTAATTACCGGTAATTAAAACCGCCAACTCAACACAGTACTAATTACATTCAAATCACGTAAATATAATCACGGTATATTTATCAATTGAAATTTGGACCCAGTTTTGGGGCAGAGTCCGGTATTTTTTTTTTTTTTTTTATTAGACAAGTCAGTTGTCAGTGGCACATGGCTGTTGAGGGGAAAAGCGTGGGGCTACTACTCCGTGATCGCGATCCTTACTACTCTGTATACTCGTGTCCCGCGGTGGACCACAGATGCGACTGGCAACTCCGTGGCATGGCCACCGGGCTGGGCGCCTTCCAGTGAGAGGGACGCCTCCTCGACAGAGGAGGGACGCCTGGACAACGGACATCGGCGACCGCGACGGTGGTGACTCAAGGAACAGAATAAAGACACGATCAACCAGTAGCGAAACGAATGTCGAGAGTAAACTGCAGAACAAGCACTTCAGATAAGGGCTTTTCATGTTCAATCTCTTCATGTTCAGTTTGTTCGAACCAATTATACTCGAGAAGAATGGTCAATAAACATCTCCTCAAAAGTTGTACTATAATGATAATTCACGCATAGAAGATTTTACGCGAATCTCTCATGATCGACGTTCGAATGATTTTTCGTTCAAGATGAGAGGCCGATTATATCCGACGAGTGAAACTTGTCAAAAATCGATGCAAAAGGAGAGAGCTATACATGTTTACATCGGACATAATTATGCGGGTTGATTGATTCGATCTTCTTAACGATAGTTCGTATTCGTTGTCGACTTTTAATGAGATCATAAACAGCATTAGTGTCCGATAGACTTAGTCACGGTCTGACTGGCGCAGTCCATCTTTACTCATGTTAGATAAGCCGCAGACTTTTTACTGTTTTACGTAATCAATGAGTGCAGAAGCGCGTCGCGTAATGCGGAATGTTGCGGAAGAAGGTAAAGATTCTTCCTTCTTATATCGCGTACTCAAATATTTTCAAATATTACTGATAAATAAAAACGAGGATAAGGACCTCAAATATTTTTACTCGCTTATCTGTTCGAGATAACGTAGAAGGTGGAAAAAAAAAATTATTACAAAATATATTTGTATACAGGTATTGACTTTAGGCTGGTCGTATAATTGCTCGTTAGAAAATGAAATTTTTTTATTCGTTTTTTTTTCAAAACTTCAATCGATCATTGGAGTCGGCCGGATATTGAACGAAATATAATCGAATAGCCGTGCCCAAAACTATTTTACATCCGCCCACGTAATCGCGTCAAAAATTTAAACGGTTCGTATATAACTGCGTTGGCGTTTGGCGTTCCCGTCCGTCCTCCAAAGTGGTAAGTAATTTGTATCAAATTATAAAGATTAACCGATCAAACGATTTATATATAGGAACAACTCAGCCCACTTAAACTTCGGACAGTTTTGTCTACATCGGACGATTTTTAACACGGTTTCTTTCATCTCTATAGGTTAGGTATATATATACTATACATACTTTGCATAATCACGCGACTATATGTCGTGCCTCATACCTTTCTAATAATAATAATTTAGAAATAAAAGTAATAAGTATATTTTTTTTTCGTCTCCTCGAGGTATGATATAAAAACCCGACCAATTTTCGACATTGAAAAACTGTTCCTCCCGGCTTCGGAATTCAAATTATGAGATTATTTTCTTCATGAATATAGGTATATGTAACCTATCGTGCGTGTGCATTTAACACGGGGTCTATATACCTGTAGTATAGTAGATGAGTGTTTATTAGGTAACAAAGCGATCGGGCGCGTTATGTAAACTATCTTGTAGCTCGTATAGCTGTCAGAGAAACGTCGAACAAATCGACTTATCATCGCTCAAATGTTAACGGTAACCTCGACTCATTAAATCCACTAGTTAGCATATTAAACGACTCCTGGCTTAGGTATAGTAAGGGAAGAAGAAACGAGCAATTAACTTCACGTCCCACCTAGAGAACAATTTTTAATCCAATTAGGCCAGATTTGATTTATGGGTAATTTAAGGCGTGTATTGAGATGCCTGTAAACAAGCAGGTATACGAGTTAGCATATTTCGTCAAATAGCGAAAGCTACTGATTGTGAACTCGGTAGGGAAACTCCGTTGATTAGATTAACGAAAAAGCTTGAAAAAAAAAAAAAAAGAAAAAAAGCCGAATAGTGATAGTGTTTGATGCTGTGGCAAACAGAAAGCTGTATAAAATCGTATTACGTTTTATTTTTATTATCTACTAATTACCATAACGACATTTTAGTGCGTATATATACGATAGCTGCAGGTATCATAAATTATAATTACATTAACTTGAAAAGTCTTGATAAACATGTAAACATGAGCTGATTAAAATTACTCTAATGATAAACGGTATTAGGTTGAAATTTATTCAGAAACCATTATTTCTTTGCTTGTCAAATAAATTTCAAACTTTCAGGAGTGGTCGTACCGAAAATAAATTACTGTTTGACCAACCTTGTCAATATTTGCACACCTTTCTCGAAGCGATTTTTCCTTTTTTTGTTTTTTTTCGGATATTGAACTTCTACCCACTTCAAAATCACGCTGCAGAAATAAACTATCAGCGTGGGTATAAATTCTTCTCATTGATAGAAAATTTGTTACACGAGTAGTAAACTCCATATATTATATACGTATTTAAAATATGTATTTCACGGTTGGCTAATTAACGAATGTTCATACTGGTTACTTCACCACTGACATAGAACTCTGCCTCATTGCTGCATACATTGAGTAGAAGCACACTCATCGTCAGACTTGCTAATAACTGACGTATAGGGGATTCGAAAGAACGAGGTACATAAGAATCTGGAATGTGAATTCATCGAAACGAGACGCAATATATTCTTTTATGACTAATAAAAATTAGCTTTGTTAATTTTTCGTAGGAGGCCAAATTTGGCGAAGCAAATTCGAAAAAAAAAAAAAAAAAAAACCGAAAAGCAAGTGACGCACGAAAATATGCAAACAGTAAATTGGCAAGCACACGTGTATAGGTATGTGCATAAATAGGTATATTATTAATCTGTTAATTAATCTAACATGTAAATGGAGTAAACAATATGTATAGCCACCATGTATGACCCAACTGTTTCTATTTTTAATCACCAATAACCGGAAGGTAACGGATATAAGGTGTGAGAAAAAGGGAATAAAAAGTCAAGGGGAATGTGTCTCAATCTGCCAATTAAATACCAGATATAGCTATAAGCAATGTACGTGGTGTGTACAGCGTGGGTATATATTTCACAGATGTGTTTGTGTGTGACGGTGGTGTATGATTAATGGAAACCTTAACGCGACTGTACTCGGACTACCACGGGCTCCGGAAGTAAACGAATAAATAAATAAAGAAATAAATAAAGGTGTATATATATATTGGTACCGCTATAATATAACACAGCATTTAACCGGTATATGTATACTCAATAGAGGTAACATCGCTTTCGACGTTTCATACACCGTATACCGGGCTTAAAATGACTATACGACTAATTCACACAATTTGCAATTCAAATGATCGGAGGAGTCGAGCAAATAAACTATACACATCCATACTATCGCGTGTCGAGATAATACCCGAGTATATTTTAATATACATATATGTATATATATATACCTATGTGTACACGTTATATTCACATGGTACAGCTATATCTTTTAGTTATTTATGCATTAAGGCGTATCCCGTCGTATATAGCAAAGTTAAGGAGGCACCAAGGCATCAGGCATGGTCAACATACTTCGTTGTAGTAGGTCAGAGGCATGCCGGTGCTGCAGTCGAGGGCGAAGAGGCTGCAAGCCTGCAGAGTCTATCGTAGGTAAGGATCACCACCTCGTCTCTTCTCGACTTGATTCGTGAACTCGTTATTTTTTTTTTATCTCTCTCTCTCTCTCTCGCTTTTTTTCCTTCTTATTTTCCCTTAGTTGAAGAGATCGGTAACAGGATACTGTACATTAACAGTTGCTTTTTGAACCGATCCGTTGACTCGTGGAAAAATGTCGTAATTAATCCCTTCTGGGTTCACAAAAGCCCCTCGTTTTATCTATACGGGATAATTGTGACGATAATAATACCGTGGACCGAACTGCGATCACGATATTAATTCCATCCATTAAAAACATCTGAACTGTAACGCTCACTGATCAACTAATCGAGCTTTGAGGTAAAAACGAGTCGTTATTGTAACGATCAGAAAAAAGATTTGAATATAAGGAACTGCTATGAAATTATTTGTAATAAGTGGCTATTAATACAGAGTTCAAGAACCTCAATTTATTTCAACTTTAAAAAATCAAAATCGAAATCAAGATTTTTCTTATACTTTTATAATTTATTTTGTCAAAGCGTGTCAAAGTCGAAGCGTGTCAAGGTCGTGTGAAATTACAGAATATCCAATGAAATGAAGAAGAAAAAAATTCCGAATACTTCCGACGAGTGGGAAAATTATTAAACCTCGAATAAGCTGTTCAAGATCAAAGCATTTTCTGACAGGACGTGATTACTGTTTATATACCTTTTGAAGGCTTTCACAGGTATTTCGTCCGCGTATGGTCGGACCTGCAATGGTCCAGCTGACCGAGGCGAGGCCAAGATGCTGCACGCTAAAGAGGGGATCGGGATGTTATACCGCGAGTGAAGAACTAGTCGTGGAAGGGGGCCAAAGCGGTAACGGGAATCCCTACCACTAATCGCGAGTGTCCGGTCGACGCACAGTTTCGTCGAGGCATGTACATGGCTATAATGTAGAACTGGAGGACAGGGTGCAGTTGTTAGGAAATGAGATCGATCAATACCGGGGCCAATTAACTAATCATCGGATAACTCGTATCTAGATCATTAGAAAAAATGAAAAAATAAATTCAAGGAAAAATAAAAAAAAAAAATTTAAAAATTAAAAACGGAAGAGGAAGAACCAAAAAAATCAGCAATTGTGACTCTAAAAGCGTAACAGAAATAAATTTTCGTTCATCTTGCGATCAATTGATTTGACCATGCAGTAAGAATATTAGGAAATTAAAGAACAGCTGTTGGAATTTTTGGCGTATTTATTTCCGGGCTTAGGTATGAATGATCGAACGTTTTTATGCGTTAGGAATAATTTTAATTAAAAAATTATCGATAACTTTTATGACAGATCGATAATATATCGTGCTTGACGTTTGATTCCGAGATGGAAATATGACTTGATAAAATATCTTACTATATTATAATACTAACCGGATTCTTGTTTGATCGATAATTAATTATCTCAATAAAGAGGGAATGTATTCCGTTCCGTGAAGTTTGACCAACAATGGTAATTTTAATATAATCGCAATGGCTGCGTGAATTGTGATTCAATTACGTATAATAATTAAAAAAAAAATAGCATCCAATTAGACCTATACAGGGTGATTCAGTTTGACCGGGCCATTTTAGCTGGGTGGACTCCTCGCGAAATTCTAAAACTAAATTTCCTTTAGTAAAAATTCGAGGGACTAATAATTTACGAGCTACGGAAGATCTTAGTTGACCAATCACAGAGCCTACAGCTGCTCGAGTTAGTGCCGGGTCAAAAGTATAAAATAAGCAGTGCCCGTAGCGAATCGAATTTCATTAAAATGTAAATAAATTTTTGAAACATTACTAAAATTTTTCGTGCTTCGCGGTTTTCGTCCGCCAGGTCTACTGCTACGCAGTTCTCGTCGTCCAGGTCCACCGCTTTGTAGTTTTGGTCTTCCAGCTTCACCGCTACATAGTTCTCATCGTCCTGGTCGTCCGCTTCGTCATTTTCGTCCTCCAGGTCCACTGCTACGTAGTTTTCGTCGTCCAGGTCCTCCGCTTCGTGATTTTCGTCCTCCAGGTCCTCCGCTTCGTGATTTTCGTCCTCCAGGTCCTCCGCTTCCTGGTTTTCGTCCTCCAGGTCCACCGCTGCGCAGTTCTCGTCGTCCAGGTTTACTGCTTTGTAGTTTTCGTCCTCCTGGTCCACCGCTACGTATTTCTCATCGTCCCGGTCGTCCGCTTCGTGATTTTCGTCCACCAAGCGAACGAAAACCACGTAGCGGAGGACCTGGACGACGAAAACTACGTAGAGGTGGACCTGGAGAACGAAAATCACGAAGCGGACGACCGGGACGACTAAAACTACGTAGCGGTGGACTTGGAGGACGAAAACTACAAAGCAATAGACCTGGACGACGAGAACTGCGCAGCGGTGGATCTGGAGGACGAAAACCAGGAAGCGGAGGACCTGGAGGACGAAAATCACGAAGCGGAGGAGCTGAAGGACGAAAATCACGAAGCGGAGGACCTGGACGACGAAAACTACGTAGCAGTGGATCTGGAGGACGAAAATCACGAAGCGGACGACCGGGACGATGAGAACTATGTAGCGGTGGACCTGGAGGACCAAAACTACAAAGCGGTGGACCTGGACGACGACCAACTGCGTAGCAGTGGACCTGGAGGACGAAAACCACGAAGCACGAAAAATTTTAGTAATGTCTCAAAAATTTATTTTCATTTTAATGAAATTCGATTAGCTACGGGCACTGCTTATTTTATACTTTTGACCCGGCACTAACTCGAGCAGCTGTAGGCTCTGTGATTGGTCAACTAAGGTCTTCCGTAGCGCGGAAATTATTAGTCCCTCGAATTTTTGGTAAAGGAAATTTAGTCTTAGAATTTCGAGAGGAGTCGACCCAGCTAAAATGGCCCGGTCAAACTGAATCACCCTGTATATAACGCGTTACGGGGAGAAGATAATTACTGCAAATTGCACGAGTTTATTTATTATTTATGAGTAAGTATATGTATACATATAATCAGAAGAACTTGATGCATATATTTTAGATGCGTGTATGTACCTATATCGTGTAATAAAACTATCACACAACCCCACCTGACAAAAGTCCCGTCTTTATCACCCGGTGCAATTATTTATTTATTTTTTTATTTTTTTTACGATGCTTTAGCTAGTCGAACAAAACGTGGACACATAAAACGACTGAATTTCTGTTCTTAACTGTGAATGTCTACATGAAACATCCTAACCTGTCGTCTAGACGTTATAAAAAGAAGAAAAAAAAAGAAAAAAAATGAAAACAAACACACAAATCAGTACATATATTCAAAACTTAAAATTTTTGTATAATTCTTCTTTTTCTCATTTCACACAAAAACCCAAACGCCGCTTACCAATTAGTTGAAGATTCATTCCGAATGCTAATTAGGTAGAAGAATTTGTCGAATAAAAAATTACTGCTATATAATATCAGTTATAACTGTAATACAGTCTTACCATCCTATTAATGAGTGAAAAAAGAAAAGAGAAAAAAAAAAAAAAATGACAAAAAGGTGATCTTAAGCTGAATTAATTTGGAAGGGCACGTTTGTGTGCGACGAAGCATCATACCGTCTATCGATTCTTTAGAACCGGTATAATGTAAGGCATGCCGTGATTCCATCTGCACTTCTAAAACCGTTACCAATTAATCAGATTTTATATCACAGTAGAAAAAAAAAGGAATATCTACTTGGTATTTTTGGATTAAGTTATTCAAAACTTCCGAAAAATGGGTTCAAATATTTCGAATCGTGTTTACAACTATATTATCATACTAACTACCAGAAAGTCATTACACATACCGACTTGCGTGGAGGTTGCAACTAATTAAGATTGGAAAGCAGTGCAAGGTTAGACCGTCCTTGAAGCGACTTAATGTAAGATACGACATATCAGTCGTCCTCAACGCTTGGCTGCTTAAGCATGTCATACCAAAAAGGAGAGTCGGTATCTTGGACGAAATAATATTATCAAAGCTCGCCCCCTTAGCTAGCGATCATCATTTTCTCCCTACGCCCCACATACCTATATATGTAAATTTTGACCTTTAATTAGCGCCTGTAGTTCGAGACAAGCGCGTGCCGTACGTCAAAGAATTTTCATTCGTTAAAATTCGCTCGATTTCTTTATCAGATTTTTTCCCTCTTTATTTATTCATATTTTCGAGCATCATCATCATTTTTCATTTTTTTTTTTTTTCTTTTTTTCTTCTGTACATATGCAGCACCACGCCTCAGGCCCTGAGCAATCGGCTTGAGTGGAATGCGGCCACAGCGGAGAAGACGCGAAGAGATCGAGGCCTCCTCTGTACGGAAGACTACTCGACGGGCTACTATCGACATCGGCACTAGGTCATCGTTCGAAGTGTACTCTGAATGTTTCCGTATAACGTTGCTTACAGCTCTTGGTAAACTATTGGCAAAGTAGCTTATCCTGGAAAGATGGGCTTGGTCTTGAGCAAAACGGTCTTTGTGTAGGCAAAAACAATGGAGTGTTCATCATCTGCAGTAGAAACCGCGTAGGTACAGATTCATACGGAGGATAGATACTGACGATAATTAAAATCCCTTTCGTACAAAAAAAATAAAAATTATATCCTACATTATATCCGTAGAATATTAAATTATAGAGATTGGATTATGTATACGTATACGTACTGTAACGGATCACGGTGGGAAAGTATATATAATATTGGTATGCGAGTGCAACTCTCGAAAGATTCATCACATTCGAATTGCTTCAGGGGCTGAAGAGAAAACGGGTGACACGTGATATCGTATAAAGGTATATAATTTATTTCCTGTACTTAGATACGAATACCATACACGTACAGTGTACACCTATGTATAGTACTATTCTATGCCTATTTTATATTTACTTAATTTTTTCTTAAACATAAGGTAAAAGCGACAATATCAGATCTGGAATCGAAAGTGAAGAGTTGAAATTCTCGTGTAAATTTCTTACGTGCAGAAGATGAAAATGATTGAAATTAGATTTAGTGCTAACCGAATTTGCATTTTCTTTCCAAAGATAATATTCTGCAGGGTTCGAAAGTTTCAAGAGGCTTTGGATTAATTCCGTCCGTGAATTATTCATAACGAGGATAAAATTACGGGTATAGGGAGTATTAAATTCATATTTGGACCTCCGGAGGATCATCCTCGCGTTTATATGGTTTTACGAAGCCTCATTTTAGGCTCCTTCAGGCTGAAATTGTGGTAGCTAAAGATTACACTAACAAATTGCACCTTAGACATGATGAATATGCGGCTTTACTTACACCGTGCAGAATATGCAAGTGCAGCAGTCTATACGTTGGCGTTGTTTGACGGGTCCGAGACGACGCGTATACCTACTCGACGATGGTCATTGACGCGGATCATGTACTCGGTAATGATTATACCTGCCTTTTGAGAAATCGCCAACGTTTCGCACGTTCCGAGACTCTAATCTGTGAAGAATCGCTGAATTCTCAAGATATCGAGCGTTGAAATCGAAAGTTGTGCGTGTTTAGAAATTCTATTAAATAATTATGCAACGGTTGTATTAAATTTTCTAACCAACTAATAGATACGACGTTATAAAATATAGCCCGTGTTCAAACGCTGATCATATTTTTGAGAAAAAAATTGATACACTTCGTGAAGTTTTTTTGTTAATAAGAAACCGATAAAAAAAAAAATTGAAATTTCCTTAATGGAAAAACGCTGTCGAAGAAACCTGACTTATAAAGAAAATTTTTTAAAATCGATCCTTATACCGAGGACTTAAGGAACTAATTACATACTGAGATCATAAGATATGCACGAACGTAGTAGGCAGCTAGGTACCTGCTCTAAGTCTGATTCCAGTGGAGGATCGACGTCTAATGAGTATCGCGACGAAGCGGAATCAGAAGAAGAAGAATAAAAAGAATATAAGTAAAAAAAAAAAACAATCAGATAGCAACCATCTTGGCCTTACTCGTGGGTAGCTGCAGTCCGTACTATATATATACCAGGAGAGTAATCTGTTCTGCAGACTTCCTCAATTATTATGACGGAATTTTCTCTTCGTCAATTTGCGACCGTCGATTTCCGATTTCACCTCCTGATGGTAGGTAGAGGAGAGACGGGATCTTCGCGACGAGCGAGAGTCAACGTCCGAACGTCTCGGTACTCTCCCTCATTCCAGGCAATTTTCAATGTCTCTTTTTTTGTCTTACATATGTGCAGGTACATAAATATGGAGAAAATATGTTCGAGATTTCTTTCATCGTTATTTTTCTATCATAGTCACTCGATTGACGTATGTACTACATACAAATATGTATATATTCTTAGCAAATGGGAAGCTGTATGACTCTCTGAGACAATCTACGCCGTAGATAGTACGTTGAATGATGAATATTTTACAAGAGGGGGATTTATAAGTGCGCTATATAGTCACACCGAGTTTGTAATTAAGGCTGATGCGAGTTGCGCAGGACTGCAGCCGTTTCATTGCATCGTATTTCATGCAACTTTAACTTCCTGCAATAGCGAACGGAAGTGTAATCATAATAATTAAGGTTATAAGAACGTGAACGATATAATATATGTTACATATATTATTAGATGAAAATTTATCGACTTTAACGAATATCTAGTTCTTATTATAGCCTCGAGACTACAGAACTGTTTCACTCGACTATACAGGGTGTCCCAGAACTAAATGTCCAAAATGAAAGGTGGCCTAGAGGAGGTCGAACCGAGTAAATTGACCCGAAGAACATGGGGTCTGCGAAGTCGCGTTCGCGAGATATCACGGGTTAAAAAAAGTTCCGTTTTGCGCCGCGCGGCGACGCGGCGCAAAACGGAACTTTTTTTAACCCGTGATATCTCGCGAACGCGACTTCGCAGACCCCATGTTCTTCGGGTCAATTTACTCGGTTCGACCTCCTCTAGGCCACCTTTCATTTTGGACATTTAGTTCTGGGACACCCTGTATCGATATATTATCCTAGTTTTAAAAATTAAAATTTCCCAGACAACGTCCAATCGTACAATTTCGAAAAAAAATTGATTTTTGGAATATAAATTAATCCGAGCTTTCGAGGCGTTGATTTCGAAGTGATGATACAATTTTCTGAGGTCTCGAATCTAATAATACCTGTAATTACGGTATCGTACATTTTTCACGAACAGTTAGGTTTTAGTGTTGTTTGAGCGAATTGGTGTGGGTAATATTATGTGAAAAAAGTACGCTAGGAAGCATACAATAATTATGAATCGTAAGAAAAAACAAAAGAGAGAGAGAGAGAGAGAGGGGTATGAATAAATAAATAAAGGAAGAAAGAAAAACAGCTACACCAAAGTGATTAGACGAGATCTTTTAAATTCAGTTAATAACGGAGACTACAAAAGAGTACATTGGCCTGTTGGTAAGGTATAATGTAATTCATACCATCCGAACCGTTGATAATTAATGCAGATTGTTAACAAAAACTCAACGCTGCCTAGATACCTATTCTTAGCTCCAATAATTCATTTATGTATATATAATACATACTTACGTGTACATGGTTATTAATAATTACGTACGGTTATTGCATATACTATATACGCAACGCCATTTTCCGATGTTAAATCATTACCTACGCTAAAAGAAATTTTAATACCTGCTGCTGCGGAGCAGGGCGTTATTATTTTATATTTACGTTAACTAATAATCGTAATCCTTATACCTCGTTATATTCTTTATGTATATAATTATATCGCGCGGGAAATCTCTGCAGCTGAAGCTTACGTGCCAATTAAACTAACTTCTGTGTTTGTTGGAGAAATTATGCACATGCATGATGTAGTTCAATAATCGATACCAAACTCGAGCTTAATGAAAATACCAAAAATTGATCATTTCGTATATAACAATTGCAAAAATTGTAAAAATCGTAGAAATTGCCCGGAGAATGCGTAGATTCGCGGCTATATTATATACCTACACATATGTGCGATTATAATTGTTGGAGGATTTTTTTTTGTTAGATTGCAAAATAATGAGTACGTAATAACATTAACACAGTCATTAAAATTATGTAACAAAGCATTGAGAAACATCGGGCGCGGGCCGAATAACCGTTGATATATTAAATCGTAATCATGGTTTAATTTTAGGCAAACCCTATAACAATTTTGATATCGTATTAATCTGCGAGTTCCCGTTAGCAAAAATTGCAAAAAATTTCTGAGAAATGTTGAGAAAAAAAAAAATAATAAATAATTGGCTATCCTCGAAAAACTGTTCAATAAAAACTTCTGAGGACACATCAACTCGTGTCAGAGATCCGGATCTAGATTGGTTCGATTTATAATAGAAGAGATTTTTTTTTTTACGATATATTCATAAGCTATAAGCATAATTTGTCATAGCAGACTCGACGACGTTTCGGACTGTTAAATAATTCAAGACAATCATTCATGTGTTTAAAATCTATGTTAAGGTTTCAGTTTTCAATTAGCATACCTAAACAGAATTCATGACAATTGAATGTGATCGAATATATGTTTGCGTAAAAGTTCGATGTAATCTTCTCACGTACCATACGCATCAAATGACCGTAGTTAATTTATGGGAAAATTAATGCAAAGAAGTATATAGGTAGTGAAAATGATCCTTGAAGTTTCACTCGCGCGTGTCTCCAATCACCATATTTTTGGATTTAAAGTTACGTGACTGGGACGGTAAAACGTACGTATTGTATTTTAATTCTGCAGTCACCTTGCGTTTCTTCGCTTGATGCAAATAACGAAATTATACATATCTAGGTATATCTTACCACTATATGGAAAACAATGATAATTATGGGAATTTTTACTGATGGTAGTAAAAACAATATAATAATAAAAAAATAACGATATATAATGGAAACAATTATTAATTACCTGCAGCTTTATCTCCGGAAGAATCAACATGGCGGTCTTAAAGAACTTAATTGATCGATAAAACCGATTGTATATATTTATCCGTCCGTTGACGTCCAAGGGAATGACCTAAACACGCGCCGTTGACACCTCTGTGACGTCACTCACGCACCCCACACGCACTTGTAGTATGCCACCGGAAACATGTGACGTGCCAAGATTACAAAGCGATGATTGTAGTCGAGAAGAAGCCGATCATTTCTGCTTCTTCTTATAGAAATTTCTACTTTTTGTAAACCTTCAGCGCGTTGACTGATACAATAATTACGTTTCACGTTTCAGCGAATGGTGCGACAGTGAATAAAAAAAAAATTTCTTTACACTGGTTCGAAGATTTTAAATATTTCTAACGATCGATGAAAAAGAAATATCGATCTCGGTCGACCGACGATTATTCAGTTCAAATAAAAAAAAAAAAAAAAAAGAGTATCGGCTCGCTCGATCGTAACTTTCGAATAAGAAAAAAAAAAAAAGTAAAATAATTCGAAACTCTCCAGGTTTCGCTCTCGCGGTATAGAGCCCAAGGGGAGATCACAATTGTGTCACTTTTTCACTCACTATAAGGTAGTAATCCAAATTTGAAGAATCTGATTAAAAAAAACCTTCTTGACACTCGGTGCAAATACTCGAAATTATTATTATTATTATTTTATTTATCAAATTACGCCAATCGAACGGCAAAGTACGACCGGTAGCTTCAGTTACACCTGTGGTCTGAGTCCTATGAGAGTTCACCTGTGGCACAGCCGGGCATACGGCTTGGCGAAAGAAGAGGAAAGAGGCTCTTCCTCCTCAAGTGGGGATAGCCAGAACCAACGACCGTGTGTATCTCTGCGTGTGTATATACCTATATACCCATATCGACGTAACATCTTATAAGTGTAAGATAAACTACATATACACCTACCATACCTATAATCCGTACACACATGTACCCTCAATTGCTTTACATGGACTGTACTTTACCAACACTCGGATAAATCTACTACACAAACTATAAACTATAGATTTTCTAACAACCTTTCACCAGTCTATGGGCAAAACGCTGATGTACCTAGTACTGAGCGATGTAGGTGTCATTATAATCCTTTCTCTATATCTTTCTTCAGATCATTCCTCCCTTACATCGAAATTTCATATTCATATAATGAATGTTTTTTTTTTTTAACAGAAGTGGAAACTTATGAGATGGAGTATCCCATACGGCAATGGTACTACTTTCATCGTGGTTCGTATATAACGAAATTAACATAAGCTCAATTGACTCGCAAAGTGGTAATTCGTGAACAGTTTATAATATGGTAATGGGGGATATCGTTAAATAGTAAACTCGTGCCGTTCATGGAGAAACAGCCGGTATTATTCAGCCGCGCGTTATGGTTGTAATTGATTCAAAATTAATGGCAATTACGGATAAATGTGTGTTGGTTCACAGATTTCTATATACAATTTACAGAGACATGACACGCGAAGTTTATAGGAAGGGTATATGAGATGTTGCGTAAGAGTTGTAAATCCTGGATATAATTTGACTAAATGATGCAGAGAGAAAAAAAAAAGGAAGTATTTTTTCAAGACTGAACGAAAAATTGTCCGTCTTCTCTTCAGCCGCAGAAAAAAAAAACGGCACGAGGGGATAAAATCGCGGAAACTGCAGAGACGAATGACGTGGGTACGGGTATTGCTCGACGATGAATCATCGTAAAAATAAAATAAAAGAAGTATATATCTGTACACAAAAAGAGGGAATAAACGTAACGAGTTGAACCACACTCAGTTAAAGCTGGAGGAACTGTTCAATTACAAAGACACGAAGAGAAGTACGAGGTGTGTGTACCTACCATAGGGAGGAAGTGCCTTGAACCTGGCAAGAAGCCAAGCATTAAAACCACGCGGTCTCAGATAATGATAAACATTTCCGCTTTTATAACCACACTATGTGCTGTAAGGTGTATAAGGATGTCTGTACACATTCATACCTACCTTTTTTTTTTCAATTTTTTTAGTATTTTTTTTTTTTTTTTTGTTTAAACTGCTGTGTTACAACCGCCTCTAAGCAGAGACGCGATCAGCTACCTACACTGCACTTACGCGGCTAATGGGCCGAGCAGAGATCGATACGATATGAACCAGATATTCCTGTATGGGATGTATGTACATACAGCAAGATGGAGAAATAAAAAGAAATATATTCGCACTTGAGTATTGATAACAGTGTAATCACTAATTGATCAATCAAGAAGGTAATGAATGTTGAATATCGGTATCGATATATATATTCGATTCGAAGTTTACAGTACGATTGACAAGTATAAGGTACATGCCTATAGGTATACATCCATAGGACAAAGTAAGTTTCAGAAAATCTTGACTACAATTTATAAATTTTTTTGTTGTTTTTTCTTTACGTCATCTGTCGTTACAATGACAGCTGTTTTATAACCACTTCCGCATTGCTTTTCCTGATAGCGATACTATATCGATGATTCATGCCAGGAGACCTACGCATCACGAGAATGAAGATTTAACTGACGCGAGATCGAAAATCGCGATTAGTAGATATATTCATTCCGATAAGCTTATTGATTTTTTTTTTTTTTTCAATTATTTTTGTACTCTTATCAACAGCTGTCATATAATAATCGGTTTATCGTAGAATAATCGTTTATCGCATGCGCGTTAAAAATAGTTCGTCTCGTATGATATATTCATATACTGTCGAGAAATTTGATTTGGAAAATATGTATCCTACAGTTTCGTTTTAGTAATTCGAAATAAATTTTTTTTTTCTCCAGTCAGAGAGAAAAATGATTCGAAATTTTTTTTTTATGATTTCCCCCGATGATCATACTCCAGTTATATTTTACTGCCTCTTGGAGCCGGATAACGTAACGTCTTTTTATCAACCCGCGCAAACAAAAGCCGTGAAACATAAGTCTATATAATTTCGTAAGAATTTAAATTCGTCCTCCTTGTGGTAGAAACCGTTTCTCTCACGAATTTCTGTTCGTTGACGAAATATCGCCTTATACTTTATACCTATACCTATACGCTTGATAATTTATCATATGCGTTTCCGTTTGACACGGTCGTTGCACAAGGGTCGAAAGAAACCGTAGATCTAATCGCTGCATGGTAATATTATGCCACCCCAAAACAGAAAAAGGTAATACTTTATTCATCGTCCATCGTGAATTTAATTTACTGCACCTTTTCTGCATCTGCGCAAAAGAAAAAAGAAAAAACAAGGCGAAGTAAGAAGCCCTCAAATTTTTTACCTAATATTTTAAGGCGTCACATATAGGGAGGTAAAGAGTTAACGTGATTCGAGCGTATACACGGGGTGAGTATGAGTCATTATGATTCACTTCGGGTTACATTAAGTATAGAGAGGCGGTGCTAGAAGATAATAAACCTCACCTCACCGTTAGCTAGTTAATTCATCATCATTTTTCAACGCGATTGATCAAACTGTTTGAAAATTTGACTCCAGATAACTACGTTCACGTCAAAACTCCACGCGCTCCAAGTAAGTCAATATTTATCAATGAATGAGAAATATCGTTCATCAATTATCAGAAAATTTTAAACGTGCTGCAAATGAACCAAAGACACTGGCATATACGAGCGAGAAAAAAATTGATCATATGACAATGTATTATAGGTACCAAAAGTTCTCTCAATCCTTTAATTTCCAAACACCCCAACGAACGGCCGAGCACCGTCCGTCCGGTATTATAGGCGTCATCCGATCTGAACCGGAAATCAAGCGTTTCCTTTAACGTTGTTATCGATACGGGCGCATGGTGAATTTAAAATGGCGTTTAACATGCTGCGCAGGGAGCCAGTCATGCACATGCAATTTAATGGAGACTTCCCAATCGATTTCCGCTGGCCACTGGTACAGAAATGCATTCTCTTCTAACTGGAGCCATCAATACCTGATAATTGGCAGCTGTTTTGATTCAGCTTTCCATCAAGTTTTTCTCTAGTCGATAGAGCTGCGGTAACATGCACGGGTATAAATCATCCTGAATGAATTGAGCGAGGAAAGGAAAAAGAAAGGAGAAAAAACCAAAAACTGTACACAAATCATTTTAAGTAGATATTTCGAATCATGATGAAGGGGTCCTGACGATGCGCTGCACCGGCACGATTACCAGCACCACGAGAACCAAGGCAGGCATATGTTATTTGAAAAGGTAGTATAGGTGGTTACAGACAAACGTAGTAGGTACGCTGAGCACATAATAGAATATCTCCGGTTGTAAAGATAGCGCACTAAACCACACAAAGGAAAATACTACATAAGCACCGAGCATGTAGTATTACACAAAGGTGACCACCACCTTATACGTGTGTGTTATAGGGCAGGAGAATACTAAAGATATCCTCATGCGCAGCAGCGACGATACAGCTCCAAAAAGCCGGAGGAAAACTGTTCACTGCAGAGTACTAACCACGAAGTATAGTTCATTCGAATGACAACTATAAGCGGAAAAGATCGGCCAAATGACGGGGAAGAAAAGAGTATGATGTGAGATGAGATGTGACCGAAGAATAGAGAGAATTTGATTCTCTATTTTTGGGAATACCAAAAAATTTTCAGTACCGGAGACACAAAGGGCGGATTTTCAATGTCAAGTTTGTAGAATGCTAACTCAAGCATAACAACCGGAAGTTCCTTGTCTGGGTTCCACCTGTCAGCGTGACGTCACGTCCCCTTGAACCGACTATGGTTTTGTGTAAATGGCAGGTCGTTTCTTCGACCTCCTTCGACACGATGCTTCGATCATAATTCATATGCACGCCCACGCCAGGTATTCAATGGGTAATCGGCACCGAGTGACCGTGGTGTTAGCGAGTGACCACTAACCGGCAAGGACTGTCAGTCGATTGTTAATGCTTAAACAGCTCGTGGAAATACAGTAAAAATCTTTTTACAGCTGACAATGAGCCCAAGTTTCCATCATTTGTAAGATCTGAAAGCTACGGGCGAATCCAGCACCGAAAAGCATTCCCCAAAGGATTTATACCTGTGGAGCAAAGGACCCGAGCGAATACAACGAAAAACACTAAAACGTATACGAGAATGAAAGCCATAAAAACGCTTTTCCTTTGTCAGGAAGAAAAGTTTCCGTAAAATTTCAACGTAGCTGTGATATATTTCACGAATCTTATCGACGTTCACGTTCAAAGGACTCAAGAAAGGCATTTCTCGAGACTTTCGGTCGCGTTTACCTTAGCGTAGGAAGAATGATACAAAATTCCTATACCTAGCCACAGTATCGCAGCAAAAGAAGCCTTCTTTGCGTAGTTCCGAAGTATTTGTGTGACGTTGAATCCAATTAGCCGTGACAGGATTTAGATTAAAGGTGATTGACACTTCGGAGCAGATTCTCATACGGCCTTTTACTATGAACTGGGCGGGTGTATGATGTTTAAAGATATTTTGTGTGGGAGAAGTGAGCTAGGACACACGATGGGCGATTTAAATTAATAAACGGGCGTAAACGACGATCTGAGAAACGAGATGACACTTGAGAAAATTATCTAAGAATATAAAAAGAGGAATTAGTTGTTGAGAAAGGCGACTGTTAAGAAGAATTGTGGAAACTGAACCACTTTACCCATTGTTCGCCGGACGGATCCTTCTTAGAGAAATGAGCCTGTCTCGACCCTTGGACATGCGTGTATGTATTATAAAGCTATTTTAACGTACACTTGGGTTTATAACGCGTACATACTGAGCCAAGAAGAACAGGCACCCATTGTGGTCGCCCATTTTCGCGTCTCCAGCCTCTTCTCACGCTCGAACTCTTATGAAAGCGACGTCGTTCTGGTTTTCACATTCTGTTCGACTTCCATTTCTCGTTTAATGTGCCAACATGATTCGAATCTACGATTTTTATTTTTTTTCGGCTACTATGTGCCAGCCACAGGCTTCTAAAGTTTGAATAAATATTAGCAATGCTTCGAGACACACATTCAACTCCTTTAATTTTTTTTTTCATCTTTCTTTTCATCTCGATAGTAAAACTACTATACTAATGCATCCCGCGAAGATCGATTACTCGGTACATAGGCATATTAACACAAATACTACGAGAACATGTGCTGCGATAGCCTCATTGCCAACCTGGCTGCTGTTGAATAAATAATTTTCATGTTTATTCAACTGCGTGAACACATAGAAATGTGTGTTTTTTATTCTACATTTTCTAGCCTGAATTGTACCCCGAATAGTGATTACTGGCGACGGCATCTAACGCTGTGACTATCATGCAACCAATACAGAGACTCCGTTGTAGTAATTGCACAAGCGTTACGTAAACTCGTGTAAATAGACACGGGGACAAAACCCAGGTAGAGCCACAACAGAGCACGCGGTTGTAATTTGCAGACGCAACAATCGACTCGTCTCTCGCATTCGCGGCTCAATTAACTCGATCGGATTGCAGGAAAAAACGTGCCAAGTCTTGATAGCACCAGAGCATATTATACGAAAGACACCGATTGTCATTTTTGAAGATAAGATCTAAGGCAACTCGAAAGTGTTTCGAGTACGATCTATATTTCTTATCAAACACCGCCTCATATCGATAATCACATCGTTAATTATTTTTAGATTCAAATTGGCTGGATAAAAACGATTGTCTCATAATTACAATCGTAGGGTTTGAGATGATCGCATCGGTCCTATTCCGGAATCGATAAAGGAGTCCGATTCCTCGGCGTTAAAATATACCTACGAAGTAATACAGTCGTTCATTCAATAAAAATCTGCGATGCAAATATTTGAACGGTAAACGATCAGCACGATGCCAATGAAATTTTGATAAGCGATAGTTGCAAACGCGAGAATAAAATTAATGTAGGTATTCAAGGTCTGCGACGTGACGTCAGTTTTAATGATAAATAATATTTGAATTTTGATGGCTAATTTCTTGAACTAAACGATGTACATCAATGCCAACTAGTTACTACTATATTTAGTACAACTCACTAGTCTAGGCTTTGCGCGATACGCCCAGATAACTCGAGAAAATGAGAACAGGTGAGTTGCAGAAAGAATTGTTTTCAACCGACGTCAACGAAGCGTCAAGAATCGCGTAAACAAATGAGAAATTCATAACTCCGCGGTAACTCGTCAAACCGCATGTTTAATACCTAATTCATGAAAATTGATGTTCTGACTTAAGTTCCCTATCTCCGTATCGCGGTTATCGGTAACTGATTATTCACACTTTTAGATTGAATCGATTCAAATATATTTCCAAGAATATTGATAACTCATAAATGGACTATTGGCTCTCTGTAACGTAGAAATGAAAATGACAAATACAAAAAAGCCAAACTTATATATCAGCTACCGGTTATGAGTAATAACTTGTATAGTCGAAATCCAGATACCGTACAATCCTTGTCGATGAGATACCTACGTGCCAGTAATTACTTTCTAATGAACCATTAATTACACACAGAGTAGTTATTAAACAGTTTATATATAGGTATAAAAAAACAGGGAGTATAACGATTGAATAATTCTCTTAGATAAATGTATAGAAAAAAACTTACTCGGATGAACTTTGGCTTGTAACCATCCTCGTCGATGTCTCCAGATACTATCGGGATATTCATTATTTTCTCATTATATCACTGATCACCAATCGCCACACCTCAGTAGGTCACTTACTCGAACTGTTACACGCGTATTAATCCAAAAACAGAGCGAGATGTTTTACAAACAATTAACAGTCGTAAGTAATTACGCCACTAATAAACACTGAATAAAAACACCTGAAATCGACTCAATTATTTGGTATGTATTATGTACGCATGTATGTACGTAGCATACATACACGCATATATACAACGAGTCACGAATGCCTGGTGAACGGATACTTATATGTCTCCACTACAGCTGCACTCTTCGTTACTTTATAAACTTACCCCAGAAACTGATTGTAAAACAAATTTATTCGAGTTTATTGAAGCTTAGACCATTTGCTGGGCACTTAACACTGCCTGATGATAATTTGCACGGCGTTTATCATCATACCTTTCTTGCCGAGTCTAAATCAGCTTATCTTATATCGTAAACACGAACCAGTCTGCAGGTAACGCTCGCTTATTCCATAACTTGTTCGATAAATGTTTCAAATTTTTCCCTGATTTTTTATGTTTGAATAGTTTTTCGAAACCGGACATACGGCACTGTGATCAAAACCACTTTTCCACCCGAGTTTATCGCACCTGTTTAGAATTACTCCAAAATGAATGTAGTCACTTTACTATAATTGATATCGTTTTATTATTATTTATGAATTTTTTTTTTCTATTTCATGTTTAATTTGTATACCGAAGCGTAATGTCACCGTTCAGGTCGAGGCTGTCGGCGGCTCGAATGTTTGTGGGTGAGTGTGTAGTAAGCGTTGTGCCCCAACCGGAGTACGTCACGCAGCAGACGATCGAGGAGTTCCGTGCGGTGCGGCGGGCGGTGTTGGTGTACTATCTTTGTGACGTCACCACAGAATGTCAGCGGCAGGTAGAACACGAACTATACCAAACCCCCTCCGATATCACCTACACAGGTATACACAAGGAATAAATACTACACTGGGTAGTATGCAGCAGTGTACGCAGTATAGTTTCGAACACGCGACTGCAGCAGGAGCAGCAGCAGCAGCAGTTTGAATCCCAACGGCGAACTGGGCGCCACTGAACCACTGCAATGGGTTCCTGGTCGTTTGTCGTGGGTGGAGGAAAGATTATTCAAAGTTTACTATAAACCGGCTTAAACCAAACTGCACGCTTCTACAAAACGTGATACATACATATATTGTACCTAGATATATGGAAATATCCGACTGTATATCGACCAAGTTCCTACTCGCTTACTATAATACGTTGATCGGTATGACGCATTCAACAGACCGAGGATTTATGCACAATGAAACATGTTAGAAATGGCCATCGTCGAAGTCGCGTTCGATGATCCTTAAGAGTCCTTGAGGATGAGCTATTGGTTTGTCATAGACTTTGGGGATTAGTGCACTTAGCAGTTAACTAACGGAGAACAATCGAGCTAGCGAACAACAGACCATGACGATAATCGAACGATTTCAATTTCTATGAACCTCAGACAAGCCGTTCTAATTACAAAGCGGTTTAATTCGATCATTGGTAATGGAATAGAATTTGTTCTTTTTTCTTCTCGTTCTTCGTACCAACAGGAAATGGGTTGTAATACTAATGGTGTAGACTCTGGGCAGTGCATGATACTATGCAGAGCAAATAATCTCTCTTGGAGTTGTAATCATGCCTCTTAAGTCTCCGCTATATGGATGTATGTATGTACAATACATGCGAGCAGTAATCTCGAGTTTAGTTAAGATAAGCTATTACTCCTCTAGGCACGTAAATTCATCCAATTCCAAGATGATGATTAAAACAGTGCAGCTCTGCTGCAGCAGTGCAGAGGAAGATAATGAATAGCCAGTGTTCTGGAACTTTTCTCTTACATAATTACCTGTCCAGATATAATCATATGTAACGTACTGACACGGCAGTTAATTTTGCAAAAGAAACATTTGTCAAATCATCCTCAAGTTCGTACTCCCATTATAAATACATTTTTTTTCTTTGAAATTGTTCGTTAATTGTGAATGCAAAGTCTGTTTCTTTTTTTTTTTTTTTTCATAAGTAGCACTCTTACGCTGCTTGTTTACTCGACTTCTTCAAGTATTGATAAACAACTGCGGTATTGACTATCAACCTGCATGCAGCAATCGATAATGTGTTATTCCATCACGTTATGAATAAGCCATTTCAGTAGTAGGTGCAAATGACTCACTGGAATAACAGTCTGAGCGATATATTGTTTCAGGAGATGTATGATGTCAGTTGAAACTGCTGTAGCTCTAACAATCAAATCCAATCCTACAAGACCGAGAATTTTTTCGAGAAATGAAGGCTTCGGGTTTGGTCGAATCACATTTCAGGCGTCGCTGGATCACCGTTAATACACCCAATTAAACAATATTTAAATGAAACCAGTAGCCGCTATAATATAACGTATTAGGCACGTTCCTCGATTCTGTATAGAGGTCGGTCCACAAGACTGTGTTAATTTTATGGAGATGCCTGAATTAAGGAAGCAAAAAATCATAAAACTAAGCGTTTAGGCGAAAGTCATCTACCCACATCGTTTATATTTCCTCCGTAAATTTTATCTACAGCCTGTTTGAAAATGAGACTGTTCAGTACACTGGCGTAATAACAGAGCGTAACTTGGCTGTGTGCTTAATGCTACGATCCGGTTAAGTGAGCACAGGATTCTGGTGATAACGTTGAAATGCTAGAGCAACGCTATGAGCTTAGTAATCAAACGTCTCAGCATGCCATGAAATACCAAGTTGCAGGAGCTAGTGCAGATTTTACGATAACAGAATTGTGTTTCAAGTGTACTCTAGCACTTTCCTGATCACAGTTGTCAGTCATTTGCTATTTAAGAGTTTGCGATCGCGTATTTAATGAAAGAGGAAAATTGATGCCCGGTCGGTGCAGTCTTGATCACGTTTCTGCACAGGATTGCGGATAAAGTGAAGAATTTTCTCGCTCGAACAGCTGCTGGTCATGTAACCACAGTGAAAAGTTCCAGTTACGGGTTTTACGAGCAAAAAGATTCTATACCAAAGGTTGTAGTCCTTCGTCTAATTACTTTGATCCACGATCTGACGAGACTACGAACGTTTTATTAATTGGAAACACCTTATGAGCTACAGTTAACGACTGTTAAGCGGTAATTACATGACATTAACACGTACGACGTAACATGACTTGTTTTCTCAGGTGGGTTTTTTGTATCTGGAACGATGATATTGGCGACTCGAGAAACAAACTTGTAAAGTTAAGTTCTGATCATATCTATATAACCAACGAAAAAAATTTCACCTAAATTTCCCATAGATTATTACAACATTATATTACTTAACGTTTTCTTCGCTCGCGGATTAGAAATTACGTTTTATAGACGCCATCAATTTTAATTTTAATCGCTGTTCATAACTCTTATACCTATGTGAGCATTAAGATTTTACGTCACTATATTGATTTACCAAGCATGATAAAGGATAAGAATTTACATGCGGAGTCCTAATATGCATGATAAAGGATAAGAATTTACATGCGGATGACTAATAACACTGTGTATACCTATTACCGAGAACTCAAGTCAAACATGTTATTTCGAACGTTTTTTTTTTCTCGCAGACGTCCTTGGTTATGAATTGTATGCACAAGTTTTTCTACATATCGTGATCCATTTACGTTGATACCTGTATGCTGTGGGTATTTACGTATTAACTGATCTCGTAAGGATTATCTCAGTAATAATAATAATTCATGATTATTTTTCATAAATCAAGCACTGATAAATTATAATTGATAATTAATCGACGGGTTTATCGTAAATAACAGAAATTGATTCAGGTAATCGGCAGCTATTTATTTACCACATCATGTATAGCGCAACTGATCATCGAACGATCCGAGACGAAAGCAAATTTCTATGAATTAGACGCTGAATTTTGGTTTCGTTGGTTTCTCGCATTGTCCGCATTTACTCGGTGGAGACTTGCTCTTGTTGCTGCATCCAGAATGAGCCAGCAGGACAGCCAGATCTCTTGATCTCCTTCTTGGGGCATTTTGATTCACAACACTTTGACGATAGCGATCGGAAGCTCCATTGAACGTGCTTTGAAAATTGATTACATTCCATGAATTACTTGGCAATGGATTAACAATGCACGTTTTTTATCCGTAAACCTGATTTGATTCTCCGATTCGTATAGTCGATTCAGCCAGTTAATCTACAATTCGATCGTAACGAGTTGCTCATCATTTAACTCTCGTGAATTTAGATTGCGAAACATTTATGGCGAATCGAAGACACGTGAGATTCGAAAATTTGACTTACATTCATTGCTCTAACGCAGATAGGGCAATGACATGTATATTTAGATTTTGAAACAATAATCGGACGATGGCCTCAAATAAATGTTGAAATTAGACGCGGATTTCACGCAGATTAAAGTAATGGATTCTTCAGTGATCCGAGAAGTATCATTGAAGTTTGTTAACCGAATATTCAAATCTCTGACGCGTCTGATTAAATATATATATCGACTATCTTTTATCCATTCTTATAGTCCGGAGTTGAAATACGTAATCCGAAATCAACATTGCTGCAATGTTTCATGTTCAAGAAACTAGAGTATTGTTTACTCAAAACGATTTGAAATATTAGAAAATCTTTACGAATACCGAAATAGTTTTATAACACAATCACCGTTTCTGCGTTAAAGCAAAAAAATATTAGCGAGATTTTAGGAATATACTGTTGCTATACAAATATCTTTGTACTAAAACGAATCGATCGAAATAATTTCATAAAGATTTGGCATCAAAGTGGAATAAAATAAATAATCAGCTTCACGTCATAATCGATTATTTTCAATAAATAAAAATGAATTGATTAGTTCGGTTTATTTTATACCAAGATAATGAAAGCCTGTAGATGTTTTGTCACACATAACATGTGCTTGAATATTGATTTGGAGGATAGTTGAATATATTAGACTAATAATCAGTAATACAAAATCAATCATTTTTTGATTACGGTATACAATATCTTCAAATGCCCTTCTCGATTTAATTCATCTGCACACTTTCGCGCCAAGCTTCCGCGATTGCGTTGCTATAGCCATCTAGTGGACCCAGATCAAAGACGATGCTTAATTCCCGAGAACTTGGCTCCCACTGCCATCTGTTAATATTATAATAAACCGTAGAGGTTGATGCGAAATTTTTCTCCGAGTGATCGGATCATCGTCGAAGAAAATATTCATTGTTGGAAACAGAACCTTCTGGCAGTAGGCCCTCGTGTTTGTGAAGTATTTTCTCTGCGTGCTTAAAAAGTTACCTTACTTAAAAGTTACACTATTCTACGACGAATAATCGCCCGACCTATCGTCCGCGAAGCTTCAATATACATTCGAAGCTTTACTTTAAGTGATAATTAACTTCTGAGTTTAAATAAAATCTCTAAAAATGACCGGAATCAACGCTGCCGGCGATGGGCGACGCGCCCTTGGTCAAGCTTATAAAGATAAAAGCAAACCAGCTGATATTCGTGCCAGCAACATAAACGCAGCTAAAGGTATGAACATAATTTCTTCTTGTTTTATAATCACATGATAAATTTACATTTTACACACAATTATCAATATCCTTCGATAAATATTCACCCTGAAGTTAGACGCTGAATCATCACCATGTATGGGCATGCAGTTCGAGCCCACGCGCTTTTACTAAATACTATACTTATTTCATACGAATCTAATCCACTATCGAGACATGTTTGATTAAATATTATTGAAAAAAAACAAAACAATTGAACCAATTTTTCACCCCTCGTCGCTGAATCTGCGTCGTTTTTGAACACCTAACCTTTTTTTTATCGAACTTTAAGGCGAAGTTGTAGGAATCACAAGATGTCAACCCAATATTTTTAGTCACAAGATTTTTTGTTAAATTTAACTAACACAACTACTCTATGTTGAACAGATCTTTTTCATTTTTCTTTTTTTTTGATTAGGGATAATTTTTTACCATTCCGAATTCAAAAAAACACTAAAATTCAGAATTTTTGTTTTATAGATTAAATTCAATCGTATCAATTTTATTACAGCTGTAAGCGATGCGATCCGCACGAGTTTGGGTCCTCGTGGTATGGACAAGATGGTTAGTAAACTAGATTCTGAATACTTGAAAATAAAGAAAAACTTGAAGATTTTTTTATCATTTTTTCAATTTACAGATCCAAGCCAGCAATGGCGAAGTAACAATCACTAATGACGGAGCTACTATTTTGAAACAAATGAACGTTATACATCCAGCGGCAAAAATGGTAAATCTTGTTTGATTTTTTGTTATAATAAAAACTGTGATATTTATTACGAAAGAAATTTTCCAAAAAAATTGATAAGTTAATAAATTATTCAAACCCATTTTCAGTTAGTAGAATTGTCAAGAGCTCAGGATACCGAAGCTGGAGACGGTACTACAAGTGTGGTGATAGTTGCTGGCGCGCTCTTGGAAGCTGCAGAACGACTTCTTCACAAAGGAATTCATCCCACATCTATAAGTGATGCTTTTCAAAAAGCTGCGCTAAAGGCAGTTGAGATTTTAACTGATATATCGCATCCTGTTGAACTTACGGACAGAGAAGCACTGATTAAGAGTGCAGCAACTTCTCTAAACTCTAAGGTAGATTGAAATTATTCATTTTATTGTATATTTAATGTGATTTTATTTAAATTACCGGAATTTTTTGACCAGAATGTATAACATTCATTTTTTTCGTATTCGTTTTCAGGTAGTTTCCCAACAATCAAGCCTTCTTGCTCCACTGGCTGTTACAGCTGTTCTGAAAATTACTGAACCGGGAATGGAAGCTGCTGTAGATTTGAAAGTGAGCTGAGAAATGTTGCAGTGTAGAATTATTATGGGGTGTCTACAGCGCCTGGAATCAGTCTATAGTTTCTCTAAGGCCTCAAAATCTTGGAGATAATCTTGAATTTTTTGAAGATAGATTTTTATACCTGAAAGTTTCTTCAATTCTTAATACAAAAGCGCAGTAAACGATTCTTGAAATTTGATTCAATGAAAATGCAGATAGAACAAAATTTCTATGTTATGTTTTTACATTTTACTAATTTCCGTGTGATAAACGAAAAAAAAAAGTTTCTAAATTGAATGCAAAACCATGCCTCTAATAACATCAAGATCTTTACCTCAAAAAGCACAAGAAATATCAACTGATCATGAATGTTTATTGATAACGAGCTTATTGATTACGAAATCTGAAGCCTGTAGACACTCTGCAATTGAATATTCAGGTCATATAGTTTCTAAATAATTTTTTACTACTTGCATAGGACATTAAAGTAATCAGAAAACTTGGTGGTACAACTGAGGACACAGAACTCATCGACGGATTAGTGTTTACACAAAAATCGTGCAACGTCAACGGACCAAAACGCATTGAAAAGGCGAAAATTGGTCTGATTCAATTCTGCATTTCACCGCCAAAGACCGATGTAAGCTTTTTCACATCTCATTTCAAAAAGAAGTTTGATAAAATCTTGCTTTTCGCAAAACCTTGCGAATAATACCAACGATTTTTAATACCTAAAGTACAAGGCTTAAATTTTATCTTTTAAACCAATTCACAGATGGACCACAACGTTATTGTATCAGATTACTCAGCTATGGATCGTGTGTTGAAAGAAGAACGTGCCTACATCTTAAATATCGTTAAGCAAATAAAAAAGAGCGGCTGTAACGTTCTTTTAGTACAAAAATCAATCCTTCGAGATGCTATGAGTGATCTGGCGATCCATTTCCTTGACAAAATTAAAGTCATGGTAGTAAAGGATGTGGAACGAGAGGACATTCCTTACATTTGCAAGACTTTGGGATGCAGGCCGATCGCTTCGCTTGATCATTTCACACCTGAAAATTTAGTTAATGCCGAACTTTGTGAGGAAGTTCAAACCGGCAGCTCCAAATTTGTGAAGGTAAACTTCGTCGTAAAGTCCTTAGAACTTTTTACAATTTATTATCTGCACTATGAAATAATTTCAGCAAATAATTCCATAAATTTTTTCGACTTTAGATCACAGGAATCCAAAATCCTGGGCGCACAGTGACTGTGTTAGTCAGAGGCAGCAACAAATTGGTGTTGGAAGAGGCTGCTCGATCTCTGCATGATGCCTTGTGCGTAATTCGTTGCCTAGTTAAACAGAAAGCTTTAATCGCAGGTGGTGGAGCACCGGAAACTGAAATAGCTCTGAAACTTGCTGCCTATGCTCAGACGATTGGCGGCACAGATGCGTACTGCTTCAGAGCATTTGCCAACGCCCTTGAGGTTCGTTATTATGATATTTGTCAAGGATTTTGGATAAGTAACTAGAAAAACTCAAGGAATTCCGAATAAAAATCTAGAGTATAGGAAATAATCTTACTTTTAAATAATGAGTCAACTACAATAGATCGTTTCTGATTAAATTTATGTTAAAATCTGTAAAAATTGGGAAATTTGATAACGAAATCTTTTAAAAACTCGATCTTTTCATTATCAGACTACATAAGTTGTTGATTTTACAGGTAATTCCATCAACCTTGGCAGAGAATGCCGGTCTGAATTCGATTGCTACAGTAACTGAGCTTCGCAACAGGCATGCCCAAGGTGAAGTGATGGCCGGAATCAACGTTCGCAAAGGTGCGATAACCAATATTTGGGAAGAAAATGTTGTGCAGCCTCTTCTCGTCTCGACAAGTGCAATTACATTAGCTTCAGAGACCGTTCGCAGTATATTGAAGATCGATGATATCGTTAATACAATGCAGTAAATTAATCGTTAGCGTTATGTATTTCGATCGCGCAACATCTTCATCAGCATTGTGAATGTAATAACGTGTGAGAAAGGTTGTAAATGAACTTTTCATTAGCTTTTTTTTTTATCAAATTCGGTATAATGAAAGATGTTTTTTGTTTTCTTTCTTTCCTTTCTCCTAATTTCATAATTCACCACTTAAGATTGTATGCATTGCATTTGCTTTTTACCGAAACTTACGCTTTATTGTACAATTAATTAATTATTAATCAATCAATTCATTGATTATATTATAATTATTCACGTTCTAAAATTCACATTGTATTACCGAGCTGCATTTTCTCGTGCTTTGTACTTTTTATTATACCAGCCAAAGCCGACGACGAGCTAAACTAAACTTATTCGCACTTCTTGTATTCGTATGAGATTTATATAATAAAATGAATTTAACAATAATCGAATATATTTTCTTCATTCCTTTTATCTGTAATTAAATTAGTTTGAGTAACTAAACTATTAATAGAAAATTTAGGTACGATCGTTATAATTTCTGCAGTAATGTTTTGTTTTGATTCCGCGAGGATTTTATTAAATAAAATTGAAAATTGTTATGAGAAGATCTGTATACATTAAGATAATGAAGAATTAGTTCATTACACTCCTACACATCGTAACTTTCTCTTAAGATTACATACAGTTTGCACTGAATGAACACGAATCAGTAACTGCTAGTAGTGGTGTAATATCAGAATGTGGTTTCCGGAGTAAACGTGACTAGTTTTTTTCGATTAGATATCGAGTAGCAGTCACTCATATGGCATATAAACATACGAAATATAAAATCAGTATTGAGACATTTATTCATGAGTATAGTAACGACTGTTTATGATAAGGGAGTCAATATCTGGTATTCCCGTATTCCTATTATCCTCATACTTGTAGACAGATTTTTAAGATTACAATGATAATAATCTTCGATAGCCACTTCGCGGTTGAAGTTAAAGTGATAAGCTTTGATACGGAAGTGTTTTTGCATTACACATTCGTATAGTGAAACGATCCAGAAATTCATACAATATGAGGTATTTATAAAAATCCAAAAGAATATAATTCTTTCTAATTTAGAAGTTTAAGCGTTTTTTTTCTGAGAGACAGAGACAGATATAACGTCTAATTTTTTAATGAGAATGTTATCTGTAAGAGATTCTAATTGATTGCGTTCTATTTTATTTTTTTACTCGTTTCAAGGTGGATTATCACGTGCATTGTGATTCAATTGCCGTTTCTTTTACGAGCGGACAATAATTTGTTTCCTCATGTAAACTATTCTGTAAATCCCTGCGATAATTTTTACAATTTTGCCTGTGGCAATTTTGAAACTGTTCATCCCGTACCTACGACGTATACAACTTGGGATGAATTTATAAGATTGCAGAAAGAAATTGACGAACAATTAAAAGGTGTGTGGTAATTATCAGTAATTACGTTTGTTAAAAAAAAAAAAAAAAAAAAAATCGTAAAACATTTGTGTAACTCGTATAAAAAATTCACGAATTTAGTTTCGCGATTTTCGATTATAGGAGATTCAGAATACATTTTCGTAGGTCATAACGTAGCTCGAGGGTAGAGATTTCACCCCTCAACAGATACTACATAATCAAGAAATGAAATAAATAAATATTGAATATATTTTACTGCAGAATTATTGGAGAAACGAAATTCTGCCAGAGGTGATTCAAAATCATTTACAAAAGCGAGGAAGATGTACGCGGGTTGTATGGACACGAAAACTCGCGATCGAAGGGGAGTTCTACCAATACGCAGAATTCTGAAAGGATGGCCGAATAAATACAGCGAAAGCACGACGTCGAAAATCACCTCGATAGATTGGCTAAGAATGGCAAATTTGGCCGCTAATTATGGCGTGCAATTTATCTTCAAGTTAACAATTAGAGCAGATGTATTCAACGCAACGCGAACATCGATATACGTAGGTCACATGAATCAATGAGATAATTGACTAATGAGAACATTGAAAATTAGTGCGAAAATAATATTTGCCAGTGGGATTGAACTTTTCTTTGCATGATACAAGATTTGGATAGAAATTTATCGTTATCTCGTATTTATCGTTATAAAAATAAAAAAAATTTACACTTTAAGATCGAGAACGATGATCTCACGCTACCAACTTCGTTGCTGAAAGAATCCGTAAGGATTTTGGATAACTCTCTTTCCAGTAGAACGGATTCTGCTTTCATACAATACTTAACAAAAATTATGACTGTGTTGAGGGATCTTAATAACAGTAATATCGATGACGATGAAATCCTGACAGTGGCAAGAAGTATCAACGAATTCATGCTCGAACTCAACGACGCAAGTGTACGTAAAGGAATATTACTGCATCCTTGCATAGCGAAAGAACGTTCTTTTCTCAGATTCGTTTATAATTAATTGACGAGTCGAAAAATGTCTGTTCTTTTGTCATATTTTTATTTATACAAGAGACGCATTTGAAGTAAACAAAAGTTAATTCACGCCTCTTTAACATTGTCCTTCAAATATATTTCCAGGCTTTAGATTATGGAGAAGATACAACGACTAATCTTCTTCCCAGTGTTGGGTCTACCACGTTAGCTGAGCTACAAGCATGGACCGACGAAGTGCTGGTCAAGTTCACCGATCCAGTAAGTGAAAATAAAAAGATCTGTCGTAATTTTATTTGCGAAAAAGTATAGAGCTTTTTGGCGAGTCAACTTCTTTATGCAACTATTAATTGGCTTAAAGGATTCAGTACTTTGTCAACTATTTTAAGACATTTATTTCTTTATTGATTTGCCGCAGATTAATTGGGGAACGTATCTGCAGAATGTGTTCAGAAAATCGGGCGTCAAAGTGGACAATAATACGCAGATTTTTATCACGAATCGGAATCTGTTACGTAATTTGTTAATATACGCTCATAACACAGAAAAAAATTTATTAGGTACGTAGGTGTGACGAAAATCTCTAGACTAAGATCGTCAAAGTTTTTCAAACAGACAAATACTAAAAATCATACATAAAGCAATAGAAAGGTCAAAATTATTGTTTGTTAGATGATTTCGTCTACAGCCGATTGGCCATTTACATGGCACCCGAATTGTCCTCAAATCTCTACAACTTAGCATTGGATTTCTACACCCTTCGCGGTTACGTACCTTCCGGCTATCCAAAATGGAAATATTGCCTTCACAAGGTATAATTTTATCTTGAATCACTCATCATTAATCATTCCATCAATTTTTCGATCATTTTATTTATTTATTTGCTTTCTACACTTTGAAGGCACGCGGAGAAAAATTTTCAAAACAGATTCACATATCATTTCCTATCGAAGGTTTTAGATTTTCCAAAAATCGGACTGAGCTTCGCAGTGGCGCAAAAATACCGAGAAATATACATCGGCGAAGAAAAAGTGGAAAGAGCGCAGGAAATGGTTGAAAATTTGAGAGACGCTTTGGAAGAATTAATAGAGGAGGCAAATTGGATGGACGATTCCACCAAGAATTACGCGATATATAAATTGAAGAGTATATTAATACTGGCAGGAAGTCCGGATTATTTAAAAACAGGAAAAGAAGTCGACAAGTATTACAAAAAAGTAAGATATAGTTTTAAAACACATAAAGTATTTCTATGCAATAATTTTTGCGAAAGGAACAACAATGAATACGTCGTAATTAATGCGATTGAAATTTTGGATTCGATTGAATAAATAAATGAAATCTATTTCAGCTAAGAATCTTCAAGAACGATCATTTCGGAAACATGAATAGACTTCGGAGCTTTAATCAAGGGAAAAACTTTGCAGAACTAGGGATTACCCGAGACAGAAATTTGTACGTAGGAATGATCATAGAATTCCTTATTCCACAACAACAACAAAATTAATAAATTGCTCATTATTTCGCCCTTTTTCTTCAGTTATAATAATCGTTCTTTTCAGATGGACGCAATCTCCACTCATTGTAAACGCCTATTACAACGGTATCAACAATAGAATATGTATGTACCAGGTATATCACGTGCTGTACTGTGCGAAAAAAAATTGTTTGAAAAATGTATTTTCATCTTCATTAATTTTTATTCCCTTTTTTTATTTTTTCATCTCTGAAACAGTGTTTCCTATCAGTACAATGATAGAACCATTCTTTTCCGGGAATGCTACAAGGTATTTTAGTCCTTTTTTTATTTATCAATTATCATTTCTTTCAGTTTTTTTTTTTTTCTCTTCCTTATTTCATGTTTTTCTATTTCCAACAGTTTCTTAGATTACGCCCGTATCGGTTCAATAATGGCACACGAACTTACACACGCATTCGACAGTCAAGGTAATCTACAAAAGATCATAGAAACGTTCTGTTTGCTTTTAAAAATCAGAAATTTCATACGTTCCAGATAATGATTAAATTTTTTTTTTTTTTGAAAACATTCAGGAAAACTATTAGATGCTGAAGGGTCTATGGTGAGCTGGTGGTCTCAGTCAACTGGCAAAATATACTCAAATAAAACGAAATGCTTTGTTGAACAATACGACAAATACATTATAGACGGGTCCAATTTGACTGTAAGAAAAATAAATGAAAGGTCGAACTTTCATCAACATGTTCTTACCAGATAGTTAACACCTGTTAATTGAAAATTATTTAATCAACTGCAGGTCAATGGAAAATACACATTGCCTGAAAACATCGCCGATAATGTTGGACTAAGAGCGGCGTACCGAGCGTTCAAAAATATCAAAAACAAAACTGTTACCTCGAATTATGAGAAAGGCTCATACTTTACCACAGATCAAGAATTCTACTTAGCATTCGCTTCTGTAAGACTTTTTTTTTAATTGAAGGGTGAATTTAATTTGCCTCATTTCAATAAATAGAGATTTTTATACAATCTATTGCCAAGATAAGCTGAATTTTATATGGAGTCTTGATAAATTCATGACATTTTTTAGCGATTACTCTAAAATAAAATTATGTTTAATTAATTTGATAGCCTAAAGAATTTTCTAATATTTTTTACAGAATTGGTGCCACGTTGGCGCAGTGGTATCTAGCGACAAGCACGCACCCCACAAATATCGAGTTTTGGGACCAATACAAAACATGAAGAACTTTTTTCAAACTTGGAATTGCGAGGCATCGGTTAATGACAATCACAGATATGCGGTGGACTCAGATAGTGTAGATGAAGACATATGCATTTTATGGTAATGCTGTTTGCATTAGTAGGTACATCATAAGTTAGTAACACAAACATTGAACAGAGTATGCAATAAATTGTGATCGCTTATTTGCTGAGCAGTTATTATTTGGTCTGTAAATATCTGATCAGGAAATTGGGATTTCAAGGCAGATGAATCGATGAATAATTACGTGTGTATTAATAAAAATGTTATTTTGTTTTTTAATAAAATATCAACACTCTCACATTACAACGTTCTAATATTTTCTATGACAATTTATTTTCGTCCGTTTAGGTAATTAACTTTTTTTGTTTATATTCATTTGTTTATTTTTTGGCATTTGTTACTCCAAATAATAAATTATTATTTCTTCTTCATCTCTTTTTTTTCTCAGTAAGAACTTTCATATATTATAATAATGTTATTAATCAAATTAAAAACCGATTATTTATTAAACGTTAAAAATTCTTTGTGTGCCATGAGTAATTAAAATTATTAAACTCAAAATCATTCGTGCGTCCTAAAAATATACTACGTGTATGTAGTAGTGCATTCAGATAGTTTAGGTAATTAGGTGTGGTGTGTTTATAACATACATACACCAAATAGGATTAGTTGGTTATTGTCGTTTGAGGAAATGTGTGTTACTTCTGACTTGTTAAATTAATAAATCTTTATGAAATGAATAAATAGTCCAAATACCCAAAGTCAACTTGTTAACACAGATATAATAATAACTATGTGTATATATCATAGTCTCTTGATTAAGTACTCGCCAAAAAATCGCCAGAAAGAATAATTATTGATTAAGGTTTGAAGAGATCTCGTTTAATCGAATCTCAAAAGAGAAGTTGTCTTTGATCAAATCCGACTATCAATTCCATATTATTTATCTAGTAAAAATATTGCATAGCATCTCCTATATAAGTAAATCTTTGTGTTATTGTACATACTTTATGTAGATTACTATCTGGACAATAAAAAGACAAACAATTTTAATCTTTCAATCCTAAGATTAAAGAGTATCAAACAGAGGAGGTACAAAAAAGAAAAAAAAAATATTAAGTAAAAACAGCAATTGGAATGTATTAGAAAAACAGAAATCGCGTTTTTGAAACGAATTAATTACAGTCGACGTATTTATACCATGTGCAAATTATCTAATGTTTCACCATATTATACTTTGGCGATAAAAGTTTTTTGAAAAAACAAAATAAATAAAATAAAATAAAATTTGATCGAATGATTGCAGAAGTGGGAGGGCCCTGTGCGCCCTGATCGACTCTCCACACTTTCGTCTTTCTAGTCTAGATTTATAAGTCATATGTATAATTGCGCAAAGATTTAAGGAATGATTTGAGGTAAACTTGAACAACAGCAGCTTTGCACCTGCCCCCCTTTTTACGGACAACGATTATGACAGAGAACCTACCTCACCAACGCGGGTGCATTTGATGAAAACTCCATTGCTGATACGTGTTGTTGATGTCACAGGGCATCAAAGACAAATGTTGGGTCTGCGGATGTAATGCCATACACTTCTTGTGAACTCTGTGCATGAGAGTTTTTGTTTTCTGAAAGATAATTAGACCGAATTAATTCAGTGATATTAAAAGATGATGAGACGACCCTGATCAGAATGAATTCATATCTTTCTACCGTCTAAGGTAGAAAAACAAAGCATTTAGTTCGATATTCTTTTGTGTAAAGATATTATAGCAACTTCATAACGACTTCCTGTTCATTTCAGAGGTCATTTACATCAGTTTCATATAAGATTGTATGATCTCATTAGTGAACAATTATTCGAATATGATAAAATTGTTTCAAACTCACTTCGTCATATTGCCAAGGACCATCGACGGTGCCAAGTCTACAAAACGCTAATTTGACGCCCTGACCATCTGCTTCAACGCATCTTTCACCGACACCCAATTGTCCTTTAGCATTGAGTCTTATAAGCTGTAAATATCAATTTCAATTAGTTCTAGATCGACAAAAATCAAAAAACAATTATATTACTACAAACAATGGATTAAGAAGATGTATATTGTATCAGTAAACAAATCTTTTACCTGATTATTGCCGAAACCATGGCAGTGTGAGGTAGCCATCAAACTAGGAGGAGCATGACCCATAGTGTCAAGGCAGGATGCAGTCGCAGTACTCCGCAGCTAAAGCACAAAGTATACATAGTTATTAATTTTAAATTTATTTCACCAAGAATCGATCATCAAAAGGATAGATGGTCTACAACAATTGATGAGAACAGGAATAGAAATGATCTTAATCTACCTCTCCCCAATGAACATTTGGCGGTAAATCTGGATATTTATCGAGCACATCATAAGCCACGTTGTCCATAAACCATTGGAAGTCTTTGCATTGCAGTCTCTCTTTCAAAGCTAACTGCTCGGTAATATCCCCGTGATCTAACAACTGAGCGAGAGGTTCCCTCGTGTAAAAATATGCCTTGTGCTTTTCGTCAAACCAAGTCTCTATAACTCGCTTGTAATTCTGCAGAAATTATTACAGGAATAAAAAACACACTTGCGCGGATGGGATGAATACATTTGAGAGACATTTTTCGACAGATAAGATGCTCTTACGATTGTAATCAGAGGACCCTTTTTCTTTTGAGCAAGCTTGCCGAATGTATAAGGCATAAAGCCTCTGTAAACATGACCGACGTGAGAGCAGGGTACCCATTCAATGCTACCTCCGCATTGCCATATCTTGAAAGACAACTCAAAGTTTTCTCCACCCCAAACCAAAAGGCCATCATCATAGCCGCCAAGACTTAAAAAGTATTCACGATTGATGGCAAACAAGCCCCCTGCGTGTGTCGGCGATCTAAAGAAATTTTATGACGAGGTTGCAGTTATTATCTCTTATAATTTTCAGAAGAACTGATTATCGAATGAGTTAATCTTTATAAAAATTATTTTGTTAAAACTTTGTTAGAGCCCTACTTGTAGGGCATACTGTCATGCGATCGTGTCTTCGCCTCTCTTCTAGGTAACTCATTTTCCTTATACAACATTCCCCATTCAAATATTCCCCTGTACAAATGGCCTTCCTGATAGACTGGTCTGTATTCAAAAGTTTTGTGATCTATACCATCGATCACCGGAACAGTCATCACCTTGCTAAAGATCAAAAAAGTTCAATTACTCGTTTTTTAATCTTAAAATTATATATTGCAGGTTGGTTTGTTAAACTAGTCACATGAAAACGTTTGAAAATCGCATACTATCACTTATTGCACATTTTAAAGAAACTCTACATCAAATTGTAGCCACCTATTCATTATTTCATCAACTAAAACCTGCGACTGATGATACTTTTATACTTTAAGACTAGTAATCTCTCACAAAAATTCTTTATCTACCTGTTCACATAGATTGGTGCGAGTAGCGGCGGAAGCCAATTTGTATTGACTTCACAATGGGCATCTAAAAAGACTATGACCTCTCCGGTGGCTTCTCTAGCACCCCGAGATCTAGTTCTAATTAGTCCCTGTCTCTCATGGTTTCTTATGAGTCGGACCTTACCATCCCATCGTTCGATATAAGAATCTAGCTCACCCTTTAAGTTTTCTGAAATTTTATAGAAAAATTATCTGTCTCTGGTTATAAATTTTCGCCACAAGTATTGAGATTATCTTTATGGAACATTTAACTGTAGTGATTTTAGTCTTTATTCAAATTCAGAGCCCAAACCTTTGTTTGAAAAATCGTCGACCAAGAGTACCTCTTCTAAAAACTCTGGTGGAGTTCGATTAATTACGCTATGAACAGTACGCATTAATACAGACCACCCCTCATTGTGAAATACAATAATTACGCTTGTTTTTGGCAAGTCTTTAGCATAGTTCCAATGCTTGCACCTAAATTTGTGAAAAATTGATAGTTGAAAATCAAGTATAAAATCAAATAAATAAGCTTAAAACTGTTGCGAAAAAATTAGAATGAGAAATGGAGATGAAAAATGAGCCGAGATGGAAATCCTAGAGCCAACAATCAGGCAGAAAAATTATTATTTTTTTTTTTTAATACAACAAATATCTGGACAGCGATGAAAATGGTTCAATCAATAAATCACTTACTCAGCTGGTCTAGTATCGTGAACAGATCTATCCAATGAAATTTCATCTGAACAAACCATGTTCATACCGTAATCGGATTCTGATTGTTGTACATCGTTTTGTTGATCTTCTCTCAAAATGTGAGCCTTTCCCTCTTCTCCAGGGCCTGTTCTTGCTACAACATTACGTGGCTCAAAATTTCCTAGACCATCTGTTATGGTTGGTAACTGTAAACAAAGCAGGAATTAGATATTTGTTACATTTATACACGATTTAATGATCTCTGTTGCTTTATTTATGATGTAAACAAACTCTGACAATTTCAGACTCATGGAGATCTATGATTAAATTATTTGATGCATTTTAAAGGATTATAAATTAGTAACATACCTGACGAGCTTTTGAAGCTGCTGACCAATAAGTTTTCAACTTTTTCGAATCGCTATCAGATGAAAAAGTGTAAAGGGCATAAATTATTGTCAAAAATAATAACAGACCTAATAAGATGTTGGCCAGACGGTTTCTTTTTAACTGTACGATGCGCATTTTTAACGATAGTTTTATAACCTGTAATTAGAAAAGAAAGCAATAAAATTGTTTATCTCTGCAAGTATAAAACTTATTTATTTATCGATATTTCTACGGGATTAAATATAAAATATCAAAATCACTTCATATTATTGACGGGTATATAGTTCATTGCTTTTTTTATTATTGAGGATTTTGAAAGGATAACGAATGTTATGAAAATTATGTCGAACAATAGAAAAGAATATTGTATTCTAACCTAACGTAGACGTGTGTTTTGTATCTAGAGAATTTCACGAATAACTGTTTTATATGACACGTTGATTTGTATCGTGTGTATTTCAGCTCAGTAAAGATGAGAGAAATGAATAAAAATATAAAAATTAATACTCACTCAATGAAATCGATCAGATATTAGGCGGTGTTTAATAGCTTCGTAAAATAATTTCACCTGCCATAACGTAAACGAGTAAAAAGCCGACGTGTCGTTATTCTCTTTGCTCTTTGCGGTATTTTTCGTGAGACGTCCCACTTTTACCGTAGAATCTTCTTCTGTCTTTATCATATATCTCTAGATTCATTCCATTCCCCTGAATTCCGTCTCACTCTCGATTCTCTTCGCCGATGGCAAATTTGCACACGATATAGTCCGTTCCCGCTAACTGTTTACTTTGTTTAAAAGGTTATGGTTCAAAGACAGGAGAAAGGTGCACATGGTTGTTTTTAAAGCTGATTAACTGTTTGATTCTTTAATAATTTGTGAAACAGACGCGTATATTAATCGTGCAAAATGGTAAATAAAAGCTTACAATTATCCAAACAAATAACAAGCCAACGAGTATATCAATATTATTCGGTATAAATTGAGGTTATGTTTCTTTATTTTCAGGGAAAGAGTAAGAAGACTCGTAAAGTTGTTATGCAAAGATTTGCACAAATGAAGAAAATGATCAGTCCCAGCGATTCGAGGATGTTAGTTTTTCAGTTTTCTTTAATTTCGAAAGAAAAAAAAAAAAAATGAAATAAAATAATGAAAGCTTGACTTATATTGACCACGATAAGTGATTAAATTTGCTCGATATTTTACAGTAAACCTGAACAGCGAGCACCGCCACGAAAAAAGAAACCCGAAGATCCAACCGAGATGAAAATTAAAGAAGCGTAAGTTGTTTATTTCATATGATGTTGATTAAGTGATACATGTTGTTGATTGATGATTGTGTTTAATTTAATTATTCATTATTTCAGTCCGCAACAATCTTCGGCGTTATTTTTCCAGTACAACACGCAGTTGGGTCCGCCTTATCACATTCTTATTGATACAAACTTTATTAACTTTTCAATAAAAAATAAATTGGATATTATACAAAACATGATGGACTGTCTGTACGCAAAGTGTATACCTTACATAACGGACTGCGTCTTAGCAGAATTGGAAAAACTTGGACAAAAGTATAAAATAGCATTGAAAATAATAAAAGATCCTAGATTCGAGAGGATTCATTGTATGCACAAAGGAACTTATGCCGATGACTGTCTCGTGAACAGAGTTACACAGGTAATAATTTAAACCCCATGAGTTGGACATTAATTAAGATACTTTACGTACTTTATACTATAAAAAAAATGATTCTCATTTCAGCACAAATGTTATATCGTTGCAACTAATGACAAGGACCTGAAAAGAAGACTCAGGAAAGTACCAGGAGTACCGATAATGTATGTCTCTCAACATCGATACACCATCGAAAGGATGCCTGACGCTTACGGAGCTCCAAAAACATAGATCGTATGACATGAACGATTATCTGAATTTGTACAGTTCCCAATTTCGTTAAAATGATGGTTTTTTTTTTTAAATAAAATGCAACCATAATTGTGAAAGTTCTACGTTATAGGTATTTTAATCGTACATTAAACCCTCATTACTGATTTAATTTTGTAATTTTTCTATTCTACAATTTTTCAATTTTATAATTACAGTTTCAAATTTTCAAACAAAATTCTTTAGTTTCAAATTTTTTTGATTTTAGTAGATATCTATAAAATACGTTTGTGATTCCCCTAACTTGTTTTCCGTGTTTACTCAAAAGATGGCGACAGATGTTACGACGCGTATATCGACTCGTAGGTTCATTCCATTGATACAATCTCTGAGACTTGTTCAAATTTTATTATGTAGTATAAAAAAAAAAAAAAAAAATTAATAAAATAAACTACACGGAATCGAATTTCTCAGTTTCTTTAATCGGAAAAATACGGGATAAGCAATAATTTTTGCCAATACTGCCAATGCTGTATGAAAATTTTTTCCGAAACTGTAGATATTTCTTTGAAATATTCATAAGGGGTCGGAAAATTTTGAATTATTTTAGTACAGATTACAATACGCAATATTTTCACACGCACGTGCGCATCTATAGGTATATGGATTTTCGAATATGCATATACCTACCTACGTAGATAACTCGTCAAATTCTCAAGGTAGGTATATAAATTCCTGACTAATTATCGAAGAATGTGAGAAAATATATATTAAGATTATGCCAAGCGTGGTCTTAATTAATGAGCAAAGTAATTACTCAGCTAAGACACGTAATAATCTGGGGGTCAAGTAACAATTAACGGTATTAGGTAGCCTCGTTCGTGCTCACGATCCCCAGTTTTTATCGAATCTTTCTCTGGGCTATACAATACCTTTACAAAGTGATGAAATAACAACGTTCTTCATGCTCAGCCAGATTCGTATATACACAGGTTCTATTCCCATAGAAGAAAAAATAAATAAAAAAAATAAACAGAAATTTCAAAGAAATAAAACGCAAAAGAGGAGCATGGAGCAAACGAAACAGTTTAATGAAGCAAAATTAAATTGTGATCTGCAGGATTTTATTTTTCAGATATATAACAACTTTTAAATACACAGTTTAGTTCTACCGTCTCTAATGACTCCATTATCGGTATTTCGTTAGCATAATTTCAGGATAAGGACGGAGATATACCTATATACTAAAGGTATTTTTTACATAATCCCAAGGAAGTGTTACCTATACACTCAAATGTGCGCGACAAGCGAGCCGTCTCTCTTTTGTGTCGAACCGATTCGAACGCAAAAGCAACAAACGTCGCGTGTTGGCGCAAATTTATTACAAAAAAATAAATAAATAAATAAAACCTGGATTCCGCCGTTACCAGGAAGCATAAATTCCTTGCTGAGCAACCCATACCGACCATAGTTATCATTATTGTAACTAATCCACATTCACGCAGGCGCCTGCGGATGTGTGATGTATACACATATAAAAAAGTTGGATATAGACACAGATACAGGATTTGATAAATCCCGAACAAGATTACAGATCATCGAAAGCGTCTCTTTCTATCCCGCATATTTTTTACCGCCAATGGAATCAATCCCTCTCAGATATATATCTGGAAACCGCAATAAGTTCCTGTGACTCTTGGAAGTTAGATGCTGTGAAATACCCGCATAGAAATACCAACGCACAGGGGCTTCCCATAGTGTATGTATACAAACGGACTACGAGAACATATTATCTTATGACCCGGAGCGACATCGAGCGTCCAACAGCCGGGCGCCGGACCCAGTAAACCCAGTAGAAATGCTGCTCAAAGCCATATTACCCGGCCAAGAGCTGATCGCTTGTCCAGACGCCGGTGTACAGTCGTTCTTAACGCTAACTTGTATAGCCGAACGAAAACTACGGGGAAGGCGAACGAGCGGAGAGATCAGCTTGCTCAGCGTGCTTCTTTGAACCTCTGGTTACTTAGAAGTTTGAACAGTGGGTATCTGTCTCGCCGTTTGTCGAATGAGCAAGCCGAAACTTTCGCCTTTGGACATTCTGCTTTTAGAATCACTGCACAAGCAGCATCAGCAGCAAAATCCTGCTCGCTGACCAGTACAGAGCGCGCACTGATACGGAGCGAAGAAACTTGTACATTCAGACAGGTATAATTGGTATGCAGAGGCGTTGACCCTAGAATATAAGCGATTCGGTTAAAATTGACCCGCACTCTGCTACGTATGTAACTATAGATATATACACTCGTTACCGACGAATTGTGGACCCTTTTTATCTACCTGAAAACATCCTCGGTTTATCTTGAGTACGCTCTGCAGAGGTCCGGTCCACGTTCGTTGGGGTTTATTCGCTCGGCAAAGAGCCGCTGCAGCAGTGCGTCCAATAAGAGGAGAAAGAATTATTTGTAAAAACGAACCCGATAATTCGATCAAGTTTAACAAAATACGATTTCGTTTTTTGAGGAGATGATATCCCCGCTAAAAAGAATACCAAAAGTCGCCGTGCTGCGCCTCCTTTATTCATTATTCGCTCAAATCCTCGAAGGACGTATCGTTCCGAGACGTGGCTATCCGTTTTTTCTTCGACTATACAACATAATCCAAACCGTTGGTCACTGCAAGCTGAAAAGTAAACGTATTTCGAAATGTGCGGGGCAAAAAAAGTCTCGAAGCTAGTCTTCGGTCGGTGTATTGAAGTTACATCAGGTAACGTATACGCTACCAACTCTAGGACTCACCGAATAATTCAAAGAGCTTCTTCCGTCAATAGATCATTTGGGACTGGTTTCTCCATTTCGGATGGGCCCTAGATCTATACGGCATATCCAATCGTAGAGAATCGGGGAGGAGGTATGGGCTGTGGGTCCACTGTAGTCAAAAATGGGGTTGGGACGGACGAGGGGAGACCGTCTACACACGCGAGAACAGATGTAGACTAGACTGGCCGGACCCGAATGATTCTCGGAAATACAAAGGACCCTGATTGGGTTCACCGTTTCACCAATCAACGTTTAACCCCGCACATACTTGGCCCAAAGCTTTGAATGCATATTACATTATATACAACACAATTGCGCAGATATGTGTGTATATTATATATATTTTACTGGCTAGTATGAATTACGATACAGGATGAAATTTCGGGAGTTTATTATATCGATGATAATAAACATGGATACCTACATATAACCAATTTTCAGAATATTTTTAGTTTTTAACTCACAGTTCCCGGAGTTGTCACAAGTATCTTTCTTCGAGGAGTGAGTTGTCACGGTTACAAACTCCGTGGCAAAGTTCAAAGAAATACTTGACGCACTTGTTAGCAGTTGTGATACGTCTAAGTCTGTTGAAGAACTATCAAATTTATCTTTTGTGTGTGTATGTGTGTGTGTACACCATGCTCGTAAATGTGTGTATAACTTGTACGTGGGTACATGCACGTTACCTAGACCCACGGTGTAACGTCTAGACACATATCGTATAAGCCGGTAACGGTGGACGGTTGTATACGCGTACGCGGTGTGCGACCAAGGAAACTTATTAGATTTTAAGTATTAAGATTGAGTAGTAAATGTCAGAGAGGTGAAGTGCTTCCACATAATTCTAACGTTTTAATGTAACTCGGTGGCCCTTGACGTTTACTGGCAAACATATAGTCAGGTGTATAAGGGATTAGGGTTAATAGAAAACCATAAACCAAAAGGAAAAAATAGAATTACAATAATTATAATAAAAGTTTAAGACAAAGGGAAATTTTTTTTTTTTTATCATAAAATAAACGTTTTTCTGATATATTTTAGAAACATTACAGAGTCCTTATTAGTACACCCATATCGTCGCAAGATAACTTTGACGACTGTCTGACTATAGGGTGTACATACGTACTATGCAGTTTGGGTATTTTGTTAATTTTTCGAATTTTTTCTGACAGGAAGAAAAAGCACGATTGGACGTACAGAGTTGATCCATCCCATCCATCCATTCATAAGTAATTCCTAGATTTATTACGCTTCAGTCGATTAAAGTGTGGCGTTAACCATCGGCCCATAATTGCATTAACGATCGCAGCAAACTTCATTCTGGTTAATAAACTAAAACAATATGTATAATGTATAGTGAGAACGTGCTCGAATGCTTCCGTTGCACGAGTCGAATGTAACAAGTATCCCACGGCACGCAAACCCTGTCTAAAAAGAAGAGGCTAAGGCTGCGTGAAATTAATCGTAATTTATCAGTCAATTTGTTTTTGATCGTCTCCTCCTCCTTAGACGACGAAAATCCATTGATGCGTGGTTATACGAACTTGTATAGTGACTATATAGATATACCTAACTAACTCCGCTCGATTCCACCTTCGAAAACCACGAAGATCGCGTAAAGTCAATGAATTCATTAAACGATCTTGTGCCTACAAATCGGTGAAAGTTTTTTTTCCCCCACTGCAGGACCTCCGGCTCTCTATAGCCACGATGGACAAGAGGCGTGCGCCGTGCCGCGTTCTTCACTATGCGCGCATCTCTTGTGTGCTGCTGCTATTGCTGCTGCTGCTGCCGCTGTTGCTGCTTCTGCAGGTGACATCAACTACCAATCGACGCGGCGACATCGCTTGTGCAGGAGACTTCGATGACTCGACGTGTGGACCCCTATGGTTGAAGAGAAACATATTTGAGCGGCATATTTTTTCTTTTGATTTTTTTTTTTTTTCAGTTTCTCTCTCATTTTCTTTATCTTCTAGGATGTATATTTTGTAAATTATATCTTATCGAGCAGTCAATCGAATAAACTACTTCAAGATATTTAAGCGTGACTTGAATTTTTTTTTTTTTTTTTTACATTCGTTGAATATAGAAGTCGAGAAATCGCTTCGAAAGAAATAAATGCGACTGTAAATTTCGTTTAAATTTTCCCACAGAGACAGTTTCGTATAAAGTCTGGAAGAAATATAAAAAAGAATAAAAAAAAAAAAATAAAAAATTTATCACCCCGGCGCAATGACTTCGTATCAACGATCAACGTTTCACATTTTTTTTCAAGAGACGAGAAACGCCGCATTGCCGCAGTTTCCGAGTTAGACGCCACAGCAGCGTCTAAGCTTATAGTACGCAAGAACGGTCTACGTCTAATTACGAAGGAGATCCCTGATTTTTAAAGAGATAAAAAACAAAAAATATAAGAAATAAGAAATAAAAAAACACATACATATGTACATACATACGTATGTATGTACATATCTAAGAAAGATAATAAGGCGATTGAATAAATTATACCTAAACACGTTTACGCAATTTTTTTTTAAACCCGCAGCGTTTCTGTTCGGCTACCCGAGATACCGAGTCGATAGGTTGAAGTTTAAAATTTCAAAGAAGTAAATTACAAGAAAATTTTCCGGCTCAAGCGGAGTAACAAGAGCTTTACATTGTCAATATATGCAGGCGCAAAAGCCTCGGTAGCGTAACAGGCTCGCGCGTTCGCTGTCTAAATATTAGTCGAAGCTCAGAGTGCGCGCTATGACAACGCGTGCAATACGCACGACTCGGTTAATATATACCTGGTGCATGTTATAGCGTCGTCTCCTTATCCCCGAAGCGCAAAGATTCTCGCCGATAACCTCGTACCATTAATTAAGATTAATCTAATTGCAAAGACGTGAGCAGCAACACCTTACAAGTTCCACCGCGCCACGTACGATGTTACACACTCAACCGTGTGTAATAGAACTTCAAGCTATTCGTATATACTATACCTATGCATTATGCGATTATACGTATATTATGAATCGAATTTTAATTAATGCATTCCATGCCCACGCAGCCGTGTAACTTGAACATTTATTGAAAACGTCACCCCCGCCTGTAACGACTGACTACCTCTTTCTGAAGAGAGCTTATATCTATAGGTAATCAGCAATTTTGGGAAATAATTTGCACCACAATTATAAGCGCATCGTTCATTTCACAATAAAATTCGTCATAGTCATGACATTCTTCGGACCTGTTTCCAGAAATGTCTACCTGCACAAGATTGGAATGTAATAAAAAAAAAAAAAAAATCAAGCAAAAATTTGATAGATAGTAATTCAGCACGGGTCACGCGGTTAATGGATCGTATTACTTATACATAGTTGAAGCGTATAGTCTGTCATGCCTTACCTATATACGTATATAGCTGTAATTATACTCGTAGTACTGCGCCTATGTATGTATGTATGTACGTGTATTGAAATTTAAGGAATCGGTAAATTTTGCAGCATCGACGTTCATCGCCCGTATCTGTCTAGTCCAACACGCATGCGAGTGCATTTAGTATAGATATAATACCTACATGGAAGTGGAAACTTGAAAGACAGAGAAGGAACGACGGCTCGACTCGTAGTTACAAATAGTGAAGTGGAGTAGAGAGAAGATCGGACGAACACTAGAGCGAGTTGATTGTGGTAACGGGTCGCGGGAGCGGCTAGGCCCGCGTGGATGCTGTGTGTGCCGCTGGACCGCGTCTCAGTCTCGAAGTAAGAAAGAGGGAAAGAGAGAGAAAAAGAACGAGAGATAAAGAGAGAGAGAGAAAGAGATACCCCCTTACTCCACCAGTCCCTTCCCCCACGCATTATTCATCTCTCGTTCGTCGTCTCGCTCTTTTTCTCCATCTTTCTCTCTCTTCTTTCCTCTCTCTTCCTCCCTACGTTTTATCCTTCTCTCTCTATCTGCCTGTTGAGCTCAACGCGGCGGCGGCGGCGGCGATGGCGGCCATCTTGAATACCTGAGCCTCCGCATTGCTCGCTCCTCGAGGGCAAAAGGTATCCCGGCAGGTAAGTGGGAGGGGGGAGGGGTGGGGTAGGGGGGGAGGGAGTGGGTCCCGGCTTGACGAAGACGGTTATAGTTTGGTCGCACCTAGGGTAACAAGGACGGAAAAGATCTCGCCGAAGAATGCTCTGTGGCAGCGGCCTGGGACCGCCAGTCGAGTCGGGTCAGTCCCCAAGAAAGGTGATTTCGTCAAGGCCCAGATTGTCGGACCCACGTTTCACGTGTCAAAAAATGTCGCCTTTCTTGAACGGACTTTAAGGGACGTAGAACGCGAGACGACGTAACACTTGAGCGGAATTATTGTTACAAGGATTCAATTCGTGTCGCGGTTATATTCGCTATAAATCGTTGTCGACAGTTTTCAAGTTCTAAGGTCAAACGTAATTGACTAAATTTCAAGCATTAAACAGACTCCGTTTATAATCGTGTTAATGATTACCTAGCCTATACGCGTGTGAAGAAGAGTGTAAATCAAAGTGTGTGATATTAACAATTACATATTTCGTATCGGTTCAACCATCACGGATCCGCATGTGCCCTTATTAACGGAATTATGGGAGGTTGTCGCCTAGATTATGCGACCAAACAACTCCTTGGTGACGGTTGAAAGGACTGTGAAATAGATCGTGTAACTTAAGTGGATGTTGATTATACGTCGTTGTGTTCATCGGTGTGAGGAAAATCAAAGGAAACGGTTAGTGCGGGATTTAACGATTAATCACACCTGATTCATTCACGAAAATTCCATCAACCGATCCGTGTAACAAATCAAAAAATCGATTAAAATCTTGTACAGAAGCTTCGCTACGAGCTGAATTTATAATTTTTCTCAACCGGTTACAGCTCAAAGGTTACGCGGTTCGAGCTGATACCTAAAAAGAATATTTAATAATCCACACATGATTTTCGATCGAAGTCTGCTAGCTTAACAATAAATTTACAGATCATCGCACCAATGCCATTGCTACTTAGCTTGATATTATCACATCTATACGCTCGACGACGGACTTAATCCTAATGAAATTCATTGATTACGAGTTTTGAGCTGAACCGGCCATCCCGATCCCGTAAAACGCGACTTAATCTTCGCTCGATTCTAGCAATAAACAAATCGCGAATGACGTTTAGACCATCGAGAGTTTATCGATTGGTAAATTAATCTTGAGCGGAGGACGGTTTTTATATTAGGACAGGGGGCGTATGAATCTTAGCTTATTGACTTTTTAAAAATTTATTCAAATAAGTTAAAGGAATAAAGTTGAAAGCAGGGTGTCGGGCAAGCGCGATAGCAGAAGACGCGATCGTGAGGTGCGGCCGGCCTCGTTGCCGGTCGGTCAGTGCCCCCACTCCCTAGGGAATTCTTGTTCCGTGTTTACTTGAATTTTAAAACTTGTATAAAAAGACTGTGCCTACACTGTGCTCGGCCGAGCGCGTTATTCCACTTAATTTTCATCCCCGATGATTAAATGGATTAAACAATCGTGTAAAAAGTGAAAAATGTTCATCAACCGAAACGAGGAATCGTTCACCGTAAATTGATACCCCATAAGGCGTGCGCGAGTTACGTAACCGGAACAATGCCGCTAACGTGACAGACGATATGCGGTACTGACAAACAATGAGAGACCGATACCCGGTGATAATGAAGTGCGAGAGGTAGTATCGTGCCGAGTTCTGTGCCGAGTGTAGAATAAACACTAAAGTGTGTATCGTAGAAGCGGTTTTAGGGGTGAAGCGATGGACTCGTCAACTAGACTGTTAGTCCTAGCGTTAACGCTAGGGCTTTTATGGACGGGAGATAATTTGGCAAAATCCCAAAGTATCGAGAAATATCCATCTCGATATGTCGCGTCAAATTTACCACAAAAAGTTGCTCGTTTATCCCCAAGGTCACCCATGCTGCCGCAGGACGGTTCAAGCATGGGTTTGGCCATGCAGAGTAGGGCAGTCGATACGCGGGTGCAGTTTGAGGTCGGCGAAGGTGAGCCAACGGGAACGTTGGTCGGGTCGATCCCCATCAAGCCCGAGTTCACTTACAGATTCAACGAACCTCCTCAGGAGTTCACGCTGGATCCTGACACGGGGGAGATCCGGACTGCGAGAGTCCTGGACAGGGAAGCTCTGAGCAGCGACAAATACGATCTCGTAGTTTTGTCGAGCCAACCGACTTACCCCATCGAAGTGAGGATCGTGGTTCTCGACGTGAATGACAACGATCCCGAGTTCCCAGAGCCGGGAATAGTTGTCACTTTTTCCGAATCAGCAGCCGCGAACACCAGGCTGCTCCTGGACGCGGCCAGCGATAAGGATACCCCGGAGAATGGCGTCGCGGACGATTACTCGATCGTAGATGGAAATACGGATGGTAAATTTCGGCTGATTGTAACCGCAAATCCAACCGGCGAAACGTCATATCTTCATCTTGAAACTACGGGTAAACTTGACAGAGAACAGGTAGAATTTTACTCGCTGAATGTGTGCGCCAGGGACCGAGGAAGACCGCCAAGATTAGGGTACCTCAGGGTAAATGTGACCGTCCTTGACGTTAACGATAACCCACCCATATTTCAACAGAGCGATTACGTTGTGACTTTGAACGAGAGCGCTCCGGCCGGAAGTCCGGTACTGACCGTTCACGCGACGGATAAAGATCTTGGCGATAATTCTAAGCTGACTTATTATCTGCCTGATACCGAGAGGCAATTCACCATAGACCCGGAAACCGGATCTATCGCTACAACCGAACCTTTGGATTGCCCTCAGCAAACTTGCACCCTTACTCGTCCTGGTGGGAGCTGCCCGAAGAGTTGCGTCATCACGGTCTTCGCCAGAGACCATGGGTCTCCTCGCCAGGATGGGAGAACCTACGTCACCGTTAATCTACTCGATGCGAATGATCATGATCCTGAGATAAAGTTCAGCTACTTTCCGGCTACCGCGGGCTTCGCTACCGTCGACGAGAATGCCGTCAAAGATTCGATAGTAGCTGCTGTCGCAGTAATCGATAACGACGAGGGTCTGAACGGTGAAACTAACGTTGAAATCAGAGCAGGTAATGAACTGGGTCATTTTCGTTTGGATAACACGCAGAGCTTTGATATTGTCAGAGTAAATGGAAGGTTAGATCGAGAGGAAATCCCAAAGTACAATCTGACGGTAGTGGCTACCGACAAAGGAACTCCACCGAGATCAGCGACTGCCTATCTCGTTATTCATGTGAATGATGTCAACGACCACGAACCGGTGTTTCAGCAGAGCGAATATTCGGCAGTATTGTCGGAATTATCACCCCCAGGAAGTTTTGTTGCAAGTATATCAGCTACGGATGCAGATTCTGGATTAAATGCCAGGATTTACTACGACTTCGACTCTGGGAACGATCAGGGTTGGTTCGCAATAAACCAGAACACCGGTTTGGTCACGACAAAAGCAACCCTCGATAGAGAAATTCAGGGCAGCGTAGAACTACGAGTTTTGGCTAGAGACGGAGGACCCAATCCAAAATATGCCTCAACCCATCTCAGGGTCACCGTCCTCGACGAGAACGACGAAACTCCGAGATTCTCTGAACCAGTCGTCCGCGTTACTCTGTCTGAAAATACCCCACCGCACAGCCTAGTCGCAACTCTCACAGCGGTTGATAATGACCAAGGTACTAACGGGAGCGTAGCTTACAGCCTTCATCCAAGTGTGTCGCGAGATTATCCAAAGGCCTTTGCTCTGGATGCCTTGACTGGTCAGCTGACCACAAAGATGTCCCTAGACCGGGAAATGGTTGCGGAATACACTGTACTAGTCATAGCTAAGGATCAAGGAACTCCACCCCAGTCCTCGACGGCGACAGTACTGTTGACTTTGGAAGACGTGAACGATAACGCGCCGGTCTTTTACCCACAACGATATCTATTTCCGGTACCAGAAGACGCGTCCCCTGGAACTTCGGTTGGTAAAGTTACAGCGACAGACGCTGATGCGAGAGAGAATGCTAAGGTTAGATACTCGATAGAGTCAGGAGGGGAAGGCCTTTTCCTTGTAGATGAGCGTACCGGTGACCTGACTCTCCAGGGTTCACTGAGAGCTGCACGAAAGACTTTATACGAGCTCACGATATCGGCTAGAGACATGGGCGATAAAAGAGCAACGAAAGACGCCGTGGTTGAAATCCTGCGAGAAGAGGACCTCGAACAACTCGAATTCGATACCTACAGCGGTTACGAGTTCAGAATATCTGAAGACAGAGGCGAGTGCAGCGAGATGCCGTCCGGTATCGGACGAGAAGTTGGCTCTGTACAGGTTGCCAGATATGGAAACGCGAAGGTCACCTACTCTATAGTCTACGGAGACGTCGGAGGCAGTTTTAAGATCGATGAGAACTCCGGAACCATTAGCACGGCGGGCTGTTTAGACAGAGAACAAATCGCCTATTACAGTTTGCAGGTTGCTGCTCGGACTGGTCTTGCTCACGCTCAGACCTACGTCAATGTGACTGTTCTGGACGTGAACGACAATGCACCAAAGTTCCCAAAGGGTGAACGAGGCGACGAGGTGCTGTTGAAAGAGAACGCCGCTGTCGGCCAAGAGGTCTGCCTCGCGAGAGCAAGGGACAGGGATGCTGGTGCGAATTCCAGAATAACTTACGCTTTAACCCACAATCCTGGTGGACAGTTTCGAGTTGCGTTAAACTCCGGGATCATTTACCTTGACAAGCCGATCAGAGCTCGTCCCGGAACCGTTCTACACGTTGAAGTGACTGCCACGGACTCTGGAAATCCTTCATTGTCAGCCCAGCATCAGGTCAGGGTGACCATCGAGGACGTCAACGATCATACACCCGTTTTCGAGCTGACTAGTTACGAAACTTCTCTGTTGGAGTCGACCCCTGTAAACGAGAGATTCTTTGCCCTTGTAGCATCAGATGTAGATTTGGGTCCGAACGGCCGTGTTCTGTACAGTGTTACCGAGGGGAATTCGGAAGGTCGTTTCGGCATATTTCCAGATGGACAACTGTATGTGAAAAGCGCTTTGGATCGCGAGGAACAGGATTACTACGCCCTGGAGGTAACTGCCAGCGATCAAGGTAACCCACCAAGAAGTTCGATAGTCCCAGTGGTCGTACACGTTATCGATGAGAACGACAATGCTCCGCAATTTACGAATTCAAGTTTCATATTTCACATCCGTGAGAACGAACCTCCGGATACATTCGTTGGAAAATTGCTCGCTACCGATCGTGACGTAGGGAGAAATGCAGAGTTGACATTTTCCTTGCCTACTACACAGCAGGACTTTATCGTCGACCCGAGGAACGGGTTCATCAAATCCCTCCACGTATTTGACAGAGAATCCCTCGTAGCTAATACCGGCGGAAGTTACGTCACTTTGGAAGCAACGGTGACCGACAATGGAATGAACCGATTGAGAGACAAGGTCAAAGTCACTGTCTACATAACTGACGTGAATGACAACGCACCGCAGTTTCAAAGAATTCCGTATAAAGTCCAGGTAAGCGAAGGTGCTACGATCGGCACCCAATTGTTGAGAGTTTATACCACAGATGCTGACGAAGGTCTGAATGGTGACGTGTTTTACTCCCTGGAAGTTGGGGACCAGCGGGAATACTTCAGCATCGATGAAGCCACTGGACAGATTTCTTTGGCTCGTGAATTGGACCGCGAAATAATCGATACCTATGCCCTTACGGTGGTAGCGCACGACGCTGGACTCGAGATACATCTTTCCTCGAGCGCCTTGGTCCATATTGAAGTACTTGACGAAAATGACAACACGCCAAAGTTCGTTGACACAAAATCTAAGATCTCCGTGTTAGAGACAACGCCAGTAAACACAGAACTGGTAATATTCAAGGCTGAAGATGCGGATCTGGGTGCAAACAGCGAACTAACCTTTGCAATCGCGGCTGGTAATCGCAGAGACGCCTTTCACATCGATCCTTTGACTGGGGCACTTTATTTGAGAAAACAACTCGACTACGAAGAGTTGGATAATTACTCTTTGAACGTATCATGCAGTGACGGAGGGCACCCTAGACTGACATCAGTGACAACGTTGAAGGTCGTCGTAGTCGACACGAACGATAACCCTCCCGCATTTCCGAACACCGCTATCGTTCGACAAATCCGAGAAGGTATTCCCGTCCACACGCCAATCGTCACAGTCACTGCCGAAGATCCAGATTCCGGGGAAAACGGGCTCGTCAACTATGCCATCGCCAGTCAAGACCCTGAAGACCAGAGACGTCACTTTGGCATTAATCCATCCACCGGCGTGATCCATACCTTGCTACCAATCGATCGGGAAGAAGTTGACACCTTCAAACTCGTTGTAGTCGCAACTGACAGAGCGCAGCCGATCTCGGGCCGACTATCTGCCGAAAAGTTAGTCACGGTGATCGTCGAGGACGTGAACGACAACGCGCCAATCTTCGTCAGCATGTCAGCAGCGGTCCTGCCTTCAAGAGGCAGTTTGAATTATCAACCAGGCAAGGAAGTCTCGGTTGCACAACTTTTGGCCAGAGATTTAGACTCGAGTACCAACGGTTTGGTAACCTACGAACTTTTGCGCTCTGGTTTAAATTATCCTGATACTTTCCGCGTACACAGAAGTACGGGTCTTCTGACAATGAAACTTCCAAGGTCATTGGACAACCTGGAACGTTCTTCGAGGTATCAGGTCGGAGTGCGAGCAACCGACGAGGCGGTTCAGGCCGAAAGAAGGTCCTCGGAAACTTATCTAACACTGATAGTGCCTGGTGAAGATGAGGAGAGGCCTCTGTGGGAACACCAAGGTCAAGTGGAGGGTAGTGTGTATGAAAACGAGGCCGCTGGTGCTTCCATACTAAAAGTGAGTGCGCGTAGTCGAAGGTCCAACGTTGACCTAGAGTATTACGTTACAAACGTGACCGCGGGAAGTGGTGGTCCTCAGGTAGACAGGTTATTCGACGTGGACACGAAGAGCGGCGTATTGTCGACTGCTGCTGCGCTCGACCGTGAGGCTGGAGTTCTTTGGTACGAGGTCGAGGTTTACGCCATCAGCGTTGGTGGAAACCGTCCGAGCACCGCCTCCACGAAGGTAAGCCTTAGTTTTTCGTCCATCCTTTATATAAAAATTTATACTCTACACTTGCCGGTACGAATTTCTCACGATGGGATCGAGGATATGATGTAGGTAAATGCCTCTAAGTAACGCTGTATAAAATGAATAACGTTTGGAATCACGTCTCAGGGATTCTTTCGAAACAATTTGTGATGCTGAAAATTGTTCCGAAACGCCCCAGGGTTGACACAGGTAGTGAGATAGTGGATGTTGACACACGTATTACCATACACATATTGCTATCCACGTATAGAGTGGACTCGATGCGAAAAGTCTCAAGTTCGACGACTCCGTTTCACGCTTGGACAAAGATCGGTTCTCTTCGGCTGGCATGGATGAATAGTTTCATCAGCCAGTATAATCGAGCCAACTGCAATAATTGCCGACGCTCACAGGGTTCGCGTATAACGGGGCACGCATACGTATACGTAAAAGGATACAACGGTTACCGCGTACACATAGGTATATCAAAAAGTCATATAATTCACCGACGAAATGATTTCAATACAAAGTTGTCGAAAATCGGTAACCCGAAATTCTCTCTAGAGTATTTACAAGCATCTACCTGTACGTATGCATCGTGTATATGTATGGGCAAGACGTTTTCGGTCACTTTCAACGACCTAAGAAAATCGACGAATAAAGGAAAGTACATGCACGTTAGGGGATTAGTTCGAGAGAGTGAGAGGGATAAGGTGATCGAGGTGTACGGTCGAAGAAAAGGGAAGACCATTATGAGGTTTAAGGCGGTTTTATGGCGGTCATCATCTGCCGCTAACTCGTACGATTAACACAAACACCGAACACGCTCGCTACCTGGACCAGGCTGTTCGGTCTCTACAGGATCTCGTATCGTCCATAGAGCGTTTCGTGTCTCTGCGTGTCCTTCCGGGAAAAAAAAAGACAGAAATGTCTAGGGACCCGCACTCTGTTTGCCAGGTTTGACTCCGCGTCACAGATCGCTTCGTACGGTGCCGCGATAGTGACGGTCTTTCTTATATTTATCCTTCGTATACACAAATACGCGACTCGCGCAAAGGTGCTAATTGCATAAACGGACAGAAAGTATCTGGTGACCGTGGATCCTCGAATTATCCAAAAACCAATTCTCTGGCCTTTTTCTGTTTACACTTCCGCCAGGTCGGTAACCTTACCGCCTCTACCCTAAAGTCGGAACGAGATTCGTTATAGTCAACCAGAAAAATTTCACTGTGATCAGGACGGATTCAATATTTTTCAATACAACTTACCTACTGAGATAATTAACTCATGAATAAGTATGTAAAGAGTAAATTTAACATTAGTAAAGTGAAAAATGATTTGACGTAAGGTCCTGAATTTACCAGTGTTTGTTTTCATGGAATTGGTTTGCATGAATATGTTCATGGGGGTTGTTCTAGAATTGATTACTTAGCGCTGACGGTAAATGCAGGTTGTCAGATTCACGTTGAAATCATCTCTCTGAGTTTCTGCAACGTAAAATAACTGGAGAGATTAGCTATGTAGCCGCAGTGGTCCTTATACCCTTGACCGGGTATGCAGCATCGGAACTGCGGTGCGCGCGATACTCCTTCGCAGATGATAATCCGTCCCCGGTATGATTTCGGTGTTTGGGTGGTCCCACTCGTTACCTCTCCAAGAGGAGTCGCGCTGGCGCTGCAGCAATCAGTGCTCGCGTCCCTGGCTCCGTCGAGGTTTGATTGCGCGCGAGCTGAGGGCACCTTTACCTACGTTAAGTGAGATTAATTAACTAACTCTGCCTCGATCGGCACACTCTTGTCTCTAACGCGGAGGATTTTATCGAGCTAAAACTGGATTAATCGGAGTACCAGTTAGCCGGAGTTAGTCGGTCAGTATCTCTCCTTCCCTTTCCGCGCCGATACCCGTGCCGATCGACTACTACCTTGCCTGGAAAAGTAGAATTACACGGTACCGTGTACGCTGAACGTACGATGTGAGTAGTGGACGGTACTGATATTCCGCGATCAACGAAGCTGCGGTCACGTTGCATATCAAGAACCACAACAACCACAACAACAACAATAACCTGATGTAATTAAAGGCAATGACAGAAAGTAATGACCCCTGGGATGACGGGGCGACGCGGGTATATGGGGGGGGGGAGGGGGGGGGGGGGAATAAACGACAGGACGAACCGCGTGCCAGGAAGCCAACTTGGATTCGAGTCCAGCTCGCTTCGAGGTTCGGAACTCGAGAAAAACTTGATCTCGGATGAGCGCGTACGGCTGCTGGGACGGACGTATAGTAGATGGTCCATCTACCACTACCTGGACTACCACCACTACGTAGCCGCTGCCACCAAAGAGTCTCTCCTCACCCGATGTTTCAGTCGATCTTTCGCTCGCTCTGTCTCTCTCTCTCCTTCTCTCGCCCTACGTTCTTTTTCCTTCTCTCTTTATCTCCCTCTCTCTCTCTCTCCAGTTCTCTTTCGGATCTGTGACTCGCGAGCCAACTGCACTTTGAAAGTTTTTGCTTCGATTTCGGTCGGTCCAGGATCTCCCGCGCGCAGAGAATCTCTTCGTGCGACTCACCGACCGTCGTCATTTGTTTCGTAACTTTATAATATCGACGTAAAAGATTGCTCGTCGACGACCAATCATTCGTTTGAGGATCCGCGATGCGAAAATTTCAACATCAGTTTCTGGACACGTCCGTAAGAATTTCTCGCGATAATCTTTTCACTAGCTTATTACGTGTTTCACATGAAATGCATTGCACAAATATAACGAAAAAAAAAATTAAAATTGATGGAATGAAGTTGAGTAACTCTGATCCCCCGATCGATTCATTTCTCTTTCGATTTTATTCATTTTTTATAATTTTTTTCATATCTCGCCTCCGTCGAAACATTTAGCCGATGTTAGTCTGCACTCTCACGCGCGATATTTTTCCCTCTTGTTCTCTCGGTCAATGGCAACCGCCTCTCCGTGACTCTACGCGTGTTCCAGACGCAGATACAGGCAGATAGGATCTTTGAAACTAAACACCACACAACTACTGTAATGACGCGTGTACGTATGTATGTACCTACCTACGCCAACTGGGCGAGCAGTAGCGAGAGAAGTCTTGTATAATACTTTGTTAGGTGTGTATAGGTATCCATATATCTATCTATATATTATACCTATATGTATACATAGTGTTTATTTATGTAGTACGTTAGGAGATATATAATAGATGAAGGGAAGAGATTTTTTTCAAACAAGTTGGAGACAATAATTGAGAATCGTAGGTACCTACACGTACATACGTATGTAGTACATAGATTTGAAAGATTGTTAATACCAGCGTATTCGGACAGGATCAATTTAATCGGAATGAAAACGGATAATACTGTCGATAATTGCGAGGCAAATATATGTTGCACGGTTGACTGGTCAGGCTAATGCAGAGGTTGGTCGATTTTCAACAGCCGATAAGGCTTATTAATACTCTCGAGGAGATTAGAAATCTTTTGAAAGATAAACCGAACCTAATGATCATAACAACGACGGTGGTCGTCGCGACGCCGAAGCTCTGTAATCCCGCTACGACGAAGACTGGATTCCGCGTACGAGCTCGAGCTAATTCGTTGGGAAAAAGTGAAATTCTTATACGCAGCCAACGAACGTAGCTTTTCCAACCGCCCCGGGTACCGACAATACCTACTTCCAATGACCGACGACGAAAGAACGCCGCGGAATCATCGTCGTGACGGTCGACGCCACAAAGACGCTGGTTTACTTGCGGCGGAATGCGTCTCGCCGGGGTCGAGCCAAAAACTGGACGATGCCTTAAGTCGGACCGAGACGTCGATACACCACTATGTGTTCCAAAGAGGTTCACTCGTTCTGACCAGATCCCAAATAACTTCGCAATCATCATCAGCTCTGATCTAAGATTCGCCATGATGTGGCATAGGAAAGTGCGACCGATTCCTTGTACAACGTTACCGAAAATATTCTACCCTCATCACGGGGTCGGGATACTTAATTCCAGCGAATAAATCGGGCGAAATTTTTATTCGGAGGATCACTGACGAAGCGAATACCGCAGCCGAGATGGGGGATAAAGATTTGGTCAGTTTGTATTCTTCGTCGCGCAGAAAGCGATCGTCAACGATCGTTGAGTAGTCGCTCTTAGGCAAAAAGCTAAACGCTCCAGCCCCGGAGTCGTGGTTGATGGTAAAGGTGGTGGTGGTGAACGTGAAGGTGGTGGTGAATATGGAGGTGGAAGAAGAGCCTCGGAGGAGGGCTAAGTCGAGTCTGCGCGCGCGAGGTATGTCCTAACGACGTATGAGCGATGTGGGCCCGATGAGAAGGCATTTTCGAATGAAATTCAAACCATTACTCGCGGACTGCAGAGCGCGGCTGAAATCACAAAAATATTCGAGCGACTGCCCGGTTTTTAGGACCGCCCCATACCCCGTCCGCGGTCAAGGGCTCCCGCGCGTATGCCGCACAAGAAGTGTCAACTTCGTTTCGCGTAGCAACTAAACTGACCATTTCTCTATACCTGTAACACGAATTTTCGCTCAAGAAGAGTCAGTCGAACCAGGACCGTGCGCGGCCACGTTGTAGGGGGTCTGGGATATGCGCGAGTGAAGCGTAAACGATTTCCATTCCTCTTAGAAATGAAATTTCAACGGAATTCTGTCTACCAAAAGAAAACAAGCCATTGCTGCTGTTGCTATTGCCGCCGGTTCTGCTTGGCCCTATTGTAATCATACGATGGACAAGCGATGTTGTACCGCACCATACCCTCATCCCATTTTCAAAGAATCTTTCTTCGGTGAAATACGATTTCCCAATTCTATGGGTATCTTAAAGATCGATTTCCATTTTTAAAGCCCCCTTTTTTACCGGGTGCAACCACCCGCACCCTTTGAAAGGGCATAGAGAACCTTATTCCAGAAATAACCGCCCATCCTACCTGCTCTTGTATCCCCTGATCCCTGCAGGACGTTTACCTGATTCTCAAAGTCCTCGTATACACGTGCACGACTGGTTGTATTGGCAATGGTGCTGGTTCTGGTCCTGGTCCTGGTACTGGTGCTGGTGCTGCGGCTAGGCACGTCTACCAACTATATAATTCCACTAGTTTCGTCAGCATTGAAGAATTCACGTTCCCGCATACCTACCTGTACCCTGCTCAGATGACTTGGCACCGGGACAATTTGACAATAGACCGAGCACAAAACGAACTTTTTTTTTTTATACAGCCAATAGTAGAAAATGACGCGCTAACCTCTTACGACTCTTTGAAAATCGATATTTGAAACTTGACACAGGTACGTAGTATTCACCTGCATTTCTGTGGCCAGTAGCAAAGCGTTGGGTATTTTTATTAGCATAATAACTATACGAGAATTGAATACGTCTCGTATTAAAATACCTATACCTATAATAAAAATAAATATCTTTTGTTGTTACCGTCGTTGGGACATATGAGACAAATTTTCTATACGGTAACGGCACCGGTTCTGGATCACTTGTCTACACTTCGGACCAGGTGTACGGTTCATCCATTATTATACGGTGGTCTTCGTCGGTCGCTAGCTGCACAAAGCGCATTGAATATAATCGAGTGTTTAATTGCAATGGAAAAAGAAGGAAGCTAATTTTCAAAGTTTCGTATAGCAATTTCTGGAAAGAGAATTGAAGTTAAGCAAATCAGCTGGAGCTCAAATATTGGATAACTCAAGTAACAATAAAAATTGAAGAAAATTAAAGAATCCAGTAAGAAAAATAAAATTCTCCCAAAATACTACCAGTTTGTTGGAAAAATCTGACCAAGAATCTCTCCGCCATATTGGCGTTCGGTATTTCATCTGGAGGTCCCACGCCTCTGGTGGAGTCCGTGAAGTCTAGGTGGATATATTTATAATAGAGGAGGCATTCCTGGAGGGCCAGCAGGGGGCCAAAAGGACATGGGCTCGTAATGGCCGACTACTTTGTCTATTTTGTTTGTCCGGCTGGTTGCTTTATTGGGCCCTATTCGGAATAATTATGACGTTATTCCAACAGTTTGTCTTCATTGTTAGCTTCTTGGCCGTAACGATCGGCAGGAAACCGAGCTTGTAGTACATACATACGCATACGTGGAGTCAGCGTTATATACTATCATACTTATACTATATACAACGAACAAGCCGCGCACGGACAAGCGGAGATTACATTTTTTTAATTAGCTCGTGATAGGGCCCAATTTTCACGTTACGCTCCAATCTCTCGTTCACATCCCCGCGTGCAACTGGAGTCTGGATTGGCCACCGTGAGGACACACACGTATGTGTATAATAATGTCCGTTGCTTACGCTACTCGCGATTAATGAAAATTCCGAAAAGTTCTGCACGACGATTGATAAAACACCGAACTGAGCATAAAAATTCTTAAAAGTTTTTCCGTTATCGATCCTTTCATGACGACAGACGTATCGACTAGGTATCCGTTCTGTTGTTATTATTTGAGATATTTGAGGTTTTAAAAAGTTCTGAATTTGTTCAATTTTCGGAGAAACTCAAGTCCGGTACCCTATGCAGCTTCATATCTACTCATAATCGGCTGACCTTCGCATACTGGCCATTCCCGGCCCTCAAGTCTGAAGCAAAGTAAAGCGTGGCGGGTTTTTATCTCGCGGGACCGAAGCCCGCGCCCGCTAATGACCCGCAGATACGAAAGGCCCCACTGCAGCAACTTTTGGGACTCGCATACCGACAAAATATGCCATGCACGATGGGCCCCGTTTAAGGGTCCGTCCACACTTGCTTTGCTGATCGAATCGATCGTGCCCACTTCCGGATGGTAACACTCTACTTTTTTATGTAAGGAATCGAGCTTTTCACTTTACGCTTCGGGTAATACGAGCATTTTGTTATGCATAGTTGATCGCTTCGGCTTACTGGAATCTAACCTCTCTTTGAAAAAGTTTGTTCGGTATATACGGGGGAAGGCGACAGCGTGCAAGCTGGTCAACGGTTTCTTGGCGGTGGGAACCGAGCGATAAACCAGATAAGTGTAAGCGCGCCTTCAAGCCCTGGAATCGTCCAACGATTCGATACTACAACCAGATTTTTAAACTTCAAAGTGGCTTAGGTCGAAGACCCAAGCGCAGGGGAACACATATAGTAGATATTTGAAGGAATTCCACCTTCTTCGTTGATAGGGAAAATAAAAAGTTATCAAAAAATGTTGCAGTTTTGCTGCAGCGAAGTCGATATTATCAAGCATGTCATGTGACACGGAACATGGATATTTGAGGCGCGTGTATATCAGCAAATAGAGGATCAAAGTAAATTGTATTATTTGTTTGAGTTAACGGCAACGTCAGGTGACTCGTATAAATCAATTGTATATGAACAACCTGCAGCGAGGCAACGAACCGAATCACCAATCGATACCCAACTCGCTGTGCAGGTATCTACCGATAGAGCATTCGTTCATTTCTACGTTTTGTTTGAATCATTATTTTCCTGTTGCTCTTCGACTACTCGTTACCAGTGAGACGGCAAAGCGAAGCAAGGCAAGGCAAGCATAAAATACGATATGTATACGTATAACTATATATACCTACGTAGGTACGTACCTATCTACGTACAGTTTCACAGGTAATGTCAAAAGCTTCCTCAGTCGCTTTATTACTCGTACCGTATATATACCTACCTACATATCGGTTCGAAACCTGAAGAGTTGAAATGTGACCAACGCAAGTATATACAACACACCTTTCGTACGCAACCGCCTGCAATTACATGTCTGGGTATACGATCATGTTTTATATTTACATATGGCAGGTACATATCTGCAGGGCGAGGTAATAATAGTCTCGTTCTGAGGCACGCCGCTCGATTCAATTCGACCCTTTAACCGCTGCCGAGATCCGACAGACTCCTCACTGATCCTGACTTCTGGTTCTTCAGATCCCCGAGAGTACCAAGTCATCGAAAAACATTCCCTAGAATATTTCGTGTGCGTGCGTGTGCGTGTGAGTAGAAGGAAGAGGATCGTAGTCATTGAACGTTCCAAGGGTCTCTTCAATGTCCCAGTAACACAGAGAGACGAGGAGTAGGCGACCTGTGCGAGGACCCTGCGTATATAGTCAGCATAAATTAGGCGACGCGGGGGGCTTGGGACTCTCGAGGCTTCTACGCCGAGGAAACAGGCCCCGAGTGAACAGGGCCCGCACAGTTTCCAAACGATATTGTGCTTGGATTAGATTTATTTAGGACCTAGACAAACACGAGTCCCCACATATTTTTCAACGACGCCCGCCGAACAACTTCTAAGAACTGTCATTCTTCGGGAGTCCTTGCTTGATTTATCAACGCGAAGAAATACGTCAGTCAGAATGACGGCACCGCGATGTTACCGAGGCCCCGTACCTACTCGACGGGCCGACAAAATGCAATAGTTCATCATCGATCCCCGATGCTCCAGCCGCAACATGAATGGGAATCAACTTTCGAAGTTTCATCTACATCAAGAGTGAATTTCCTGCCCTCCCCAAAACGATTAACCGAATTTGTTTAGCACATTAAACGGATATTTAAATATAGATTTTGTATACTCATACGCATAGGCGTGCACATCTGTGTGCGTGTGTGCGTGCGCGTGTCGTTTAAACATACTAACAACAAGGGTTCTTGAATTGTCGGACAGTTTATCTCCGCGTTAGGTGCGCGTCGCTATAAGCTTTGGCCTTGCACGTCAATCACTGCTTAACTGCACGGGTAGGTATAACATTCGCTTGCTCGATTCTCGCTTCAAGATATTCCAGGGGATAAAATAGTTAAAAAATTCTATACCAACGACGGAGACGTAGGTAGGTAGGTAGGTAGGTAGGTAGATATATACCTACCGAAGAAACTTATCCGGTATACGAAGTCCATATATACATACATGACTCAAGAATGTCCGCAACTATTTTCTACATATAATTCCGGAAGACGGGAATTCCAAGATAGATTTTTGATTTTAAATTTCTATATTTACAGGTAAATTATAAACATGTATATAATAGGTATGTTACACAGTATCATCTATTCCATACGATTAAATGAAGAGAAAAGGAGATACTGACAGTGGGAAAGAGAGAGAGAGAGAGAGAAGGAAAAGGCGCGCGCGTCTCGTGAGCAGAGAATCAGAGATGTCCGAGTGAATTAGTGTCGGTAGTGGAAAGAAGAGAGAAATTTGCGCGCCGTCCTTTGTTTGCGCCTGCGCAGGAATGCGCCTGGTCCTTGGACTCGTGACGCGGGGTCCCGAGGGGCCCTCCGCGAGTAAAGTCGGGTCTCGTCGTACTCGAAGCCGCGCCCGATGCCGTCCTCTTCGTCGCACCTCCGCGAGACGGAGGGGTCCTTATCTTACGTAGGAAGGTGGTACGGGCCCCGGAGTTGGGCCCCTTTTGAGGGCCCGGCATGACATTAATTTTGAAATATTATTTGGGCCCCCTCCCGCGGCGCTCACTTGCGGGTGTGTCCGGTCGCGTGCGTGCGTGTGTTCAGAACGGGTAGGTTATAAGAACGCGTTTGTATACGTGTGTATAATCTACCGTCTGCACACCAGGAGAAAAGACTCTGAAACTCGACCTAACTTATGGAAGCTGGGGCTCTTTCCGTCGTGAGCTATGGATGATAAAAAGAGCTTTTTCTCTTTCTCCTTATCCCTCTCTCGCTCTTCCTTACTTCTTGACGATTACGGTGTCGGGGCCATACGGAGGAAAGAGGATAGAAGAGGCGTGGCGACGAGGGATATCCCCTGCCGTTTGTGCACCGGGATATAGGTATACATACAGCGCATTGGATTTCAAGGGTGAGATAGACCACCAAAAATCTATAAAATAGTGTAACTAGGTCGTTATTTATTCCGGCAATAACCGGACCGACCGTATAGTTTAACGTGAAATCCCATTCCCAACTATAGACGCACAGGCTGAAACAATCCAAGTTCCATACGTATATACCGCGGTAATAGACATTTGCGGAAATTTTATTGCGATACCGTAGCCGCGATATTTCACTGTTTTTACACAGATAATAGCTCGGTGGTAAACCGGACCGCACTCGTGCAGGGTTAGTATGTATACACTCGACGTCTTAATCGTGTTGATAGATATATCAACATATATACATGTCCGTTTCGCTGAGGCGCCGAGTAAAACACATTGTTCTTAATCCGGGAGACCGCAACTTTCCGCAGCGATCGTCGTACGCGAGAATATCTTGGGAGTCCAAGGCGTGCCATGGTTATACCCTACCTCGGAGCTGCTATCTGGACACTCATTCACTCGCTCGCTATATTGGACCCTAGACTCTGGTGAGATGTCCGTGGCGACGACGGGTTGTAAGGCAACGCGTAATGTAATGTAAAGCACGGTGTATCGTGTGTATGAGATTGAGGGCGTGGGGCCCCTGGGCCTTACCGCGCTGGTAGGAAGGGCCTTATATACCGAAGCGGCTTATCGGGCGCACATCCCCGCATGCAGATTAGCATAATGTCTGCTGCACCGCGCATATAGGAGGTGGGGTACCCACCTCGCCCTAACCTAACCCCCTTACGCCGTGGGTATACCTGCATGGTATATACCAGAGCGGGGGGCGTGGGGGCTGCGATTATAATATAATAATAATAGCAACAATAATGATAATAATAATAATGATAATAATAAAGGAAAGAAATCACCCTAGGCGTTCTGCCGCGGTCCTCCGAGTCAACGGAGGCCATCAGCCATCATTGCAGCGCGGCAAGCTTGGTCAGGCCCTAGCAACCGGGATCCAGTTGATTTCAGAGCCGATCGACGCCGAGGATATTTCCCCGGTTCCTTTTTTTTTCTTTCTTTCTTTTTTTTTTTTTTTTTGATTTTGCTTCATTTTATACGATTTTATTATTTACTCCTATAGATATATATATGTATATACAGATCATTTATTTTTATATCCTAAATATAAATCTGGTCTTACACGCGACGGTAAATCCAATGATCAAGGTACCAAATCAATTTCATAGATAGAACAGGAACGAATTACTTTCAACCTGCTGCCGCTGGTGGCTGGTATATACTGCTACTGCAGCAGCAACAGCAGTTTGCTCAGGGAATGATATCGTATTTCAAACAGGTCAATGTATCTCCAAAGGAATTTTCCCCGGTACCAGAAGCTATACAGACAAAAATCGAGTAATTTTTTGTTTCTGTTTTTTTTTTTTGTTTCCTCTCTTTCTTCTTCTTTTTTTCTTCTTCTTCTTCTTCCTCTTATCCAAATATCTACCTACATACGCCACCTATAAACTCTGGGGATATTCTTTGATTGGACACTATTGAAAGGCACGCGTTATATATATTTCGGACACGGCGCGATGAGGGACAAAGTCTTAAAAACTGTCTGACCGAAAAAAACCCCCCCCCCAAAAAAAAAAAAATAATTATAATAAAAAACAAAAAAAAATTACCAAACCAAAAAAAATGAGGAATAAAAATGTAAAACAAAAAAAAAAAAACAGGCCTGCTACACGCGCACAGCAACAATACTGGCCCTCGCTGTATGACGGGCCAGAGTCGAGTTGTGGGCCCAAGTCTCGAACGGAGAGGCCCAACCTCGCTGCCACTGCTATTATGGCCAATAATTCATTGAGTGACTGCCAAGCTCTTCGCCGGCCAATGGTCCGGCCGACCGTACGGTGGACCGATCGCCGCACCCCTCGAGTACCTACTCGCGTATGTATTATACATATATTATATTTTACCCAACGATCGGATGAAATTCTCAAACGCTGATCTCGACGGAATTGCAAGTCGGTAGGGTAACCGCGTAGCGACGTATTACCCAATAAAAATGATATATTTCACCCTTTACCACCTCAGGTACTATTATTGTGATTATTTATATTATTTATTCCGTCAAAATTTGTCAGAAGAATCGTTCAAATAAAGGGTCTGGATAAATGTGTGAAAAAATCTCGTTTAACTTCTTCTTCTTTTATTTTTTTTTGCTTCTTCTTCGCTGACGAAGAAAACCTTCGACTGTTGTGTTACGGTGGAAATTAACGAGAAGACGTTTTACACGTCCGCGTGTATTATTGCGAAGTGAAATATGATCGTTTGACGTACAGTGCAGTATATACCCGCGCACATATGTAAAACGGGGTAAAACATTATCGGCGGTTGCACTCCCCGGGACTATGGAATGTGCCCTGAGTTTCAACGCTGCTAAAGCGCACCCTAAAGGACCCTTTAGGCGTTTTAAGATCTGAATCTCGATCGCGTCCGTGCACAGCGGTCTACACGGGGTGTCTGTAAAAAAAATGTATTCTCCGAACTTGTCCGCGCGTACGGCAGGTCCGCGCGCTTCTTGGTATAAACCTAATGGATCTTATGGATATTCACTCTCCCCATATCTTCGACGTACTGCAATTTCTCCAATCTTTCACGTACGCGGGTCTAACTACGAAGAAACATAACTATTTCCCTTTTGTCTTCAACCCATGTCACTGGCGTGAGAGACTGAATTATGTTTATTAGTTACTACGTCATAAAGTTAACAAAGGAACGTTGGACGTTCCTATCAGAACACGGTGATTAGTTTAAACAGAGTTTCAAACAAATTCAACTCCGGAGGCTCGATATTCTTTCCTACCCCGACAAAACTCTATTCGCCTATTAACATTGAGTGAAAAATTAACGATCTGCAGGTTATACCGCAGCGTAAGCGGCGAAAAAAATTTTTTCTAGACATCTCGGACATCCGTCAACGTTCACCATTGTACATTTAAGATTTACGCCTTGAGCCCGCAAGACAGTCAGTAAAAATATATGATACACACGCGTTTCAACTTTGATTTTTTTTTGTTAAACGGAAACCGTCATTACAATAGAATCGATTTTTGTATGAATGAAACAGTTCTATATTGCGGATGTGTTTGAAAATATATAGAGATAGATGAAAAAATGAAATAAAAAATAAAAATCATCAAATTCTTACGTCAGCGCGGGCCGAAACGGCGGGAGGGGATAATTACAGAAGACCTTGCTTTGCTCTTGCGAAGAAGTCCGTCGAAGAGATAAGAGCATGGCGATAACGATTGGGCCCTGGGGTAACGGCGTCCCGCATGCATGTTACGCACACATGTATATAAGTGCGCCTTAGCGGAGCCGCGGATGGGGACCGCGGGAATACACACCTATAACCATCTTCGATATATAAAGGTTAAAATGGGGACGCATGCGCTGAAAATTAGCATAAACTGATCTCTGTGCGGAGATCTCCAAACGAAAATATTATGTATTACGGGCTTACCGCGGACCTCGTGGGTCTTCTTCGGGGGCCTCGTGGGCCTAAAGGACAGGCCGGGCGTGGCTCAGCGCCGACGAAGGCTCTGGCTACTTTTTCTTCTTTTTAAATTGTACCTTTAAACGGAACCATTCCATCATACCGACACTGTATACGTCTCGTCGATAGACGCCGTACATCGGGGTGACATGAATGAATCGTGTATATACATTACATATACATAAAAAAAAATAAATAAAAATAAAAAATAAACCATATACTGGGCCTTGAGTCTGCCTATACAGATTTAATACAGCGGATCGCTACTGTGGATAAAAAAATTTCTTTTTTTTTTTCGAAAAATTACCAAACGGTTCGAGGGTATCTCTGCAAGTTTTTAGCTGATTATTGATCGCGGGAAATTACGACGATTAAAAAAATAGTTAATAAATAGTAGTACAGGTGATAACTTTATATAACGCGTACATATCTATAATAAGCGGTTCAAAAAAGGAGTAAAAATTTTCTCAATGTGTATATATATACCTACATTTAAAGGTATGTATACGTATGCACACGTTATTCTTATACCGTTGCGGGAGAGCTACGGTAGCATCTTGAATTTTCGCACGGTAGAAGAACAACGGTTGGAAGCGAGGGCATTAATGAGCGGTTAGCCCCGCTACAAACTCGGCTTGAGATACTCTCCGCGTGTATGTATGGTACCATATACCTTCGAAGGAGGGATCAGGATCAGCGATAAATGAACAAAATACTCGAGCGATGGACGATGGGCGATGGTCGATGGGCGAGAAGAATACTTCAAAGTTTTACTTCTGCATGGTTGAGATCGCAGAAGCGATAAGATACACATACGCATTAAATGCAACGTATATTAACACGTACTTAAGCGACACCTTAGGTCCTGAAATGTATGACTATAAAAGAGAGAAGAAAAAAAAATTATCTACTGCGCAAGTGTATCTTGAGATATTAATTACTAAATAACTGTCGTACATATGTAGACGTGACTGTAAACAGTAGACGTCGTTTTATGAATTTACGTCCCGGAAACGATCAATTACACAAGCGTTAACGGGTTAACGGGCTGAACCAATTCGAATAAAGTTCGTTAAAAATAGAAACAGAAGAAAAAAAAAAAATAAAAAAATTTCCCCAACACTGATTTGATTGGCTTAACATGTCACGGCTTAATTCAAAACTGATTCATCACGTACAGGTATAATCATTATATTATGTTATAATATACCTGCGGATATCTCATTTAACATATTACTATACTAATTCATATCTTTACCTGAAAACTTTTATTCATTTCATATATATTATGTGTATACTTATATACCTTGAATATAGCTGGTTAATAAAAACGTGCCTCTTCAAGAATCTAAAAACCTGCACGCTCTACTCACTCCAACACTTTTCTCGTCTCTTTCACCCTATTCCCTCTATTATATACTTACTTCTCGCTTAATGCCCATACATAGACCTGTAAGGTCGTACACTCGTACCGCGACGTGCGAACCTCGTCGCTTGGTCGCACCACCAGCAGCACCACAAGCAGCAGGAACAGCAGCACCAGTCCTACATGCATGTATGTATCGTATATATATCTGTATATGTATATGTATATATAAATATATACGTGTGTATATAAAGAGAGAAGAACTTGAGGCCAGCAACATGAAGCACGGAGGGACTGCAGCGAGATGTTACGGTGATGTAGTACGGGTATATAAGGGACCCTTTCGGGATGAGGCTGCAGGAGGGTTGAGGGGGAAAGTTATGCCATAAAATCCCGAGTATGTTATTACCGGATTATAATAATGATGATATTGTTATTACGCGCCTAATGCCACCAGCGCTGTTGGTTTGCGAGACGGTCGGGGTTAGGGGAAATGTATAAGGATCTGCTCGACTGATCGTGGTAAAAGCTATCGAACAAACCGTACGAAACTGTGAAGAGATACTCGTTACCTTATAGAAAGACGCATCACTTCTCTGTATAATTGACTATTCGTTACCCAAAATCGTCCGACGTATTCAAGAACGAGATTTAATAAAACACCCGTTTCCAGTCGAACCAATATGCGCTAGAAATCAGCCAGCCGTGATGTGACCCGTGATATTCGAACAAGTCGAACTAATTCGCTATCACGGATCGAAATTATGTCCCTGAGCGGTCGGAATCAACGAAAATTCTTTTTGAAATTGATCGAGGTGTGACCGTATGACAGTGATTAACGCCAATTAACAGAGCATCAATTATAATCGTTGAGGAAATGAAATTATTATTATTTTTTTATTTTTTTTTCATTTACGGGGTGATCGTATAAGAAGTGGAAAATATTTATCACTTGATAATAATATAGTGCGGTACACTATAGTCTCATATGATAATTAATTATCGGTTAATATAATTAGTATACGTGGAGCTTAGGATATCAATATAGAGATTAGAAACTGAAGATAAGAGTAAAGCTCACGCGGATGAACAACGCATATCGAATAGCTAAATCCCGATGGAACCTATACCTAACTTTATATATACGTGGATTTATAAAACGTTATACCAAAGTATTCGAACCGCCTTATACGTATTGGCGTATGCGTTATACCTGTAACACGGTACATGTAGTACCTATACATATAAGTACTTTTAGACATACCCGGTGAGTATATACCCTCATACATGTACAGGTGACTATAACGGCGTGTTGAAAAAGGCACAGGTCGCAGGTGTATATCGTGGCGCGAGGTAAACTTACCAACCAGAAGGCTCGATGATCCGAGGCTGAGACGGTCCTGGCGGGCGTTGAGAAGGTGGGGAGAGGCAGGTTTGATTGTGAATTCAGGGGGTTGCATTGTGGAGCTGTCCGAGAACGCTAGACGAGGGTCGCTGCCTCTCACAGCTCACAAAATATCTCGACATCCTCGAAGCTACAGGGTGGACTGAAAAGTTCTAGTTATCGCCTCGTGAATAATTTGACAAAATTTTATCGTGTCGGATAAATCGAGGTCAAAGGACGCTTCAGTGTCGATCAGAAAGTCGAAATTACCTACCGAGTCCTGTGAGTCGAACCGAATTCGCATTTCCAAATTTATATACTCACCGCAAAGCACGTTGCACATCCGAGTAATGATCGTCCGACTGGTGGGTATATAGGAGGAATGTACCAAGTCGAGGTTGAACGTCAAAATGTTAAGAAATATTACTTTATCCAAGGCAAGTCCACTCTATTATAAGAAATAATGGGCATAAAGTTTACACGGGTGTATTTACCCCGGGTATATAGCGTACACAGCTATACAACCGAGCGTCAGACCGCAACTTTTTACAAGCTGCGAATTAGCGCCGCCAACCGATTATTAGGCAAAATGTATAGAGGCCCCGTCATGTGATCATTACTCGAGGAAAAATTTAGTTTTTCATTAAATAACGATATAGGATATACGCTAACGCGAGAGGGCGGCTACCAGCTTGAACCCTCCGGGGTAAAGGGAATATTCTTCAAAAACAGTTTACAGAATTTCGACAACTTGTTTCTGCAACTTGATCTTCGTAGGAGAATTTCCTTTGTGATTCTTGCTATTCTATGCTTTCTTTCTTTTTTACCATGTTACCATGATGATCGGGAAAATATTTCTAAACGTAGCTGAAGCTTCAGAATATGGCTGACAATGAGTTGAGTATAAGATATTGCGGAAATTAGGTAAGAGAGAAAAAAATAATATCAAGGGTTCCCCTGCATGTGATGCACGTGTTCGTTGGTCGAAGGAAGGAAGGAAGGGTCGTACGATGCCACACTTTATTATATATAACTTGCCGTTTTGTACGAAGTGGTTAGCAAGAGATAAAAACGAACCTGCGGCAGGCCTTAATGGGCGTACCACGAACGGATCTCCGTTCTTTCTCCCGTCCTTTATTTCTCCCTTTATCTCTCTTCGTTATAGACATCTCTCGCGACGCGTCACCGAAACAATTAATATCGAAACGAGTACTTTGATGAAGAAAAAAAGAAGAAAAGAAAAAAAAACGATCAAAAAAAGGAACAAAATAATTGAACAATAAATAAATGAAAGATATTTGAAAAGTAAAAATATATCGCAATAATTAAGGAGTAACACGATAGCCCGGAGCCACTATACCTACTCCTGGGCCCGGTAAACAGGACCCCCTCATTCTGGCCGCGGTATAATTCAGAGAGTCACCCGCGAAGGTAGATCCCATCGTACAACGATTAACGACGAAGATCGCGCGCGCGAACCGAAGCCGAAAGTGTCGAGTTACTCCACGTTCACCCGGTGCATTTAACGGGCGAGAGAAACGAATGAAAGAAACGCAAAGACGAAGACGAGGAAGAAGAAGAAGAAGAAGAAGAAGAAGAAGAAGAAGAAGAAGAAGGAGAAGAAGAAGAAGAATAAGACGAAGAATAAGAAGGAAGGAGGAAAAAGGAAAGGAAAATGAAAAGGAGAAACCGACAACCGTGTTGGACGAAGAGGACGAGGCACCAGACGACGCTTGCCTTCGTGAGCTACCACTATTGTTGCAAGGTTCTTTCAAGTCTCGAAGCAGTCATCAACCAGCCAAGGTGACCCCCCGAAGAAGCCGTCGACTAGGACCTTGAAAAACATCTTCAGATCCCTGATCGGTGCCTTTTCTTAAAACAATCCCCTTACTCCATTGTAAGTCTCGAACCGAACGCGAAGACGCGGAAGTCTTTCCCCCGCAAACACGGATTCCCTGCGCAGTAGTCGTCGATCTTTGTCTTTGATTTTACCGCAAGTTCTTTGGCCCACGTGGCACGGTATAGAATATACGACATATATACACCCACCTGGATTCTTTGATCTTAGGTTTTATCCTATAGAGTATAAATCCCACGTGATCATCCTCTTTGCTTTATATTATATACAACAATTCTCGCGATATACGTTAACGAAATAAATACACGCCAGTGCAGTATGCGATAAGAAACGGTGTATTAATTATTTATATAAGGTAATTCAATCAATTATACATAACGCGAAGACGAAGAACGAGATTTATACAATATGCAGGTAGACATATTAAATTGAAATAAAATTTAAAGCTTAAAAAGAACTAATCTGATGTATTATCAATCTTATCGCACGCATTATATACTTTTATCGTTAGATTCGAAAGAAATATTTCTCCGACCGCTCAGACCGGCCTTATCGGGTCTCGATCAAGCGACATTCCTTCGGTGAAAATCTTTTGGTTAGAATTTCAAAGCCCTCGTGGGTGTGCATCGGTTTAACCACCGCGAGATTTCAATACCTACGTTAGAACCGCGGCCATATGCACACTGCACGCGCTTATATGCCATATTAAAGAAAGACTGCAGCACCAGTCCGCGGGGAACTAAAGGCGCGGACAAATAGCCTCTTTCACGAGTTCACCATAGTCGTTCGTGTACACGCGGTATAGACAAAAGGTAAAGTATCCCCGGTAACGCGCTTACCAACTAATACATACACGTATATACCTACGTACCGTATACACCAAAGACGGAGCAAAAAGAGCAATTAGCAGGGTAGGCTATACTTATTTCACTCCCGTTCATTGAAAAGAGTCTCTACCGTGGTTGGCTCGCCGTTATTGTCAGGGTAACGTGCGGTAGAAACTCTCATATACCCATACGTAGCTGTAGGTTATATAGGCACATACATACGTGAGAAGAAAAAAGAAATGAACAAAATCTTGTTCGATAACGATTAATGGCCGGAAGTAGTTCCTTAAAGAATGCTCGCGCATTGTTCGTTATATTATTTCGATATATTATGGGGGTGTAACATCTGCCTCTTCGTCAGTCTTGGCCCCGGTACCGATACAACAACACCGAAGAATAATAAGAACTTTCCAATTTACCAATTTTCCGAATCACGTGTGAACCAATTTTAGGGATGAAAAGCAAGCGAAAGCAATCTCTTTGCGGTGAAAATGGTGAATAGGTTTTAACCTCGATATAGTGTATAGTATGTATGGTGTATAGGTGAGCGAGGAGGTGAGGTAAATCTCTTCGATGGCGGTTGATCGTGGGCGTACGAGAATCGGCCGAGACGCACAATACGCGTTGCCACGGGTCTCTCGAGGCGTCTCAACGCGGGGGAACAACGCGAGCAACAAAAGCTAACAACAAAGTGGGTCTTGAGGCTGGAAGAAGAGTGTCGGAGTGTAAGAGACGCGGCCAGGGAAAAAATCAGAAGCAAGAGCTACGGTAAGGAAAAAAAAGAAAGAAGAAGAAGAAAAAAAGAAAAGAAGAAAAAAAAAAAAAAACTCGGGGCGTAGAGAATCGACTCATTAATAGAGGCGGCTGGTTGCTGACACTATAAGACTTTCGTCCTACGCAGTAGCGTCTACACCGAGGGTGAAAAACCCGGTCAAAGAAATTCCGAAATTCCTTGGATCAATTTGCCGATTGGTTATGTATTCCTATACATATCTATACATACCATATAGTACCTACAGATACTATTTCCTCGCGTATAGAACGAGCTAAGAATAACTTAATGCTTATACGCGTACTTTACGTCGTGTAATAATTAATTTCCTATTGACTGGGCGTTTCAGTTTTGAATCCTAGGTTCCTTTAATGACAGGTAATTATTCTTTTAAACCCGCTACACCTATGCCTGTCAAAGGTGTCACTCGATCTTTACTTATTTGTTCATCCCACATCGACCGGTTCCTTACGCCAAATTGAATTCAATCAATTTATATACAAATAATTCCCCTACGCTACTTACGATTAGTATACATATATTACGCCATTGATCCTACGAGGGAAGGTGCTTTTATGGTATATAAGGACTCCCCCATACAACACCTCGCCGAATAATGGCCCTATACACCGAGGTGAATTCTAGAATCAAATTATTCTCCAAATATTACCTACCTGCACTCCCTTCCATTGAACCGCGCGCCTTCATCCTCCCTTTTTACCCCCCACACACACACCATTATAAACACCCTGAATATCCCGTGTCAGTGTGAATGGCATTGTAATTTGACACATACTACGAAATAGCCTGGATCCTGTGGCACATACATACGCTTTTCTTCAGGTATGAGGTATGCGTATACGTATAAAAACACGAGGTAGCAGGCAACAAGGAAACTAGAGGGTCAATCATGCCCTCTAATTTAATTTAACTATGTATTTGGCATGTGTATTAAATGATTCTAATTGTCGCGTGTCTAATAACTGATATTCCAGAAGGTGTTCAAAGTTTACGTAATATACCATGGATCGTTATAGATCACTGTACCTATAGACGGGGTTATAATTTGACTCGATTATATACATACTTTAATCAGGAATAAGATGGATGAAAATTTGTCGACATTATATCACTCCCAATCAGCATTGATATGTATAATATATTTGTCGCATGGTTCTAACTATATCTTGATATATATTCCTGGCTAGGTATTTCATTTTGACAGATTGCGCATATATAGACTCTCGAGCTCCGCTGTACGACGTGCATGTATGTATGTACATACATACATACATACGTATGTATAGTTGAGAGAAAGTTAAGCCAAGGTAGGTATAAACGACTAGTTTGGAAATTTGCCAGAAGCGTACAGAGCTGCTGTCAGTATTTCATTCGATGCTTCCTATACGTTATAACGTTTATACCTGAGACGATCGTTCGCTCACTTCAAATACTCCCAGGGTTTTCTTTAACGGTAGGCAAAACGTTCATCTTAACATTCATCTTCCGTATATAACTACTGCAACTGTACAACTTTACTAACGCACGTAGCTATAGGGATAGAATACGTATTGAAGTCTCCTGCGCAAGGAAAGTTCCCATTGAAATCACCCGCACAGGCAAGTTCCTACGCGCTCGCTTGATCTATATACCGGGCAAAAGCTGCCACTGCGAACTGTACAAGCACTGAACTCTCTCTCTTATTCTGCACTGATGTACACGTATATACTATATTCATCTATATATATGTATATAGATGTATGGATATATGCGAAAGATGTTCTTCAAGTACCGGCATAAGAAAAGTCCCTGGAGTTCAATGTATACATAAATACATATATGCATACACTCCTATCTCCGCAGGAGTAGGACTTGGGCTAGCTGCAGCAATCGACGCCTTAGCTACCCATGGAAATTGCTTAGCGACTGTAAATTAAGCATTCAATAGGAGATTTAATTAACGGCGTTCGTTGGATAGGTGGGCAGTGACTAAAGGGTCCATAGGGTATGGCTGTTGCTGCTGCTGCTGCTGCTGCTGCAGCAGTGGACTCCGATTTGCCAGACGCATTAAACAGCCTGTTTAACAAGCAATGGCCTAGCAGAACTCACGTGTAGACATATACCGCGACGACGATTCTATTAAAATCTTTTGCTCAATTGACTTTCTTATTTGATTAAAACTCGCGAATAGACTGCGGGTTGATCGTTGTATTGTATAATATGCTAACTCACTTATTATATCTTGAATTATACGGTATACGTATATATGCGGTGGATGAAACTGGGAAGAAGCTAAACGCGAACTAAACTATACCGTTCGGTATAAAGTTTTAATTAGAATTTGAGCGCAATGAAGACAGACAAGGTGCGGACAGGCAGACGCTGACCGCACGTCCGTCGGTGAGTTTGTCGGTAGACAGTCTTGTGCACTTGACAGTCTTCGCCTCTCGGGGCGAAGGTCCTTCACCTTCGGGTATCACTCTGTCCTTTCTAATATTTCCATGCGTTAAACGTGTACGCGGCCGTACGATATACGATATTTTTTAGGCCCTAGGGCCCAACTAAGGCCTCCGCTCTTCGGCTAGACGGAAACGAAGAGTCAAATACTAGCTGTATTATGGTGTGACATAGGCAAGAAGTATCTATCTCTTCTCTTCTCTTCTCTATTCTCAAAATTTGTCATATTTTTCCCTGAAAAAAAAAAATATATATATCCACACTGCAGGGGGACCCCTCATCCCACTGTCATAAATGATCTACGGCATTACGCTTTTCGAATGATAATAAATTCTACCTCTATTCAATTCACCTCAGCTTGCATTAATTCTCAGCTCATGGCTTTTGGAATCTACTGTTCCTACACACTTAAAAAAAAAATGAAAAAAAAAATGCGCTGCTATTGCCGTTGCTGCAGCATGTGGATGGAATTTTTCTGGTACCTACTTTGAATATCGGAAATTAAATTCAACCTCATACCTACCTTTTTCATTCTACTACCAGTCGGGATGACAAGCCGACAACCACGTATAGATAACACGTACCTACCTACCGCAGAACCACGAACCTATCACAACTCTCACGCGAGTCCCTTACATCGGTGATTTATTCCAGGTCGTTTTATTGTTCAACAATATATATATATATAGGTATAATATAGTTCAACTCTGTACTGACATTCCTAAACAGAAACAGATATGGTCAGAAAATTGCAAACAATTTATTGATTCGTATCCACAATAGCTATCAAAATTGATACTAATACAAAGGTATAGGGTTTGGGAAACATTTTTCGTTAACTATTCTGCTAACCAGAATTTACTTTTTGGATGATTTTTATAATATGTATAATAGATCAATTTCTAAAACGATATAGGTATATTTTTGGGGAACCGAAAGGAACGTTCATTTTTGGCATTCGTAATTCCCTTGAGATTATGACCACGCGGTATCCTCGACCGTTTCGTATTTCACTACCGATTCTAACCGGTAAGAATAGATAAGCACATGAGTGGGTACACATGTATGTACAACGGCAGCACCCCGGAAACACGAATAGCTCACAGCTCACAGCTCACTGCGCCTACGCGGTTTGCTCTTTCGCCATCATTCTATTCTTGGCGAGAGGGGCGACTTCGCGGTATATATCGCTTGTCCGGTTCTAAATGCAGGAGCTAGAACAACCCGGAGGGCAAACGATCGAAAGGGCGTCACAAGCAAGCAGTGAGTTGCGATTTCCGCAACTGGGACCGGCGCAACACCGTACTACAGAAACTCCCAGTTGTCAGTGTACGTAGTGGTGCCTTGCGGTGTTATACGACGATTTGTACTTGCGCGAGTGAACGACTCTCGGATCTTTCTCTCTCTCTTTCTTTCTCTCTCGACCGCACTGGATCTAACAATAAGAAGATACAATCACCGCCTCTTTTACGGCACATCCGCATCCCTCCGCGACCCAGTCGACGCGGAAGCAACTCTCCACTTCCCACCGGGCCACCGATTCCGTTGTTCTTACTTTCGGTGCTTGTTGATCGGGCAGCGAGAGGCCGGAGTGGGCCGTTTAGGTCTTCGTCGACCGGTCCAGAGGCACTGTTGTCGGCTCTTGACAAAGGTTGGCAACACTGCCGCGGTCCCATATATATCTATATGTAAAAGGGCTGACCGGGAAAAGAGCCTCGGAGATGGTCTGGCGTGCGTCGTGCAGGTTCGACCGGGATCGTCCACCGGACAGTCTGTTAGCCCTACGGCAAGCAGGAGGCTCGTTTGGTACGCGCGTTTCCGCAGGAGTCGAGGGAAGAACCTCAGACATAAAGACGAGAAGATCAATCCGGAGTAACTGGGCACTGGCAACCCAAGGCATCCCGCGTAGGTCTCGGACTCGAGAACGCGCCGTGCGTCCCAAGGCCCCCGGTCTCAAGCTGAGAGGCTGAATTCCACCGTCTACCCTTTATACTACCTTTGACTATGCCTAGTGGAGGCTACGAATCGCTCAAAAACTTGAACAAGGTGATTTCGATACATTGCCAAAAAATTTTTAGCGAAATAGGCAAACCGAGCCCTCGGCGCAACTGATGGCTGTGCATCTGTACACACGATCGAGATTTTTTTTTCTCTTCTTTTAGATCCTTCGAGGATGAAATAGACATTGTATAAATACGAGCCGTTGATATACGGAGCAGTAATAATAAACTCGACGAATTGAACGGTTAACGAAGGTGAATCTTGGCCACGTTCACGGTCTCGACCGCTCCTGCAATTCAAATATTTGTTCAGATCTCCTCCCCGCGCTTCCACTTACCACCCCTAACCCACCTAAAACAACAATGGCAACGCATCTTTGTTATTAAACCAACAAAGAATAATCATCGTCATCGTTACAGCCACCAGCGCTGCTGCAGGTTCGGTAAGGATAAACAGCTATGAATAGTTAGAGACGTTGGAGAATTAGATATTTTCGATTCGTATTTAGAGCCCAAAAACGGTGCTCCCTGGAATTCAAACAGCGAATAACGGAGGGTGTGGAGCTGCGCAAGTGTATAGTGCCACTCGTGCACAGGTACTTGTACTTGGACTCTTCGATATATACGCGGGAGCGTGGTGGTAGTTAGGAAGCCTGATTTTGTACGGCGTGACTTCAGACTTTGAGACTTTGAGACTCGTGAAGTACGAGAGACGAACCATCGAGACTTCGGGGTTCTCAAGTTCGCGTCGAGTGGCGGCGGACAGAGTGCCGAGCACCAGCCAGTTCAGAGCCAGACAAAATCACACGGATTTACATATTATGATTTACACCCTTGCCTTGATTTTTCTCCTTCTTCTTCTTCTTCTGCTTTTGCTCCTTCTTCTTCTTCTCCTTCTTTGGGGTCCCCTCCTCCTTCTCCGCTGCACTCTTGCCTCCGCTCCTTCCATATTATCCTTCATGCTGGTCAAAAGCCTTGCTCTCATGCCACCCGATCCTTGGTAGTAGACGAGAGACTTCAGGGACATGCTGAGACAGTCCTGCGCCCCGGACTTATTGAAATTCCTTAACCCCGTCGTATACTTTCTGTGAAAAATATCACTCCGAGTTTGTCTCAGAGTTATTATTCGCGATGATTATATACCCATGTTGACTATTGTTAAACTCAGGGTAATTCCATCGTAAGTCGAGTTCTCTTCTACGATTTAGATTAGAAAGTGAACGATCGAACGATCCGCGAATGTCAGCGCTAGTCGCCTGTGCTGCGCTATAAAAAAAAACGGCAACAATGATTGAGGAGCATTATTATTGCAAGACACAAATAGCTGCTAAATTGCCCATACATAACCTAGACGAGCACGTACAGAGTAACTTTATTACCGAACTGATCGATTAGACCAGGTTTCTAACTGTTCCGTACCACATAAAAACATCAACAATCCTTTAACTAGATACACACCGCAAATGGACTCGAAGGCAAGCAACGAGTTCAAACTTGGTAACGTAACATAACCATTTTGAATATTGCGTAGAACTGATCGTTCGGAAGTGTTAACAAATGTATTTGGAATAGGATTCCGGTTCGTTATCGTATGCACGACGATTGTCTGGATTGCAGAGCCGGGTAAAAGCGGCGGATATTTCCGTTTTCATTTTTTTTTTTTGATTTTTTATGAAATATTATTGTAGTTGGTGAAAAGCAGAGAACGGTAGCGACGCAGGCTGGTAGTCTGGGATTATTTGAACTTCGAACGTGCGCTCTGTTTGTTTGCGATGGTCAAACATGAAAAGACTAGAAACACGCGTGCGATAGTCGCGCCTTTCGACCACCCGAGTGCCACTCCCATCTTAAGAACTAACTGCAGCCATCATAGCTGCACCTCATACCAACGCGTTTAGAGAAGACGACGACTGCTGCTGGACCTGGCCAGACTGGGAGAATTATTCGAAGCTCATAAATACCTCGGATTTATAGCGTATTAGAATAAACTGGAATCGGGGAAAATAGAGATTTTAAAACGTCCGACTGCTGATCGTACGGTACGGCAATCTTTATCATAGTTTATCACAGTTTGCGATAGAGTTTTCAGCTTACGCATAGATACCTATATATAAATAAATAATCGGTGTAGGTACGGGTATAATGGAAATTTTTAATGAACGGTTTTTGAACCGAATTGCATCTGCAGCAGTCGCGAGTAAAAATTCATATTATAAGTGAGAGATATTATAAGCCTTGTTAATATACCCAAGCGTAACGGCGTTGATTAATCGAAGGTGTCTCCGAAGTATCGCGTCCCTAAAGGAAATGAACCGATCACTAATTGAATCGTAACGAATCGTTATACGCTTATACGCATATACAAGTTTGCCAGCTTTACAAGACATGCGTTGCATAGACCTGTCCTCCGATGGAAGGCGGGGAGATTCTAAGCTTTGCAGAGAACGACGGCGCCATTCCCGACAAGCCGGAAGGACTCGATCCTTAAAGAATCGTCAAAGAGCCTTTCCCCTGATAACTAAACTCATGGCTAGTCACCGTCTCCACTAACGTTCTGAGTCACGGTAAAAAAAACTATTCCCGCAAAGAAATCACCTATACTAAAACTGGAAATGAGTCTTATCTTGTTTTTTTCACTTATTTGGATATTTGCAACATCACATAGCAAAATACAGAGAATTTCTAAGCGTTTCTTGCAGCTCTATAATACTTTCAGGATATCCACGTCTCAGGATGTTATTTACGACACTGACGTGATGGAATTTCCATCAAAACTAGTTGAAAAGATGATCGAATATTTGAAAATCTTGAATTCTCATTTGATATCAGTTACCTTCTGCATATCTTGGCTAATTTGAGCTATTTTAAGTCTCTGCAGACGGGAGTAGAAACGTCCGGTAAAACGTCGGCCTAGATTAGCAAAGTAGAAAACGAGAGCGTATGGCCATGATATACACGAGCCTATTGTATCGATGTGTTTTACGTAGGTAGGTATCTCTAAACGGTATATTGTACGCAACGGGTGGTTATATCTATACCCAGACGAACCCTTGCTCACACGATTGATTACCCACGTGTATATACACACACGAGTAGGTATATTTATATATGTAGGTTTCGTATGTATATACATACATGTTTTATACACACACGTATATAACAATTCTCTTAGGTATATATACCCATGGCTAGAAGATATACAGTTATGTATCACGTAACAACCGCCAACTTTCTCTCGGAAGCGCGCAACTTGATTGTGGCTCGACCCTCGCCCAGGGACCGCGCGACTGACCAGGCGTATTATTTATTGCGAGTCGATAACAACCCCGGGGAACAATGGGACCGAATGAAATCGCACGTTCCATATGTTCAGTTTGAGTGAAACAAAAGCCGGAGATGTTACCGGGCATTGGGATTGCAGTCAGATTATACCATACCGATATTCGAGGATTTTCGAAACTCTGGAATTCGACGAGGAAATGCACGTCAATTTATCCATTTTGGAATGAAATACAAGTCAGTGATCATCCTCGTCTTTACTAAAGGTTCAAAAAAACCGCCAATCTTCAACCGGCTCTTTTCCCCCTTGTTTCAGGGTCTTCGAGCAAAGTATAATCTGAAATTTTGCGAAGGTATCGAAAGTATTGAACATATTTGTATCCTCGGCTTTGAGTTCCGGTTCAAATATCGTGAAACGATCACAGCTGCCTATCGGTAATTTATTTGAAAAAATTCTAAACCGTCATACTCGCCGCTATTCGCCCACGCGTCTCGGAACTTCGGCTTGTGAACAAAGTATAATTCTGTATTTCGTATGTGTATAATGATACGATGTATTTACTATTTATACGAATAGATGTGATGTATGTATATGTGTAAGTGGATGTGGAAGTTAATATGAATATATATGCTCTTCCCCCGCGTGTGTTACCTGCTCGAACGAGCAGTGTTTACGTACGAAGAATCGTTAAAAAGTAAAACGATCAATGCTCCACTATAAGGCCAAGATATTGCCTTCGGGCTGGCGCGTGGAAACTACGAGTAGTTACGACCAGCGATATAAACGTTAAACATTGCCAAACGCGTTTTGAACCGGCGGCGATAAGGCGCGCCAATACGGTGTATACAAACGAAATGACTTGCTTTTTACGCTCCTGAAATGAGTCGAATGTATGTAAGACTAACACGATATGCTCCGAAATTGTCGTTAATTTATCGCCGTGTTTCCGATTGATATCGATAAAAATCTGGCAGCTGGATTCGAGATGAAACCGCTTGAGGTTGTGGAATTTTTATTTTTTATTTCAAGGGTTTTCATCAATTCCGTTTGTTCGGGGAGGAAGATACCTACTTTGCTTGTTCTCGTAATATCGACTAATAAATAATCCGTAAGAAAATTACTTGGAAATTATCAAATTACGTAACGATTGGTCCAGGGTTTTGCATGACAAAACCCCGCGCCGAGCGACCTGGCTATCAGCCTTGGGCTGTCCCGTATAATTTCAAGATTCCACAGATTGCCTGTAAAGTATTACAAAGTTTGCTCGCACGGTTCGGCAAGCGGCGTGGTCCGGTAGCGGTGGCGGGCCTCCTCAAATTAATGACGTGATCATAGGTTGCTTCGTGCTGGTTCGCTTCCTTCGGCAGACAACTTCTCCCTCCTCTAATATTCCCTCTTTCTCCCGCTTCGGTCCAGGACCTGTATGTTCCTCCTCCTCCTCCTCCTCCTCCTCATCCTCGCAACCTCATCCTCATCTTCCTCCTCCACCTCTTCATCCTCTTCGTCGTCTTCGTCGGGTCACCGAGGGGGCTCCTCGTTGGCGAGGGACACAACTTCGTCGGCGATACCCGTGCCAAACGACATTCTACCATATAAACTAAAAACATCTCTAAAACTGGTCGCGAAACGAACACGGATTCCTGAAATGCATCTCGTATAATTACACGATGTTAAAACCGTTGTTAATTATATTTCGGAAAAGGGGCTTGAAATTTCTGCTACTAATTCTTCGACAATTACCCGTCTAATCTAATACCCTCTACCTTTATAACCTACCAACCCACCACCAAGTGACTCTCGGGTTATCTTTCAGAGTTTCACAATTATTTTTCCACTTTACGTTTCTTTTGTTTGGTTGACTGGCTCCTCCTCGGTGGTTTGGCAATCATTTCGTAGCAGCTGGGGGAGGCGAGGGGGCTCTTTATTTAACAATCGGACTCGGTGCCTACGCTTAACAATCACGAGGAATTCTTATCGTTGCGTAAATCGAATCGAGTCCCGTTCGAATCAAGTTACCGTGGATGAATTAGATTGGAGGCTATAATGAAACTGAGGACGCGACGGAGACCGCGATAGGGTGAGGGACAGACGTACGGCTTTGGCGGCCTGGATTTGTTCCGGCCTAACCACTGCTGCAACGCTGCCTAGGCTCGACGCATTTGACCCCGAGAACCAATCAGGCTCGACTTTTAGAAATTTATTTATTCATTCCATGGACCGCCAGCTCCCTTCCTTCGTCCATCTCGATCTTGCTCCTTCCCGAGTTCCCGGCTACCTATACACCTTATTTCTCTTTCTTTCTTTCTTTCGTCTACCCCGTTTCTCGGATCGACGAGCGTGCGTGCACGATGCGCTACAGAGCGATCCAAATTAGATGAAATCCATTTGCCGGATCGGAGCCAGTTTATATTCCATGGAATAATAAATTCTTATAAAACACGCTGGTATAACGGGGGGACTCGATCGTTGACGAACTCGTAACGGTAATATGAAAATCGGGGTATGTATTAATATTCTATTTACATAATACCCGTGTACATACTACTTCGGCGAGCAATTATTAGCAACGAATCCTCGACCGCCATGGCACATCAATAATACCGAAGGGTATATCGGGGATTATATCAGCTTATCCTAGCTCACAATTACGCTCACTGTCAAACCGCTTGCCGATGTAAAGATCCGCACGTCGATCCTCGACGATTAGAAACAAGGATTAGAAAAGGTGAACGTACCCATACCCATCCGCGAAATAAAAACTAATAATGTATGTATGTATGTATGTACAAACATTTTCGTACACAGATTGTAACCTGTTACATAATCCAATTATCAATCCTTATAGCCGACGAATTATTATTGACGAATGAATATGAGGCATAACAAGATGAAAAAAAATATATAAATCACCGAAAGCACAGCCTCGAAGATTTTTCTGACCATTCTTCAAGTCCGGGTAGGTGGCTAGTGGTCCTGGGTATATATATCGTATATTATTATCTGTCTCGATATCCGTTTTTAATAAGTATAAAGTCGAAGTACGCGCATCTGTGTAATAATATGCAGCGGGACAGATAGATTCCTATTATAGTATATAGGTAGGTAGGCAAGGTACACTAAGCTCCACACACACACACACACAGACAGACATAAATACACTGTACATACAGAGTTATGTATCCGTGCACATATGTGTGTATACATAACGAAGGAGACTACGAGGCGGAGGCCATGGACCACGAAGAGATGGTATCTCCGTCAGCGCGGTCGGGGATCAGACGATCGGATCGCGTCGCACAGCGGGGGTTTCCGTGGGTCATGCACGAAGTGAGTCCCATTCTCCCCCCGTGGGGAGAGCCGTATGCCCGGACTCTATCAGGGGTCGAACCACTGAGTCACCCGATACATAACGTGCCTTCGGGGCCCGTAGCTAAAGCACACAATAATTCTGTCAGTCCGTTAAAAGACAATAAGATATATATCTTCCATGCGCGCCGCGGTCTAATAGTTGACTTTACCGTTTCTGTCGCAGAGCGATTGCGCTAGGCTCAAACTCGATATCGTGGGATTCCCCACGTTCGGTGCCCTCTACGCGCACCAGAAACGCTTTAAGAAAGACAATAATTGCAGAGACGTATCGGGGGTACCCGAGACCCTGAACAGCCCGAGGCTGATGGCTCTTTAAAAATGTATACAACGTGTCTGTCTTTATTAGTCGAAGCTGCGTCAACGTATGACACAGCATAGTCTGCTGCAGACCTGGTTTCTTAGACAGAGTTTAGTTTTTTCTTAACCATTCTTATATCGTTACTCTAAAGCGTTACTATCCATGCTTTTCAACAGTGCGTACCTAACTTCTATTTCTTTTGATCAGCGTTATACGGACACGACACCGCGGTCACCAAGACCTTCTCGCTACTCCTTCTTTTATCATATTGTCAACGCACTTTTAGCGGCTTGTTTCTCCAGCGCACCGGCGATTAGGAAAGCTAAAGACCCCACCTACGGCTTTAGCCGTTTTTCATTAGTCATCTTGTAAATCTATATCCGAATCAAAATCTGCACGTAACTCGATAGTAATCTCTGCCCACTCTTGCTCATATTATTCAGCTCACGAGATGCCATATTCAACTTGTCACTGAAAACCGTTGAGGTATTATTGTCAGGGTGTATCTCGGACTACTTAATACCTTTGTGGATGTATATTCGGAGATGGAGCGATGGAGATGGAGATGAGTAAACCTGCGGAGAACGATTTGGAAAGATTGACAAAGATTTTAAGTTCTTGAAACAAATGTTTGGTATTCGTTTTTTTTGTTAATCTGGCTGATTGTAGTTTATTTCGGTTACGATATGGTACCGTATAGCTTCTGGTATAAATGTAACGTTGGAATGTTACGAGGAATAAAATGTTACAATTCATTAAAGTCCAGTCGTACTACTGTCCCACCCACAAACTCCGTATTCGACGTTTCTGACGACTTCTATACGACTGTTAATCTCGCGATAAGATAGGGAACGGTAACATAAACATCGGAGCACACACCTTGTTCGACATCTTGATGCAGACTGGTTTCATAGTCCCATATAAAACGAAGACTCGATCGGCGTGCGCCTAATAGTATGCGCCACTTGTTTGAGATCGCATGCGCATGCAGCATGAAATTGCTGCACCACCAACTGAATCCAGTTTAATTAATAGTTCGATATATATACATTGGAGGTTTTACGTCCGCGTCAATCCATGTCTTTACCGATTAAACTTGTACGTATGTGCGTGTGTGGGTATAGGTGCCCATCGCACCTTCGTTTTCTTTATTGACCTCGTTTTACCTCGTTTCTCCTATCAAAGTAATTAAAACTTTTAACGTCGAACCTGAAGTGCAGCAACAAGAAGCCCCACGACATTATATACAGACCGCGAACACCCGTCCACGCACGAAAGGTTCGCGTTCGGTATACATTTTTTTCTCAAATATCAGGATACGAGAGTATTGGGTTATGTCTCTTCGATCACCGAGAACGAAAGGGAGCCAACCACACGGCGGGTCAAGTGACGACGCGGTCTTCGACGAATAGCTCCTTGCTGCACGTATACACCCTACCACTTGTATATTATATTTGTGGAAAAATTTTTCTGCAGAAAGGAGTAGGTAAGAATTAAGAAGACCTTCCTTCTATATCGGGACCTTAAAGGCACCTGAAACGTGTCACTGTTTTGTCACCGCACATCGTATTTCGGTGTCGGACTACCAGTTGGTGAGGGCTGTTTCATACGGGCTGCAATTTGTTGGAAATATTCGAGTTTCTTGCGGTGAAAACGAAAAAAAAAAATATGTTACTTTAACCTTTTCCTCGGTTAGGTACTCTAATGCAGCCGATAATTGTAAGAGATATTCTCTAGTATCGATATTGTAAGAAAAAAGAGAGAGAAAAAAAAACAAAACCGACCTGATAATCAAAACAACAATTTCCATAAATAATAAAGGGTTACCGTATCGACTGGGCGGAATTAGCACGTGCTATTTACCGAAGAGAAGTTGCAAGATCTTATAGCCCATTATATTTTGCGAGAGTAAAGAAAACTCGCTGCAACATTCAACCACGTTCATACTACGGTATATGTACTACGTTAATAAATCTCTGAAGTGGTATATATATATGCAGAATTCTACGATTTACCTGAATTTTATCGCGCCTTTAGACAGAGCTACATATGTCAAACTGACAGCTCTGCTCGCTGCACTATCACGGCCACGCACTCACGCGCACGCGCACGCGCGACCGCCTGTATGGTATGGTATGGTATGGTATATGGTATATGTCGTGTAGGTTTGAGCCGACATGAAGAACTCGGAACTGTTGGCTCTTGGAGAGGAGAATAAGAGAGCGAGAGATAAACCCGAATGCTAAGGTATAGAGGGAAGGAGAGAAAGGGAGCCTTTAGAATCCCAAGAGGAATTTCTCCCCATGCTGAGAAGCGACCAGATGATTTTCGGCTTACCTTAGAGTTTTAGACTGACTGCAGCAGCAAAGACTATACACAGGAGAAGGTATATAAAACGAGTTTCGAAAAACGCTCAAGATCCTTCGATCGATTTCTGAGTACCTAAAGTACGACTGAAACGTGACCATCTCTACCGCGCGCATCGCGTCACCTTGAAAGACGTCTATAACCGAGACCGGCATGCAAACACCGCGCCAAGTTACGCGTACGATGACCGCGCCATGAGACTCCTCGTATTCTACCGACGAAGAATTTAAATCTAATTACGAATTCCAGACGGACGGCGTTACATCCTTTTTTTGAGAGATTGAAATTCGCGGAAAAAGATCAACGTGCGACCGTAGCACATGTGTATATATCTCAATAGGTACATACATACATACATACGTATAAACTCTTTTCGCACGAGTTTGAAATTATTACATTTTTCTATACTTTTATTCGTCCGATGAACAAACCGACCTTGACCAGGCTCGACTTGAGTATTATTCGCGAATCCGAAACCCCTCGCAAATTGAAAAGTAAGCAAAGTATCCGTTATGCACCGCATGGAATGAAGAATCAAGATTCGAAACTCTTTGTGGCTAATTCTTCGAAAACGTCAGACAAGATACTTCACTTTGTATTTCAACTGAGACCGAATTCTATGTATAAAAGCTATTCGAATTTCGAGGCAATCCAAGGCTCGGCCGAGGGTTGACCACGGTGGAAGCAGCCTGCAACCTCTCGCTCGCCTGTTGTCCCAAGACAAGAGAAGAAACAGACGCGCGATAAAGATGGCGCTAGGCTCTGGCTTGACACGACTACTTCTCTATTTGTACGATCATGTTTGATCGGATAAGCGGCCTGATGCCCCCCCATACCCCACCTCATCGTCTCTCCGTTCGCTTCGACCGGCGTTCCCTTCACACAAGGCTCCCGGGCCCTGGGGCCCAGTCAGGACCAGGCTTCCCTCCCCGCCCGCTTCATACCCGATCCAAAGTCCGAAAAGATTACGCGTTCCCGTATTTAACTCGCCTTTTTATTTCCCTTTTCTTATTATTCGATTACTGCAGTGTATAGCCATCGAAGATGGACGATAGCTCAGAGATCTCTTTCGCCTCTTACAGTTTACTGCCCACTTTTCTCCGCTAAAATTTTCGATAAACATCCCATACCTCCAGCAATATCCGACGATTTTAGAATCTGAAACTTTCAGAAAAATCTCATTCGTTTTAGGTATTCGAATAGTATAACTTTGGGATATCTCTTCATGCGGCGAGGTTTCCGCGCTGATAAATTTCATCCCCGCAGCACGCATTGGCCAAGTTCCAACATTCCTTAACTCAATTACTGCAGGTCCGTCACTTGGGTACCATGCGCGTGGAGTCGAGGGCGCAACGGTTTAACCGGGATGCGATTATGGAGCAATACGTCATTAATTAGTACCAATGAGGGTTTGAAGAAAAAAAAGAAAAACGACGCAACGAGGTCACGTCTCCGTTTAATTACGAACGCTTGACATTAGCGTATAAGTAACCGGTATTAAACCGCATGCGGTGCGCTCCCGCACACCGCCATGGGTGTAGGTATATATTTCGTAGAAACATACGCGTTTATACAGCGAGATTTTATCGCCATGGTAAATCCCGGGTACTTATATTATTATATACCCATGCGTATATTATATAAGTATACGAGCTAATTGATCATATCTCTGTACAAATCGACTCTATTATTAAAACTGATAAAGTAACGTATAGAGTTTTAAAAACCCCCTCGATGATGCGCGTATATACGTATATAATATGTAACATTTTTACCAAATCGACCCCTTCAACTTGTAGAAATGGAGTTTTAATTGCGAAACGGCTTGTATAGTAGGTAATAAACCGTAAGTGGTAACATTTTATTTCTTCCTCTTATAACGCGTCGCGGAACGGGCCCGTACGGTCATACCTGCCTGATGCGATAGCGCGTTACGCGCTTATAGGTATACGTATGTATGTAACGTATCGTGTATTTGCACGCATGGAACAAGGTGGATGTTGTAATATCTCGCATTATCGATATTGCCGACAAAGTACCCCGTAAATCTAAATTATTTAATCAAACTCCGTATGGTCTAGTCTACAGGGTGTCCCAGAACTAAGTGTCCAAAATGAAAGGTGGCCTAGAGGAGGTCGAACCGAGTAAATTGACCCGAAGAACATGGGGTCTGCGATATCGCGTTCGCGAAATATCACAGGTTAAAAAAAGTTCCGTTTTGCGACGCGCATCGCCGCGTCGCAAAACGAAACTTTTTTTAACCTGTGATATCTCGCGAACGCGACATCGCAGACCCCATGTTCTTCGAGTCAATTTACTCGGTTCGACCTCCTCTAGGCCACCTCTAATTTTGGACATTTAGTTCTGGGACACCCTGTAGATCGTTGCGCACGCGTCACGGTACAATATCTACAGTATCTCGAGAACTGGGTGAAAAGGAAAAATTCTGGCGTTCGAATAACAATTCCGAAAATTTTGTAGCAACATTTTTTCGACGTTTTAACATGTGGGCGACATTTTAACAGAGAAATGGATAGCCCGGAGCTTCGGCGCGCGTAAGAATTGCAAGAATGCATGCCAAAGGTAAAAGGCTTGATAAAATTCGGCGCGCGTAGGTGACATCGAGTTGTAAAGTCTCTCACGGTAGGTACCACCGTCCGAAAGTTTAACCATGCCACAAGGCCGAAGCGAATCTGGACAGTTTAACAACTATGAAAATATCGCGGTCGCGGTTCGAATTCGTATTATCTAACGAGGAATTAAAAGAGGCTAAAATACGCCGCGGGATTACTGAGGAGTATGAGATTCCAAAAGTTTGTTTTCGCACGTGTGTATATACGTGCATTTATATATCCTCGTGGATGTACCGTATCGCCCGCGCGTGTGAGTTTGTATGTATGAAGTCGATGCCGTTGACTTTTAAATTGAACTTAACAACGCCGAGTAAAGAGGTATAAGAGGGAAGAGATTCCCCAGTGTGAATAGGTCTGGGAACCTTGTAGAAATTTACATCACGTCCGAAGCGCGCGAACTACGTGCTTGACTGTCAATAATAAAGCACTCGAATCTAGATACAATGGCTGCTGTTTTCTAATCGTCATATTAGAGAGTAATTTATCGTAATTCATCGACACCGAGGTGGAGATATTTCCAACCAACGGTTACATCGGAAGACCATATCATATAGAAACTGGGAAAAGTCACTTTCGAAAGTGAAGAACAAGAAAAAAATATATATATATTCTCCCCTAACATTACCGCGAGAACTATGTTCTTAAAATGCATAACGATACTTTAAACGACGCTTCTGTACTCGGCTAAACGCTCTCACAGGGATAAAGGGAATGTTGCGGGAAAACGAATCCATTTGGATCCTCGTAGGGTAATTAGAATTCACGACAGTCACCGTAGAAAGGACTGACATGAAATATTTCATCCAACTCTTATGCTTAGGTCTTCTAAAAAAGTCCATAGTACGAAGACTTTGATCGCTATTATACCAGTGAAGAAGAAAGAAGGAGAAAAAAAATTGAAAGGACTTTTCTCTTCACTAAATCGAACGCGTTAATCCTTCGCTAAATGATCGTCCTTCAACTAGGATAGACTATTTATACCATGTGTATGTATGTTTGATTGTTTATTTTGAATATTTCTCGTCCCCGTTGTCTTTTCGATAGCCACCGTGGTCTGCAGGTTGCTCAAGAAGCAACTAGGGCCCTAGAAATGAAGAGAGACAGAGAGAGAGAGAGGTAGGAAGATCGGACTCCCTTCCGAGAAGAACTGTTGGTCCACCGAATAGAGAGCCAACTATTCTCGTATCAGAAGCCTTCGGGCTATGTATCGTTTTGTGTCCATCTTATTTTACACGGCAATGCAACTGGGATTTTTCAAAGACTCTCTTGGGCAACTTTGTTCGGTCCATCGAATCACCGAAAGCATATAAGTCGTGGGTTTGCAGGCAGTTTTCGTAGGGCAAAAGTACTGGCTATACCACAAAGTGCGATCAACTAACACCTAGATTCTCATCGAATCGATGATCCTATGGTAATGACTAATGATGTAAAAAACACTACGAATAAGGTCTCGTTCCAGTGACGCCATTCAAGACCAGTTGTGGCTTGGCCAATATTCTTGCCGTTGGCCTATACAGTTGCCTCCTCAATGTCCGAATTTCTCCCTCTCTGTCTCTTTCACTCTCTCATTCTCGACTCTCTATCTTGATCTCGTAAGATTGAATTGTAGTATTTTTTCAGCTTCTTTTATTATAAGTTGCACCATTCGCTTCGATGAGATACATGCTGCGTTAGGGTGGTCCAATAAATGCCTCAAATCCTAAAGTACAAATTGAGGCTCGAAGCTAATCCCAAATACATTTTTTCTGTCTCAGGTCAAAGTCACAGTTTTGGACAAAAACGATGTAGCTCCAACCTGGGGATCGGGTCCATGGAAGTTTGAAGTGTCCGAGGAAGCACCGCCTGGTACGTTGATCGCAGCCCTGAAAGCCTATGACCCAGACACGATAGGGACCTTGAGATACACGCTGGTGTATCGCCCAGAAACAGATCAAATCGATGACGATCCGATGAATAAGGAGATCGATGGTGAAACTCAATTTAGTCTGGATCCATCGACGGGACAACTGAGACTTGCAGAAGCCTTGGACAGAGAAACTAAGGAGAAATATATCCTGAGAGTTCGTGCCGACGACGGAGTGCAGTACACTGATGTCACTCTTACCGTCCAGGTAAGTCTTGGGCATCTTTAATCATCTTTACAAAGGCGACACTAGTGCGGGTTATTATATTCAGAACTACTCACGGTTCGTTATATTCCTCGCGTTAACCTCGCGTCAGTTTTTAACGCTAATAACACAATAGCGCCAGCTATTAGCGTCTCCTTAAGCAAAACCAGAAACTTCTCATGCAGAACGACAGCTCGTGACAGGTGTGAAATGAATACGAATGCTTTACAGTTTGGAGAGGCGATGCCCTCAACTTTGTGTTATTTTATTGATCTCGATTTTGCCACTCTCGACAATACTAATGAACAGAATAACCGACTTTTTCTCTACAACGTTCTAACTAACGACAGACGCTAACGAATAGCCAGTAACAAATCTGCAATAGACAGAGTAGGAAGCGGAAGGTAACCTTTGAGCCTTGCGGAATTTTGCTTCGGGGCGATTGATGCCTATCGGGAACGTAATCTGAGTGTAATTTGTGTTCTTATGGGAGGAATGATTGAGTTTTGCGATCCATTTGGTGGTTCTGGGTTCGAATTTTGGACCATGACTAATTTGTCTACTTATAAAAAGAAATGGAACAAGTATTCTGATACTTTGCCACCGAGAAGTAGCGTCTTTACTTTGCGGCTGCAATTCGTCGAAGCAATTAAATGCAAGGCAATCAATACCTACGGTCAACTAACACTCTTGGTTAGCTGGAAAGGCTATTCCGTCCTTCTCCAACATACACGACCCCAAAGAACGTGTCTTCTCTCTTCCTCTACCGCACCTAAGCCCGTTTTTCATCTCAATCCGCTTCCTCTCTCTCTCACTGTCTTTCTCTGGAAGGGATAAGGGACGACAATCCGATCATAGTTGACCGCACACATCCCTGGAAGAGGAGACGCGCCTTCTCGATGGACAGTTGCGGAATCTCCGTTTCCCCCTTTCCCGCAGTATCCCTCGGATCCAGGATCGTCTCCCCTCTCGCCTCTTCTTTCCGTCTCCTTTGAGCATCGCATCTTCTCGTCATCTCGAGGCACGGCTAGTTTTTGCAAACCCCTCACTCGCCGTTGAGTTCTTTCGTCCGAGAAGACCCTAGACGTCTATAATCGCCAAAATCGGAATGCGCCCATTTTAACTTCAGTTCGGTTGACTCGGCTTCTGCGGAATTTTTTTTGCCATCCTCCGTTCACGACATGCAATACCTCCACAATCGGATCGTATATATGCAATATTCGAATAAATATATATTTTATATATGAGAAAATCTTCGTCCTCTTTACTGCTTCTGGGTCAATCGTCACATACCTATACGTCATTCCTATGTACGCGAACTTTTTGCGATTGTAATATTTCCTAAGGTGCCTAAACAATGGCCGATACATCAAACGTAACTTGATTTTAATAATACCCTTTCAACTAACGTTTAAAGAAAAAAAACCTTCCTGTTGCGTTGTTCCAGATAACGGACACGAACGACAATGCCCCTACATTCCAGGCCATGGCTTACTCCTTCGACGTTCCTGAGAACGCGGCTAGAGGAAGTCGCGTCGGCCAGGTGGTCGCCGCTGACATCGACGCCGAAGGGCCAAACAGCCAATTGAGCTACGCTTTGATATCCGACTGGGCTAACGACGTTTTCTCGCTGAATCCAAACAGCGGAGTTTTCACACTAACTGCCAGCCTCGACTACGAACAGGTAAAATCGTACAAAAATCGAAAAAAAAAAAATAAAGAAAAAAATCGTCATGAAACTGGGAAAGAATTTTTCTTCCCTCCGTACAGATCGAGTCATTCGATCGAGAGGATTGGCTAAAGATAAAGAATTTGAAAGTATATGAAAACAGTTTTTGTCGCAATTTTCATAAATTATTCTCAATTCAACGGTGCAATCGAACCATGGGAATAGGCACGAGTAATCGTTACCGGCTACTGAGTCAATTAAGGATTTATGTATACCGTCGTTAGGCTGTTGGACTGCGGCTGCGGTGTCCTCGGTCAGTCTAGTTTATTTAAGAATATATCGGTAACGACTATAACCACCGAATACGAACACTTTATGAAACAGAACTTGCTCTGTACATAAACCTGACTTGCATCACGGTGCAGTTGATTGAGAGAAAAAAAAAAATTCTCGTTTCCACTGCACTAGTTACTACGTATAGCGTTAACCTGGGAAGGGAAAAAATAAAACTGGTTCATAAGGCATAGCGCCAGGGGAAAATAAATCGGATATATATAGGTTATAGGCGATTCGTTAATGTCATTCAACTTCACGTGTACATACATAGATATACCCACCACCTTGAGCATGAATAAAAATAGATGTGTAAAAGCAAAGGAAAGGAAGACAAAAAATTTTACATCGGCTGTTAATTTTTTGCTAAAATTTGTATGACTTTAATATTGATATCTAAAACCTGTAAGTATGTTGTTAGGCAGGCTGATGGGATTAATAGAGAGAAGTTAAGCGAATCATTGAATAAGCACAGCTATATAGTGTAACTATATCATTCATCGCGCCCGATCGAATATTTATTCGATTTAGATTCGGAGCGTTGGAGTAACGTTAGAAAAAGATTGTACAAAAAAATTCAGAACCATTGGCTTGTTCTAATTGTAATAGAAGGTCAATTATTTTCTGCAAATCATTCGCCTCCTATCGCGTAAACTTCTATACATATCTGATACAGGCGATGTAAATTTAATTCACTTTTATTTGCTGTCATCTGTGACAAATATAATTCTCCGTACATAAAATCTCTCGCATTCTGTAGACGGACTAGGCATGTCGGCGACGAGAACAAAACTAAATCTATATCGATCTCAGTCTGGATCCATATATAGGTAGGCATCATAGGTATATATATGTGTCTATAGAGCGAATGGACTATGATCAAAATCCAGGATCAGTACGAGGACCTCTATCACAAAGGACTGACTATTGCCTTAGGCAACGATAACGGACGGTTGGTAGATGCCTTCAGCGGTATCCCTGCGCCAAGGCTTAGCATCGAGCTAAGATTTAAAAATTTAAGCCTGACAGACGTGTACGGGTCGCTTCTAATGCTAGGTCCGAAGTCCTGGTGGTGAAGCACTCGGAGCTGAACCTGTGGCGGCAGAAGAGCTGAGCTGGGACAGACGATGAAGGTGGGGAGGGGTATGGGGAAACGAGGGGGAAAGACCGCTTATAGAACCCTTCATCAACCTAAACGCCCTAACAGATACACGCCAAGATTAACAGCCGAGTGAGCTGCGAGCAGACGCTCTTGAAACACATTGAGGGGCGCATTCGAAACACAGAAACACAGTGATTTTGACGTAACGCACGATTATATCGGTCGGTTTTCGTTCGATTCCTTTTAAAAATGGTAAAATGTATGTTTTTTCGTAGAAATAGCCGGCGAGGCAGACGAGACTAATTTATTTCATCGATCGCGAATCAATAAACGAAGCGAAAAAGTTATTTTGGTATTATTGATACAGGTAGTACCTACTACCTCCGTGCTCGGTGGTAGAGAAAGAAAAAATAAAAATAAAAAATACGGTATAAAAACCAATCAGCCAGCCAATTAATGTACGACAAAAAAATTTTTCATACCTTGTTAATCCAACGCGAGTATAATATATATGATACCGGACAGGAATTTAATAATCCCATTCGACGACGAATATTTAATGAAAATTTTATTTTTTATTATAATAGTCAACGAAAACTGACCTTTGCCTCAGAAAAATCGATCATGAACCGTGTACTAATCCATGATCCGAGGCTGCACAGTTTTTTTTTATAACCTAATCTTAAGTCGATCGGTGGTATAAAAAACGTGATGAAACTCGAGCGGAATAGAAGCCGGGAAAGGTTGACTTGAAAAAAGTAGATAATTCTTTATAATTTTTTTTTCTTTTATTTTCATTAAAAACCCACCAACCTCGTCTATAACTATAATTATCTCTTACGTTCAGGTTCAACACTATATCCTCGTCGTTCAAGCAACTGACGGAGGACATCCGGCTCTGTCCTCCACCGTGACAGTTTACTGCAACGTTATTGACCTGAACGACAACGCGCCAGTTTTTGAGCCTGGCCCACACGCCGCGGAGGTATTTGAGAACGCTACGATTGGTACAGGAGTTTTATCGGTTGCTGCTCAGGACCTGGACTCTGGTGACAACGGGAAAATCGTCTACACGATCGCCGGTGGTGATGAAAACGGTGATTTTGGTGTGGCTTTAAACGGCACAGTGTTTACGAGAAAGTTGCTGGACCGCGAGACCAGACCGCTATACAATTTGGTATTGAGTGCCACGGACTGTCCGAAACCACCTTACAGACCACTCTCCTCTACCGTCCAGGTGAGTAAACGTCGAATAAGAGGTTTTTAAAACGGTCAAACCCCTTTTGGAGTATTCGAACAGTATCATCGCCGCGGATTAAAACCGCTTTGGCTAATATCATCCAATTAGCGAAGTGCCACAAAACAGCGTGCCAATATTAATTAAATTGCTTGCATCCGTTCCTGATGCGCGTTGAGTCCTGGAATTCAATTTTAATTGATTTCGTTTCCACACGGAGATAGGGATCAGCATTAAACTATACACGATCGTGTCAAGTATCGTAGCGTCTATAAGGTCGTGGATGTAGGAAATATTTGATAGTATGTTCAGTCGGTGAGGCGGGGAATTCTTGGACGTAGAGTGGATATATCTTTGTTGAGAATCCGGTAATCGATTTTCTCGCTCCGTAAAACTCGTCATCAATTATTAAAACTCGGTACCATGACGCGATACCCTTTTGTGAAAGTAAGAATCTTTGTCACCAGGTCACAGTGGTGCTTCTGGACGTGAACGACGTAGCTCCAGAATTTATATCGCCGAATCAAACAACGATAATGGAAAACATGGCGATAAACACCGTGGTGATGGCCATAAAGGCCGTCGACCGTGACGAAGGTCGTAACGGTTACGTAGAGTACAGCCTCGAGGAGTACAAGCTTCCCTTCAGTCTTGGAGCCGTTGATGGTCTCCTCCGGGTTTCTGGTCCTCTTGATCGTGAACACAAGCCGAACTATACGCTCGAGGTTATGGCCAGAGACAGAGGCGAACCTCCTAAATCATCTTCGACCACTATCGTTGTTACAGTCCTCGACGAAAACGATAACTCCCCGGTATTTGATCCCAGGCAATACTCGGCGACCGTTGCAGAGAACGCGAGCATAGGAGCTAGTGTTCTCGAGGTAAGTCTTCACCCGCAATTACCGCCCTTCGACCCGATATCGCCTCGAATGAATCATTCCCGAAGTAAACCATCATCATCGGTTCCAGGTTTCAGCTACCGATCTTGACGAAGGTGCGAACGGCAGAGTTCGTTACAGCATCGCAGCGGGTGACGATAACAGGGATTTTACGATCTCGGAAGACAACGGAGTTATCAGGGTTGCGAAGAATCTAAACTTTGAAAGAAAGGCGAGGTATTTGCTGACCATTCGCGGAGAAGACTGTGCCGCCGAAGTGGCCGAAACTTCTAGACACGATACAGCAGAAGTAACGATTTCTGTGCTGGACATAAACGACAATGCCCCTGTCTTCCTTGACTCTCCATACCTCGCGCATGTGATGGAAAACATGGTGCCTCCTGGAGGAGGTTTTGTGATACAGGTGAGCTCCGAAAACCTCGAAATCAGCGCTTTTCTCCATCACAACTTCACGGTGTGAGACTAATGAGATGATTTCCTCTGCTTCTTACCAGGTCAAAGCGTACGACGCCGATACTCCACCGTACAACGATCAAGTGCGTTACTTTTTGAAGGAAGGAGACACGGACTTGTTTCGTATAAACGCGAGCACTGGTGACATTTTTCTTCTCAAAGCATTGGACAGGGAGATGGTACCCGAGTACACCTTGACTCTGGTTGCAATGGACACTGGTAAGTCTGTGTTATATACAGTTTTCTACAGCGGTTTTAAATCCCTCGAGAACCTCTCATTGACGATCTTGTCATCATCTTGACGCGCGTCCTCTTTATCTCATCTGTGAATCAGCGCCGCGAAACCACTTGCCAACTCGAGATACTTGGCGGATCTTTGTTAGCCGGATTGTCCGACCGTCTTAGATAAAAGAAACAACCGAAGGTGGCGGGGGTACCATTCGTGAGTGGCTTGATGTCGTACATTGAAGAATTAGCATATTGCTCCTGCGCGGACAGCCGGAATACCGTGTCATCGAAATACCCTCCGTTTTTGAGGTGGCTTCGATGAAAGTTAAAGATTGCTTTTTGTTTATTGACCTTTTCACCTCGCGGTCCGACATTTGACTATCCCATGGACCGTGTACACTATACGATACAGGTATGTAGATAGAAATTGACTCTTGAAGTTAAATTTTGACTCCCGGCAGTTCGATTTAATAGAAACATCATTAATAACCTGTCTCCTCAGAAGTGTTGCGCGAAGTGGTATGGGATTGCTGGGTAGGAAATACCTCATGCCCTCCTGCCCTCCGCGAAGTTACGCTCTGTGTCCCGTGTGTGCAGTGTGATGCACGCATGCGCGATACAGTCGGGCCCCAGAGTGGGCTCGTAGATATAGATGGGAGATAGAGACACGCGGAGGTCGAAACAAAATAAACCAATAGAGGAAACAGGAATGCGGGACTGCGAAGGCTTAAGCCTAAGGCTACGCTCACACCGAGGACAACCTTAGCTAACGCCTACCGCGTCTATTCAATGTGTATGTTACCATCGAGCCTCGACCACCCCTCTGGTTCCTTTGGTTTTTAAGTTAGGGTTAGGCCGCTTGGTTCCTCCGCGATTAAAATCTCCGAAGAGCTCCGATTGACCTTAAGATTGACCGATACGAGATCGATTGGTCGAGCACCACACGCGTGTAAGAATACGCCTGGCTGTAGCTTAAAACCGAACAAATACGAGCGGGAGTATAAACTATAAATTCAAGAACGGATAATCGGATGTATGGAACGAAATAAAAAGGTGACAAATTTTCGTTAGAGATGTGTACGTGCATACATACGTCCGGTGATTTCACACCGCGTTTCAGAAACTGATACACAAGGATAGCTTAGAACAAGAAATTCGACTAAACCGATGCCCCTACTCAGCGCGTTACATTATTTAAAAGATATTTGATGCAAAATAATACGCATGCTAGCGGCGTGAACGTAGCTTAACGAAGCTGTGGAAGAGGCTGGGTCCGAGATGGACCACGAGTGGATACAGAATAAGGCGTAAGGTATAAGGTATAAGGTATAAGGCATAAGGTAGGTACCTACTCACTCGGTCCCGACTCACGGATTATCTGTGCATCAAACCTCGCGGCGACCGATACGAGTTCTCATATTATTCTTAGCTGCGTGCAGCGATAGGTACAAACGACACGCGAGACCAATCCAAACGAAATGGTTGTATAGATTAGAAGAGATGGTACAATGGTCGCTACTAGGATGCATGTCGATCGACGATTGAATAAACTTTCGTCGAATTTTACACGATAGAAAAGATTTATAGGTATAAATGTGTATTTAGATCGGACGATATATTTGCACGTTATTATTTTTTTGTTCAAATTCTTCTCAACATTGGTTATATATATGTGAATATATATAGTATTTGAACACCCTGTTATTACTTATGATTGAAATGTCTGGCAGAAAAAAAAAGAAAAAAATTAAGAAGAAGAAGAAGAAAAAAAAAACCTAATTACAATCCTACGGTGGTCTGCAATTATATAAACGATTCCAATTGATCAATCCACTTCCACATACTAGTATACTTTATAATGGATCATCGTATCGGGTAATAAAATAATGAAATGTTTACTTTAGCTCGAGGTATTCGATACACGTGGTATTAGAATCAGATCATTTCGTTTAAATTATGACAATTTTTTACCCTTTTCTATTACTAATCCAACCATATTGACATAAACACTCGGTCTATTACTAGTGTTAAGTATGTTGCAAGCGTTTTGTATGCTCAGAACTGTAGCTATAAATATTTCTATACATCATTTCGTAAGAGAAACAGTTTGCCATATCTATTAAAGATATATATAGGAACGTTGAACATAAAACTTGAACCACACCTCGTATTATTGCATGTGCAAGATTTAACTACCGTTTCGAACGACGTAAATGTATAATTTGCACTCTTTCGAATATGCTAGAGAAGAACTGAAAAGTTGAATTTTACAAACGTCGTTAAATACGAAGATTATAGTACCTGAAGTATAGTGCTGTCCCTCGGTCGGGGTGGTAACCTGTTTGTCTTATTGTTATACAATAATTCCGATTCAATATACCTTCCCATCAATTTTTAATGCTCCTGTTAATTTGTAATTTTTAACGTTCGATGTATAGGTTCGCTGGAAGAATGATCGAGTCGTGTTTCGAAAAAAAAAAAAGAAGAAGAAAAAAAAACTTTAGTTTATTCTACAGGTAACAATGTTACCACATAACAGAACACCGTTCATTATATTTATATAATATTTATGTGCCAGAAGATTCTTCTTTCTTTCGGCTGATCCCAACTTATCCCTAGGCGATTTCCAGACGTTTCAGATTACAGTAACCCGTTCAACCGTCTATAAGCCACGCTTATACCCGCGCTTATTCAGCAAACTGGTAAAAAAAAAGAAAAGAAAAAACTGTTTCAACTCTTCAAGTAACACGAATTTTAACCATGATCGTACTGTATCTATACTCTTCGGTTTTAATGGATCGTGTAAATATACCGGATAGAATATCTCGTTTAGCTTGACAAATTTTTTGATGTTTCAACAATTTCTAAACGATTTATCGATAGTTTAATATCCCTCGTCAAATGGTTTACTTGCGCGTACGTTTTGAACCATCGCTACTTCTATGTTTCCAGTGAATGCGTTCGCTAGAAACTACTCGCGCGGTCGCCTATGTTCGGTGTTGGTGTATGATGTGTACGTGGATGCGCGTGGATTCGTATATATACCATATATATGTATATAGATATAGGTATATATACCTATATGTTCCACGACGTGGGATGGAAGGTTGGGCGCGCAACGATGGTAGGTATGTAGGCATCTGAATTCTGAAGAGACAAAGTGGGTTCGATCGCGGTGAACAGTACCTACTATCTCGGTTATATACATGTATATATATATATATATATATATATATATATATATATATATATATATATATATATATATATATATATATATATATATATATATATATATATATATATATATATATATATATATATATATATATATATATATGCACACGATGTACAATACATACATACATACATACACACGTATAACGTACACCCGTATATCCACGACGTAGGCAAAGTTGTATTGCCTGAGCCCTGCGGGCGGCCACTTTATATGCCGGAGTAAAATTCCGTAATTTCGTCCTCACTCTTGCGACATTAATTACCGGGCAAAAAATTTTTTGGCCCTCGACCACGGTCTCAAACCTTCCCTTCAAATATCCAACTCGACTAGTCCTCGACAAAGTCCTCAAATCGAATAGCAAAATATCTTCAGGTATCGCTTATACTCGAGGCGGAAAAATCGTGTTCAATTGTGTCGGAAGCTGCTCACGGGTACAAGGGATATTCTATAATTTAATTTGGGAGCTTGCAGAGTCGTGACATGCGACTATGATAATCGTTACGAACTTGTTCGATCATAAACCACTAAATTCGTATATTTGATGCAAGATTTAAATAATCGACTGTTGATACACGAATAAATCCATAGGGTGTTGGCGAACGCCGGGGCGCCCGGCGTCTTCGACACACCCCAGAAGTTGGAGTCGGGGGCCGTGCATCTCGCGAGGCGCGGGGCCTCCAGAGTTGTGACGCGCGATTATGATAATCGTTCACCACGGTACCCCAGCGCCTTGCGGTCCTCGTGATCCTCCACTCCTTAGGCACATCTCTTATTCTGCCTTATTCTTCCTCTTTTACCTGCAGCCATTGTGTAGACACGTATGTAGGCATATACATACGTAGTATACATACATCTTTCGGGTCCGGACCGCTTGCATATTATATATTATACATACTTTATTCGAAACCTCGGGACCGTTACTCTCTTTTATTGGCGTTGAAATAAAAATAGTATATAGGTATATGTATACCACGTATGTATATACAAACCAATCGGTTAGATTCGACGTTTAAATTTCGGATGAAAAATTTAACTGCTTCGGGTCCGATCGGTAATAGATAGATATATAAGCTTATATAAAGGGGTGCATAAAATCGAGCAGGTATATATCAAAGATATTTCACCGCGTGTCTCTAATATAATATATACCTATGTGTATATAAAGACGGGATTAATTATTCTACAAAATACCTAGTCCTGATCATCCTACTCTCAATCTTATTCCTGCCAGACTAACTAACTGACCACACCTGTCGCTGGTTAATCAATGCGCTGCCGTGCAGCGTAACACGTGGCCTTGCCTGATTGGCGAACGTGACAAGAAACACTTTTCTTTTACTTTTTCTCTCTCTACAACTTTTCATACGTCTGTGTATTGTAGATACACGTACACTGCAGGGATTGTCCAGAAGTTTGTCATTTTTATTTTTGGCAATGTAACTACGTATTACGTGGGCTTCCAAAAATTAGTAAAGAGGAAAAATAACAGCAGTATGTTCTTTGAGTTGTAAAACAGCTTTGAAAATTTTTTTTTTCTTCCAAATTGTTAGAAAACGATTGTTGAAAGAATGATCCGGAAAACGTAATGAATAATTATCACGTGGGTATATCCCTCGTGACTAACCACTCATTATTTGTATGCATATTGCACACGAGACTTTCGTAATCTGTAATTCATGCTATAGAGAACATTATGTACAAGCATTAAACATTCTGTGTTTGATATCATGTGTTGGTTTGTCACGACGTTGCATTCGAATCTGATCTGCATATAGATTTTGACGTTGATTCATAAATCACGACGAAACTATTCGGTTATCATGTTTGAGAAAATTTGTAGATCTTAGAAATTACGCTCTTTGAAATATAAAAAATAAATCCAAAACTTAAAGATTTCGAGTCTTTTTTGGACCACCGTCACCGTTCCGAAAGGACGACACCTCTTCCCCTCGATCTTTTTTCCTTTTTCGAAATCTTTCTTCAATATGTATACCGCAGTACTATAGAGCTCGGTAGTACGAAGTGTTGGAGGGACTTTGAATTTTCTGATGGAGGCGTTTCGCGCGGGACAATGGCGACCCGTCCGACAGCACAAGGTCGCCGTCAAGACGCGTTCCGTGCTTTAGCTCTTGGTGCTCGGTCCCCGGACCCCAAAGGCCTGACTCCTCCTTCCAGCACCACGTTACGACCGACGCGAGCTGCACGAAGAGATGCACCGTGCGTGGCCGGGTGACGCTAATAGCGCCCAGGACTCGCCCCATTCACATATACCCACAATAAGTCATGTACACATGCATACACCGGCGTATATCATACCGATGCATGCGATATGATGCAGACGCTGCAGTGTATCTCCGATACAAAATATTTCTTCCTAAATTTCTATATCGTAAATTGATTGATACCTCAAAGTGGTATATTTAATATGAATCCCGCGAGTGGTTAATTCGTTATGAGGATATACGTTATATACCTATATACCTATACGTGAATTTCTGTGAAACGCGATAGAATTGATTAGTGTTACCCATGATGCAGTCAGTAACGCGAATCTAATCAAATAAGATACTCGGAACTACGGGAGTTGAAAAAGGATTTATAATCGGCTAGAACAATCTTTAGATCAGCTACAATATAACGGTCCGTATTATACATAGTTCGCCGTAACAAATTGTAGGCCAGAAACGATAACCGCGAATAAGCAATTAGTCACGACTCACAAATATGCTTGCAAATTTCTTTGAATACCGATCGAATAATAATTGGCTAGTACCTGTCCATAAAACGGTGCAGGTTCAGAAAACCCACCAAGTTAAATCGGCTCTCGCAAATCGGAACTAAGGAGACCCCTGGCCCTGGGTTACGGGGGTCTTCTCTTCACCGCGCTCCTTCCGCACATAGCAGATTATAATGGAGCATAGTATTATTGTATAGTTGTTGTGTGGTAGGGCAGAAAGGCATGCATACCTTCTTCTACCTTTGCAATCTGTAGTGCAGCGGCAGAAGGCTTGCCTCTCTGGCCTTATTATGCTGTCACTGAATTCATCCGCAAGTTTCTGCAGCCTCCTTGCAAGCTCCGTAGCTGTCCTTTTCTCGCACGGTCTTCCGCCAAGCAGGTATACCTCGGGGCTACTTTCAGTTTCATTTCTCGTGCAGTCAATTCTCCCACACCGGACTTGCGGGGTATAAGGACCGCAATGCACTCGAGCCGCGGTACCTACACTCGCGACGGAGAATGTCTTATAAATTAAGTATTAACGAGTGCAGGACGCCATCGCTACAAAGGGTGTCGTACTATTTGAAATTCAAATTAATTGTTTTCGCCGAGTACATACTATAGCGATATACTTCGCGATAATGGAGTGAGAGAGAGAGAGACGAGGAGAGAAACACCGAGTCTTTTCTAGAATCACTTATATGTTTATAATTCTCAGCGAGTCGTTCTCCCTCGGTGATCTTTTGTCCATCTTTTATTTTTTCGATACCTTTTTATAATGATGAAGATACGTGAGAATCGCGAGAGAGAAATGGCTTTTTGTGGTAAAAGAAGAAGAAGAAGGGGAAGAAGAAAAAAATTATAATATAATATAAGAAAAAGGAGATGGTGATTGACTTGGCACGATCTCATTTTAATCCAAGGATTTTGCGTATATATAAGTAAGGGGGAATTAATTCAGAGAAATCCAGACTGATCTGCTTTGGAAGGTTTTATTCAAATTGCAAACTGAGAAATTCGTGTGGACAAAATTGGGCCGCCGCCGGGATACTACTAATTTCTCTTTCGGCGGCACGCGAACATTGAGTATCAAAAGTCTGGCGTTTGATGAGTTTAATCGATTTCATCCGTGTCCAGTACATCTCGACGATATAACACGTGTGGATCGACGCCAGGCCATGCAATCCCATCCCATCCCATCCCATCCAACGCCACGCCATACCACGATCCTGCGATAAACAAGGATATAAAATAAAGCAAATCTGTTTGTAGCCCGGAGCTCTGTAATTTCCAACAAAGTGCCTAAACACCTCGCGATCCGTTAACTCGATCAAGTTACTTCGCCCCGCGTTCCAATAAAATTACCCTCCAGGCACGAGCGTCAACCAAGACAACCCGTACTCACGTATGCGTTTACGTGTGTAACCTACGTGCGGAGCATTGTCTCGCGATAAGTTCGCGCCTAGGCGTTGAAATATCGGAGTGAAACGAATGCAGTCTTTGATGCGCGAAGTTCTTCGCAATTGGAAATACTAGCCATTTATATTATGTACGGTATATATAGGTATACATGTGAAGAAGCGTATATAGGGAGTAGAGATGAGATAAAGAGAAGGAGGAAGAGAGCATAAGAGAGGAGCGCAAAAAGGGGACAGAAATTTTATATCTGACAAGAAAATTGGGCCGACGAAGCTATACAATGGGACTTGGGTTCTTCTTCTCCATGTTCCTCCGCGCTGTATAACGGAACTTGTGTGTATCCCACAACCCCAAAAACTGCTCGAAACTCGGTCCAGGTCTTCGGAGGTCCACGCCAAGTTTCCTAGAGATTGAAATGACCCCCTAGAGCGAGCTGCGCCTACGTTCGCCCAACCCCGACCTCGCCTCGCTGTGTGGTGGCAATCGAATCAATTGAGAAACACATATTTTTTCATTAGGTAAGCCTGATTCGAAAGATGAACCAAAGCTCGTAACGCTAACGGGGCTTTGGTGTTCTTTTTTTAATCCGGGGATCCCCGGGGTTATCTTATATTCGTTTCTCTCAGGTATAGAATATCAATTGAAGCGAAACCAAAAATGATGAAACGATCCTTGCTAAATGGTGAAATCGTTTATTTTATGAGCATCAAAGTATAATTGAACGTGTCCTAACTCCGGACTTGCAATTATACTTCAGATATAACGCGTTGGCAATTTTTGGTGAACTTTGGTACCCGTAGGATATCGCAATATATAATAATGGGTACGCCTTAAACACTTAAAATTAAAAAACCGCATCGACGACTGATGACCTTCGTCAGTACTTACTTAAAAGCGTACAAGCTTTCATTTACTCCGTGCAGCTCGGTTATTCTTTCGGAAATAATCATTTCGTTTTCACGTCGCGACCATGCGAAGCGAAATAACTAAAGAACCAAAGGTGCAGGCTGTGGTGAATAGGGGATTCGAGCTATACGGTTCTCTACGGTCAAACACAAAGGTTCGCGCGCTCGTGAAATCAGATGAAATTTGAGCGCGGAGGAGAGCGTGCGTCTCGTTAATGGGCCAGGTTTTAGAAACGGTCAAATTGACCAAGGCGGGACAAAATTTTCAACGATTTAACGTATCTCCGGTTGAACGTTCTAGATAAATACGTCGATTTATACAGCAAAATGATTCGGCTCCATTCAATGCAAGCAAGCATTGATTATTTGAAAAAATGAGGCAGTAAAAATCTGCATCGAACAGATGAAGAAAAAAACAGTTATTATTCTACACGCAGAAAGACGTTATAGCAAAATCTGTCGGGCGAAAAATAAGTATAAGTATATTAGCAGGAAGTACCAAAGCGAAACCTGATAACCCTTGCAAACCATTGTGACCGACCCCGGTAAAATCATCTCTGCAAGCTCGTTCTCTTGGCCGGTTACTACTTACTAGTTACCGACTGACTGGTCCGCAATGGTCAAGGCAGGGCAGTCGTAACAATACCATAAATCATAATATTCAAATTAACAAAGGTTCAATAAATTAAAACTGCGGTTGTGCCCGACAGAGGCAAAGAGGTACGGAGTCTCCCATTTCCTCTCCCTCACACATCGACTCGCTTTGCACCGTGTTAAGCTCGGGCATGGTCTCTCCTTCACTCTTTCTCGCAGCTTATGGCCCGTAGGCGTAGCGGTCTGTGACCAAACGCCGAAAGTCGGGCCAACCTTACCGATGCTTGGTCGTCACTTATACCTTAAAGAGAGAGAACTTTCTGACTGCCCGCCAGTGTAAACAGTAGAATTCGATTCTCTGCACCTCTGGCTCCGTTTGCTAGCGCGACCTCTCGCAGCGATGCGTGAGACCGTGCGGGGTAACGAAACGTACGTCTGTTCCCAAAGTTTTATTAATTTTCTTGTTGTTTTTGGATATTTTTTTTTCTATTTTTGTTATTCACCTCAACTTTCTCGCACCTCTTCCTCGTCGCTTGTCACCATGGGGTCCTTACGCCGTTGTCCATTTTTTTTTCATCGCTTTTGTTTCCCAGCATTAGCCTCTCACCCTCCCGTTCTTCGCGCCACCAATTTCATTTGCATTCCTTGCAGTATTAACCGAAGTTTATTGTAATCGTTGACGCCAAGGTGATAACCACTTGAAATAACGCGGTATTACAACGAGTTACTTCTTATTTCTGTATAACATCCATACCCGTATGTTTAAATATACATCCTAAACCTTTGTGTATACATATGTATGTACGTATGTATATATATATATTTTGCCCTGGAAAGCTATCCCGCCATCAAAGTCCTACTACAGGACTATTATCCTAGTTGAAATCCTTACCTCTAACTACAAGTACGTTGCGAGGGAATATTGTACCGAATCCGATGAAAACCAATGCGTGTTCACTTTGTAGAAGTCTTAACGTGCTGGTCACGGTTTACACCACATATACATCGGGCCCAACCCCATTGCAATAACGATCATCCAACGGCTTCGTGTCCGCAGATAGAATGCAAAGGAACTAGTATACGCGTAGATATTGCCCTATGTCTGGTCGTCACAAGAAGCTTTACTTTATTCGATTGCCACCGGGCTCGGAACGACGGACAGACAGCTGCAAAGTACACGTTAAACCATTCCGAGCCAACCGATTAATATCATCCTACGAGATGCATAGCCTTGCGGGATAACTGAACTACTGAATACTGAATGAGTTTCAGATCTCGACCGAAGCTTTCTGTAATATGTAAACGCTATACATACATACATACATACATATCCTATAGCATGAAATCATGTGGCTTAAAATTATGTATAAGGGTTACTGCAGGCGCTGCAGTATTGTTCGCGTGAAAAATGACGAGCGGATATTTCCTCCGGGACTATTTCACACGTTAAATATGTCCCGGCATTCGCTGCCTCGCGGTATTATATTGATTTTTTCATTTTTTTTTTTTTTCTTTATTATCGCAATACTCTGCCAGTTCTGAAATCGTGCCTACGTTTGTACGTGAGCGAATACAGTGAAGTGTTGTGCTACGTGTGGTCACAGCACGGGGCTAATCACAGATGAATTTGTCATACCTTATATACCCAGAGGCGTGCCTTACGAGAAATCGCCATAAGATCTTGACTCGAGACTTCGCATTGTACAGAAATTACATATCATGTACGCGATATCCCTGCAGTCGAGAAGTGTTTTGTACTGCTATTTGTGAGGTTTGATAACTCAATACTATTGCCGATGCAGTGTAATATATATTCCATTCTGATCAACCATTTACCGTATAGTCAAGCTGGTGGCGATGTTTCATGCGCAGAATCAATTAGGTACCGTAACTGTTGAGATTTTGAATAGAGCGAGGATTCATTCATTTTATGGATTTGTTTTAAAAGATGCTTTTTGCATCTCTTATTAACCGTTGAAAGAAGAGAAACGAGTCAGGTGGCGCCGGCGTGTGAACCGATCTGTTCATCGATACTAATCGATTGAAAAAAAGAAAAAAGTATAAATAAAAAAGAAAAGACCGAGCTCACGCCTCAACCAACAATTTGCTGTTCCTCCTTTAACTGAAGGGACAATGCGGTACCGACAATGGGCGCGAATTCACCATAAGAGTTTCGCGTTTTTTCTACGTAAATCGGGAACACACACATAAAACAATCTTACCGATCGAATACGGAGTACTGACTGACTCTGTCGAGCTCGTTTACTTAATTGAAGCAGGTTGGCCTTAAGAACGAAGGAACGGAGTCGATAAGGGACACTGTCCCGTTGCCTTAGCCAGTCTCAATGCGACTTTGCTGCTCGCTGCATGATAGACTCGGAATTTGCACAGAGACACTACCACGTGCCGCGGATGCCGCGGAGTCATTATTTATTCGATTTATTGCAATGGTAGTCGTCATCAGTTGCACGTTGGTTCTGTTCATCGATCAGATATTGATGTCTTCCGCATGCGCAAGGTGCCTCGACCGCGGCCGCTTTCCTACTCATCGTGCACGAGCAAGTATATAATATCTATCTGTATAGGATATACGCTTGTTCACGAATTGAAATCTCCTGCATAGGCAATTAACCTTATAGAATTCACACGTAGAGTACAAGTAGGGACGGTATGTATGTACGATATGTGACAACTAGCACGGTGATTTTTTTTTTTTTCTTTCTCAGTGAGAGTAGAACCTATTGGGGAGGAATTTTGCTAAAAAAAAAAAGAAAAAAAAATGGAAAAAAAACACACAAAAATTCCTCGTTATTTAATACAAAACCCGCTAGCCGTACCCTATTAATTTTCCAAAATATGTAGATGCAGTGCCACTAACGGACGCGAGCCGTAAAGTACGTACTTAAGTTAGGCAACGGACAGCACTTTGTCAACTTTCTATGGGAACTTATAACAACTCCCCGCTGTGATCCAACTCCATGAGTATGGACATGGTCCGCGCCACGCCAAGCGGTACCTGCCGTCTCCTTCTTTATTTCTCTTCCTCTCACAGGATTGCCTTCGTTCCTCCTTCTCCTTCCCTCTCAATCTCTTTCTCGGTTTCTCGCTTCCTCTTGCCCCCAAAGCCTCTCATCCTCGCAGTTCTCGCCTCTTCGCGCGTGAGTTTTCCTCTCTCTCGGTCTGTCTATCGTTGTTAGGCAAGGCACTAACTCATTCTGGATTATGACCATACACATACACACACATACCGATACGATGGCGCGCAATCCCGTGGACCCCGATGCTTAAGCATGTACGTACACGTACGTAGGATATATACATGTGTATATAAGGAGGCATCGTCACGATATACCCGGTGTCTGAATATGAAAGAAAAAATTCGACGAATTTTCACATCGAGGTCGTATAATGTGTCCGGAATGAAGGTATATAAAGTAAAGGAGATATTTCAGACGTTTTATACCGCAGCTTGTGCTGTAAAGTAAAAAGGAAACAATTATAATACGGCAACGAATATAACGAGAGACGTTTTAACTTCCGTTCAAAACCATCGGCGTATATAATCACTTAAATTGTTACTTTTCTTCGTTCAATATACCTTACCTTAATTTCTCGATTTCAGGTTCTCCTCCGTTGACCGGTTCGGGGATCGTCAAAGTCGTGGTCTTGGACGTGAACGATCACAGCCCCGAGTTTGCTAGACAAGGTTACCAGGCTTCGGTTACCGAGAACTTGCCACCTGGAGCTTGGGTCGCGAAACCATCCGCGACCGACAAAGACGAGGGCCTCAATGCACGGATTCGGTGAGTTGAATACAAGATTGATATTCCTAATCATATTCATTCGCTACCTACGTCGACCAGCCAACTTTTCAATCACGATGTTATATCGTTACCCAGGTATAGCCTACTCGGCGAAAAAGCAGAAAGATTTTCCGTTGACTCGGACACTGGAGAAGTGACCACCTTGGAACCTTTGGACCGTGAACAAACACCCGTCTATCATCTGACACTAGTCGCCCAAGATTCTAGCCCGACAGAACCAAGAGCTGCAGCCGTCAATTTGACGATATTCGTCAAAGATCTAAACGACAATGCCCCCAGGTTTTCGAGCCCAAGGTATACCGCGTACGTTCCCGAGGCTACGAAACCTGGTAAGTTTAACTTTGATGTAATTATTCCCTGGAGGTATGCATTCCATTTCCTGCGACTACATACATTGCTCGTTCGTTTTCTAAAGGTGATTTTGTCTTCGGAGCCAAAGCCGTAGACGATGACGAAGGCGAGAACTCGAGGATTGTGTACAGATTACAGGGCGACGATTCGGAACGTTTTATAATCGATCCTCACAGCGGTGTCGTTAGAGCAACGCAGGAGTTAACTGGCAGTGAAACGACTTACCAACTTCAGATTCAAGCCTCCGATTGTGGAGTCGAGCCAAAATCTGTTACCGCTGATCTCGTCATTCATCTTTGGGAAAGGCAACGGTTTCCTAGTTTCAGATCAACGGTTAACACACGGTTCACTTTGTCAGAGGATGTGCCGGAAGGAAGAGTAATCGTGCGGTTGAGTGCATCAACCCCGAAAAATGGAGCAGCTAGTAATTTGATCTTTGGAATGGCTGGTGGTAATGTCGGAGACGCGTTGAGGATCGAACCCCATACCGGCGAGGTATGCATAAAAATACGAACAAACTATTTTCGCTCTTCATATTAATCTAGAAAAATTCATTTCATATGACAATTGCCATTGTCTCACAGGTTCTGGTCGCTTCTGGTTTTGACTACGAAACAGCACCGCATTACGAAGCCTGGGTCGAAGTACAAGATTCGGATACACCCGCCCTGCGAAGCGTCGTCCAACTTTTGGTCAATGTCACTGACGCTAATGACAACGCACCGTTGATGGAAGCAACTGTCTACAACGCCACTGTCCCCGAGGAAGAATACCCTCCTCTGTTCGTGACAAAAATTTCCGCCAAAGACGCTGATTCCGGTAAAAATGGTCAGGTTACCTATCACCTTATGGACGACTTTGATGAGTCTTTCATCATCGATGAAAATACAGGAGAAATTCAAACGAACACGAGATTGGACCGGGAGGAGGTATGGAAACAATCGAATCTTCATTTTTGTTGCCCAATTTACCATTTATCTATGATGAAACCTCTAAAATTTATGACCACCGTATTTGAGTCCTTCGTTATTTGAGTAACTGAATATTCTCATCAGATTCCTTCGTACGAGTTGGTGGTCGAGGCTCGAGATCAGGGTCAGCCACAACTGACTGGATCTGCAACGATCCTTGTAACTATTCTCGACAAGAATGACAATCCTCCACGATTCACACGTTTGTTCAGTGTCAATGTGACGGAAAACGCAGATTTAGGATCATTTGTAATTCGGGTCACCAGTTCCGACCTCGATATCGGACAGAACGCGAATGCCACCTACAGTTTCACGGATAATCCAGGCGGAAAATTTTCCATTGATGCACTGAGCGGAAATGTGACAGTCGCTGGGCACTTGGACAGGGAAGAGCAGGACGAATATCTTCTGAAGGTAAATACTCCTTTTTCGTAAAAACTGAAGGCGGTATTTAAGTTGAGAAATATCTGCGCCCTTTAGTCGAGTACTTAGATCAAAATGTTGGAAGGGAAAGTTCCTTGCAACACCCACGATTACAGAAAAGAAATTTTTTTAATTACAGGTAGTTGCCGGAGACGGTGCTTGGCGCCAGGAGACATCTCTGACCATAACAATTCAAGACCTGAACGACAATCCTCCAGAATTCGAGGAGGATTCCTACTGCTTCCACTTCCCGGAACTGCAACGTCGCGTCGCTCACGTTGGACAAGTGACGGCCACAGACCGGGACAAGCAAGGACCAAACTCCGTAATATCATACAGTTTGCTTCAACCCTCGGATCTATTTACCGTAGACCCAGCAACCGGAGAAATACTGAGCAAAAGAACACTCAAGTACAAGCACACACAGCAGGAATCATCTCCCGAGAACTTGTACTCGTTAACAGTCGTTGCAACGGACAATGGAAAACCTCCTATGTCATCTAAAGTGATTATTTCCGTGAGTGTGGTAGACGCCAACAATAATGCACCCAGATTTGAACAGCGATCCTATCTTTCACCTGTACCCGAGGGTTATCCAATTGGAAAACGAGTAGTGATATTAGTGGCGAAAGACGAAGCTGATTTCGGTGTTAATGCGGAGATCGAGTATGGTTTGGTCAGTGGAAATGGTAGTGAGTATTTTACTGTGGGACAAGTCAACGGATGGGTTGTCGTGCACAAATCATTAACGGGTCTGTCAGTTGGGACAACATTTGTTCTGAAAGTGAAGGCAGTTGATAAGGGAGTTCCACCGCAAGAGGATGAAGTCACATTGACGCTTGTGATAACTGGAGAGAACCGTCATCCTCCTAGTTTCACTGTGCTTAGTTATCAAGTGATAGTGCCAGAAAATGAGCCGATAAATTCTACGATTTTGACTGTAAGTGCAGCGGACGGTGACGACGGACCGAACGGTTTGGTTCGCTACAAGATTTCCGCTGGTAATGAACGCAGGGAGTTTTCCGTTCATCCGATAACCGGCGCGGTCACTATCTTGGAACCCTTAGATTACGATACCGTTCAAGAATATCGCCTCAATATCACAGCCACGGATTTAGGCTTTGAGGCTAAACAAGCCACCGCAACGTTGACTGTGACTTTAACCGATATCAACGATAATCCACCAATTTTCAATCAAAGTTCTTACGAGGCGTATTTACCCGAGAACTCAGCGCCTCATAGTTTCGTTTACAAAGTTACAGCAACGGATATAGATTCACCAAAGTACGCGATCATCCAGTACAGGATTCTTGGCGGTAGCGGAAAGGAACATTTTGATATTCAACAAAGCTCAGGCGTTATATTGTCCAAGATTAGTTTTGACTATGAAGAAGCGAACGAGTACACATTGGACATCGTTGCTGCTAATCCAGACTCCAATCCCCAGATGGTCGGCTTTACAACTGTTGTCGTTCACATTACGGGTGTTAACGAATTTTACCCTAAATTTATTCAGCCTGTCTTTCATCTGGATGTTTCTGAGAGTGCAGAGGTCGGAACGTCCGTGGGATTGGTGCAAGCTACCGATCAAGATTCGGGCGAAGATGGAAGGGTTTATTATCTGTTTGTTGGCTCGTCGAATGATCGTGGTTTCAGCATCGGTCCCGAAACAGGTATCATCAGCGTCTCGAGACGATTAGACCGCGAAACACAGAATAGAGTTGTGCTGGCAGTGATGGCAAAAAATGCTGGTGGAATACGAGGTAACGACACGGACGAAGGACAAGTTATTATTTCAATTCAAGACGGCAATGATCCGCCAGAATTTCTGCAAAATCTTTACCAAGCAAACATCTCGGAAGGTGCGTCACTGGGAACAAGGATTTTGACGGTACGCGCGGTAGATAAAGACGTGCGCCCTCAGAACAATCAATTCTCTTATTCTATAATCGGTGGAAACATTGGACAAGTTTTCAAGGTTGAGCCACAGACCGGAGAAATTGAAACTGCCAAACAGTTGGACAGAGAGACAATCCCAAGTTATGAATTAATTGTTGGAGCAATCGATACCGGGTCACCACCACAAACTGGTACAGCAACGGTGCACATAGAACTTCTGGATGTGAACGACAACGGGCCGATCTTCGATCCTCCAGAAGTAACGGGATATGTTAGCGAAAACGAACCAGCTGGCACGAGTATCATGACGCTGAGTGCTATGGATCCCGATTTACCACCAAACGGGGCACCTTTTTCATACAAGTTAGTTGGTGGCAGGCAGAAGGACTTTGTTCAATTGGATAAACATTCAGGAGTGCTAAAGACTACGAGAAGCCTGGACAGAGAGCTCATACCCCAATTGGATCTTGTGGTAAGTACAGAAATATTCCGATTGGTAACATCTCGATGATACGATCGAAGATTTACAAATGTTCGAACGAAATAAAAAATCCCAAATTATGCTACATAGCTATTGTGTCTCTGATAAAGATTTTTTCTACTAAAACTGTAATGAATACTGAAAAATCGCGATTGTATGGTTTTTCAAAACGAGTCACACGTCAATTTTTTACTTTTACAAAACAGGTTGATGTAGAAGATTCTGGATTCCCACGAATGCACAATGAACATACGATAACCGTCATTGTTTCGGATCAAAATGATAGCCCATCCACTCCACGATCGGTCCATGTAATGGTCCATTCATTCAACGGTCAAACACCTTTAGGAAATATAGCCAATGTCCATCCAAATGACCCTGACACTACCGGTGATTACACTTGCAGAATAATGCAGGGTGCAAATTCTGGTGTCTTGAGCATTCCAACAGCGTGCGATCTACACACTAACAAAATTACACCAGGTTTGTTGTACAGCGATTGTAATTATATTATTACCCAGTCTAACAAATTCTCGTAAGATGGGGAAGAAAAATATTCTCTCTCATGTAATTTGTAAATATAATGATTCTTGCAGGTCTTGGATATTCTTTGAGTGTATCTGGCAATGACGGCAGACACCCTGACGTTATATCAAAAGTGACGGTTGAATTTTTGACTTTCACAAATACAACCGTTGAGAACACCGTGACATTGCGTATAGCGAGATTGAGTGCAATGAAATTTCTTGCTTCATATTATCGGGCTTTAGTGGATTTGTTGCAAACAGAGATGGACGTTGGGGATACACTGATGATCTATAGTATTGGGGAAAATAAATCGGATTTGGACGTTTCATTAGCCATCAAATCTCCACAAGGTACGTCCCCAACGACTAATGGATTTCGTCGAATTTCTTATATATAAAGAATCATATGCTGTATTGCTAATCCATAATTTTCCGAACATCCAGATCGAAATTATAGAGACTAATAACTTAATAATCTTTTTACAGGCTATCACTCAAAATCCGAAGTAATAGAGTTGCTGTCTCGCAAACGGGAGGAAATACAAACTCTCCTTCAAGGGGCAATAATTACTGTCGGATATTCACCTTGCGAACAGATGGCTTGCGAAAACGGGGGTGCATGTAGCGATCAATTGGTTGTCTACGAAGAAACTAGAATGACAGAAAGTCAAACTTTTATCCTAACATCTCCAAAGGTTTCCCACGAAATGATTTGCAGGTGTTCTGATGGATTCACTGGTGACCGATGTGAAAGACGACAAGATCCCTGCTCGCCTAATCCATGTTTACTGGTACGCAGATTAATAAATATGCCATTTCGTTAAAAGAGTATATGTTAATGTTGCACAGACGATGACCCTGTTTTGAAAAATCTGACCATATTTGTTTATATTTTTTTGCAGGGTGGACAATGTCGCCGCCTGGGATATGACTTTCACTGTACGTGTGCTCCGGGTCGAGAAGGAAAATTGTGCGAACTTGAACGAGGCGACGCTTGTGCAAGTAATCCTTGCAGAAACGGCGGATCGTGTAGAGAAAGTCCTGATGGTTCTAGTTTCTTTTGTCTCTGCCGAGCAGGGTACAGAGGAAACCACTGTGAAGCCATCACTGATTCCTGTAGACCAAATCCTTGCCTGCACGGTGGTCTCTGCGTTGGACAGAAACCTGGGTAAGACGATAAATTAACTATATTATAACTCCAACTCTCGATCAATATGCAGCTTATGTATCACAATTCGCCAACAATTGCAATACAGTAAATCATTATTAATAATTTTCAGTTATCGCTGCAGTTGTCCAGAGGGACGTTATGGTCGCCACTGTGAACGTTCAACTTTTGGCTTTGAAGAACTTTCGTACATGTCTTTTCCAACATTGGATGCAAACACAAACGATATCACAGTCGTATTCGCAACGACAAAACCGAACGCTCTTTTACTTTACAATTATGGCCCACAAACTGGTGGACGTTCCGATTTTGTGGCTTTGGAATTAGTCGAGGGAAGAGCTGTGTTTTCGTACGGTGGAGCCAGAAGTGCTATTACTTCGGTAATGATCAGGGCTGGTGAACCATTAGCGGATGGAGAATGGCGGAAAGTAACGGCCACCAGAAATGGAAGAGTTGTTTCGTTGAGCGTCTCTAATTGTCGAGAACATGGAGACGTCTGCGAAGATTGTAGACCTGGAGACGTCACTTGTTATGCAGCTGATGTTGGCCTCACTGGGTTAGTACATCACCATTCAATTCAATTTCTTGCAGTTTTCAATTTCCAGTAAAATCGCACAGCACGTTGATTGATGGCTAATTAACTCTCAATAATGTATAAAATATCTCTAATTTCAGAACTTTGAATTTCAACAATAATCCACTGATGCTAGGAGGATTGGCTAATGCTGACCCAGTCCTAGAACGCCCGGGTCAAGTACACTCCGATGATCTTGTCGGTTGCGTGCATTCAGTATCCATAAATGGCAGAGCTTTAAATCTAACAAATCCAACATCGTCAAGGGGAGTGAAATCAACCTGTGGAAGGTCTGAACGGAGTCCATGTGCTAAAGGAAAGGAGGACTTTTCAGCTTGTGGTGCTAATGGGAAATGTTACGATAAATGGCATCGGGCTGTTTGTCAATGTGACAAATTCACCGCACCAAATTGCTTGAGCGCTCTAGAACCTGTAAACTTGAGCGAGGGTGGATACATCGAATTTAAGGTAAGAAACAAAAAACCGGTAAAACCAGAAATCAATATTCGAAAGCACATCGAATCCGAGAAAAATGAAATTCATATAACGCAAAATATGTGCAATACCGTACGTTGAGTACAAATATACTAATTTATCACCATTTTCAGGTCTCAGAAAAGCATAAAAGAATGCAGCTTTTGGAATACCTGTATGGTGGGTCGACATTATGGCACAGAAACAGAGTTACTAGGGAAGCAAATGAGGAAAATAGTCTATTAACACTGACTCCAGCCCCGCCGAAGACGATTGGATTAATGTTTCGAACTGTACGGCCTGATGGTATCCTTATTTATGCTGCAACCAACAAACACTTCACAGCTGTTGAGGTAGGAATGCGTATAATCGTAACATGAATCAATTCCAGAATATAGATGATCCCTGTTCATACCGAAACTTTGAGTAATATGAAAATTCTACAGTCTGGATATCCTGTAACAAACAGCAACCACGATAATAAGAACTTGGCATTTTTGTTACAGCTACGCAACGGACAATTGACTTACTCGTCGCTATTGGGCTCTCCAGTAAACATGACAGGTTCCATTGAAGGTGGTCTAGCAGATGGACGTTGGCATAATTTAACTTTACACGCTTACTCGCGTGGTCTGAGATTACTTATCGATGGTATTTTGACTGGTGATGAATTGGATTCAGCTGGCGTTCACGACTTCTTGGATCCCTATCTATCGGTTTTGTCAATTGGTGGTGTTCAACAAGATCTCTACTTCGCTCACGATTCCGTACCAAAAAGCTTTGAAGGATGCTTGGCCAATTTCACAATAAACAATGAAATACAACCGTTCAACGGGTCCGGATCAGTCTTTAAAGACGTCATATATCATGGGAAAGTTGGGCTGAACTGCAGAGGCCCTATAGGAATAAGTGCTGCGGCTGCACCCGATCCCTTGAGCATTGGTATAACATTGGTCATTGTGTTCTTCGTAATTCTATTAGTCGCGATATTGGTCAGTTTCGTGGTGTTCAGACTCCGTAGGCAAAACAAAGAGAAATCAGGACCGTCAGGAGTGAATAAAAGCAACAATACCATTATGGCAGGAAACGCGTTAGTGGGACCTGGAAGTGACAACATGATGTCAAGACATGAGAACACTTACATTTCAGACACTTCTGATCTACGGGGAGTCGGACACATGGGGCCCGAGCTTATTTCGAAAAAGTATAAAGAACGGGAAATAAATACATCCGAGCATAGACCCCAGAGACCAGATATCATCGAAAGAGAAGTTACGAAATCACCTCCCATTCGAGACGAGCATCCTCCATTACCGCCACCAACACAAAGCTCTTTACACTCCCATGAACACAATCCGGAACCTGAAATGCCCGAACATTATGATCTTGAAAATGCCAGTTCCATCGCACCGAGTGATATTGACATCGTTTATCACTACAAAGGATACCGGGATGGGATGAGGAAATACAAGGCAACACCACCACCGATCGGAAGCTATGCCAATCACCATAAACACACAGGACAGCAGCATAGACACACGGGGCCTTTTCCACCGAGAGCTATGCCACCTCCGGCTGTTGGCCAGCCACCGGGACCAGCCCCAAAATTACTTCAGAGTACTCCACTGGCGAGATTATCACCGAGTAGTGAATTATCGGCGCAACAGCCGAGGATACTAACGCTGCACGACATCAGTGGAAAACCTTTACAAAGTGCTTTACTAGCGACGACCTCATCGTCCGGTGGAGTCGGGAAGGATGCCTTAAACTCGAATAGTGAAAGAAGTTTGAATTCCCCAATAATGAGTCAACTATCAGGATCGACCGCGAGCCGTAAGGCGCCACAATCGAATAATGAAAATGTTAACAACGTTTCTTCAGGCCCGATGGGTCTTACAGCTGAAGAAATTGAGAGATTAAACTCAAGGCCGCGGACATCAAGCTTAGTATCAACCCTGGATGCAGTCAGCTCATCCAGTGAAGCAAGAGGGCCGCCTACCCATGGCCCTTTGCATCTTCATAGAAGACACACACCTCCACCAGAAAGACTGGAACGGCGGAACTCAACAACGACCGATGAAAGCGGAAATGATAGTTTCACTTGTTCCGAAATAGAATACGACAATAACTCCTTAGTTGGAGATAAAAGGTCAGACAATTTGTTCAGCAAGCCTGACGACGAAGAAGTACCATCAAGAACCGCGGAGTCGTCACAATCCTCAAAGCCCCCACTACCACCAAATGTCAATTACGATGGGTTTGACAGTTCGTTCAGGGGGTCTCTTAGTACATTAGTGGCATCAGATGATGACCTATCGACACATATGGGTGGTTTGTACAGGCCAGCAAATAACGGCTCACCATCAGCCAACACAGCATTGAGCTGGGATTATTTGTTAAATTGGGGACCAAACTTCGAGAGTTTGGTAGGGGTTTTTATAGACATTGCTGAACTACCAGACAGTGCCAGTCGGGTACCTAGCACACTGAGATTGCCAGCTAGCATACCTAAACCTTCGGAAGAATATGTCTGATGCAAAAGGAATTTAAACTATTAAAAATGTAATTCACTTAGACGAAATATTTATCGTCAAGGAGTGGATTACCTGTTGTCGTACACACAAGTGTCAACGATGCAAAGATTTAGGGAAAGAGTCATTACTTGTACGTAAAGAGAATAAATAGGGCAGTTGAAGAAAAAGAAAAAAATTGTAGGACTATACTGAATATAATGAAATATAGAAGCATGTTATAATTAATCCAATTTCACAGTGATAAATAATGGTGCATTCTATAAACTCATGTTTATGATATTAACGACAGTGATGTGACACTGTAAAGCTAAACATCTTGCCATACAATGTTCCATAGGACTCTTATGTAAAGAGATTTGAATATATTAGATTTAAGACGAAATAGCGTGTAAACATGATATTTTATGGTTTTCATCACCTTGTATCAGGGTGTGTGATCTGTTAGAAACGTATTAAGGTCAAATAAAAATTGGCCAATCAAATAGAGCTGTTGTGAGAAACGTAGCAATGGTTTTGTTCTATATTTTATTTTATAAATTCAAGGTTCTTGATAATCGACGCTAGAGCTGAATTTTAAATGAAAGTTATGAATGTTTTTGCATATCTGAATATGAAAAGTAAACGACAAGATTTTTGTCGATAGTTTCTCACAATAGCTCAAATTTAATTGTATATCAAGACTATTGTGAATATGAAATACTCGCCACTGAGAATATAGTAGAATTCTCAAAGTCCCTGCAAGAATGTGAAAACGACCATTGTTGCAATCCTAGCCATAACAGCGTTTTTACACAACAAAAAACATTGTTCAAACTGCCAGACTGATTTTATATATTTTATGTAATATAGCCACGAGATGAATTTCAACAATGTTTTAATGAATGTAAATTATGATAATTGTTTTGTAAATACTGTATGAGAGTGATCGTGTTTTGTAAAAAAAAATTGTGTGAATGTATAAAGATCGAAGAATGCTATTTGCCACATTTGTAATAAAAATTAAATTTATTAATTTCACGTCTTATTGAATCTTTCCCAATTTCGGAATACGTGAATCGTAAAGTTCAATTGACTTCGTACACGCGAAAAAGCTGCATTGGTGTCACGAATCTGAACTCAGAGTCGGAAATTCAAAAATTTCTGTCTTTCATTAATGGATCGAACATTTTTTGAGGCCTTCACAAGAAAGAAAAAGTTACCAGTCATTTCTTTACGCGACCAACTGTTCGGTAGGAAAAGATCGTGGAATTTGAATTAGAATCTGAGAGCCAAAATGCAAAGTGGCATTTTTTTGCGAGCTGAAAATCTGAAAAAATTCAGAAAAGTAGAAATCTTCCTAAAAAATAGAAAACTATTTGAGTATTTCTTTCCGTGGCCAACCGTTTCGGAGATAAAAATCGTGGAGTAGGACTCAGAATCTGGGAGTCCGGATCTGAACCCGCGATTTTTTGCAAGCTAAAAATTTAGAAAAATTTAGAGATCGACGGATAGGTAATATTTAAAGCAGTGAAGGTCTGAAAAAGAATAGTTAACAGTGAGGTTTTTATATCAATGACATCGTAAGTCTGTAATCATTTCTGTATTATGAAAAAGTGTCTAATCGGTTAATAATACAGGCTGACGAGGCTCTGAAAAGACTAATAAACATCATATATTACGTAGACTATAATTTATGAAAAGAAAGAAACGCTCTAAGTATACAAAAATGATAAGATTAATACAGATAAAAAGCCTTTATCGAGTTCGTTATTGAAACTTACAATTATCACTATAAACTTATAAAGATATGTTCATTCATTACTTTTAAAAATCAAAGTAGAAAAATTATTATTTTAGAAAGTAAATAACTAATGTATCCTTCATTTCATTTACTACCGAAGATTTGTAAATTATTTTGAGCATTAAACGTATTCAGAATATTGTCTCAAGTCACAAAAACCATACAGTTATATCTTGGTATCAAAATCATTTGTAAATTAAAAATATACATATAAACTTCGGGATAAATGAATGCTTCGAATATTTGACATATTTTGTGCTGCGCGAAATTTAACTTATCTATTCTAGTAGCCTCAAAATTAGTAATATGTTAGCCTTATCATCATCCGGGCGACTTGCTCTAATATTCAGTCCATAAACTCACTATTTTGACACCTGTGTAGATCTTTAATCTGTAAAACTACCGTTTCACGCGAACATTATTGACACAATATGATAATTCAAGGTAATACTAAAGTTGACATCCTGCAGTACTAATATATCTCCACAGTGGGATGATAGAACCATTAATCATGGACTGCTCAGTAGCCAAATATTTAATTACTCATATTTAACTGTTAATCAAACACAAGTGTGGAAGAATATTATAATGATATTTCAGGTACAGCTGATTAATGAGTCTACCAATGCCACATTAAACACACAAACTATAGCAATACATCCACACAATCACACATCATCATAAATACATGAGTCATAGTTTGAGATTCATCAAATACATGTATAAAACACAAGTGAAACAAAAACGTACGGGGAAAATTTGTTACGGATTAAACACATATGGCACTAAACTTAAATAGATCCAGAATATTGAAGAAAACGTAGAATCAGTGAAATACAACTCATAGTTTTGGGTAAAGAAGACATCCATGGAAGTTAAAAGGCAGATAAAAAATGTAAAGATATCACGATAGTGATCAGTTTAAACAAAAAAGTAGTTAGATCAATTCACATTAATAACCAAATCGATATTAATAAATTTTCGTATCATTTACAAAACAAATTCATGACTTCATGATAAAATGTTAAAATCAGGTAGCTACTGATTTTCTCTATGCTATTACTACTGTCGAGTTGAAGTATAAATGCAGTGATACGATTTTAGCTGGATACTGTGAACTGTAGTATATTTCATTCAATATTTTTTTGTTTTTGGTATTCATCGGTCTCTTCTTGTGTTACAATTTCAATTATAATTAAGCAAAGAAACTAGTTCAAATGTTCGTGTGTAACTGGCCCAAAGGAGAAAAATTCGACAAACAATAATTGTCAAATGTCTCTTAGAATATATTTACTTTAAAATTACCAATTGTCCAAAAATTCAAAACCAGTCTTTGGAATACCATCATCTTGAAGTTGTGACGATTGAAAACTGCTGTAAGAGCTTGGCGTTTCTAACAGTGCAGTGGACTCATCGATTTCATTAGTCTTTGACTTTGCAGATGAATTCAAGTTAATATTCATCTGGCTTTTATCCACATTCTGAAGCGTTGTGATCTGACAAGGTTTCCCCGACGAATTTTTTTGTGGTACCAAACATTCAGTATCACCTTTATCTAAATTATTTTGAGTTTTTAACAGTGACGTTTTGCCAATAAGTTTTGAAAATATACTTTCTGACTTATCAGTTTCGGTGCGGCTGTTCAATAAAATATCTCTTTCATTAACGATGTATGTTTTATCAGAAAAACCTTCCGACTGATGAAAATTCATTTTATTAACAGACGTTTCTGTGTGATTGTAATTCTCATTTCGTAAAATATCATTATCTCTTGGCACTTTTGAAGGGCTTGAAAAATGCGGTGAATCACTGATGTAATAACTCGAAGGTTTCGATTGTACATCTTCGTTTGAATCAAATATATTCAAATTCATTTGAGATTGGGTCATCAGCGAGAATGGCGCCGAATGTTCATCTCGCCAGCGTAAAGTCTGAAGAACAAACAATTAGAGTTATCATCATAAGTTTTACTTCAATCACCACTATTATTACATTACTATCGTTCTCTAAGCTCAAAAATTGTTACAACTACTATTCATAGTCAGATTAACAACAAGACGTAGCAAGTTTGATACAAATTCCAGTTGATATGTTACAGGAATAGAACATGATGTTGTGGAATGAAATTCTAGAACTGAGAACAAGGAAAACATGATATTCTCAATCCTGTTTCGCCGCTACATTGAAAGTGGCATTTAAAAATTATTTTAATATAAGTTTACCGATCCTGTATCATCGATCACGTATTTCATTCCAGTCTGGATCCGCAACTTTGGATAACTCTCTGGCAGATCTTTAGCAGAGTCAGTTTTTTTCATTGTATATTTCAGTGCTACTTCTGGTTGAATAATTGTTTCGTCTATAGCTTGATTACGCTCTGCGAGAGTTAAGGTGTTCCATAATCCTTCGTAAGCATTTTTAGTCGCGGCTACATCTTCCCCAATTCTTTGCGCCAGAGGATTTATATTGAGGAAATATTCTTCGGCGATAGAGGTTAATGTTTTTGTACTCATTTTAGAGGTTACAGTTGAAAGTGATCTGTAAAATTTTTTAAAATCGTTGTAGATGTATGAAAGTTCAATTATTATGGATAACTACATTCACGGATTCATAACAAGGTTTATGATGATTAGAAATATGGAATACCTTGTGGTCAAGCCAATCGAATCAAATAACTTTCTTGCTTTTGATTATACGGTTCTCTACCTTCTGTTTGACGAAATCAATCGCATGTTATTATATGAAATACATTTGGTACGGAAACATGCTAACATTTTCATTCTAACATAACGCGGTTAACCTATTCTATTGCATTTATTTTGCGGCGTCTGGCACACGTCTGACAGAAGTTGCGGATTTGACAGGAGTACAGGACGCCTGGGCCGGATGCCGGAGTTTGATTCCCTCAAGCGTCGTCTGCAATGGACGAGTGTGAGACTGAATGTTATTGGCGGAGAATAGGGGATTCCATAGAAGCCGGGTGCGGCTATGGTAACGTCTATTCTAAATGATAAATTATTCGTTAATGAATTATTTCAATAAATAGATAATCGTTTGTAATGGTTAGTTTCTCATTTGCTGGAAATTAATTAATCATCTTTGCAATCGTTTGTCGGTCGTTTGTTGGTGATTGATGGACCATTTTCACAGACCCCGTTGGTGGGGAGAGCAACGACCTTGAGCTTGAATAGCGGCACCTGTTCTCGCGGGGTCAGTGGCCCTTGTGGCGTCAATGGGTTCGCGTAGGAGCTGCGTTAAAGAATAACGAGACTCGATAGAAATCCTTCGGAAGCAATAATAATTTAACATTCGTCCTTTTGTTACAGTTGAATCAAAATCACTCAGGATCCGGACATTCCCGTCCAATATGCCCCGTCCAATTGCAACAAACGATTGCATATTGAACTCAATATTTTGTAAATTAATTATAGTAAACTAGTATTAGTAAATTAGTATTAATTATAAGTATGTATATTATTGTAATACGAATGAGGTTTATATTATGATAACTTGAATGCCAAAAAATCCAAACAAAAAGACTCGATTTAGTATTACCAATTGTATGTATGTATTTCGACAATGAGTGTAATATTGTATCGATACTGCAGCAATAAATTCCCATATACCTATATCAATAATCAATGAATTCATTAGTTTCCGCATTTCCCTCCCTGCGACTTTTCATTTCAGCTATCAAATAAGCAGGAAGTGAATCCTTTAAAAATTGGATCGCATTGAATAAGATGTAGTACGAATCTCGCAATGGTATACTGATTTACGAAAATTTTTATTCGAAAATAATTGCTCCTAGTATCGGGAAAACACCTGACCCGAAGAAGTGTGCTAAAATTTTTGGCACGAAAAATTAACTGTACATGCAGAAACGTTTGGAAACGCACTTAACTGGAACCGGGTGAGTTTGGAAACGGGCTCAAGTGGGACTGGGTGAGTTTGGAAACGCGCTCAAGTGGGACTGGGCGAATTTGAAAACGCGCTCAAGTGGGACTGGGTGGGACACATCCTCGGGGCAGATGTTCTCCTGATACCAGGAGCAATTTTCGACGCAAAATTTCAAAAATCTAAATATTCTAAGCATAGAGAGACTCGCATAGAGACATATATCTAGACAACAGCATGCCTGCTTGCATGCACGCTGTCAGTGTTTCCCGCCAAAAATTTCAGTACACCTCCTCGGGTCGGATGTTCTCCTGATACCAGGAGCAATTTTTCGACTTGAAATTTCAAAAATTCTAAATTTCGTAAGCGAATGAGACATGCAGAGAGAGAGAGAGAGAGCGAGAAACACATCTATACGAATGCATGCTTGCTTAGACATACGCTCAGGGGGTTTTCCCGCCAAAAATTTCAGCACACCTCCTCGGGTCAGATGTTCTCCTGATACCGGAAGCAATTTTTCGACTTACAATTTTTAAAATTCTATATATATCGTGAGCGAATGAGACATGGACAGAGAGAGAGCGAGAGCGAGAAACACATCTATACAAATGCATGCTTGCTTAGACATACGCTCAGGGGGTTTTCCCGCCAAAAATTTCAGCACACCTCCTCGGGTCAGATGTTCTCCTGATACCAGGAGCAATTTTCGACTTAAAATTTCAAAAATTCTAAATTTCGTAAGCGAATGAGACATGCACAGAGAGAGAGAGCGAGACACATCTATACGAATGCATGCTTGCTTAGACATACGCTCAGGGGGTTTTCCCGCCAAAAATTTCAGCACACCTCCTCGGGTCAGATGTTCTCCTGATACCAGAAGCAATTTTTCGACTTACAATTTTTAAAATTCTATATATATCGTGAGCGAATGAGACATGGACAGAGAGAGAGCGAGAGCGAGAGACACATCTATACAAATGCATGCTTGCTTAGACATACGCTCAGGGGGTTTTCCCGCCAAAAATTTCAGCACACCTCCTCGGGTCAGATGTTCCCCTGATACCAGGAGCAATTTTTCGACTTACAATTTTAAAGGACTGGGTGAGCTAGGAAACGCAGTCGATTAGGACTGGGCAAGTTAGGAAAGTGCGGTCGATTAGGACTGGGAAAAATTTGCAAAAAGACGACTAATAATTATTTTCTCAAAAATGAATATGTACCCATTGCATTTGATCGAGTCTCTTTATTTGGTTTTTGAGATACAGGTCATCTTAATATATAAATTACAATTGTATTACATACTACTAATAATACACTACAATGCAACTATTTCGAAGATGTATATGAAATACCAGCATTGTATACCTATGTATATGCACTTAAATAAAAATCATTATTATTATTTGTATTATATGAAAAATAATATAATCGATATCTACAAATAATTATCCAAATTTATATAAGACTAATCGATCTGCAATAACAATGCCATTGAAACAATGCAAATTAATATTTTTCATAATTTGTATTTTGTTTCAGGTTAGGATTAAGTGGCCGGACTGCGAACAGATGCTGTGCATCTCTGCAGAATACAGTATTATATTGGACTGTTACTACGTAATCTGGTTTGAATAAATAAATGAATACATAAATAAATATCAGTTCGGAGTATTCATTCTGAATCTCGTTAACACAACCCCTATGCGAACTCTTTGACGCCACGGGGGCCACTGAGTGCACTGACCCTGCTACAGCAGGTGCAGTTGATCAAGTTCAAGGTCGCTGCTCTCCCCACCAACGGAGTCTAGAATGCTATCGCCATCTCGCGGTCGAAGGGACAAATCACTTTGGCCCGTAAAATCGGTATATGGCATGACTGCCGGTCAGAGTAGTACATCATCCAAAGTCTGCTTCATAGATGGCGCAGGGAGCATTAAATAGTAGTCAAAAATGGGTTGTGCTGCGTTAAAATTCTCTGACGTCAGACGTGGTGTCGCACGCTGCAACGCTGATGAACGACTGGCAGCTAATATACTCTGGAACCCCGGTTCCCCCACTCTTGACTAACGTTTGCATATAGGAAACTGAACGGCGCTGATGCTCCAAAGTCTGCTCCACAGATGGAGCAGCGAGCATTAAACAGAACTCCAATCTCCGACGTCAGGCGTGGTGTTACACGCTGCAACGCTGATCAACGACTGGCAGCTAATATACTCTGCAACCCCGGTTCCCCCACTCTTGACTAACGTTTGCCTATAGAAAACTGAACGGAGGGTCAGTGGCCCTCAAAGAGGCGTCAGGGTTCACATGAGGGTTACGTTTACGCGATTCAATATGATTACTGCGAACTCACCTGGGTTAGTTTGGGAAGTTTTCCATTTCAGAAATTCCTTATTTCGTAAGCGAATGAGACATGCACAGAGATAGATAGATAGATAGATAGATAGAAGCGTGTTTATTCGATCCTGGAGCATAAGCTCCCCAAGGACCGCAGACATACAATTAGGTACATGCGAGATTAAACGAATGCAGTTAATAAGCGTAGGCAAAAAATAATATAAAAAAAATTCGATAGAATGAATGGAAGTGGGCTGAATACATGAAAATCAAATAAAAAACTAGACAAGGTAGCAGTGCCAATAGAATGACCTAGGACTAGAGGTAAAAGTAAACGTAAAAGTAGAGTAAACTAAAAGCGGGGTAAAATGATAGTAAGTTGACTAAATCACAAATAAAATAAAATAAAGGTAAAAATAAAGTAAAATAAAAATAAAAGTAAAAATAAGAGAGAGAGAGAGAGCGAGAGACACATCTATACGAATGCGTGCTTGCTTAGCATACACTCAGGGAGTTTTCACGCCAAGAAGTTCAGCACACTTCCTCGGGTCAGATGTTCTCCTGATACCTGGGTGAGTTTGGAAACGCGGTCAATTAGGACTGTGCGAGTTAGAAAAGTGCGGTCGATTAGGACTGGGAAAAATTTGTAGAAAGGCAACTTGTAATTATTCCTTACCCATTGCATTTGATCGAGTCTCTTTATTTGCTTCTTGAGATACAAATCATCTTAGTATATAAATAATGATATACTACCTAATGCAACTACTTTAAAAATGTATATGAAATTTCATCACCGTATATGTACATACATACATACCTATATGCAATTGAATAAAGATTATTGGTATTATTATTATTATCATTATTGTTATTGTTATATGAAAAATATCAAAATTATAATCTTCAAATTAATCATCCAAAATTAGATAAGAAAAATTGATGTAATACGTAATAACGATGCCATTAAAACACTGCAAAGTAATATTTTTTGTAATTTGTATTTGTTTAGATTAGTATTAAGTGGACGGACTGCATATAGATACTGTGCATCTCTGCAGAATACAGTATAATACATATTGTACTGTTCACATGGGTATAGCAAGACGTGCAAACGTGCACGGTAGTCTGAGATCTCGAATTCACGACTAAATGAAACAATGAAATTTATTTTTTTTTAAATGTTGCACTTGGAATCGATTCGCAATTGAATTCAGAAAACTCATCAACGACGCGCTGTCAAAATGCGATTGATACAAATATTGAAATACGGTACTCAAATAACATGCAAATACCCTGTAGGTATAAGACTTCAAAAATTCATACCCTTGATATTATCAAACAACAAAAATGCCGGTCAGTAATTTTTCACTTTCATTAACTCCGTATAGTATACGATGTATTAATTGATATAGAGGTGTTATCTGAATCCCAAATTCCCTTCTTCCCTACAAGATACAATCTACGTAATTCACCGCTGCGCGCATAATGACGTACCAAAACCGAATTTCGATGGCTATCGAAGAACCGAACTTGAAGATGTCCATTCTTCGAGCGCAGCGTCTGCTGACAAACGTCGCGGAAGTGTGGCTTTAGCGACCTTAAGTAAGGCATTTAACATTTTGTGCCGAATAATGAAAATTTTAATAATAATTACACATAAAAAATCATTGTAAGAAAAAAAAATTTTTTCAATACATTATGATGCGTATTCAAACAAGTTTGTCAAATTGCTCAGTGAATTATGGGATAGTAGCATAGTGCTAATGGTTTGAGCCTATGATATAGTCTCTTGAATACATTTACGTAATCATGCATACTCCGAAAAAGTATTGAAATAAGATTGTGGTAATATTTCTACTGCAGCTATGAGCACGATGGCTTTGTATGGTGCGAAAACTGTCATCGTTAAAAGCCTTTCATCCATGGCGCCTGCGGCGGACGTTTTAGCCATAGCTCGGTTGGAGATAAAACTGAGTGATATAGTAGAAGGCAAAACAAAGGTTTTTAAGTGGCGGGGAAAACCAGTCTTCGTCACACATCGGTAAATATGTAAAATCAAGAGGATAGACCACCTTTGATTTGATATGAAGTTACCGATTTATAATTTTGAATGCCTCCTCTAAGGAATCAAAAATTCTCCAAACATTCTGTTCTTTTCCTGACTCTCTGATAGTTCAATTCTACGGAAAAAGGCACCCAAAAATGAAAAATCGGCAGCTACATAATTATAATCAAACAAAATTATGATTTACGGATTATAGACTCTATGAAATAATTGAACAAGAACGTCAGACGAAAATGTCTGATCTAAGAGACCCGGAGACTGATGAGCAGCGGACACAACGTCCCGAGTGGTTAATCGTAATTGGTATCTGCACGCACCTTGGCTGTATCCCGCTTCCGAATGCTGGAGACTTCAAGGGTGGCTACTACTGCCCTTGCCATGGATCACACTACGACGGGTCAGGTCGTGTGCGCAAAGGACCTGCACCAACAAACCTACCTATTCCACCCTACGAATTTATGGACGATAATAACGTTGCAATCGGCTAAGAAACAGCATATATTATTATTGTATGCAGTAGAAGGAGTTCCAAAATAAGTAATTTTTTTGATAAATCCACCGAATCTACTGAGATGCCCCTGATATCTCCTGAATTTGGCGAAGTTTCCATAAGGATACTCTCTCGGTTTTTCATTAAAATTTCGAGTTTCTTCAGTACTTCATTAAGATTTCGTGGATTTCTAAAAGTTTCCTATATCATTCTATCAATGCTACTTAAATTTTACGAATATTGGATTAATTTCTCGATTATTCCAGTAATTTCGCTATGATTTCACAGTATTTAACAATATATTTACATTCGAAACTGCGACATATTTTCGACTTACAATTGGTCATCTATTGTATACTTACGAATACACGGATCTGGATATCCGTTTCTGACCTGATCTATTATCGATATACGTAATTATGATAAATCTTTTAGATAAAATGAATGGATAATAATTTATCACGGCAGGGATGAGATTTGTCGTAATTTAACATTTTTAATTACATAATAAAATGTATGTACATAATATTAAGATTTTCATTCATTACAAATATTCGTTTTTCGTTCAACGTCTCATTCCCAGAACGTCTAAATATATAATAACTATGTTACCTATCTTTCTGTCTCGAATATTATAGGTATCTATAATATGTTTAACATGTTTATTTACAATACATTTATTCTAACGAACAAATTTAGAATTTCTTATTGATATATTGATCTAATTACCAATGATTCCTTTTAAAATATACATGCCGTAATTCAAGTTTCAATTCTTCAGAAATTCATCCAAATCTGCAGAATTAGCAACATCTAATTCAACCTCATCCAGTGATTGTCCTGGTTGAACACTGGTCAATTCTATAAAGATAGGACAATCAAATTAACTCGATGCTTGAGTCGATTTCATTTGAATTTCTTACATTTTCAGTTAGTTTTGCCCAATTAAAATCTCAATTAATTGCGTATATTAGTTGCAAAAGAAAAGTTACTCACTTGGTACTGATCCAGTAGCTTTATACTCTTGCATCTCCTGTTTAAAAGCTTCTCCAAATGTTTCCTGTCTCTCTTTCAACGTCTTTTGTTGTTTTAATTCATGCATGAATACTCGGTTCGAATGATCATCTGCTAACTTTGCTACAAAATACAACAGACCAAATATAAGACATCAATTATACACATAATTTTTTATATCGATATTAAACATTTAAAATGAATACATATCATGTCTCAAAACTGATTTCTCTTGAGTAAAAATTCCCACATGTTTAAGCTAGACACTTTATTTCTCAACAACAAATACTACCTCTTACTGAATCCAGTTCAGATAACTTTTTCTCCTTGTAAAGCGCTAGTTGAAATCTATGATCCAATTGACTACTTTGCAGATCTAAAGTTTCGTTCAGGTCTTCCAATTCGAAAATTGCTCCTTCAACTTCTTCGAACAATTCTTGGAGCGAACCTGTAAGATAAATACTCTGCTTTTAGCTGAATCTATAAAAAAATTGACTTTGAAGAAGTCGTTCATAGATGGGAATTGATAAAGATTCAAATTGCTCTTAGTCAAATGAACAAAAGTCAATTCTCAATTTATACAACTAAATCTAAAATTGAATAAAAGATTTACTTAAGTACCTATCTGATCCATGAGATTCTGGATATCGTTGTTAATTTTTGGAACTGAAGCCAGAGCATTGTTCAAGCGTGTTACACTGTTCCATTCTTGATCTAGTCTATCATGAATCGATGCAACCAGTGAGTCAATTACTTGAGCATTTCCAGCGTTTTGTTCTGTAAGATCGTGCAGTTCGTTCCACTGCACTTGGTAATGGAATAAAAGATCAGCCCCAGCGTCGTAGTTGACATTTCTCAAATTTGTTGACTTTTTAGGTTTGGAAGTTTCACTTACTGTGAAACCCTTGATACTAAAGAGAAAATAAAATCAATTACTCCAAATGATTAAATGATACCTGAGCATGTATCATCAGTCAACATTTGCTTAAAATTTCACGAAGTGAAAGTCTGATTCTATGATTAAATTTAAGGCATGAAATTGATTGAACGAATTTATGTTATCAAGAATTTTTACGTAAATATCAGAAATAGTTTGCCTGTCAATAAAATTACGTTGAATTTTTAACGATAATCAAAGAAACTATTTGACATTACCTAGCAGAAATCCCGTCTTGGACAGTTTGAAATTTGTTTCGTAAGGAACCAAACATTTTTGGATATTTTTGGCACCGTGCTTTCAGAATTTGTTTACGATTCGTTTACAATCAACATAAAGTATTTACAATATCTAATCCTGTTACATTTCGACCGGATAAATTGGCTTCAGCTTTATTAGGTTATGTCAGTGCTTCGAAACATGTTCAGAAAACTATAATAAATAACTCTGGCCTTTGAACGTCAAACAAGACATACATACATTCACGCCTTTGTCGGAGTATTAGCCAACTACAAGCAAGACCGGACAGTGGCGCACTCTGCACGAATCTCACTGTAAGAAAAGATCCGTTATCATCTAAGAATTCGCGCCAAATGGTAAGGTAGGGGATTCACTTGATTCCGGTGAACTGAAGAATCCTTATTTTTTCAGTTAATTTTCTTGTTAATAAATTATCTTTATTTATTCGGTTTTTGTATGAATAAGCTTGGTCTCGATTCCAATCATGATTATTCAGAGTATCTAGAGCACATTGAACGCAGTAAATCAAACAAGAGTTTACAGTCAAGTAAATAAAATTAGAATATTATGAACGTATCGGCCAATTGTAATTTTCCAAGAATCCGAGCTGACCGAGTAACAAAACTAATATCTCTGAATCTATCGTTAGTTTGAAGGGTTGCAAAGCCACGGATTAAAATTGATGGATCCAATATTCTCGTTGATGATGACAATATCCTGCGATAAAAAAAATCTCGATTCAATTTACGGAAATGAATTTTTTTTTAGAAGAATCAACTGCTGTGATAAATCAGTTTCTGAAGTTTCAAGAAATGTTGATTCGCATATTGCAAAATGAATCTGTTTCAATGTACTTCAATTTTGTGTGCTTTACTAAAAATCCAAAGAACTAATCGTACTACTCAAACTTTATTAATTAAAACCATACTTCGAATGCGCGCGAATGATCATCGATCATTCCAAACTGCGGGGCGCTATGAGTTTATCATGTCAGGATTCGAATTCGTAATCTTTTAATCTAACGCGGATTATGAAATATCGTTGGTATCAGAATAAACAAAGAATTGTGCATTCGTACAACATATCTAATCACCTATTTTCAATTGATTTAATAATAATAATGTCTGGTATAATATATTTGGAAAAGTTTAAAACTATACGATCAAGCATCAATCTGACTGTCGAAGTTTTTGATACGGTTTGTCGGTATATGAATACGAAAATAAAAATATATCTGACTCCACGACTCTTGAGCTGAAATATGAAACTGATATTAATGCCCGCCCTATACATAAATCAATCATATTTTAATCAGTTATTTTCGCAATGTGAATTTGTCACCGTTTGACTGTTTCTTCCCGCACACTCTACTGTCAATTTTCATTATTGAGAAGGATAATTTTGAGTACGTTTTGTTCGTATCATGTTAACCGAATTTCACGTTATTTTTTCACCGTTCATGAATGAAATTTCAAATTAATAGCCTTTTACGACTAGAATTGGGAAACATTGAAATCGAACGCCTGTTAAAATCAACGTTATTTTACGATCTTTCACGGCGATTGTGGAAAAGTATTGACCACACGATGACCAGATAATGATATCTTCGGTTCCGTCATATGACGAGGAGCTTCTAAACAGCGCCTACGCCAATATCGGACTGATCGCTGATAAAGGTTGGGCATTTCATCAAGACGATCCCTTCCGAAAGCTGAACCATACGTTGTGGGTTCAGGTAGGATCATTGTCTTATGTGCAGGGTGAGTGCGCACTCTGCAGTGTTATCTATTTCAAACAGTTACGCATACGATAACTTTTAACCATTCAGTTAGCAACGGTACTATCTACGTTCGCCAAATAAAAATCCCACGATTCGATAGGATAAAAAATTATTTAAAATCTATGTCATATTTTTTCTTCTACCTCGTAGCAATGTAGGAAGGAAATCCTAACGGATAGGCCAACGAGAAAGAACGACTCTATTTTCAACGTTTCGCCCACAAATGAAAGCCCTCATCAAAGAGTAATTTGGGTAATATTTAAAGTTAAAGTAAATGACTCCTTGATAAGGGCTCCCATTTATGGCTAAAACGTTGAAAAAAGAGTGTTTCTATCTTATTGGCCTATTCGCCAAGATATCTTTCCCACGTTAAAAATCTACGAACTTATTGACGTTATAAATATAGCGTCGAGGAGCGCTATATTTATATAGCGCTATACTTCGCAAAACAATATTATTCTTGCTTCCACGGTTCATATATTAGTTCATGAAATCAGCAGCTGTATATAATATGTATGTACGAGCATGAATTTTTGCGATTGATAAGCACTCGCTACTGCATCAATAACACGCATTTATGGTTGTTCATGACATATTGACATTTTGAAACATAAAATGTCAATGCAAACGTGATTCTCAACTTTATAATAGCGTCGATATTTTTTCGTCCTGATATATTACTGCGCACACAAAACCGTAATAGCCAGGTTTCATCATCTCTTCTCACACTAGCATTATAGCACTTGAATTTTTCGTTCGTGCTGATGGCGTAGATTTGGAATTGATACAGCAAGCGTAGTTTCACACAACTTTCTTTTACTGAATGGAATACTTCACTGTAGACTTTTGATGTAGTCGATAATTTAAGATTGTTCGATAAAACATGATGCCTGATATTTATTTAGTATCACATTTGAGCCATACTATATACTTTCTAATCGATTCCGAATTTACTGCTCGTTTATGTTTATGGAACGAATCAGAATGACGAAGATAGTCTTGAAAATGGCTTTTATAGATTGACGGTGATTTTTCAAATGTTAGAGCGCTAACTCACCCTGTATATGTTCAAGCAATAAAATTTATTTCATCGCGAGTCTATCGGTGCGCTCATTCGCTTGGTTATAAAGATTGTTCAATGATGTTCTTCGGAATAGAAAATACTTCTTCCATAAGTTTTACTATAATTTGATACAAATACCGTTGAACATATTTTTTTAACATATTTTAACGAATAATAAAATAGTCTCTTTCGATAGAATTGTAAGGTGAACGCAAGATTTCGTGAAAATGGCAACTACCAGCCGAGGTGCGTTCGCGACACGATTCCCGGATCGTGGCTGGCCCAATATGGTAACTACGAATACAACGAAGATCGAGAAAGAATGTATAAGCCTGGCGATAACACGCCAGTCATTCGGCAGTCTGATCTTTATAACGGTGCCATTACGGAACCGTGGATGCTTGAGGAAGTGGAAGAACACTTCACCCGGTTAAGCTCCCGAACCTCGTTGCCATTGGACGATGAACAGTTAGTTTTGTAATATGCCTGAATCAAATTCCCATATACCTAATATTCAATGTGCAATTACAAAATCCGAAATTGCTTCAGCTCTGCGATGTAGAACCACAGATTAGCTGCACCGTATAATTAACACACTACTTCTTGCGCTAGAAATGCAAAGTGACCGCTTCACACATTTCAACGCTTTTGTGACCTGTTATAAATTCAGATCAACACAATCGCAGAGTTCTGCCACTGACAGACTAGATCTACCTGGGAAAGTTACAGCCCGTGAGACTGGACGGATCGTACAACCGAAATGGGATGTCGTTTTGAGAAAACGATACTCTACCTTGGAGCAAGTTTTAGCCGCGAAAACCTCCAACGGAAAAGATTCCGCACCATGGACATCGTACACAACAAATATAGACGGTATCTGTGCATTTTGCAGTCCAAATACGGTAGCTAGGTAGATATAGAACTATAGGTATGTTTTGGCTACCTTAGCTTAGCGAATCATCCTATTTTGCATCTGTATCATGCTTATAAGTTCAAGCTTTTGCATTCCTTCGCGGAATACCTCATCTCGAAATTATTTCGACGGATTTGTAGAACTTGTCACTATCCACACTGACGTATTATTTTGAAAAAAGCAGAACACTATAACAAAACTGTGGACCCTGAAGACTACATTAAATACCCTCCGCTACGCTATACTGTTGACAACATGGCAGAAATGCAACTGCAGATTCATGTTACCTCGGATGTTGTTCGAGACTTGTGGAACCCTTTGAAGTCACCTCAACAACAGCAACAGCAACAACAACAGAAACACTTCCATTACAGTCAACGACACCAACAACATTCGCACTGTAGCCGACAGCAACAACACCATCTTTATTGTAACAAGCAACCACAGTATCTTCAATGCGGTCTGCAACATCAAACATTTGCATTGAGATCCGGACGTCAACCTTCTTGTTCGGAGTCCATTGGGATGATGCGACAACCACCACCGCCGATGCTAAGTGCCGAAGTTCCGGAATTCTTTCCCAAGGGACCGATGTGTAGATCTAAGGGTCATCAAGAACAGTCTATTCCCTTACAATTTTTTCCTTCATCAGCAGAGAGATGCTACCAGGATGAATTATTTCCATATAACAGAGGACACATACCAGGCAGTGGAAATGTTTATCAAGTAGCTATTCATTCTTGTTGTAACAATAATTCTTAATTTGGACTCTAGAGTTTATAGATATAATTTCTACGTAGGGTATGATAACAATAACTGATTTTTCTGAAGATTGTATTCGGAAATATATTATGTGCTGTCATTTTTACGATTAAAATTATTATTCTGGATGTGATTGTAGAGCACGAGCATACCGATTTCACGAATACCAATGCAACAAGTTTCAAACCCATCTTCCCTAATTCGGCCATCACATCAATGGATCCAAAGACCGAGTCCTGCTTTACATGTTCAAGTCCCTGCCTGTCCATCTGCACCGCATCAATCCGTTTGTACGTCCGTGCAGTCCGTCTTCCCAGCAATCATTCAACGTCGGATAGAAATGCACGATAAGCTAGCAGGAAACGTGACACCCCAAGGTGGGCGGGCTTCCGTGCCAATTCCCGTTTATCAGAGGCCACCAGAGTTATATGGCGATCCTTCGCAACGACGAAAGAATCAAGGAGTTGACTTCAACAATTTAATATTACTGACAAAAAATGCCATGAAAGCAAGAGGACATCAATCAAAAAATCTCCAACAAAGCTCGAGCTTTATCCTGGAGTCCAGACAGCCTAATTTGAAATCCGAAACTGACGTTTTACAGTGGCTTGAAAAAGGGTATACGAAAAAAGCGGAAGATTTTGTCGCGGTGGACATACTTGTCTCAAACTTGCGAAATTTTGAAGAAAAATCTGATAAGGGTAAAACAGTCTCGGCAAAACAAAGTACTGAAGAGATGAATCCTGATGCGAATAATTTGGCTTTGACAGCCCTGTATAAATCTCCGGAAAAATTAGGCATCGCTGATCCATCAAGTGATCCGCCGACCAAGAGAAGGTTGTACAGAGATGTATTGACCAATTCTTCTTCCACGGGAATCGTGCTGGAAAATGTTTTCGACAAACGTTACGACGAACTTGAACGACAAGCCATGGAACAGTACAGAACATCCGAAGAATGTTTAGCTCTCAGGTATCAAGTAAGTATATTATTATAGTAAGAATAAGTGACAACTGTATCGACTTACGTGATATGAAGTTAAATCGATCCAGAGTTGGTATAACTGGATTGTTTGTAGCACAAATCAAAAGATATTCGGATTGAATAAAGTCTACATTACTTTTATATCTCCTTTAAATCAGATGATGACTCCTTACAGAAATTTGAGTTATTCCAACGCGCGTATTGAGTTTCGAAAAACACATTTGTTACAGGAACTTGAACGTCAAGCCTTGGAGCAATATAGAAACAGTGACAACGGCGCCGGAAGTACAAGCAATAATCAAAGTCAAAACTCATCCCCGGCTACCCCGACAAAAGGGAAACCGCGGGATGAAAGCAAATCGGTTACCGAAGACAAGAAGTGCGTCGGGGGCCACAAGTGTTCGGGGTTCGGACACTGCAGTCCCATCAAGGACTCTCCATCCACAAGCGAAAAAGGTTGCAATCTACAGAGTGGTTCAAATATTATATTTTCCAGTTTCCAAAAAAACTTCAAGCAACTCGTCTTGTGAATCAAATCGAGAGGTTCTAAAACCCAAACTTTCATTGCTACCAAAATGCTCCCCCAAATTTGTAACGTCTCGATTTTGATTTACAAATAGTAATAAAACAATTTCAAACAATTTTTTTCGACATCCTAATCAAGAGCGCATCAATAAGTCGACAATGTTGGATGGTTTGATATAACAAACTGGTGGTCTTCTAATCCAATCTATAATCAGTTTCAGTTCAATGAAGAGGAATGAATTATGCAATCAACTTGTGTGTACAGTAGTCGAATGTATGTACACAAAAAGTCACTCGTATTGTGTATATTGATGAGATTCTTGCGTAGGTAATAAAAAATGATTGAACCACATGATTGAGGTATACATGTTAATCAATTCCAGCTTAACCATGTTGATATGAATTGGGAATTTCGGTTAGGCTGACAATGAGACAATATTGACACGAAATTGATGCGCTTATTTTTCTGATTCCCACAAATTGTAACACCAATTGAACTTACTTAAATAACCACTCTGCAGAAAGTTCACCATGGACTAAATCTGAATAGTTCCGTCTTCAATACGAATTGGATTGTTTTCTTCTTTTTCTCTTCTGTCATCCCCCACTTAGGAAGTAATGACAACGTTCACGATCATAGTATAGCATTTTGACGAAATTTAGGAGTACTTTATAAGACCACGAAAGAGTCATCTATCCTTCAATTAAAACCATCAATGTTGAGTCTAAACACTCGAATATAACGTAACAGTGAGAATCGCTATGCGCGGTTCTGCTTGCCGAAATCGGAATAGGTCGATGAAAAATTTTTGCGAGAGAATAATTGGAACGATTGTCATTGTTAAGAGTGCAATTAGAACGGAGTCCTACGGGAGAACATCACTAAAAAATTCATATGTTTGGAAGGTACCCCGACACGCCAACCATTAACGATATTAAGACCGGAAAGTAAGCCTGGGACAAGTGGCACGCATCGCGTGGCTGATCGCAACAAATGCTCTCGTCCAGCCATCGTAACGAAAAGCCTAACGACCTTAAGCCAGAAATTTCCTCGCGATTCGAAAAACACAACTAGGGGTGCATCAGGGGATAAAATTGACAGAACTGGTATGTATTAGCGCGGTTACCAAACCTTGTAGCTTACCTTTGTAAGATCTTCCATCTTTGAAATTCCCAAGTCTCACATTTTTATTCGCGAGGACAAATCGTCACGCAAATGCGAGCTCATATACGAATGCAGTATGCACGCATATCATCAACTTCACGATGTGATGAAAATCTTGCGCAGTGTCGTCACGTCATATTTAACAAACACATGACATGATTGCGTACTGATCAGTTGCATATATGAACTCACACTATATTTGTACCGTATCGTCCACACGAATAAAAATATCATCATGGATCGGAATAGAGTAAAACACAGATTTCTGCACATTTATGGGTACTCAGTCTATATTCTTTATTTCATATGTATATCAAATTTATGATCATCTTTCACTCTATTTCATTGCAAGCGAGAATGAAATCCAGAAGAAATATAGACTGCTTAAAAGGAGCAAGAAATATAAATAACATAATGTAAGCTTATTCCGTCGAACCGTCACACTGTAACGCATCGATGCAATAGCTCGCTGCAGACACCCATTAATTTTATATTGCCTCAAGGCACATAAATGGATCACTATAAGAGTGATATTATGCATAAATCACATACTAACTGGTATTCTAAATTTAATTTCCAATACGGAATATTACAGCTAGATCATATGCTTTTTATTCTGTTTTGCAATACAAGTGCATTTACTCAGAAAGCAATCATCGACAAATGTAGATGAAATATATATAGGGTACTCACTGGGGACACGCTTTCGTGAGTCTCGATGGTATGTTCTTGAAAATACAATAAAACTCATGATTCAATTCAATCTTTCTGACTACAGTCCAAGCATCACCGAAAAGGCGTCTGATACTGATGTCACCCTCAAAACGCGAATCAGAAGCCAGGCCAACGAAGACATCTGCAGATCTGGAAGAGATGTATGCTTTCCAACCAGTGAAGACGCACGTATCAGGGTCATATCGAAGGCCAGAAGTGATAAAAACCGGAGGTGGAGATGAGAAGCTCACCATTCTACGATCACCCGGATCGGAAGGTATCCGAAAACAGTTATTTCTAGACAATGAAGAATTAATGGATAGTTCTTCGGAAAGTTTGGGCGTCAGGCTTTTGGAGCCAACCGAGATAGATGGGCCTTGTACGAAGATAGACCTCGTTGAAAATTTGAAGGGACAGGCCATCGATGTTTCTTCGGGGACGTCTGTAGATACCATCATCGATCCTGAAAGAAGGGAAGACGAAGAAGAACCTTCAGTTTTTGACATACGTCGAACGATTTGGAAACAACCCCTAGAACATCGAAAAATTTCAACTCGTATAACAAGAAATAAAAAAAAACAGTGTAAACTGCACAATTTTGTTGCGGCTGCGGAAATCAAGTTTCATCGTCCAAATCCACTACTGACGAAATCGATCATCTATTTTCCTCGTGACGAAAAATCTGAGGTTGAGCTACTTGATATCATTCCACAAAGCAACGTACCGACGTCCGAGGAACATCGTGGACTGAGGAAACCTAATTCAAAGCTGAAACTAAAGAGCAAGTACCGAAAAACGTGTCCGATGTCCCACTGTTCACCAATGACTTTCGAGAAACGGAATTATCTCACAATAACTGATTTTCTGTGCTGTTCTTCGAGTATCCCTGAGACCACGGCCTACAGTGTGTCGCTTTATAATGCTACAGATGTCGATATTTCAAGGATTTTTATTCACAATGACTCACATTTATTTCCAAAGCTATTCGAATATGATACGACGCAAATTCACTTCCAAAACAAAAGCAGCTTTCGAAATAGTCTCCACTACGTAATTGTGCCGTCAAAAAGCGAGAAAATACCGGGCTCACTAACAATAAGTCCTTTTCAAATATTGCCTTCATGGGATAACTCTCAGGTCAACGATCTGCCGGAGACGATAAGCTCTGGAACAGCACTTCGGAGAATTCAGATGAATAACCTCTCAAGTACCGATGATTGTACTCAATCTTATCCTGTCGAGTATAGTCACGAAGCCGTCTGCGAATTTTATTTTGATCTTATCACCCTTCAATTATTTCCTCCTGTATCTTTCATGCCAATTTTTGATGGCAAGCAAAATTCGCAACTCTATCGCGAAGAAAACGTTTATTACACTATGACCGATCTCGAAACCATGTTTCCATTTTACGCTCTCACGAGCAATGTCAACAGTGAATTGGGATATTTGTAACATCGCCACATACTTGATTTCCTATGAAAAATTGCAGGATGTATCCGGACCGAATAATCGTTTAGCATGGATGACGTATAACTTGGAGAGGATTCCACCAATGTAACAATAAACTGAAACAAGCATCCGGACAGTGGAAGACCAACTCCATCATTAAAATATCTCTTTGAATAACCGCAGCGTGGCCGAACTTTCGGAAACAATTTTACTTACGTAAAATATTTAGTGCTCGTTTAATCTCATAAAGTCACCAGATGTGGGCCAATCGGTATTGATTTTGCAACACATCGCGTTGGAGCAGCGTAGCTGCCAGAATGAATTTACAAAAATATTAGAAAGCCAGGGATTTCGTGAAAGTGCTGGCTCATGGCAAAATTTTCGAAGAACTGAGTGAACCCAAACTGCAAGAAGTTTCCCTGCGCGATAACATGGACTCAATACTTTTAATATCAAGTTTGCACAGTCACCCTCGCCAATTTGGCGTGGAGAATCACGGGCTACATATTTTATTCTTTTGTGTTGACACTTGAAGCTTGTTGACTTGCGAGTTATTACTTTCTTAATTTATTTTTGGCAAGTGCCTTGCCATTTTTTTCTGTTATGAGCGTTTTATGTTATTGATAGTGGCGATGTGGAATTGTGGTCAGCAAACCACAACTCCCTCAAATTGAAAATTGTATCTGTGAATTCAAACTCTCTGATACTTCAAATCAGCAGGAATATTGACTTTAGGTTGATTTACTCAAATAAAATTTGTATGTATACTTTTATTGTCGTTATAAATTGTTATATCGTTGAGGAATATACGTTGTCACTCGTCACTTTTATTTACGTATGTATATGCCTGTATAATTATGCACCTGGCTAGACGTGAGTGATCATATTTCTGGTTGGTAAAGCGCAATTCCACATAACATTAGTATCCATCATAAATTATGTGAGAGAGAATGTGAGTATTGGGATTTTCCCCACGTCGGAATAGTATTTAAAATTGACGAGCACACGTAGAATAATCGATCGGAAAAATCTACGTTCAAAAAAAAAAGAAAAAACGGTTTACGGGTGATTCTAATATAACTCCAAAATTTTGATGTGCAAAATAGACACAGTAGGTATACCCTACAGGACTTTGAAAACGGAAATTTCCAAAGACATTATACAAATTTTGAAAAAACAATTCAGCAAAGTCATGTAGCTATCTTTATCACCGGACCTGTAGTCATACCAAGGCTGGATTGCATAGTAATCGCAGCAAATTATATTAGAGCGTTAAATTTGGCCCAAGGGTATGTTGAACTTCACGGAGACAGTACGTGTGGATTGAGCCTACCGTCTTCGTTTTGTGATCCGAAGACCGTCAGCTACTTCAGTCACCGAATAACCACCGCAATATGTGTTTGGTGTTGCATAAAACACATGTTTCTTTTAAATTACGTCTGCAATCTTTTACTTTTCTTTTATCGACAGTGTGACTGCTTGTGCGCGGGTTATTTAGGTAATGGTAGATCACATGACCGTGGGCTCCACAGACTATTTTTTTAGACTACCGTTCTCCGTCGACTTGCACCTAATTGAAGGATTTTCTCAATATTGACGCTCGTAACGATACATTATACCAAAAACTAGCTGTGACGCCGTATTGGTGTTGTACTCGTGCCAAGAGCTGAACTCCAGCCTGCAATGTACGTTCTTCGATGTATTATATTTGAAACGCTTCTGATAGTTCCTTAGTAGACGGAATATTATAAGTTAGGTCTGCACGAGGCGATGGAACAATCAATTCTTTTTTGTTTAGTATATAGGTTCAGCTGCCGCGGTACAAGATTAATTTTACGTTAGTCACCGCTCTGTTTGGTATCGCTTTTTAGCGATTAGATATAAAGAACTTGATCAAACACACATATAGATCGGGTAACGCTACATGCTCGCTACACAAATTAATGCCTTTACCACGTGTGGAAATTGCTGCGATGATGTTAACTTCTACGCATCTTCAACAACTTGATATAAATAGGTTCATCTTTTTCTGTTACACATAAAGAATGAGTTATATTCATTGTAGATATACTATTATGAATTTCAGTTCTTTGTCGTAAATATACAAAAACTAAAACTTGTATACATATAAGCATTTGTATGACGACCTGTAGATTCAATACCCTGTACCTCTTATACATATACCTATATCTTTTACGTATGCACTCTGATAATACGAAATATACCAATTAAAATTTATCTTGCATCAAGGAAACCGACGTTATCGTAAAAAAGAAACGTACAGTAGGTATGTCCTTCGGCCAGCGGCGCTTGCAAGCTATCGTTAACCGCACGCTTCTACATTACCTTCATCTGATTTATTTTAATGAATAATGAATCTAAGACGAATTATTAGTTTCTATGCACTTTATACTTGAAAGTGATATTGAAAATTTCAATCATGTCAAGTACGTTCGCACATAGGTATACATATATTTAAACACAGGAATTTAATGAACAAATTCCAAGAAGCTACGTCTGATGAAAACTAAATGATTATTCGACGTGAATACATTGAGGAAATATATTATTCACTATCGAATTTAGACACAAACGATTTGTCTTATTCCCCTGCGGACTGAATTCTGGCTACGACGCTACGGCTAAAGCATCTATCATTTTGGACTACCTCAGGGAGCTTCGTTATCTCAAGACGCAGACCGTAAAATGATCAAATTACTGTCGTCCTGTTGGGAAGTGTAACAGAGCGATGTAAAGATAAAAAAATATTTGGATTCGAAGAAGTTGGTAATCCTACCCGTGAGCCGTGACATACCAGAGATAGGAGTTAACAGCACAATCTCTTGGATTTCTTTTCAATTACTGTAATAAAGAACCGCTTTTCATTATTAGTTCCAGCTGGCAGTTCTAATTACCGCAAACTGTAAATTAAAGCGCTGTGATAATTACGGGATATTGTCAGATATGGTGTGTCTTTGATGTTACCCTGATCAACCACATACCATTGTGATTTGTGGTCTTTGGAAAACATTATCGATAAATATTGGGCGTTGGCTGCATGACACTGTCAGACTTTCTAGACGGCTACATAAAGATAACTGGAAGCTTTCCACGCCGTTTCTGCCCCTCCAAGTTATACCGACGTCAGACGAAGCAAACGTTGGCTCTGTTGCCGGGTTTCTAAACAAGCTGCGAGGCCCTGGATAAGGTGAATCACATCGCTGGGCCAGTCACTCCAACGTATAATCCAGTGCAGCCGTATGGTCAGGGGGCGTCCATTAATTACGTGGTCAGTTTTTTTTTTTTTTTCTTTTATGTTTGCCCCACCCCCCTCAACGTTTTTGAACTCACGTAATTATTGGACGCCCCCTCATGATAATGCTTGACCTTTACAGCGCAGCTTAGACTATCATAGTGTCTGAAAAACATCGTCGGCCTTGGTGTTGGTTCCGACTGAAGTCGTCATTCATAGATAATTATGGTTCTAAGCTGATAAGGTTCGAAGAAAAAAGCAGACAAAGACTATAAGTGACCCCTGAGTTAGCGTCCCATTTACGATTCGTCACGGTTCCTCAAATAAATACCCAAACGTAGGGTAATCTTAATGAATGATCAAGCTTACGTTGGAAAACATGATTACACCCATATGAATCGCAGATATGTACATGTTGCAGTGTGTGTGGGAGAAGTACACATATCTGACAGTTGATTATCCAACGTTCATAGTTTACTTAAGTCGTAGTTTCTAGTACGCGCTTGTCAACTGGAAACCAGTCGCGCTAAACGTGTGTAATTTATGATAAGACTGACGCAATCACACCGCAACATGACTGTATTAATAAAATATACAGCTCATCAAAAACATGATTAACGCTACTTGACGGAATAGGCTTAACAACGGTGCTTTTAGAAATACGACATCATTTACAGCTGTATTGTTCAAAATAAATACAGGGTCGACCGTGGTCGTGGCAACGTTGGAACAAAATGATACAGCTGCGTAATATAATATGGGTTATTTTCAGCGTACCAGGCGGGCTCAGGACAGCCGGTGGCCAGACCCGCTTGGCAACAGCGCGACAGAAATACGACCTCGCCCGACGTATTTCGAACCGTCGCCTGGCAATAATGCGCAGCTGTTAAAGTCGTCGAGCGAGGCCAATCCGAATAACAAGTCATATTGTATATATTTGAAATGACTAAAGAAAAGTGGGGTGAACACTGAAATCAACTGGAACATTTGATTCGGTAATCTTCGGCCTTGGAACCGAAGTAATAATTATATGCGCATGCTATCACTGTGTGGTAAGTACTAACGTACTTGGGTTACGCAATTTTGAATCACCATCAAAATCAAACGAACTATATGAGCTCAGATTTGATTACAAAGCAATAACATCCGTCAAGTTGATTATAGAAAATCGTCACGTTTTCGGATAAAAAAATGAGCACACGCAACATTATATCAGAGCTGCTTACGTAGTAGTATACATGTAGTGACTCTTGAGAGACAGTAGTGCTGACTCTGACTCTGCTGAAATGACAAGAGCCGTATCATGAGCTTGACTCGTGCCAGATTCAGAGTAGTGGGCGTTGGGTTGGCACTGAAATTCTTGGAACATCGGTTGCTATGCAATTCGCAGTTTGTCAGGTGGGTGACTTGTGGGACCGGCGGCAGCCTGGCCATTTGCTTGTATTTGTAGATTCAGGATCTACATACACTCTGAAATGCGAGGTCACTCACACACTCTCCACTCCTGCCTGTATAGTTGCCCAAGAGGACGGTGTATGAGTGAGACTGCGCCGGGAGGGGAAAAGCTACCCACAATTCTCTGGCATCGCGAACCGTTAACCTACCTCTCCAACCGCTCCAAGCAGTCGGTAGGGGCCAAAATGGGCACGGGCATGTATTAAAGCGGGACAGCAATAGAAGCCAGCAACATTCCTTTGTCCGAAGCAGAGCGGTGGGAATTTTCCACGTCAATTCTCGAGGGGAAATGGAATTTATAATGGAACTTGTACAATTTTCAGTTAATATAAAAATACGACCTAAAACGAATGTCTCTCATAATGACTCAAATTAAACATGCTATGTATGATTGGCTCGTTTACATATACGTTTCCCTGCACACTTGACGACTCAAAAAAAAAAAAACGTATAACTGGAATTGGGAACTTTGATAGTCGGTACCGAATAATTTATCGTTATACTTGTTTTTATCATTCGATAATGATAATGACATACCACGTGCAGCGGTTTCCCGTTTCTATAACGTACAACTTCAAAATTTATTTTGATTATAACATCACCTGGAATGACCAAACAAAAAAAGCACCGTGAAAAAAGGTGTCGAGAATGGCTGATGGGAGCTTCGTTGTCTAAAATCGATTTTGTAGTCGTCGCCATGCTGCCATTTGGTGAAGGTGAACTGAATGTCACGCCATTCACTGATTCACCCCACCATTAAAGCTACACATTTGCGTTTCCCTCATACACCTATGTTTTGATCCGACGCTTTTAACGGCCCAAGTTGAAACGGAATAAGTTTAGTTTAGAAAGTTGTGCGCAACTGGCAGTAAAACCAGACCGGTGGCATGGGCGCTTAGTAGATTGTGGGAAAAAGGGAGCGGGGAAAGCACGGGGAAAGAGCGACGGGTCAATGCACGTTGTAACACGCCCCTGAGTACCTCCAACCAAGCACGGCTACGTCAACAGCACCGTGTACGGAGGATACGATCTGCGCACATCCTCTGAGCACGTGAAATACTCGTTAACCACACATGGTTCCTAACTTCTACCACATACCACAGCAGAAAACCTGGTGGGGATAAATCAATAATCATGTATCCTACTCTAATGGAAAATCCCCGCTAACCGTCAATTCAATTAACCAGCTGGATGAATAATAGGTACATGAATTAGATCCAATACGTTGTTTGTACAGTCAATCATACGACACGGTTGTCAAGGATTTTAAAAAAATTTACATTATAGCTGAAATTCAGAACAATGACTGGCCTTGGTTATCCTGATCAAAGATTGAAGCTGATCCATAGACCAAAAAAGATCTGTCGACACAATGATAGATTTTTTCCTCAGGCATAATCTGATCAATTAATCTATACTCTGCATAAGGAGATGGGGCATAGTTTCATGTTTATAAAGCTGAGGTACTCCCGTCACGTTAAAGTTTCTAGCCTTAGCTACAAATTGGCGGGAGGGATTTCTATTTGACGAGACCTATAAGCGCACGATGTTGTGACGCACAACATGGCCCAATTACGCTATACATATAGCAGCAAGCTCAGTCTAATGCCAGATTTCCGTTCCTGGGCGAAAAGCATTCTAGAACAAGCCCGTAACGTGTCACGATCAATATCCCCTGGCATTCGGTCGCATTCGACCTATTCCGTCAAGTTCGACCTCTAAAGCTCTCCCGCTGCTTACTCCCCCCACCCTTCCAACGGTCGGTTTTCAACCGTTCGTCTTTCAAAATTCGATGCACCGACTCTCTCCATGTAGCGTGCTTTTTCTACCATTTCTATAATGTTACAAACGACCATTTTTCCGAGTATTCGTGGAGCGTTCGTAACGTCTTACCCTCCATAATTTCTATTATTACCCCCAATTAAGTCTAAATTACAGAATTTCCCGTTACACAACAGTGTTGTAAGTGTATACAGATATGCGTAATGAAAATTGCACTAGTAACAAGTTATTTCTCAGTGCCAACGATACAACCATAACTCATCAGCCATCAGTCATCACTTTTGATGCAACACATATTAAATGAGTAAAAGATTTGAAAAGAATTTCACAACTACAAGCGACTATTATTACTGAATAAGGTCAAAGAATAGACGAGCTTGAAGTTGAACAGGCATAGCCTGGTTTCGTGTCCCCCAAACCCAAAGATGCTTCTATGTGTTGCCCTATAGGTGATACGTATTCGGACAGGCTTGGTGCGGGATGGTTATCATGGTTGGCTGTGGATAATGGTAGGTAGTAGTGCCGTGGTGCTTGTGGTGCTTTAGCTACGTTTACAGGCGAAACCCAGCGGAACGTTAGGCGGTTGGGGACCAGCGAGGGGCAGGGAATCACGAAGCACACGGAGCGCAGGCCCCGCGCAATGCCGAGCCCCGTGATTGGCTCCCCACCCTTTAAAAAATTTAGGTTTGGTTTGGTATATCCAATTTGAGCCTCTTTTTTTTGTACTTGTTGGATTTTGTAAGGGGTCTACACCGTCGCACATCCCATGCCGTATCAACATATACGTACATGTGCGCGTATAGTAGTGTAAACCCTTGTGTATACGGTATATCCGTACGTACTAGAGAAACGTATATCGAGAGAGCATCATCTCGAGGTTCTTGTGTTGAGCCGGGCGGGGGAAGAGGAGGAACGCTCTAGCCTCACACAATTCCTGCGTGCGCGACTATGCGCGTCTTTAGAAAACCAGGGGTCCTGAACACTCTGAACTCGTCGCTGAACGCTTGAACATTTCGGTTCATCTCTGACGTCGCTGTTTAAGGTGGATTTTCCTATTCACGCGGACGCCATATTGTCTTTCTAATAATAACCACCAATAAGTTGTAATTAGTACGCAGGCCTAACACCTGGCGTCCTGATGCATTTTGTGTACGAATGTGCCGCGTTCCGGTGTGATCTGTCATAACACTGCTAGCCATTTTGAAATCATCCATACATTACCGGGTGCCGTTTTTTATTTTTATTTTTGTTTTTTACGCGTGTAATATAAATAATACATAATATTTTTATTCAATGAATAATTGTGTTGTAATGATCTTGACCGTGCGAATTTCAATCATAAGTTCAATTAACGTAACAGAAGAAATGTTAACGCAATTAATTTTTACTTGTTAATGCCACAACAAGCCCCCCCTCCCCCTGCCCCCCACGTGCATTGTTAACACAGGTGTTTCAGTCGCTATAAAACGTCAGAAAATAAATAACTTAAGAATATAGGTTCAACGAACGATCCTTAGTATCAATGAATAACCTAAAATTCATTTTGATCAAATAATTGAAATCAATTCAGGATATTTGTTTATGCTAGTCGGCATTGTTGATAACAATGCTTGTAAGTATTCATACATGAATTACAATTGTTCAATATTTTTAGTTTACATCTAATTATCACGTGTATTTCTTTGAAAAATACGAATACCAAATATATATTACAAGATTATAACATTTACCAGAAATGTTTCTGGCTTCTCTTTTACTGGATTAAACGTATTAAAAAATAAAACTACGTTCATTAATCATTTTGAAAAAAAAACAAATATTAATAAACACAAAAAAAAAAAATAAACAGAAAACCATCTAAAACTTAATCCCCTATATTTACAGATTGGAAATGAGCAATCCATTGCAAGATGATTTGATTGCATTCAATTCCACGCAAGAAAACAACTCACCTGAGACCGCCAACGAACCTATAGAAGAAGAATTTGGTACGTCACTTAAATATAGAAACATTGTCGGAATAAACCACTCAATAAAGTGACGAATCGATACACAATGCACTTTCATATCTTCTGCAAAAACTACTCTACACATGATGCGGATGTCAAAAGCTTGACATCACCCTTGACTCAATTATTTTATGACATGTTCACAATGAACAAGGACTTAGCTGACGCGCAAAAGATTAGAATTTAAAAGAAATAAAGTTCTCTAATCTACGACAACCGAAACTAAATAACGAAATCTCTGCATCATCATCTCTCAATCATCTTTCTCATTTTTTTTTTTTGTTTTTCCGTTTCTTTTTCTTATCTCTAAAATTCATTCATTCAGGATCTATAAACGCATCCTCAAAAGCCGTACCAGCATCACCGAATTCAGTCTCGTATAATATTTGTTGAATCTTTAACTTAGCTTCAGCACTTTGCCGCTGCGTAAATCTCCGCAATGTTTCAGCAACAGACATGCAAAAGTAATGCTGCTCATCAGCCACGTAAGATTGTGAATTCAAACAATGATCTGTTCTTTGAGTATAACTACGCGTATCGTCGGACACTTGCTGCAAATCTGGTGCTTCGTCAATGGATTGTTCCTGGAAATAAAATTTCAGATAATTTCAGACATTGCTCGTGGCTTATTATGTTTGCTTTTTCTTTTTCTTTCCATCTCAAAGCTACCTGATAAGTAATAAGCTTTTGTCTTTTCTGCTGTGGTTCATCCCGGTCATTTTTATCGTGTAAAAGTCCTTCGTTATCGTTTTCGGAATCCAATGATACCCATTCTGTACCGTCCCTTTTCGGTGCTATTGGTATATAAGTTTTTGGCTCATTTTTAATAGTGTTCATTGTGTATCTTCTCCTGTGGATTATGAAATTCCATATAAACGACATATGCTCCAGGAGTGGCCAAGGGCCAGATTTTTGTGCTTTTTCTGTATTGCTTTCCAAGGACATTAGCTTCTTTTCTCGGACAAATCTGTCCCTCAAATTTCTCCATCTATTTTTAGCTTCCAAGGCTGTAAAACAATAAGTATAATAAGAAATAGGTCAATTTGTAAATGTTTCATATAATTTTTGGAAAGAAACGACTGAAAAAAGAGAGAAAAAGAACAGAAAAATAAAAAACAAACATTATACATATATTTAGTGAATTTTTTACACTCATATCGCATCTATGTAATGCGGTAACGTACTGCGATTTGAAACTTACGTTTCACCTGAAGCTTTGAACCGATTGTAACCCATGTTTTGTCCTTCGTTTGGTGGTCTTTATAACCTTTAACGTTCGTATCAAACAACAGCGGGTATTTCTTAACCTCTTCTATTAGCTGAACGTCGTCAAGCAACGACATTTTAGTATATTTGCTTTCGAGTTTCGAAGTGAAAATTTACTTTTCAAAGACTTTATTTTTCAGATTTGCTTACGGTTTATAGCTAACATACGACATACGTTGAATTACGTCTTACGTAGGGGGTTAGGGAACGCGGGAAACTGACATGGCGGTAAATTTGACCAATGATAACCTAGCTTTATTTTCGATCGATTTAAAACATGGACGTAACCTACGGCGTAATACGCAACACGCAATACGTCAAATTTTAGGCGCAATCCGCGGAATAATATTTTCTTCTAAAAACACGCGTTTACTGATTTACTTTACATACGACGTTATTTTGAGGTTAACACAATTCAACATTTAATACATCGATATAAATTGTCGCTCAAATCATTAAACAATTTATTTTAAACAAATATCGAACGTTTAATAATTCCCAGTACGGATAGACAATGTTTATTTTATATTAAGTCAATAAAATTTCGTTTTATTTCCCTGTTTTAGATACAGATTTCATTTAACCTTAAGAATTAGATTCGTTCGTATTTTTCTTTATTTATTTTTTTATTTTGTTTGTTTATTTTCAGATGAATACAACAACGAACAAAGTGAATTGAGCGAATTGCCAAGTGACACATCGCATTGTGAAATTTGTAATCAACAATTTTTAACTAAAAAAGAATTACGATCACATTTTTTGGTTCACGTTGGACAACCAAGAGTGATACTGAACAGAATTCCCAACCTGAAACCTGCAAAGAAAAAGCATATTACTAATACATATCGTCTCGATCCAGAGACAAAAGGATCATTGAAATTGACCCTCAAAAAACAAATCTCAACAGACTCAATTAAATTGACGCTCAAAAAATCGTCTATATCCGAAGACTTTACTGTTGTTAATAGCAACTTGGACTTGGACAATTATCACATAAACGCAGTGGCAGGCACTGGGACAAATGATTCCAAAGATACGGAAAACGCAGACGGAGATATCGACCAAAGCTTCGAAGATGTGACAATTGATCAACAGGAAGTATGTATACAATTATTTATGTGATCATTTTAAGAAGTTCTTTCCAGTCGCCCATTATACGCAATATGTTGCTCATTAGCCATGAGGTATTTTTAAAATGATGATTATTCAAATTGCAGAATTATGGAAACAATGATTACCAAACTGAAGAACGAAATGATCCACTCCAAGATACAGACAGACCACCATCGATGGATATCAATGAAGCTGATTCAGGCGTAGGTAGCGACACAGTTAATCCACCAGAAAAAGAGGATCAGTCTTTTGATGATCACCCGTTAATAGACGGCTTGGATCATCCTGAGAAAGTTTTGCCAGAGATTGAGGATAACGAAGATTCTGATGTAATAGAAGCCACTTGTAGAGAAGCGATTGAGAATCTGAAGAAACTTGGCGAAGATACAAGGTATTATGTGATTGATTAAATTGATCTGAAAATATTTAGTTTCCTCTGATTTTCTTTGAATTTTGAATGCTTAGCTGCAGATTTTCTAACTGAATTGTATTTCTTTAGATCCGTAGATCCATTGTCTGATCCTGACCTACCATTAGAAACGGATGTCGATGATACATCTGAAATGATTCAACAGCTCGCTGAAAATTCATCTATCAGTTTAATTCCTAAGTCTTCCGCGTTATCTCTTGAACCCCAAAAACGCACCTCACCACATGAAAATCATAAAGAAGACAGTCAGTCTCCAAAATCTAATTCTGACTTTAATTGGAATCAACTATCGGCTGATTTACCAAATAGAAATGAAGAAAATCGGGATAAACATGGCGAGCAGACGGTCGATCAGTCCGATCCGCACACTGGTTCATTGCTACAGAATTTCCTGCTCGACCATCATAGAAGAAATGAGAATGAAAATTCTTTATCAAGCAACTTGCCACCAGGTGAAACTGAGTATGTTTCACTTGAGAGATTGGCTGAAACCGTGAGCACTTGTCGTGCCTGTAATGAAAAATTTCCTGACATTGCTCAGTTGGATAAACATAAAGCAACGGCAGGACATTTTCAATGCAACATTCCAGATTGTGCAAATTTAATATTCAATTCACTGAAAGAAGTTGCTGCGCACAGAGTCCAGTCACACGCAGCACCCGTATCTCCAAACTTGAATCAGCACTCACCTCACGTTAATACCAATTCACCTCATGGAGGCAGCATAGGATCAACTCAATCTTCAAATTCGCCACAATTGAGCAGAACATCGCCACTCAGATCCCCGCATCAAACTGGCACCCCACCTTTTACTTCTGGTAATAAAACCCAGCAACTTGATGCTCCGATTAACTTTGACCAACTACCAGCACCTGTTCAACAACTAGCTCAGCAAGTACAACGTATGCCTCTTCCTCAACCCCAAATACCTCCCTCTTTGCCACCGGGTGTTAATACCCTGATTCCTGGACCAAATTATTATCCACGTGGAGGACGACCACCGTTGTACAGTATCCCTGGACCTCAACAGATGCATTTTCCACCACATTTAGCTCAATTATATCCACCATTCGGGACTGCAGCTTTCCAACAAATGTCCGCCGCTCCGCCTCTTATGTCACAAATGTCTCATCCGATGCCGCGTGGTAGATATCCGGGTCCCCATAATCTGAGGTTATTATCTAATCTTTTAACAATGAGAGTCCTCATTTAATATCCCACTATTGCTTCAATACATATTAGTGCAATAAAAGACGGACTTATTCTAGAGCTCCGAGAATGCCACAGGCTGGACCTATACCAAGACAACGAATGAAGAGGCCAGCTCAACAATTAGTCTCACCACAACAGCAGCAGCAGCAACAGCAACAGCAGCAGCAGCAACAACAACAACAACAACAACATGCAGCATCTAAACAAAGGCGGTTGGACGTATTGTTGCCCGACAGAAACGACGATGCGGATTGTCACATAATAGCACAGCAAAAGAGAAACGATGGACTACCTGTTATACAAAATGTTCAAGGAGCAGTAGCCCAACAATCTGGAAGAAGTGATTCTACCATACATTTAACAGACTCCATCACATTAAGTGTTCGACAACCTGGTAATTTTACAATTTTATGCTTCTACTATTCAATTTTACAATTTTATGCATCTACTAGAATATTTAGTATCGTTAATTTGAAAAAGTAAAGAAGTTTTAGCTTTATTTTCAATAATTCATCCACTTCCTGCGCTTGTTTACTTGGTGAACATTCTCACCTCTATAATGCCGTACAATTATTTCAATTATAAATATTTACTTTTAAACTGGAGAATTGACGATTTAGAATTATAGAATTTTTGTTATACATCGTGCTCTTACTTCTGATTTAGTTCAGTTTTTAATATTTCTTTCGACTTCTTTGCACTCAAAGAGGGTACCCGGAAAATATCGAAACCCATGTTTTTAACTAATCTAAAGGATCCGCTCCAGCACAAGCCCAGAATTCTGCCAATCCTACGGCAAAGAAATCCGATGCCAAGGCTGTTGCTAATGTATTGGCGGCTCGGGGAATCACTGTCACACCAGCTGCAAATAAAAACAAAACCAATGAACAGAACAGACAACTTCCACAACAACAATTGAGAGCACCTGCCCCGCCTCCTCAACCAGCCAATGTCACTTCACTGAATTTGAATTCAGCAATATCCATCATCCCTGCAAGCAGCCAAAGAAAACAGCAGGAACAACAAGCACAATTTGCTGTACCACAGACGAGGCCCAGCAAACAATCAACTAGTGATGTTGATCGACCACCCAGACCTCCTACAGTTGATCTCACTCAAGATACCCCACAATCTGCATCTCACACTACTCGAAGAGGCAGACCATCAAAGTAGTTCTTTTTTTTTAATTTATAATAAATAATTTACTAAGAAAAAATTGAAATTTGTATTTTTAAGAAGAACATACCGTAGTAACGAAGTCTTATTTTTTTCTCGCTGTCTTACAGGGCTATGTTGACTTGTCCAGTGTGTGATAAAATCTTCCAAAATCAAGAAATCCTCACACAGCACATGGCCTCACATCGGACACCTAGTAAATTACTCCACAAGTAAGTTGTCTAATTTTAATGTAACAAACAAAACAATTTCATCATTCAAATGTTGATATATTATATTACTGGACACTTATTGAGGGACTGATGCTGTAATATTATAATAATATAAAAATTTTCCATTTCCAGATGTCATTTGTGCCCTGCTCAGTATCCCACATCACAGGCATTAGCACAGCATAAACAAACATACCATAAAGAGCCAGAAGCCATATTACAGGCTGGTGGAGCAGAGTTAGCACTTCCGGTAGTAGATTTGAAGTCACATCAAGTATTGAATCGTCTTTCAAGCCTTGGTATCCAAAGTTATATTCCTTTGTCGCAACTTAGTGCCCAAACTGGTGGCTATTTCGGATTACCTATTATAACAATAGACGGTGCGCGTAATTCCAGTTCTTGTAATTTAGCTGCTCTTGGTGCAACTTCTATTTTAAGTTTGGGACCGCTTAAACACTTGCCACCCAGGTAACCATTTACGAATACATAGTTTGAGTTTGGATTCTTCATGTCATACGAGATTAGATGTGAAGAAAGTTTCTGTGATATATGGTTACAGAGGAAGTCAGCGAAGGATGAAACAGAAAAAGAAAATTTAAATATAAGAGTATGAGACAGAGCGGAGGATAACAAAAAGAGAAAGATAACGAAAGAAGAAAATTCATACCCAGAAAGAAGTCGGGTATATTATAAAACATGGAGTTGGGTAATGCAAATAATAGCAATGAAAGTATTGCGGTTCGTAAACAGCAAACATTTTTTTTATTGCTATTATAACAAGGAGTATGAAGAATTAGAGGGTGAGACTTATGAGATTTAAAAACGTCTCAAACATTTTGAAGGTGTAAATATTTGAGTCTAAGAATAAGAACTTGTCATTGTAAATATGCTTAGTGTAAATAATTTAAAATATTGAGAAACACACGATTTCAATTCAGGTCCAATTCAGATGTGTTGATTTTTCCATAATATAGAAACACAATTTTAACCGTGCAATTATACTTGAATGTGACCTCATATTTGCGATAGTTTCAAAAACTGTTGAATAGAAAGATACTTTTTTTTCTTTTTTTTTTTTTTTTTAACATTTGATTGTGTTCAAACTTTTTTTGATCAATCAAAGAAGCACTGTTCGTGAGTGGTAAGCATATTCAATTTGTACGTACTGAATATATTCACATTCGCTCCGGATTTACATTGTGCAATTCAGTTTTTGTTATAGATTTCAAATATTTATATAAGTATGTATGTGTGTGAGTGAAGGTGAATATGCATATGTGTTTAAATATTTACGTGAATTGTATGTCGTATTGTTCGTTTATATGAAATTTATTCAAAGTAGACAGGCAATTTGATTTATTCCATGACAAATAGTCACTAATCAGCAGTATGAACAAATGCTTTAGAGATGGTATCCATCTGAAATTACAACTTGTGCACAAATTTCATCATTATTTTGAAAAATTGGACGTTATTCATTTATCTAATTTAGATGCATATTGAAACCGACTATAGTTAACTATTCAGAAGAAACGTATAATTTTTGGGGTATCGTTTAAATTATACTGGAAATGATTGTTTACCAAGTAACCGCCCAGAATATGTTTGTACGAGTATATGTACTATAGATTTAACAAGGTTTTCTGAAGCTGAGTTCATCCAAGCTTGAATTTGAAAGATTGTTTTTTTTTTTTTTGTATTATCTCTACTACACGCTGAGTGAAGTTGATACTATGTACACACGTTACTAAAGTTCCTTACAGGCAATTTTTTAGTATTTCTCGTATTATTAAGTTAATAAAAAATAGTTTTAGTTTTTGTTTTCTCATTTGTGAAAGATGGCTATATAGGTATATTCAACGTTCAGTTTTGTTTAATTACTTATTCTGTCAAGCATGTAGAACAATTATACACATTGCAATTCACCGTGATTCGATAATTAAATTAATTGTCATTTTACATTGATAATGTAAATCCTATCATTCATAAACTTTCTAATTTATTTTCATATATTCTCACATATTTGATTTATTATATTCTCGTTGTTGTTTCATTGCGCTCTAATCCAGTGTGATGCAGCTACTTTTTTCATTACAGATGTATACGCGATAAGTCAGATTTGGCCTACGACTTTGTAAATAGTTGTATCATACTCCAAAGTAATGTAACTTATGATGCAGTGATGCATGAAAAATAGTGGACATGTATGAAGATGCACAAAATACCGTATTTTACATGAGATTAAATCTATTCTTATAATAAAATAGTTCGATCAGTAGTATCAATTCTCTGTTTACCTATGTAACAGTGATTTGAATAGTATGGCCGATAAACAAATTAGATTGAGTTGAAAAACTAATAACAAGAGTTAGTAGAATGATTGATCTAACTAATTGATATGAATATTAGTTTACCTTATGCAAATGTATATACATGTTCACTGATTCCATGTTTTTACTTCAACAAAAATTAGCTATGACTAAAGTTATAGATAACAATATATTTGTATTTTTATAAAATGTTTCAAGTTTTAACTTTGTTATTAAACATGTTACAGTTTTAATTAAAATAAAACCTGTAAAACTCTATACTTGAACAGTGTTAATGTATTTATCTTTTATACGATCCCCAATACAATATAATTAAGAAATTCCCAAATATCTAAATTAGTGTTCTTTCAAACAATCACAAGATATATTTTCATGAGATAGTCGTGCTACAAAATACAGAATTAGGCATCACGAAGAACATTGTTGCCAGGAAATGTAAAACACAGATCATTTTATTTCGCAGAGATTTCACGGTAGGTACAAAGCTCTAAAGCGATTGAAATTGAAAAAAAATCAACTCTGCCAGATAGATAAAGTAAGGATAACTTAAAATATATACCATCATCTTTAACAATTTATTTGTTATGGGTATTTATACACATATGGTATAACTAATAATTTCAGATTTAATTTTTTACCCTGTTGTAACGTTAAAATCTTATTTATTCTGTCTGAATTTCAGTGTTTCGAAATACATAGATTTCAAACGTACACTTCCATATTTATTACGGTACTATCCTAAAATAAACGTAACAGTAGCGGTCAGATTTTAGTGTACACATGGCAACTAATATTTACTTGAGTGATTGATACGCTGTGCTCTATATGACTAGATCATAAAAAAAAAGCAATTAAAATTTCATGAATTTAACAATCGTAAATATTATGCATTATAAATATTATATAGAAACATTTAATTTAATTTTGAGTTTTTGCGCACTGTGGCAGTGTTTTCATTTACAGAATTCAATTCAATCCTTTATTTATGAATGAACATTGAGTCACAGTAACTAGGACTCGCAAATGAAAAAATTCAACCGTCATTTTTATTGCAGAAAAAATGTCTATTTCAGAACTCCAATCTCTAATGAGTAATACATTCGAAAATCTAATGATTAAAATGAATAACTTACACCAAATTTGTATGGTAAGTATCATCATTTGAAAAATATGGTCAATATTATATACTATGTTGAAAATTTCATTTCTCAGATCAGATATTTCGTGCATAGAAAAATGATTGAATTGTATCCACGCACTAATAACGCGCCTTGAGTTTCATTTTGATAACAATTTTGATTGATTAACAGAAGTACATATTAACGAAAACTTCGCAAGTTTTACATATCAGATTTAACAAACAGAGTAACTAATTTGACAAATTTTTATAAACAATTTTTAGCTGTAATACGATAAACTTTGTCTAACAATCATTTGGTCAACAATATCTAAATCATTTCGAATTTCATCCTCCGTTATAATAATCTTTGTATTCTATCGAATTTGACAGATATTCTGACTATAAATAGCTAGATCTGCTATTTCTAGAAACTCTACACGTAATATTATATAATAATTATTTCCCTAGCTATATTTTATGGAAAAATGTCTTTTTTATAAGAAAAGTTGTACTATGAAATCTATTCGTCAAGCAGAATTAGTAAAATCATAATAGTAACTAGAATACAAAATTTGGAATAACTCTTTCAAGTACCAGGAAGGCATGCTCGAACATTATCACTACTTTTAACTTCGTATAATAAATATATATTTTATAGTATATTAGTATAATCCTCATTCGATTTCTGGCAGCCTACTGTAATGTATATGTGTATTCGTTTTAGAATACTCTATTTAATAATAGAAAGATGAAAATTTCAAGATTTAACAATACTTAGTATTCCATTATATGTTATACATTTTTCTAAATTCATATATTGAATAATCATTAACTTGTAATGCAGTTACTATAATTTCACTGAATCTATATCAAGTCCTGATTGCCACAAACGATTATAATAGTTCTTGTTACGTGTAAATACTAGTCGACCCACAATATGTTATAAACTTATACTGTATACATATAAGCCTATCCGTATAATATCGTAGGATGATCAAATGCAGTGTGCAGATTATTGCCCAATGTCTATACACAAAATTTGATAATTACATGCCGGTTGTTTGGTATAATATACAAATTTATTAATCCACATCAAATAACCATATTATTGGCATGCAATATAATCCAAACACTAGGCATGGATATAATTTTCAAGTGGAAAGAAATTCATCGCGAGATAAGAAAATAAATAGTATGTATATATTATGCAACACAAGATAAAAATCTTGATGGGGAGAAAAAAAAACCCCGGTTTTAACATGAATAGAGTCACCTGCGATGGTTTACCTGAATTGTTTAACATAAGAATGATAACAAAAAGAAGCTTGATCAAAAAAGGTGTTTTCAATAAAGCAGCAAGTAACGACACTATAAAAAAAATTCAATGGATTCTAAGAAGCTGAAGATATAATAATTACACGTATTGATTTCTCTGTCCCATAATCCGTCAAACACGTTGGAATATAGTATATAAACAATAACAATGCTCACTGCATATTAACATACCTACCATATGATAATTATAATAATATATGATTATTAATTGTATTTATGTCCTGATTATCAACTATCAATATCATGCATTGACGATTAATTACTAGAGAGATAATTTGCCCCCCCGAATATGTAGACGAAATTTAACTTGCACCATATAATCGCTTTAAAACATAAAATTCTTTGAACGTCCTAAATATAAGGGTATTTATCTCATATATTGAATAAGTACACATACGCATCTATCATTCAAATAATTGAAGATTTCCATCAAGAAAGGCTCCAAGTATACATATATTTGTATACTTGTACAATGTATACATAGGTATATCATGTAGATTTAATAGTGTTATTAAATAACACCAAAATTATAAGACAGAAAAAGACTACGCAGTAAAAACCTACTATGAAATATTTTACTGTAATCTGTTGATACCAATGTTTTGAACATTTATTTTTTTTATCAAAAGGCTCTTGACTTACAGCCTTACTCAATTCGAGTCTTCAATTATTATTCAAGTTTTCTTCAGGTAAAACCACTAACGTTAATTGAGTGTGTTTCATATCTGCGGTTTTTAACACCAGCAAGTGAAGGCATCATTTTTGAGTTTTTTTTTCCATAATATTTGAAGAATACATTTGAAAGAACTAAACAGTTTCCATACTCAGCCCCAAATCAAGTATTTGTAATAACGTACCCAAACAGTTAATACAACCGCAGGCGAAGTCAATGTAATTTTAGTATGTAAATACTGACGTGTGTTGCCTGAATGTATTTAATACAATAATCAGTATTTTGAGAAAAAAGAATATTCCCAATCTCAAGAATGCTATCTCAATAGTCGAAAAACTTACTTTTTTTTTTTACCAAAATCATAAATGAGGGCAGTGTCAGAGTCAATAATAAAAAATAGTTTATAATATTCGATCACATGATACTCGTGGCTAAGTACTGCGCAAAATTGGAGGGTACGTATAAAGATTAAAAAGTAGGTAAAATATAATTCAATAACACATCTATTTAATAGATAGATGGACTAATAGAACAACGATCATAAACTACTATACTTAGTGATCAAATTTGCCAGGTTATTGAAGCAAACTATACGCTCCAAAAATGATTATGTACAAATTGAGATTAACAAAAACACTTAATCCATTAGTTTTCTGCAACGTATTAGCTAAAAAGTAAAAATTTCCTGACTAATCAAAATTGCGATGAAAATGGCACGTGTGTTTCTAAAACACTGTTTAAAAATATTCTTAACATAGGTATACCCAATAATAACTGATCAATAAAGTAAATAATTATATTTATAACGCTAAATGATCGACAAATCTGGCAGCGCTTTTGTCAATTTAAATTTTTCACCAAATGTTAACGATATTCTAAATATTTTGTATCTTCGAATTATCCGTTAGAATTCGTCGATTTAAACAAGAATCAACAGTAGATTAAAAAAGAGTAAAATTTACAAACGACCAAACGATGAGAGACAAATAAAAGTCCGAAATATTCCAAGTTCCTTTGATGGATTCCGTTCTCTTCTTTGGAGAGAACTTTAGTATTGATTAATTTAACTGTAGCCAAATTGAACTTTGCGGCATTGGCAAAGCCATTTAATAATCCTGGCATTTCGTTCAACTATACTCGGTGGATCGCTCGGTCTTTGAGTGCAATCCTCATTCCCTGCTCTACCAATACTGCAGTTATTATTTTGCCACTGATTTGTTTGGTTGTTACCAGCCCATGAGTAAAGACCCAATGCAGAATCGACGGAACTAACACTATCGAAAAAAACTGGTGAAGAGGACTTTGAGTCTGGTTCGGTAATGCGATGATAATTATCCGAATCCAGGCCAAGGCGATCAAAGAATATTTCCAACTGTGCAACTGACCTAGCTGGGTGAGCTGATTTGTTTGAACGAACGTTATCATGTCTCCAATAACGGTCACTGATGTCGGACTTTGAGCGCAAGATCGGTCGACCCCTTTCTTCCTTACAGCTATCAGAAAACCTGAAAATTGTTCGAATTGAGTTGAATTTGAATAACAGTGGAAACAATTTCGTTGATTTGGAATCATATATCATTTTCAAATCGTCTCTGACGTAACATTACTTTGATTGAAAAAGGATTTAACACGTGTGTTAAATTCATGCATGTTTAATATTCATTATCACCTCGAATTGCGTGTTGGACTGAATTCCGTTTGACTATTACTGCTGTCCGAATTTGTTGTATATGGTCTAACCACAGATTGGGGTGTACCACTTCCGTAGCTGCTTTTTCTAGACCGATCTTTGTCCGTGGAATGTTGCGTTGAAGCTCCGCTGTCTCTGCGAATGTGGCTCCAACAGTCCTGTGATAAATATGCAATCAGAATTCGCGATATGACGAAAATTCAAGCTTCGATATTTGAATATCTTGATTAGCTGCCTCTGATAGAATAATTTGATAGCTCCAAGAAAATACATACCTGAATTCTAGGAGGAGGCTCACTGCGATGTGTACAGTGTCCAGAAGAACCACCAGAATCCCTTGCCGTTGCTCCGTGACTCAATTTGCTCGATCCTGAAGATTTCTGAGTTCGACCTCCCGATGACAAAACGCTACTAGCATCCCCACCGCCTGAACCCAACGATCGTTTAATATGCCTGGAACTTAATTTTTAAAAATGTAGTGAAATTTCGAGCAACGAATGAAATTTAGGAAATTTAGATTCAAAAATATATTTCATAGAACAGTAAGATTTCGATATTTTGTGTTTATAATTAAAAAAAAGACGGAGATAAATAGCAGTTTCATCCAGATGAAGAAAACAGATATATGTTAACTGATACAACTTTTATAAGATAAAAGATGGGCCTGATATGAGTATATGGTGCCCATTACTTTACTTCTGTTCTATCTGTGTGAAATCTCATTCGACTACACTATCTTACTGGATCTTCTGGTATAATTTCTTCTGTTGGACTATTAAAACAAATAAATAAATAAATAAATGCATTAATGAACGTATGCAAATAAATGTACATTACCTTCTATAGCAGCTGGCGTCTCGTTTGAAACTATGCTCAGAATAATCTGAGCTAGTCTCACAATCTGGACAATTATTGGTTCCTTGATGATGCCCAGAATTTGATGGTTTAGATGATGACTTAGATGACGCATGCGGGGATAGAGATGCACGGCGTCTTGTACTGGTGCAATGAAGATCAGGAAGTGATTTGTGGCAAAAAGTTGTATCGGCAGGAGATGAATTGCTAGATTTTTTTCCAGATCTCCCGGTAGAATGTGAATGAGAGTTGCTTCTACCAAATTTGAAACAAATGTCTAGCGGTGCACCGCGCTGAAAATAATTATTAAAAATTCAAAAAAACTGTGAGCATGTGTTGATGCAAGTACATACCTACTAGCCCTGTATTTATTTTGTAATATTACAACTAGTGAAAATAGTGAAAAATTCAACGACCATAACTAGCGAGAACTGTCCTAAAGAGAGATGAAGATCTCTGAGTAAACAAACGCGATATCAGACTCGGCATACATGCAATACCCACGAAATATCTGTCTGTGAATAACATCCCGAAAGTTTCCAGCCACTGGTTACTAAAATAATCTTATATCTTCTATGTCCATATCAGTGGCAGACACACCGTTTATTTCATGCTCTATCTTGCATCCTGTACAATCATTATATGAATTATTCTTCGACCAGATACTACATCACATTATGGGCACTTCATCACGTATATACTCGCACGTGCCCATCCGATAATGTACGATCAAACTATGCACACGTCAAATACGTGTGTTAAAACAAAGTGATATATACGCGTGAGCATTCTATACCAACGAGGTAAGTATGTATGTACCGATATACCGGTCCATATATGATATCCTGTTTCCTGTTTCCCGTGTCCGGTTTCAATCGCGATTCGACGACGCCGACGTGATATGATCAAGAATTAGCTGTATTACATTTTAAGACGTATAGATTTTTTTTTCTTGCTCTACTCTTTGGTATATAATTAAGACAATTACCAAATTATGATCTTCGTCTCTGCAACCAGCGGGAGAAAGTAATCCAGGTGAGAATCTGAACTTATCATCTCTCACGTTTACGTTTGGTTGAGCTGTTGGCGAAGGTGGTGGTGGTGTTTCAGGAAAAAATACATTCTCTTTACTGTCCGTGTTTAAAAGCCTTCTAAGTTTCGTCTGTAACTGGTCACTTCCGTTTCCACTTGGGGGACCGGAAATTGTGCGTCTTTGAGGTACTGGTACGAGTCGTGGACTCTTCGGTGGCAATGTTGGTGGTGGCAGAGATCTTTGCGGACTCAGTAATCCGTCAGCTGATTAAAATTACGAAAAAAAAAAAAAAAACAACTATTACTATAGCCCATTAGTAGATGAAATTTCGAATAAGATCCATCAAGGCATCAATCTCTACACTCCATGATCCCCTTTTCTTTCTTATCTCTCGATCGAAATCATCGATTAATGGCTTTTGGATTAACAGCTTATACGCCTCAAATCAGTAACGAGTACCAATCGAAGATGAGCATTAAGTTACACAAGTTTGTTTTATCAACGTAGCTAATACCCGGATGTACAAATATAACATAATAATCAAGTTAAATACAACATCAATAAAAAAAATTCGGCAAATATTACCAATTTCTAGATCAGTTTATTTACGCTCAGCCACCGCATGCTGCAGTGCGTAACTTATATGGTATAGACTTCCAGCTGCCGTTTGTGTATATAGACAGGAAAAGAACCCTGGTATATCAGTTGACAGCACAAACAGTGACATTAGTTGGCTTAAGGAAAACCAATTCGGTTTTGTCAATCTTTGCGGATGATTTTCTTTTTATGTTTTTTTTTTTTATCTCACGTTATCGTCTGAGCTGGCAAATCTCTTTTTTTTTAACAAATATTTTGCAGACGTACAAGATAATGATAAGGCAGTAATTGATAAACATGATTATAGCTTACGTCTATCCTGATCGTGACAATTGCCCCAACAGCATGGTGGTGTTAATGGGGTTGTTAGCTGAGGGGAAGTTGGTTGTATGTTACAGCTTCCAGCATTGCTACATTTCCGTAAAAGTCGTGGCGGTGCCCCGGGGGCAGTTAACTGTGAAACTTGGAGATGACCGCTATTCTTCAGTTCCTGCTTTCTGTCCAAAACCGTCTCACTTTTAACGTAGAAGGCTTTAGACTCCTGTAGAAGTTCTACGGCGCTTTTTCTCTTCCCTAAATCACCGGGAATCAACTATGAATCCGAAACGACTTAATCCTATTCCTCGATAAATAAATTACAAAAAAAAAAAATAGAACAAAATCGTGTTATAATTAAACACAATTTTGCCATGTCTAATTTAAGACTCTTCCCTAGATATGACTAGCCTCGGATCTCTCTGCGTTACAACAGCTGTGAACGACGGTGGTAGTAGACAGTAAAAAAACAAGACGTTAGTCTTCGCGCCTGTTCCTCTCTTGGTTTTAGTATTAACGTTAAAGGAGTTCTAGGAACAGGGTGCTATGGGTTGTTTATGCACGTTCTTTCGAACGTCTACGAATCCTGCACATGTATATTATCTATACCTTATACCACACGGTGCAACATCGAAGGGAAAGTGAAACCGCTAATGACAAAACCGTAACACAAGTTAACCACTTCCGAAAGAGAAAATTCAAGAGGCGTGCAATCGTTCCTGATGATAAAAGCCACAGAAAAAAAACCCGGAAAATCAATAGATAGATTGCTGAATTTTCCCTCTAACGAATGTCTGTAGGATATCGTTTCTGCAAATTTATCTAGGACCCTGTTGTACCCCGGCGTAATCTATAAATTGATAAATATACGGGCCACTGATGTATGTACATACATATACGATTTTGTTAGTTAACCGTGTTTTCACCTTTCACGCGCCTACTTTTTCAGCCGAACCCTGGGTCATCGATAAGGAATGAGATAACAAAGCCGAAGCTGACCGGAAAGGAAAAATATGATAACGTAATGTGTTATCCCGGCACGATGCTTGCATAGACAGACACATGATTGTGATTGTGATCCAAGGTCTATGAAAAATATTCTTCATTATATTCCACATGGATTCGAGAGAGAACAGTTTCAATGATGATAAAATTGCCCGAGGTTTAATTAGAACGAAATATCATTTGAACTCTGACTGGGTCCGGGTTCCCCCAACACAACAGGGTCAGGGACTGACTGAGGGCCAAATGTTTTACGGGCATACGTCTATACATATATACATGCTCCGTAAATCCGTAACGAACTACTTTTCAAGATACGAGAGGCTACAATGTCTTGACCAGTCCAAGAAACGGTTATTCAACTTCGATATGACTTATCATCGTGTGGTGTAGATAAGCTATTTGCTTAAACTAGAATATATAAAAAGAGAATAAGAAGTTGAACACCTTTTAACCCAACATCAAAAATTTTGTGATGTAATATATGATCTAATAAACCTGCAAGTCTCGTATTCTCATATCATTATCGTAATGATCAAGAAAAAAGTTTTATCATTAGTGTAGTCTCATTATTACTGTCATTATTATTATTATCATTATTCACATCCTCTTGCAATATATAGAGAGTGAGAAGAATAATTATTCTACGATCAGAGAAATCTATCTAATTCAAATATCATTGAAAAAAATAGAAGAAAAAATCTTGAAAAATTTTTAATTTTGAAATAATTCTTACCCGCGTAGTCACCCTGTTGACGATTACTCCTTACATAGGGTGTAGTCGCCTGGGGTGATTGTGTAGCCTGGGTTGGTTGCGTTGTTGGCTGCATGACCTGCGTGTCCCAGTATCCCCTGGTGCCAAAGCTATTCACACCCCCCTGCTGCGATGGCAAGGTTTGCTTGCACGGGAGTCTAGCCATGGCGGTCATCATTTTTTTTTTTTTTTTTCTATTTTTCTTGTTTTTTTTTTCTAGTATAATTGGATTTTCCGCTCACCGCATCGACTTGCACTCTGCTTTAGAGTGCGCACGTTTCAACCCCATTTCCGTGTTATTTTCTGCATCCTGAAATACACGCATATATCTAAGTTTGAAAAGACTTTACATGCGCCGAATATATTTCGAAGAAGTAGACAAATTTTAAGGAAATTTTTTCAACCGGAATAACCCGAACCATTTTTAGATGAGGTATGGAATTTTAGAAAATTTTATTTACGGATTGCAGGCAAACGAGAGGGAAACAATGTGCTTCTGAAGAATTATTAATATCTCCGCAACTGTTCGTACAATTTGCTTAAAATTCGTTTAGTTAGTATACTTCTTGAGGCACCAAACTTTTTGCCCATGTACAAAATAATTTGGATACCAGCTATGGGAGAGGTGGCAGTTTAAAATTTCATTGCGGCATGGTACTGTTCAACGACTGTTGGATCGATTTCAATAATGTAGAATTGCGATTTACCATAATCAGCATATTTCATTACCTATATCGAAACTAAACCCACTTTCTTGTGAGAGATATTTTTTTTTTTTTCAATCATTTTCAAGACTATTCAGAACTAAAATTTCATACGCTGCACATTCGCTATTCTAATAGTTGCGCCAGATTCTCACAGATTTTATTAATCGATTCGACCACGGAACTATACGTTCGTTACAGTAATTTTGTCTGCAGATGAAATTAATGTGCGAAAAAAAAAATTCCCCTCTGTTCCGAATCTCTCTTCCATCCTATATATATCTACTCCGGATTATTATTCAATCTAAAAAAGAAACGTTTGTGAAAATGAGAATGGAGTGAAGCTTAGCGGAAAGTTTGGCACAGAATTTCTATCTCAATTATATAGATTTTTTTACTTTCTTTTTTTTTGCCTTATAAGTCACACGACGAATGAATTATTGACATACTATTATTTATTTTTATTTTTTCCTATTTGTGTAGAGATTCTGCCAACCTATCACCATTTTTCTATATATTCGAACGACTCGAAAATCGCCCTGGTATATAATTTTGTCGTTAGTCTCCGAGTTGGCTGAAGATTTATAGAATAAAATCTGAAGCGGAAATTTGTCGGTTGTTAAAAGGTTAACAAAAGGAGACGACAAACGGGTCCGTGACTATAATAACGATTGACTAAAAATGGCCCATATATATATATATATATATATATATATATATATATATATATATATATATATATATATATATATATATATATATGTCGCATGCGAATCGTATACGTCGTTATGGTCAAATGAACAAATAGGTCAACGGGCACGGAATTAAATGAGCCAAAGGAAGGACGAATGAATCGTAAGCATTAGGCAAACCGCCAAACTGTATAGTTTAAAAACGATGTGCCTATATATATTTTTTTTATTCTCCGACTCCCCTATTTCTTTCCAAACAACAACCACCAATGATAATGCCGGATTTCAAGACGATGACGTGTCTCACGGCGCGACAAACGGTATTTCTGTTCACGCTTGTAATCGTACTTGAAGAAGGTGAACGGTAAGTCTCATCTTCAGCGACAGAGTATGGGATTAATCCCGGTAGCAAATTGTAAATATAAAAGAGAAAAAAAAAACAGGATTGTTGAAAGAAAATTTTACCACCCGTTAAACATTTTCTCGTTCTAATGAATTGCTGCGTTTCATAGACTAATAAGTTTCCCGCCAAATTGTGCGGAACGAAAAACTTAGTTTTCGCCTATTTTTAACGGAGATTCGTAACGATTAGGTAACCGCGAATAATTTCAAAAAATGAACAAACGAACGGATTAGTTCCACAGTAAAATTAACGCTTCAGAGATTCGCGTACGTATATCTACCTATACTATAGCTGTTTATCATCCACCTGTAGTCAAGTGTGTTAGTACGTACTCGAGGCTGTTTGTCTTTACCGCAGTTATCTGCACGAGCGAGCAAAAATAAGACGAGAAAAATAAAACCGAATCCAATCCGATCGATGGAGTGTGTCAAAGTATGCGGTATAGTCTATTATGTACTTTGGCATATAAACGTCTCTGTATATGCGTAATATGTACGTATAATACACATATGTAGATGATATGTATGTGTATCGTACCGAGCGGGATTTTCGCTGATTATACAACGTGTATAGCTTGCGGGCGAAGGATTGTCTGCGTTTCGCACACTCATAACGCTAATATAACGACGTGCGACTGCAAATAAAAAGAGAACGAAGTTATGTACTTTAATACCTATTTAGTCAGCAAAACGAATATACCTGGCGTCAAATTTTTGATGACGCATGAGACTTACGACGACCCAGACTTGTGCAGCAATCGTTTTTCGAAATTCGCAATAGAACCCTTGGCAATAAACTAACAACTGCACATTCAAAAACTGCACGCGTCTAAGGCACATATCAATTCTATTCAGCAATTATTAAACACAATCGTGAATTGGACATCAAAGATTTTTATTATTATTATTATTATTATTATCGTTACGGTTATAATTGCATTATTCTCACCTTCAAAGTCAATGACCCGGTGCTAACTATTCGTGAACATACACACACACCTTCACTTTTTGTTATGGTCGAACGAATTTCCATAGAAATCCGGAATTTCGATGCCAATTTCAAGTTTCGTGTATTTAGGTATTTTTATTTTTTTATGCAGCTCTTGTGTTATTCAGTATCTCGAAAAGTGAGTTCCACTTATGACAAGTTTTCCTGTTTGATGTATCATAATTATGATTATAATAATAAATCAGACTTTTCCCGTATCCGTTTGTAATTAAATAAACTTATGATATTATTCATGTATATTTATAAATTAATCGAGGAAAACTTTTCGATATAGATAAATTTTTAGTCATCCTCTGAACTCTGAATGCAGTTAGCATTATTCTTACCCTACGACAACGCACGATCGGTATTGTCACGATATATTGATTGCGACTTTATATACTAATACACTATATGTATACTTTTTTACCGCAATATATGTATTACTGGACAAGTGGTTGTAATTATTCCTTGTTGTACATACATACAAGGAATAATACTAACTTATTCCGGAGCCGATTACATTGAATGAAATCAATCCATAAATCCTTTACCATATAAATTGGATAGTGCAATGAACTGCAACACGCCAAGCAGGCTAATGCCTGCAACTATAACCGTCAGAATTTTTAATCCAACTTCATTAATTTCTTGAAATTTTATCGTAATTTGTAAAATGATTAATTAATAAATTATCGCTGAATTAATTGGCTCGATTTGTACGGCTTAAAAAAGTTTCAACTGTTTGAGAGAAGACTTCGCTTTTATGTCTCTCCTTAGATTATGATGTTTCGGTTTCAAAACTATCGAATTTTATTACAAGACTAGACGTGAAGGTATTTCTGAATAGTCCTGAACCGTTCAAACACCCTTAAGAAAGTCTAGTCAGGATTTGACTGAAAGGTTTGAAATGCTGTTCTTATAGACGAACAAGTGCTACGTTTACATATATGTATAGATAGCTACCAGTTCTAACAGAACTGAGTTCGGAATACCAATTCTAGTTTGTGTTGTGTTGTACTGTTGGGAATTTATTCAAACGAATGCACGCGTAGGCTATAGGACTCCGTTGTGATCCCAGTTGGTTGACCAACCCAACGCGGTTGGTGCTGCGTCCGGGAGACCCGATGTCAGTGTTAGCCTATTACATACACTTGTATGTATAAATTATATAAATCTTTTATACACCCAGTGTCAGGGAATTGAGCTATTCATAAACATGTAATATAAATTGAGCCCCAAAATCCATATATATTGTTAATGCAAAATTTCAATATGAACTTCTAAAAAAGAAAACCCTTGAATATCAAACAGTCCCCCCGATTCGTGCCCTGAACTCATTTTTATGGAACTTTTTAACGGAACTTATATGCATGGAACTAGGGTAGGGTAGGTATGTATAATAATGTATGGAGGAGATATATTTTCGTGGGCGACTGCACAGCGGTGGGATCGATTTTAAAATAAAAGTAGGTATACGTACGTATGAACGTACATATATATATATATACAGGTATATACCCCTGGGACGACTGGTGTTATAGTCTGGAGTTGTTTGAGTTCAAAACCACTTCGTGTTGCTTTACTGAACTAGTACAGCTATTCATATATGCTTTACCGTCTAGTATAGAAATGGTATAGATATAATGCGAGGAGGTAGACACACCCACGTGGCAATTGCGAACGGCTCAGTTTGATGTTGGCTAAGATTTTTCTTCTCTCTTTTTTTTTTATACCGTTCAAGTCTCCGATTAATTGCCAAGTCTCTGTCCAGAGATTGCTGCCCAATCAGATAAAACTATGCGAATTGAGTATATCGTCGTAGACAGGAAAACAGCTTTTTTTGTTCAATTCATTTACGAGTGGCTCAAAACTACCGTTTTTGACATATATCTCTGTATTACCGAAATTCCGCGCATTCGGAAAAAAAAGTTATGATATCTGAGAGAAAAAATAAAATAAAATAATGACCGAGATATTGAACATTAAAAAACGTTAATGGAAAACGTGATCCTATTCGAGATATTGAAGTACTTTTCTAAAATAAAAGATAATTGGTTTCGTTTTTGCACTTTTATGACAACGATTGTATTGTATCTTTTTTTCAAGCAATTTTTTTTCTGAAACCTGTTCCAACATCTGACGAATATTGCTTTTTTATGCAAGTAAGCAATTTTTCATATATAGCGCTGGAGTGGTACTCAAAAAGTCATGCGTACCGCTTAGAAACGCTACACTACGTACTTGCTTTTCGCAATGAAATATGAGCTAATGAAACATGTGAACCGCGAATGTCTCATTCATTTCTCCACCAATGAATTAGAAAAGGCCGTTTTTTTTTTAGACCACAAGGGCGAATCTAAATACCCTCTTGACTTTTGAACGGTCTATATATTATTGTCTGATACCTAGATTTAGGTATCATATGCACATATGTAATATGTATAACTATACTGTTTGTACATTTGTAAGTATGGAAAAAGCACACGAGCCAATGCTCCCCCGCGTGTTTTCGAATAGATATAGAATAATTACCATATATTATGTAGATATACATATGTCTATATATTATAGTCCATTCACGCGTCTATAATATGTGCATATAACAGTTATATACATATACGTGTAGAGGTATAGTTATAATATAATGAAATGCAGGTATGACGAATAAGAGTACGCGACAGATGTAGGTAGGTAGAAATTAACATATTCGTGAGAAAATATGCGTTTTTATTCGACAAATTAGACCGGAATTAATTTTATTCTCGCCTAGTAACGGTCACTGGCTTGCTCGTACGTCTATATCCACCTCCCACGCTATAGAATAAACGAAAACGTTGATCACCTTGTTCAGAATATTTTGTGGATACCAGATTTCCTTATTTACTTATTTTTTCATCAAGTTGTTTTGCTTTATACCTGAACTTGCAGGTTTTACGCATTTCGTTCTGTGCGGGTTTGGGGGCTATGTTCTCGATCACGCGCATATAAACAGGAAACTTGGTATTTTTATTGATTAAATTACGTGATTGAAAAGGGTCGTAACAAACGACGATATAAATTGCCTGCTGCTGCTGCTTCTGCTATTACTGTTGTTGAACTATTCGGGTAAAAAATATTTTTGCGAACGAATAACAGATTTCGAGGAAACTCGCCGAAATATCGATTACCTGTTACTATAATCTCTAATTTCTCCACCTCGAATTGATTAGTCTCTAAAACACGCCGATATTCATATCCTGTCCCCCGCGTTTAGCAAATCTAAAAACCATTGCGTGTACGAATTCAAGGCATTCGCTTCCTAAAATCGTATTGATTTTATAATTTATTGTAAAGAACCGTCGAAATTCATCCTTTTTTCTTTCGTCTCGTCGTTATGCGTTACATAATCGTTACAATTTCACATGTCCCACATGACGTAACTGTTTCATCTCGCATCACGTTATTATACATATGTATATCTCCACTTCCGTCGTACTGCCGTACACCTACATATATAATTAGAGTTTAAACAATAAAGAAGACATTTATTTCTGTTGAATATTTTTATATATCAGATAAATAACTATCTTTTTTTTTTTTTTTTTTTACTAGTTCTACGCACATGTCCATATTCAATGAAACCCTGGATATCGAAAACGTGAATATACATACGAAAGATCATTGCATAACGTTCACTAACAAAATAGAGTACGTTAAATTGAATTAAATATGAACTGACTGTATCTATATAGGCGCAGCAGCGCAGCTATCGTATTAAGTTTGAAAAAAAGGAGGTAAAAAACGTCCGCTGAAGAATCTACGCGTTGTGAAAAAGTCAGATATATATTATATTGAAATCTGGTTCCTTACTTAGGCTACGTTACAGCGATTCTCGTAACTAATTTACTAATTACTATTTCGAAATAATTTTTCATTCGATGAAATTGACCCCTTTGTATGATCATTATTATCATTATTATTATTGTCAATTACAAACTTCGAGTGCGCAGGCTGTTTGATATAATATAATATAAAGTATAATGGGAATAACTTTCGTTGGCAAAAAAAAGCGAAAAAGAGAGAAAGAAAAAAAAATCCTATAGAATAGAACCAGATAGGAGATTTAATGATATTTGAGTAGCTATTAAAAAATCAGAGGTGAACCTAATTTTTTTTTTTTTATAATAAGTTCAATCCTAATTAGCGCATGTTACTTCCTTCTTTCTTGAAATTTTCGCTCTATTTATCACACAGACCTATACTTAGTGATCTACCTACTCCGGAAACAGCGAAGATTCGTTGATAATTGAAATAAAGTGATTTTTTTTTTTTTTTTTTTTTTCAAAAATTACAATAATTCTTAAAATATATTTTTCAACTACGAAATACTACGAAAATACGGAAAAACAAATCCAAAAATTCACTCACACCACTTCATTTCTCAGCGGCTCAATTTCCCAGTGCTTTTCGTCTACTGCGCGTACATTATACCTATACCTATATAAGGTATATACCTATGTATACGTATATAAACACGTAAATAGATGTTGGGTAAAAAGCTCTCTTCTTTTGTTATTTACGACACCCATTTGGAGAAAGAGAGACGGCGACAGCGACGACGACGAAGGACTTTTGACCTAATTATTACACACACATAGGTACACATGTATAATAAGTTCTTCAGTCTCTGAGTCGGATTTTTTTTTCCGCGCTTTATAAAACGACTTTATATTTTTTTATTCAACTTGAATTTTTTATCTTTTTATATTTTTACTCATTTCAATGTTAGGTATTTCAAGAAAAAAAAAAAAACTATAACCACAGCATCGTCACTTATAGTGTTACGTTATTGATTAAAGTGGGCTCGACCTCTGAGCACGTGCTCGCTCCCTTCGGTCCTATAACCATTCATCAACAGTCGCGCCCGACACACGCGAACTAAACCCCGAGCCTCCTGGCTCTGTGTTTCTTCGATCAAAGTGGATTATTTACCTTGTATACGAAATTTACGCAATTATTAATATTAACTTGGATTTCAGCCCTAAAATTATTGTTTCAAATAACTAGACACTTCTCTTCTTCTACTTCTTATTTTCGGATTGAATAATAAATGATGAGAGAAAGAGTTTCCTTTTTTTTCGTTTTACAATTATTAATTCTCTTTACAGACGCAGGTCAATTTAAAAGATCCCAGTCGAGACACTGTACCATATCACACTACAGCAGGCATCTTGATTATTATATACCCGGCCAGAGAGCAACGATACTATTTAATTGGATACAATTGAATCCGCCTCGAAACTAATAAAGATTTTTATTTCTTCTTTCTGTATTTATTTTCTCTCATTTTCTCCCTCTTTCTCTTTCTCTCTCTTTTGATATAACAAGAACAATAACCAATCTGCGAACTGGAGCACGAAAAACGAGTCGGTCGGCGGTTTAACGGAAATAAAAATAATTGGATTACCTCGAAAAAATTATTCATTTTACATTTTTTTTTCTTCCTTTTTACCATTTTTTTTTTTTTTTGCCTAATTTATGGCATGAATTTCGATGTTCAATACTGTTACACTTAAGAAGGAAGAAACGACTTTTCATCAATTGAAAAATATCTGAATAATTGTGTTCTAATTTTTGTGGGTCGTTTAAGTTCAATATGCATTAAGAAAAACCGCAAGACAAGACTTCCAAACTTGAGTTGAACAAATGATGCAATCGTGCACGATCAGCTGTTGACCTTTTAACGAAATTCATATTCGAATGTTACGAAAAATAATTTATTGTTAAATTATACCTAATATTTGTCGAGGGGTAAGATGATTTATAACGTGTGTATATATCATACAATATAAAGGTAAATCCTGGAACATCGGTTTATTTTTTTCCTTGTTATAAATCGTTAATATAAATTTATCTAATATATTGAAAAAATGATACGACATAGAAATAGATGCAACGATTAAACAATCATAATAATTATCTGTATCAATTATTCACGCATTCATATCGTGTCTGTTTTAATAAGATAGTAAAACCATTTAGCATTGGTGCGTGACAATATTCTCAATGCATCTAGTAATAGAATAGTAATAGAATATAATTAAGAGACAGATGTTCTGTGTACTTTTTTTTTTTTTTGTCTATTTTAATAATTCCCTCCATAACGTTATGATTATTATAAGATATCGTGTAGTTGAATTACGAAAGGGATAGTTTCGATTTATTATATTAAATTCATAACGAAATGTGAAAAAGAAGAAAAATAAATAAATAATAATAATTGTAAGTATTCATCAATGTGAATAAATATGTGTAAATTTTTCGGAGCCATTCGACATTGCCTGAAAATATTCATTCACGGATTACAATATCATTAAAAGATTCCCCCAAATTCTGATCCCAGACGTGGAACGCGGGAGAATGACATTATATGGTACAAAGGAATATTTAAAATTCAAGAATTCAGGACGGATCGAATATCGCATTAAAATTAATTATGAATGAAGACTTATTCTCTCTCTCTCTCTCTTGCTGTCTCGACTACCTACAAATAACATTCGCGAAATAATGTTATGTCATGATGTCCAGACGTTCGGATTTGTTTAGGTGCGTGCCAATTCTTTCCGTTATAATTTTGTTCGCTTGGCTAAACTCAGTTCGTACAGAAACACGAGATAAATTACATACTCTAATATCACGGTATTTAGCATTTCCCGAAAATCTAAGAAAAACTGTCAAATATTTATAAGAAATTGTTATCCGCGATCCTCCCTACGACAGGTAGATACATACATCCCTAAATAAAAACATAACACAGTGACAGCAGCGAGACAATTAGAGATTCCCGTCGTTAAATGCGAGAAGTAAAATGTATGACATGTGATTTTAGTTGAATTGTTTTATTTATAAGAAAGTTTTGGTGGTTCTATGGTCTCGCTGTGAAGCTGCATCCATAACGGCGAGAAATATAATGGTTTAATAAAAATGTCTAAAACCTGGTTATAACTTACAATTTTCGCTGTGGCGTCAGCATAACTTTAATAAAAATCATGAACAGGTGTATGCACAATAACTACACCAAAACACACGGCACGTATATCATTTAAACAAATCACTAAACGGATATTAAATACGCGTGCAACGATGCACCTTCAGGAGCATCGGAAGCAACGGTTTCGCGTTCGGCTTTCAGCCACTGTGGTCTGTTTGACATAATTTATTTGGTGACCCCACGACGACTGCTCAACGGGTCCTTGAAGAGTGGGGGCAGAATACTCGTGTGTGAGCACGGTATATCGTATTTGTGTGAAGTTCTCTGCACACATGTAAACATGTCGGTGTTCGCGGGCCTGTGTTCATGCGCGGGATTGATCTAAATAAATACCACACATTTAAGAAAATCAGGTGCCTTGAATGAGATTTTAGAGATATCTAAAATTTTGAGAATTTAGAGACAGAATTTAACAGTCTCTTAAATTATTTTATAATAACAATTTAAAACGGAGGTTAAGATCAGTTGTCCAACCTCGATATAGTTAGACAATCCTCGGACATTCCGTAATCGGTGAAAAAAGAAAAAAGTAACAAGAGAGGGATAGATGTCTGCTATCTTCATATTATTCATGGTCATATTAATCTTGCGTTAAAAAGCATGGCGTGTTTTGATTTTGACAGCTGTCAAAAATTACACTGACTGACGCGTTTAGTTAAATTATTTTAAATATGGATAATGACAATCCGATTATTTATGGCCTCGAATTTCAAGTAAGATTACAGATCTCATTTATTTCATACAAATTCATTGACGATATGTCTAAGCTGAATCGGCATTCTAACCTAACCTAACCTAACCTCTATAGCGTTAGAATTTAGGTATTGACGATTCAAAGATGATTTTTAATAAAAACCTCTCATAATTATTTGGTATTATTTTTCAAATTGGATGTAATCAAAAAATGTAATAAATTCTTGCCTATCATTTTGCAGCACCTCATATTTGTTACTATTCGGAAGAACGTGAACTTGAATTTTTTTTTTAATTTCAGGCCAGAGCATTGTCACCTCAATCAGCAGAAACAGATATTGTAAGATTTCTTGTAGGAACTCAGTCGTTAAAATTTCACGATAACCAAGTTCATTTGGTTGAGCTTAACGAAGAAACCGGTAGTTTAAAAACGCAGGTTTTTCATCATTCTATCGGGGAAATATGGAGTCTGCAAGCTTCACCTGCAGATGTTTCAAATTTCATCACTTGCTACAATACATTGAATGGTAAATATCGCGCGATTAATAACATTCAACAATAAATGACTTGAATAAAAATTCTTCTAATCATTGATGAAATATTTATTCCTAGATGAAGGCATCTGCCAAATGAAAGGGGCTCTATGGAAACTTCCAGAAATTGAAAATGATACACATGAGATTCAAGATCTTGGAAAAATTGCAGACATTGATACCACCAGTTACGGAAGTGATCTTAAAATCATTACATACCATCCAACCGACGGTACTAAAGTTGTATCCGTAGTCGACAATAATTTTGTTCTTTGGGATTTAGCTGCTGATATCCCAAAAGTAATTTGATACACATTCGTAATTTTTTTTCACCTTAATCCATCCTCATTAATATGGGTTCATAATTTTTCATCATTTTATTAAAATTTTAGGCAACCACACAGGGAACCTTGGCCAGTAAAGGTCAACCAAAGTTTACAACTGGGAAATGGAATCCGCATAATGCTTGCAACCAGTTTGTAACATTGAATGAAAACCACGTTCGTGGTTGGGATTTTCGAAATCCGTCTGAACAAGCTTGGGCAATACAATCAGCACATTCTCAAATTATTAGGCAAATATTACCGAATCTCAATAACTAGATTAGATTAATTTAATTTACGTATTCTCACCTCAATGTGATTTATGGAATTATAGAGATCTGGATTTCAATGTAAATCGTCAATACTTTCTTTCTACTTGTGGTGACGATGGCTACATGAAATTTTGGGACATACGGCAACCATCTGAACCTGTAATGTCAAGGATGGAACATTCACACTGGGTTTGGAGTATTCGAATAAACCGTTTCCATGACCAATTAGTTCTCACATCGAGCAGCGATTCTAGAGTAATATTATGCAGCGTAGCATCTATTTCTTCGGAACCTTTTGGTCACATAGTTTCAACTGAAGATGATCCTGCCCAGAATGAAGAAGGATCCAACAAAAACAAGTAAGCAAATCTTATTTCTTTCACTAGAGAAATAAATGTATAACAAAAGTATAATAGCAAAGTTATTGATGATGGTCCATCATGAAGAAGTCCTACACAGCTTATTTAGTTGTCTGTTCTATGGTCCAGACAAAATTCATATTCTTTTTTCGTAATATCGATAATTCTAGATTGGAGGATGGCGTTGTGGGAAGATACGAAGAACATGAAGATAGTGTGTATGCAGTGGAATGGTCGTCTGCCGACCCTTGGACATTTGCTTCGTTGAGTTACGATGGAAGACTAGTTATCAATAAAGTGCCACGAAAATACAAGTATCAAATACTACTGTAATTATTAAAGAACTTTAACGAAAAAATCAAATTTTATCTTCAATCACTAGAAGCTTCATCGATTCTTATCACTTTTCCACATTCAACAGTAAATCATTGATGGTTACAAAGAATTTTGTCAATCGAAAACTTTTAGCTCAAATAAAACCCCGCTAATAAGCATTAAATTGTTAGGAAAAATTGGGTACGAAGTAATAATTTGTATATTAGACAATTAGAAAGTATAATTCATTATCTGTAATATGTACAGTAGTTTGAAAATATCATTTTATATATAGGAGCTACACATATTTCAAGTGCATTCAATCGAATAAAAATTAAATCATACGTTTTATAAATCAAATCTATAATTATATATAATCTAATTATATATTTTCGTGAATCAATTCGACGTTAAATCTTGTACATGATAATCGGCAGAGGCTGTTTTATCGCATTGAAATGTATTTTGTGCAATAATAAAACGATATTCAAAGTAAAGTTTTGATTCCGATGAGTTTTAATTTTTTGTTTATTTTACAATCGTTCGGATATTCTACCAGCCACATTTCTCAATTGACCATATACTTTAGAAGGTGGACTACCGAGAATGAGATTACAAATAGCTCTACGTGCAAGTTGAATATTTTGAAAAGATCCAAGAATGTGAATTTTACTATCAGCCAAAACTATCCTAGTCTTAGTCACATTTTCAATTGTGAATTTCGTTCTTCCACTTTTACCAGCAAGTCTACCTATTGCTCTGGATAAATGATCACCTTTCAATGGTTTTACATCTTGAATTTCAAATGTTTCAACAAACAAATCATCCAAACGCAATAATGCTAAGGCATCTTCAACTTCAAAACCATTTATAAAAGCACGTACAAAATCAGCAGCTTTTTGAAGATTCGAAATATCAGGTGTCTCTGGACATGTACGAATTTCAACATTCCTAGTTTTCAAATTAAAACGAATTTGAAGCTGCAGATGCTCCACAACGGGCGTGAAAATCTTCATCCAATTCTCTTTCAGAGGAGTATATCTATGTGCCGGTACTGCCACCTAAATAAACATTATAATCACAGCTCTTACAATCATTATATTTTTTGAATTTATCTTTTGGGAACGTAATATAAAAGTTTAAATCTTTAAATCTCTCAAATTGTTATAATACGAATTAATTAATTCATTAAAATTGTTATTAATATGAAAGTTTAAATCTTCAAATCTCTCAAATTGTTAAATCAATACCAAATGAATAATTGTTTTAAATTTATGAAGGATAAATAATTCATTATCATTTCATCAAAAAGTCAGATTAAAGATCGTTGATTCGTACCTTCCGCTGCTCTCCACCCTGGACATTCTTCGATCGTTTTGCAACAGATTTTAATTTCGATTTACCCTCAATGCCGTTCACGGTGTCAACCTGTAAAAAAAAGATGAATTGTTGAGTAATTCTCGATAGTGAAGAAAGAAAGTTAGTAAAACTAATGATCGAAAGAACTTAACGTCTTATAACCCTAACCCTAACATGACATAACCTCTTACTTCCATGTGACTCTCGCTATTCTGTCGCCGTTTTGTAGATTTTTTTTCTTTCGATTGTAACTCATCGTCGGTTCGCATGTTAACGTCATTTTCAGTCATCTTTTTTTTTTTACTTATTTAAACACAATATTTCCCTAAATTTTTAGTAGTAAATAACTGTTCAATAATATTAATACGTCAAAACAATGTGAATATTTTGTTGAAAAGAATAGAAATATGGGTAAATCTACAGCCATAGACTATATTGGTATTTAGAAAAGAAGCACAACCCTCGAATATTATCCGGCATAGATAATTGATAACAAAGATGACGTGTAAGATGGTGAATAATTGCCGCCTCCCTCGAACGGGAACAAGTATAACCCGTATTCGAAAGTATAATCGTCCTTCTTTACCGACATTATCTGAAATTCGGATGTTATGTCCAGTCTTTAAGTCTAGCTGGTCAATGGTTAAAATAAAGAGCTTGCACCTCATGGTTACATACTTTAATATTAACCGATATCCAGTGAAAGGAAGAGAGAGAGAGAGAGTGAGCTTGCGCCCATGGACGTATAAATGCGCCAATTACTGGCTATGATAATAATATTTCATTGAATGTTTATACATGGACTGAGAATTCATAGAATTGAAAATCAATATTTTACGAAAGTTTAAAGATAGCGTAAACATTTTGGTATACTTGGAAAAATTAGTTTTTCATAAAAGTAAAATGGATTATACCTATGTTTATCTATATAGAATTCATATATACATTTTAGATTCCGAAAATTCAGGGCCGTAGTTGATAATTATCTCCGAAATAGATTCTTTCGTAAACATAATTAAACTTATAAGTATAGCAAACATTTCTCGAAAATACTATACCTACATCCCTCATTATAATTGCGAAGTATTCATTTTCTCGATCAATATACGTGATGGAATTATAAATCATTTCAATCATATTTATATTTATTTTTAGAGTATACACATAATAGTTATGAGAGCGGGAAGAGCTCGTAATACGCGGGTCGCTCCGATGTACGATTTATGAACGAATTTATTATTACGTTATTTTTATAGTTTTAACTATAATCAAAATAATATCGTTGAAGATAACTGATTCGCGAATTGAATCGCGTATACTATAATCACTCGTGAAATACACATAAACAAGAATATAAGATATACGATTTGAGTGATGTCTACAATAAGATTGGTCCGATAGATCGATAGATCTTTTTTTTTTCAACTTTTGCACGCTGCAACTATATAATTACGATGTACTAACGAACTGTGTAATTTTCAATCGCGTCGTTTTACAAATTTCCTATGTGAAAGCCGCAATATATTTTTTACTCCATTTTTAAATCTATTTCTAAGTTTCTACGTATTGCTAAAATTAATCCTCCCCCTCATTTCAAAACGATGCTATCGACTGTGGATCGGAGAATATTGCAGATATTGATAAACTGACTACAACAACGATTTACTTGATACAAATGTGAAGAACAGTACTTCAATAGTTTTGAGGCAATCATTTAATTAACGATTCTGCCGCGAAACTAAAACTCCTATAATCCGCCGCGCAGAAGTGGAACCATATTACGTATATCTCCATCGTTCAGAAAATTTGTCAGTTTTTAGCTTTTATATTATAAAAATTACCAACAGCTACGATTTTGATCATCTGCATCCACAATTTTAAAGACATAGATATACCCAAGGACAGTTGTTTTGCGCTTATTACGTGTACGGATTGTAAATTGATAAGAATTTGTTAAAAACCAACTTCAGTGAAATTGATTTGACGATTACACGCATTCAAGTTTGTAACATTCTCGTTCAGAAAATTAATTTCGATTTTACCTCATTTTTGCTAAGCTAAATCGATGCGTGTTGGATTCTGTGTTCGACTTAGAAACATTGCGCCGTATCGACATCACGATTCACGGCTCATCTCAATCTCAATCTCAATCCCAATCTCACTCTCTCTCCATCTATCTCTCTCTCTTCTCCGGACAAACTTAAATACCTAGATTTGTATAAAGCGGGCCTTTCGCGGTTTCTATCAAGCTTTATTCTCCTGTTTGGATGAATAATATTTTAATAGTAGGCGTAAGCGTTGGCGGAGACGTGTATACATAGAGCGTATACATATTACGATGCTTGACGATCCGCACGCAGCAGCGACTTTAAGTACGATAACGGCTTTACAACGGGCGGGGCGACGCGCTGTCTGCGCCGTCGAACGCCGAAGGAGCCCAACGCAACGAACCCAGGCAAACAAGCGAACGCGCGAACGGCTTTACAGGCTTACGGGCTACGGGCAAACCGGCAACGGGCCCGAAGCCGAAGGCCGAGCCCGACCCAGCCGGACTCCCGGGTCTCCGGGGCAGCCGTCGAGCCAGGCTGCTGCCAGGGCCAGTCAGGGCCAGCGCTGCCTCTCGCGTTAATATATTTATTCCCCGGGGGCATGTACATACCTACGCGCCAGCTGGTGCTCGCCAGGGATACCTTCGTACTTTTAACTTTTAGGTCAACGATAATTATACGTGACTACGTCTATAATGTAAATATTAATAAATGAAGTAAAATAAAGTAAATAAATTTAGAAGAAAAAAAAAATTATTTCTTACTATTGTTCGTTTATAACTTTCAACGATATAATTTATACTTCTATTTATACCATGTGTATGTATATAGATATTTCATCTCGTTCCGTACGTATAGGTATACACATTTTCGAGATGAGAGATTGGGTTTCCAGCTATTGTCGTCTTCAATACTTACATCTTACTTACGTATATACGTTGAGATATATGTTTACGAAGCTATTACGATTTTGTTTACCGCGGTGCGCTCTGCACGAAACGGAAAAAGAGTCACTCGAAGGTTTTAACGTTCAAGTAGATGGGTATGATGTACTATGTACAAACGTATAGACGATAAATACGGCTTTCCTTTAAATCATCGACTCTGTTTCTTCTATTTATCGTATCCTCGTATATCTTGACTGTTTCAAAAATTCGATCTTTATTTTTCTAGAATATTTTTCACACCATTATACCTACAACCACCTCTTACCCTATTATAATAAAATCAATCAGACACGTGCCTGAGATCACGCGATACTAAAATTGGTCTTAAAATCAATTTTATCGATGGAATCAAGAATTACTACATATATACCTATACCTATACCGATATAGATGAATGGAATTTATTTGCCACGATCTGAACTGTACTGTTTCTAAGACGTTTATGATAATCCATGAACTCCCGCGATCATGAGTTAATTTCTCCTTAAAGTCGAAATAAAGATAATATATCTGAGGAATAGCTCGAATACCCGATATACTCTACAGAATAGAGTGTTAAGTGAGAGATGTATGTATGTACTTAAAACTTATGAAATAGACGAAAAATTCCATTTCACACAACGCAATCATTTTTTGCCTTAAAGACTATACGAATGCAGAATGCAAAACATGAAGATATAACATAGCTCCTCCTTAAGCGGTAGTACTGTAATATTTAAATAGCCTTGTCGACATTTGAATGGAACTGATTGGTCCCGAGTCTTCCATCTTTAAGATTCAAATAACTTACGCAGACAACGAATAAAGAATCGCGTAGTCGATAATTCAGTCCCATGGTCCAGCAGTAACAGCCTTTCAAGAATTTGCCAGATTGTAACGGAATTACGTAGTATAGTCATAAAATTTGACATTTTTTTTCGCAGTATTGGTCAACGTTTATTAATTCGGCTTCCGTTTTTTTTTTTTTTTTTGTGTGTGGTTTGTTTCTTTTTTATTGAATTTATGATCGCGTGATCCTCTCCGTCATTATTTAATAATGCGGCGGTTGCTATTTTTCGAAGTATCTCGAGAAGCGACAAAAAATTCTTCTGAAAACTAAAATTTAGCCCTGATTTACCTCCGCTGCAATCTTTGTTCTGCTGCAGTTGTAGGTGTATATAGTGTATAAGCTTAACGAGGGTAGCGACCAATGACACGGCATCTTTGTAGTTAGTATAGTATTGCCTCGTTAGCGCCGAATCAACTCTCCGTCTGTCTAATGAGTACACAACTAACCCCAGTTCTGCAGGAGTAAAAAGAAGGTGTGTAGGTATGTGTAGATATCCAACAAATGAGAAATAAAGAGAGACTTAAGCGGAGGTAGAAAGAGAAAAAAAGCAGTAGAAAGATGGGTTCGGAATACCTCCGAGAAGTTAGAGCAAGTTGGAGCAAATTGGGACAAGCAATATACGGAATTACTTATCAAGAGTCTCGGACATATGCATCGAATTTAAAGTTTTCTCTTTTTTCTTTTCGCTATAATTAACATCACTGGCAAAAACCTTTGTTCTTTATCTTCAGCTTAGAGTTTCTATTTTACTAAATTTTTCATAATTGTCGTCTAGTTTCTCTTCAATATTCTATTAGCATTTCCCTCGCCGCTAGGTGCGAGCTAATCAGCGCTAGATACTCTCCCGCCGAATAAGATACTCGAAAATATAGATCTGAACCTCTAACGTAGAAGTGCTCGGACTGTATGAGAGTGTTAAGCATAGTTAGCAGTTAACACAAATATTTAAATTACGTTAGCTTTATATTATGATTACTGAAAGCCTTGAAACTGTTATTGCACCCTTCAACGCGATATTTTCCGTATGTCCGCAAACTAGATGCTTTTTATCTGCAGAAAGAATTAACCATAAGTTTATGCTAAAAAGTACGATAAATGTTTATCCGTCACAGTGGTACTCTGCCGAATATATTTCATTCCGTTTATTGTTAATTACTATAGTGAATTTATCGTGTAACCGGTATATAATGCACTACCAGCTTATCTCTGAATGATTGGTACAACTTTGAGTCTTGACATATAAAAGAAATGGTTTTCCTTTTAAGGACTTGGTTAATTCCTGATCGTCTCGGCACTCCTACAGCGTGACTCTTCTTCCTGCGTGAAGAAATTCCTGAAGATTTAGCAACCGTGTTACATACCAGAATTACGGCTCGATATGAATCAGGGAAAAGATACTCTTTTCGGTTATACCCAAGAGAAGTGGGTACCGATAATTACTTCAGTAGGTAGTCTGCTCAAGCTGGGAAACAAAAAATTTTCTTTCACAGCAGGTATATAGTTTCGCGTAGAACCGTCGACGCATTTCACCGGCGTTAGTCAGATATTCCGAGACAGACACTCGGACGCTGTAGTTCGAAAAGCGCGTCCCCCGCGTCGTGTGACCAAGAATTTAAACGGTCGTCCGGCGGTCTGTGAGCACCGCGACGGCCAGACGCAGTGACTGGGCCAATTTACACGCGCCGGTAATGTTTGCCTTTAACTCCACAGTCACTGGCAGAGTACACAGACCCCGGACACCCGTTTCGCCTAAGCTCGTCTTTCAGCCTTCTTTGACAGAGCAAGAAATTTGCCATAGTAATTGACGGAAGATTGTTGTAAACCAATGCCACGGAATTTCGTCAATAATTATAAAACCAACCAATTGCAGAACGGCTGCTGAATACCTGAGCAATGAATTCGCCAAAGCGAGTTAAACTTTTTTCTTTGCAGCGATCTTTTTTATTTTAGGGTTCAAAAACTGATATCTACTTATTTTTAGCCGAAAGAATTTTTTTCCGACTTATTTTCACGTCGGCTCAAGTAACGTCCGCGAAAGAAAAGTGTCTGTACTGTTCTAGCTGAGTTCGCGTGGTCGGCGTGCTGCTGTTCGCGAATACGTGCGCGTACAGGGCCCGGAGGAAGCGGAGAGCTGAACCGAGTGGGCAGAGTGGTTCTACGACCCGTCTTATAAAATGCAGACAGGCTATTCGAGCCGGCGATAGGATGAAAAGACATTCAAGAACGATCTTCGGAGTCTCTAGATTTTACAATAATTGCCCCTGATTCACCCGTCGGAGTATATCTTATACGATCAGATCGTGAAAAAAAAAAACGTAAAAAAGTTGCGTTTTTTTCTGTTTTTTTTTTCGATATTTTCTTGCTTTTATACACATTATAGGTATAATAATAACTAGTTCGCTCAAAGGTATGCATTCTTCGATCTCCTCATCCATGCTAATTCTCGTTTTATAGGATAACGCGCATGCAGCTGCGATACACGTATACATATATACCACATACATATAAGTCGTGTGCATAATATATCACATAAGTTATGGGCACACGTATATAACAACACGTCGGAAAATATTGAGGAAAATTCTCCGCCACACCCGCGAGAAACTTTCAGGGAGGGGTCGGTGCTCGAGCGAGCGGTGAGTCAGGGTATAACGCGGCAGCCATTTTATAAAAAAGATTTGCGATTGCACGAAGCGTGCAGATATAGACAGTTCCATAAGGGACAACGATCGCGAAGAATCGGAGAGAAAGAGGAATGAGATAATTTCATCGGATCGAATGAAATATATTCGGATCGACATAATTATGTATGGCACCCTTAAGAGTGGGCAATTCTTTCCTTAAATTTCATTTAATAATTGTTCCAAGTCGTGTAATTTCTGGCGGTCCGCACAAACACGTTAAGGACATAGTAGCTCCGCGGCAAGGCACTTTACAAGGGCGGCCGTGATCGCGGATTACTTGAATAGTACGTTTCCGGTCGACGACAAAGTGACGTCATTATAACTTAGACGCGGTATAATATACGCGACGCGACGCGACGCTCACAGCTTCCTCGATTCATCATTACAAACGATGTCGAGGTGTGAGTTGCAAGAAATCCGAAGAATTTACCGCCATTTTCATTCTTTTTTTTTGGTTTCTGTCCATCTCGTTTTTTTTTTTTCAACCATTCAGCTTCTTGGTGCACAATTTTGTCATTCGGGGCACAGATTTTCAGTATCAAAAAAAAAAACTCAATTCTATCGAAAGAGTTGAACGCAACGTAAAAAACTAACTAGACGAGACCGCGAGATTTTTCGAAAGAATAACAAAAAATCGGTTTCCTGTGGGAAGTTAATTTACCAAATTTTTCGACCGAAGAAATCCATTTGCTCTGATGGACGTATTAAGTTAATAGAATAATTAGACTTGATTTTTTCGAGCCGCGAATGGTGAAGACATATGTTAGACGTATCAGCTTAATGTTTTCGAGTATATCAGATGTACTTGTAGTTCCTTGTAGTTTATCAGGTAATTATGGATAAAATTCGTAGTAATTTTGACCCTAGAGACCCGATAAAAGCTTTGAGTAAAAAAAAAAAAAAAAAAATGCTTCGTTAAGGCGGATGATTCAGAAGGTTTTTCAAGGCGAGCCGTGAGGCTCAGGTGAGCCAGTTCCAAGATGGCGGTATACTTTGGGCACGGGACACGACTAGTAGTAAGCCGATTTCGAGAATGCCGAACGTATATCTGGGTGGTCTTGACCAAGGCATCTTCTGTGAGACCCCTCAGAGACAGAGGCCCAAATTTACACTGTGCCATTACGGTCAGGCCGATTTTAAAATTAATGCTATCCTTGTTTAACGTGCGGCTTCGGCGATAAATGGCTACCTTCAAGAACTGAGGAGCGACGCGTCCGGGCACGACGTTATAATGCGCTAGCGGCGATTTAACGTTAAAAAATAATTTTCTTTTTTTTTTTTTTCTCCCATCGACGGACATTGTAAATTACATTAATACATACGTTCTTTAAAGAAAAAAAAAAAAAAGAAAAAAAAAATCTTCTTCCATATATGTATATATACTTTATGCTTAACAAAATCTCTATATATTAAAATATTCTAGCCGCAGTATAATATATTTGAAAGTTGTCGTTTGGCAAAAATTCTTGCGCTAAATTGATAGCCGTGCGCGTGACGACGATATGCCATCACACAACGAAAGATCTTTTCCTTGAAACCTCGAAAAAAAAATAAAATAAATAAATAAAAAAATATGAAAAAGAGTAATAAAAAATAAAAGACACTTAAAGACACGTCTTCGATAAGTTATAGTGCAATGAATGTTTTTTTTTTTAATAATTATAATCTCATATCTACTATAAAGTATACACGAAAGTTATACTCGAATGAGTTACGTATGTACACGTCGATTATGTTTAATTAAAATATATTATTGTACAGTTATTATAATACTGCAATGATGGCTGATAGGTATATTAATTGTTATACTGTGTGTATGATTCTAATTTCAAACGTATAGTTCAAAAGGCCATACTCACTGCAGCGCCTACTAACATAGATAGGTATAAAGATATACTAATTGCTTGGGTATACATTATGATAGTCGCGAATAATGAAATCTGTGAAAACTTCGATAAAATTAATGGCTCTGATACTCGCGTAGAGCAGCTACGTGTCTTAGAGGTAGTATAACGGGGCGTTAAGAAATATTACCACGGGGTTATCTACCGTCGTATCTCTTCTTCTTTATTATCAGTTCTCGTCAGAGCTGGTAGTTCTTTAAGTGGAGAAAGTTGTACTTTTTAAGATAAGTTTTTACGTCAATAATTTCGGCACAAAAAAAAAAAAGCGTAGAAAATCCGTTTTATGTTTTTCGTTTTTTTCTCATATTTTTTTTTCTTCTAGGTATATCTTTTTCCTTTTTCCTTTTCCATTTTTTTTTTTTTCTACCCTGATGTTGTAAAAACACGTTTTTCACGTACCCATCAAAAGCAATAGCTTCACCCTGCGCACAATTCCAACGTGCAGCAGATAAAAGGCAATATATAATTTTTTCGCTAAACAGTTTATTGTAAGTATAATATATGGTTTATATTTACAGATATATGGGTCGTTCCATACCAATTCGACCTGGGCCTGACCCTCGACCTCTCAGATCTGGTCCGCGATTTTTTATTTTATCATTCTTCCGACTCTAAATAGCAATTGGAATTTTTTTCAGATTCTTTAAAATGAATTTTAGCGCGTCGTGAATTTTTTAAGCTTTTGTTTCAACACCTCGATGGTCGTGGTCGAAAAATCTGAAAAAATTCTCAAAAATTCTGTGTCATAAATAAAAATTTTTGAACCAAAATTCACAATGTCTCGGCTTCTACTTCAACCTGTAATTTAGCTTTTCGAACGAAAAAAAGTGAAAAAAATGAATAAATAAAAGAAGAGGTCAATTTACTGTGGACTGTATACCGTTGCTTGAATTTTTTTATGCATAATACCGGATTTTTGAGAATTTTGCTGAGATTTTCACTCACCGTAAGACGCCTTCAAAATTCTCAAAAATTCAGTATTATGCATAAAAAAATTCATGCAACAGTCTACAGTAAATTGACCTCTGCTTCTATTTTTTTTTCACTTATTTTCTTGTTCAAAAAGCTCGAAAAAACAGGTTGAAGCAAAAGCCTAGACGTTATGAATTGTGGTTCGAAAATTTTTATTTCTGACGTAGAATTTTTTAGAATTTTTTCAGATTTCTCGATCACGGCCATCGGGGTGTTAAAAAAAAAAAAAAAAAAAATTCATGACGCGCTCAATTTTATTTTAAAAAATTCGAAAAAATTCTAATTGCTATTTAGAGTCAGAATAATAATACAAAAAATCGCGGATCAGATCTGAGAGGTCAAGGGTTAGGCCCAGGTCCAATTTATATGGAATGCCCCATATATATCCGAATCTCAGAATGTTTGAAGTCACCCATTATAATAGAACATTTCATTTTTAAAACGGTCCTAACTCTTAAAAGATGGAAGTATAATACATCATACATCATATATAGCTGTATAGTCATTTTAGTCGGAGTAAGACTTGAACAATTCCTATAAGTGCGCACTATACACTATGCTTGAAATACATTTCACCTCAAGTATATTTACTAATTATTATTCATGTATATATGAATTTTTTTCTTTAATTTTTTTTTTTTTCAAATAGATGCTTTTTATCATTACACAAATATCAACCACCCATATACATATATACATATACCGCATACTATGTACATTTTTATTCAAGAAAACTTTTTTTTTTCTTCAATTTTTTTTCTGTTTTTTGTTTTTTTATCATTCCGCTTCGGTATGCAGTAAAATAATATGTATACGCAGTAGTTAATAGCTGCCAACTTAATTTGCTTTGTCATATGAAATTACCCAATTTAAGGCGCTATATTTATACTGCTGCACGTCGTTCTCCAAACTATGATGTAGGTATATATATATACGCACCTTATATACACGTATACCGATACTGCGGTGTATGGGACTTTCATATTTCGTTAATTCGATAACGATTAAACCGGAATCAAGTAAAATGAACAAAAATTAAATGGATTATACTTATTATTGTATATATCCGTGTCATTATAATACCAGCCTGAAGTCTTGGTTCGAGGTATAAAAGAATGAATAATAAGAAGTGAACGATGATGATATTGATATAGTATAATAAGAGTTTAGTTAGTCGAAGGCCGATTATTTCAACTGGAAATGAATTTGCACTCGCCAGACTGCGCGTCGCCCGCAATTGTTGGCTCGCGAGTTGGTCAATATTTATTTAGTATATGTGTATACATATATGCATACGTGCGCGGCTTTATTATAGAGAGAAACCGGGATTTAATAACCGCGAATATAAAGTAGAATCATCGATTCCCGTTCTGCAGATAGTGGGGAAAAATATTACGCTGCTTTGGCTTAATATGAGGTCGATTAAAATTCAAGAAAATTAACATTTATTAACATTTGTATTCGAATAAACAACCTCTCGAAATGCGCATAAATGTCTCGTCGGTGTTCTATCTCTCTCTCTATATATATCTCTACAGCTGCCTTGCAATCCGGGATCGTAGAGCTACTATATAATAAATTCCTTTAAATCGATTCGGAGAAGCCGCGACGTCTTCCGCGCGACGCCATCTTACCTTATACTTCCCCCTGCGCGATCCCCCAACAACTATACGACCTAGGTATTCAACAAACGCGTATATATACATGTATAATGCATATAACGTACTACATACTAAACTCTTTTATAATACCTATATATATATATATATATACCTCGCTGTTGCACGCTCGCAAATCGATTCTCAGAAAACATCCTCAACCCCCCATATAGCTGCTGCCAACCCTCTCTTAAGCATTCAAATTTTTTAAACTCGTGTCGCGAAAAAGAAACCAAAGATATATGTACCCTTCTTCTCTCATCGTCGTGGGTGGTTGTTATAGATCGCCTATATTATAGATAAAATTCACGGCAAATAAGATAATAATGATGATAATTATCAGTTGAATAAAATTATTCAATGATTATTATAATATATATCGAACGTGGTGCCAGAACGTCTGCAGTCTACAGACTCGAGCTAGCTGTGATGTATAGTAGGTATTATAGTGTATAATAAATTATAAATATACAAATTGAAAGCTTAACGGCGAGAATGTAAGAATTAGTCTACTCAAACGATTCGAGAATTATAAGCGATCGAAGGATTTTTTTTTTTAATATAAATTATTTATTATTTCATTCGTAGATACGTACACCATACATGTATTTAAGTGGGTAAGCGCGGATTGTCTGAAACCTGTATTTTATTAATTGTCGTTACGTACTCGGTTAACAACTGCAGATGCATCAAATTATATACACGGGTATACTTATACGCCTTGATACGTTTCGTTGGAGGCGAGTATATACACTGCAATAACGTGTAATATATCGTTTAAAATTGGACTGAATTCGAACGCCCTTATTATAGCCGCAGCTATCAATGTGACGTTTTATTTCTTGCATTACGCAACAATTTCACGTCTCCACCCCATAGTGTATACGTTATATTTAATTATACAATTAAATATATATACAGGTACAGGTGTCTCCGATTAACCAACATATTTCTATAATCGAGTATTTTCTCCAATTTAAACGATTCTACATATGTATACCAAATTCCTATAGCGATTCTATATTTCAATACCGGATTATACGTACCTAATATTCGAGAGCGTGGAGACACGATCAAACGATTACAAGACTACGCAATTTACGGGTCTCGCATGAAAAGTCTTAAGATTAACCGATTAGGTGCCTCGATCTACTTATTTTCATCCAATTATATGTACAATATAATTGCCGATTGATGTATCGACGAAAAAGTGATGAATTGGTAGGGAGATTGCAGTATAACGCGCGGAATAACGATGAGATGGTATAATAAATTGGGTGGATGTATGATTGATTGCTTGACGTGATTAACACGTGGGTTTTAAAAATGGTATATCTCGCATGAGCGTGTGTGAGGCGAAAGAAAATTCATATGTCTACGTTATGTGTATCATAATATATGTTGTTAGATTTCATAATTATCGTTGTTAGATTTCTCATTAGATTCTTTGAGTTGCGTTTCGCATCCTCGATGCCGACGAGTGTCCCTCGCTTCGCGCGGTAGCTGGTGATAACCACACTGTACGACACAGAACGCGCGCGTGATTCGTGCGCGATGCCGAGAGTGAAGAGCGGAATGCTCGCGCATCTTTCGAGTAGGATAGGTATATCTCTCGGACTCCGAGAGACGCACAGACGCACACTTCTTATAAATATACTATACATGTATATATACACGTGATACGCGCGGTATAATACCCGCGAGGACATGCGCGCCATGCTGTCTGCCCACTTCTCCCACTTGCTAATTCACCGTTTACAAACCATTTCCGGTTGGACCCCTCAATCGCATTAGAGATTTCTGGGGAAAACCCACGCCTCGCTGCAGACTACAACCGGAGTAGATTAGATATATATTTATATTTATATATTTATTCATATATATACCTATATGTATATTATACACTTTAATCTGTAACAGATGCATCATATCCGTAAACTCTTTTCTAACAGTTCGCAAAATCAAACATATGAAATGAAACCGTGAAAAAAAAAATTATTTATCTTTCTCTTTCTTTGTTTACATATTATGGCGAATAAATTTCCCGAATTCATACAGATAGGTATATACTATATATATCTACACTACAGTAATATAATCTATGTACCAATTATTGTCGATCCAAGTTTTCGCGGGTACGTATTGTTCGACGGTATATACTTATATACGTATATGTATAAAATAGTTGATATATTAACAATTGCGTCATAGGTAAATTTTAATGGAATTTAGTATAAGAACAGGTAAGATAAGTTGACTTTATGGGGGATATTATATACACATGCATATAATATTGGCTAAGAGGGGGAAGGAATGGCGCTGAGAACCAAGGTAGGCTATCGTGTCGGTTGTGCCCCGCCCCGACCTCAGGGTCGTCGTAATTACCGGGTGGTCCTCTTCGGTACCCCATAAATATTCCGTTTGCGGCGGTACTCTTTCGTTACGAACCACCGGACGAAAAAAAAAAAAAGAAAAAACAAAGAAAAAAATCAACCGTACCCATCCGCACACGATATTAACCCGCGTCATCGATCTAACTTAGCCATACTATACACTCCACTTTCCTATTTTAATTCCCTTTTAACGCACACATCATTTAACATACATTCCATTATCTAAAGCACCCTTCGTCTTATGATCATCGCAATTACGGATCCAACTATAATCCAATTCTAAGTAAACAGAAAAAATGAACCAATAAATATAATATTAACTAATTAAAATAAAACTTAAAAAATACCGTCAGTCTTTATGAAGTCCATCTCCTTTTCTACGATCTCCCGAAAAATAATTATTCTACACATCAAAGTATACCTTTCGCATAAATTGAACATCGTCTCGTTTCTACGTAAGAAATAGACTTAACGTTGGAAGAGACTGTGTAAGAAACTATCGATAGTTTCTCGTAGAGGTTTGGGAAAAGGGTCCTTTTCAGTTGCCGCTTCTTCGGTATTCGATAAGGGAAGAAATATTACAAGAAGTATAAGTAGTATATATATATATATATATAGAAGGTTGAAAAAGCTAGGGATAAGAGAGGCGATGAAAAAAGGCTGTCCTTTACTCTGACGGGGGCCCCCGGTGGTCTCGGCCCTGGCCAATCCTCAGCGACTCAACTCACTGGTTAGCTCGGATCGGGATCGGTGCCGCTCGCACTCGCCAGTCACCCTCCGCCGCACCGTTCGCCGCACCGTTCGCCGTCGTTCGCCGTATGGTCGCGGCCACAGAGAGCAGTGACGGTCAAACTGTTGAACGCAACACAACTCGTGCAATCCCGAAAGTGGTGTAACCATTATATTATTGTGTTAAAACCTGCCTGGTCAGATTCTCGGTTACGGAATTGATATGAAGAAATGTGATATATATATATACACAGACACGTACCTACGCAACTCTAAAAACACATAGCTAGACAACAAAATAACACTAAAATTATCCATATATAGGTATACATACATACATATATATCTAGATGTTATAAATACGGTGCAATACGGATGGAAAGTGGCGCTTGATAATCGGATATTTTTACTCCTGTAATTAAACGCAGGACCCAGACTCCTCGTTACCCGGCAGGATACGTTGCAAAATTTGTTAAAAAAAGACAAACATAAATATTATACGAAGACGACAAAAATTGGAAAAGGAAAGAGTTAAACAATTAACAAAAAACAAAAAAAAAAAACAGTGAGGAAGAGCGACTGCAGTCGGACAAGGATCACCTGCAGTACGAACCTATCAAATAACGTTTCCATACAAATATAATACAGTGCATTGTGAATGGTATATTATTATTGGTGAGTGGTGGTGCCAAGTGCAAAGAGAGTGCGATTGCGTACAGTGCATGGGACTCGCTGCGATGCCGTGGTCGTTAAAACTACGGACTTACGGGTAGCTCGGTGAGTTCTTTAATATTATTATCATTATCATTATTATTATTATTATTATTATTCGTCATCGTTTTACTCTTATCATTATAAATATTTTATTTTTTTAATTTATTTATTCTTGCCATTTATGCTGCAGGACTTGCATACCTGCATAATTATCTACCTAATTATCGATCGAATATTAACGCGTATACATCTATGTCGCACACCTACTTATATACTGCTACCGTGCGATTCCAAGGAGAGATATCCTACCTACACCGTGTGGATAAGTAAGTCTTACACTTCGTAGCTTCGTTGCCGCAGGGCAAGAGGCGCAAAGAAGAGATGCCTCTCCGATACTGAGGTTCATCTTGGACCGCTTTAATACACATCGTCGTACGTATATATATGATCGCGCGCGTGCGAAGAGACCGGCTTCCCTTAACGCGTTTAATCTTCGCCATAGAACGTAGCTGAAGCGAAAGAAAAGAGAGAAAAGAAAACCGCGTGCGGTTTGATTCTGTTTCATTCATTGAAAAAAAAAGGCGAGAGAGCAAATTTATACGATCGATGGAGAAATTAGTTCTGAAGACGACGATCAGGATCGATCGACTATTTTTACCGCTGCGTGCCCATAATACCGAACTAATTCTCGGGTTTGGAAATAATGGAGTCGTAGAGATGTTAATCCGGAAGTGATTGACATCTAAGTGGGTAGAAACGCTGGACCCGTGTTTTCCGTGTCCCGTATACCAACTGGGATCACGTTATACGCGTGTATGTGGGCGGTCGACGAGTTGAGACAGAGAATTCGTGAGTCAGGTGTATGTAGGCACTTCACGTGTTTCGTATTTAGCATATTTCTCATCGTAGTTTAGCTGGCTGGCTAGGTAAGGAACTAGTTGTTAGACCGATTATTCCGTTCCTATACCTGCCTAGTGCGCATCAGTACACAAACACCTTGCCATAAAATGCGTTTTAAGTACTGAGGTTATACTGTCGCTTTCGGATCACAGGCTAACTGGAAATTCATTAGAGCGTTAAAACCTGGATAATGTATTTCTTTCAATCAAAAAGTTATTAAGTAACGAAGAGCCGGGAACGGGAATGAGTTATTTCGCTTCATTTTAAACTATACACAACGCGCCCCCGCGTGCGTCGGCACTGTTCGAGATCCGGCCCACGAGATTATAAAGACTATAAGAGCGCCAGCAGACAGCTTGGCTAGAGCTCTGGCAGCCTCACTGTCTCCGCTTCTGCAGCCTTGCCGTGTACGTCAGCTCGCTCCATCCCTCGCTATTCACTTCGAAAGGAATTATTTTTATCCATTAACTGCTAATTTTTATCTTCTCATTAATTTATTATAGTTTTTATTTATGTAACGTGAAAAGCCGCGTCGCGGTATCAATACGTTCAATATATGTATACTTGTAAATATGTATACGCGATAAAATATCACCGTAAGAAACAGTACGACTTCGTAGCTTTTTTTCTTTTTTTTTTTTTTTTTCGTTTTTGTTGTAATTAGGAAGCAGTTTTGAGATTATCCATTGATTATCGAATGGCCGCGGTGATTTAGAACAATCGATTGTCAAAGGTCAGAACTCTATATATCTTAGCTTCGTATAAGTGGTTCACCTTTCTATGAAAAATCAAAAAGCAGTTTATCGGGCAAGAGAAAGCTGGTCGCGCGCGCAGGTGTCGTCGTGGGACCCTGGTCAAGCGGTTTGTTCAAGCAAGGTTCGTCTTCCACCTGGGTGTACAGGCAATGAATATATATATATGTATATACATATATACACATCTATATCGAGTTTATAGATATGTTTGTATATTATACGTGAGCAGCTATATATGATGGTATAACACACATATCTGTATGCAGATGCGTATGGACCGTGGGGAGGGAGCTCCGGGCGTAAAAACATTACATTACTATTCCATGCCGCAACAACAAAGTTATCTTCTCGACTTTTCCTCCTCCTTCTCTTCCTCCTCCTCCATCTCCTCCTTTATTATCCACCTCCTCCTAAACTTTATACTTATCCTACGTACGTACGTACCCACCACGTAACACACACGTTTTCGAATGTATATAAATTTACTCTTGCTTTCCTTGACGCCTCGGTTTATTATTAACACTGTACACTCCGCAGCCACGTTCCTCTCCAAACGCCGCTATTTCGTATACCACACCAAGCCCATTCCGTTTCTCAAATACTCGATATCTCAAATTGAACCGAAGTACGATCCGATATAGTTACAACGCGCAAAGTTACAAAACCAATATCCTCCTTCACCGTTAAAAGGGTGAAGAATTTATACCATTCTAATAATATTTTGATAATGAGTGTGCGATGAGTATTTTTTTTTTTTTTCGTTAATTAACGGGGATGATGTTTTCTGTTTCAGGAGGACTAAAGTCACGATGCACACGTCGCTGCTGCTCAGATTTGTGTTAGCGGCAGTGGGTGTGCTGCTAGCGGGCGTTGGTGCGGGCGCTGATACATTGGAAGTTGTCAGAGCCGGCGACCGCGACCAAGCCATCGCTGGTGTCGAGGCTAGCCTCCTTTCCCTTCTGGGCTTCGCGAAGAGGCCCAAGCCGACGGGATCTGCTCACGTGCCAGAGTCACTTAAGAAATTGTATATTCGCCAGAGTGCCATTGGTATGGCTGACATAGCGAGGCCCGGCATTCACGCTCGTTCCTCAAACACTGTTCGATCATTTGCTCACGTAGGTCAGTATATCCATTCTAATATACTCTATTCATAACATATTTTTATATTATACGTAACGAATGTATGTGTTCCCAAATTTCTTTCTTATTTCATTCAATTACTATCCTTGCCTTCACATACATACATCATCCACATCGTACCTGCACATCGCGTACCTACACCTATCGTATATTTATAATTGTGCGCAAGGGTCGCGTTCAACTTCCAAGCCGGAGCGTGATTCCAGATTATATAGAGTAACATACATGCGTTGGTCAGCTTCATACCCGCGTGTTATGTGTACTTCATTCGTTCGTTCGTTCGTCCGCCGCGCAGCGTTCGACTAACTGTAAAGATGCTCGAGTAGTGTGCAATGCATGGTGAAGACGGAGTAGGTATGTAGTACCTGCTGCAGTAGTCTTATTCGATCCTATGGCGAATTAACGTAGGGTTGTACGCGAATTATTTAGTCTTGTATACTTATAATTGATGGGAAAAATTTTCTACATAGGTATAACTGAACATTATTATACATATAGGTAAAATCGGAAAATTTATAATTTTTTCTAATCATAAGACGTACATAATACTCTGTAATACTATATAACAGAGTAGTATATAAGAATATTGGTAAGGTACATCCTAAAAACTATTAAATACTTCATTCAGGGTTCATTGTCACGGCTTGTCGAGTATAAGTCCCGCACCGTTTTACCTTATACCGATACACTGATACTCATCGGGAATCGTCGTCACGGTTAGAATACTTCGCAGGGGGTCGTTCGGGTTTAAAGACTATTATTTCGGTGTACGTTTTGTATAGCGTAGTATTCCTGTTTACGTAAGTTTTTTTTTTTTTTTGTTAAAGCCGTAAAGTAGATTCTGTTAGAATTCTGATAGACCGTTAATAATCTGAGAATTTTTTTTTCTCTCTCTTTCTTCACAATCAATTAGACGGTATTTATATATGCGTCATGCAGCGTATACAGCGTAACTGCACTTAACGTATATCATTATACTCTCTCTCTCTCTCTTCATCTCGATATATTTTTCGTTGCCGTTTCCCTTTGTCGTAGATCGATTGACTTAAGCGAACTGTAGACCGATTGATTGATTGAGAAGTAAAATATTTACACCCCGTTTTACCACGCGTATAAAACTACCGCGTTTGTTAACAAACACAAACCTTTAGGGTATTATATTATAGTAAAACGTAAATTCCGTCACGCCATTCGCAATGGTTTTCAAGGTCCGGGTGGGCCAGCCCTGGGGCGCCCGTTGTCACCGCTTGACGCGTTCAAAGAGCACCTTGCCCTTTAGGGTGAAATATGGGCGTATCCGTGACATTGACATAGCATGATGCGCGCTGTTAGAACTGGGAACAATAAAACCGTGCTGAAGGCGAGGGCGGAGTGCTGAGGGTATCAGTTACAAAGCCCTCTGTCAGGCGGTCACCGTTTTATTTCTACTTTTCGTGGCCATATCCGTTCAGTTCAGGCTATACGATTAGTGGCTACCGCATTGGCGTCGCCTTATTATATACCTACGTATACCTAAATCACGCTGCACCTTAGATTAATATAATATACCCGTATATACGTAATTGGCCGCGGAATATATTCTCTCAGAGAATCATAGACTTATTTATATAGAGAGATATAAATATTTTTCTTTAATAAATATTCAATATATAAGATAATGTATTATAGGTATTATATATACCTACTGCACACGCATTATAGAGAGTAGAAATGCAAGCATGCATCGATCCACACGTATGTGTGTATGTGTTTACAATACATATAGGAGTGAATCCCTTCTGGGAAAGATCGCGGATAAAGATAATAATTGCTGAAGCGGGAAGGATAGTGGGCGGTATATCACGCTCGATTGGACACGCATCGCAAGTGGATGGAATCCGTGGGTAAACATGTTTACCGGGGCTCGCCCGTCGCCGTATAGTCTCGCGGAGCTGATTGCCTGTAGAATACCTACATACACCAATGTACCTACACTAAAGTGTTCGTATATATTGTGTGTGCTCTCAGAGTTCTCTCATGCCCATGAGTGAGGTGAGGTAGCCGCGGGAGTGCTCAGGCACTGGCGAACGTTCCAGGAGAAGTATTTTATAGATCGCGCGACGATCAACTGAGGCGACTCTCTCTGTTGCTTCTTCTTCTTCTTCTTCTTCTTCTTCTTCTTCTTCTTCTTCTTCTTCTTCTTCTTCTTCTTCTTCTTCTTCTTCTTCTTCTTCTTCTTCTTCTTCTTCTTCTTCTTCTTCTTCTTCTTCTTCTTCTTCTTCTTCTTCTTCTTCTTCTTCTACTTCTTCTTCGCCTTCTTCTTCTTCTTCTTCTTGAATACATATATTCAAGTCTCTAAAGTTCTTAAGGCTGGGTTCACGGACGGACGGGTTGTTACGAGGACTGGAACGTATCTCGCTTGTTTTTCCCCCCGCAAACTATACTATACTATACATATATGTATGTATGTATATACTAACTACACTAGACCCAAGGAATTTTAATTGTCGCGTATAGGTATATGTACAGTATTCGATTAAAGATGATTAAACTCCGGTAATTGTACACCCCGATTTTTACTTACATTATTATTATTATTATTATTATTATTATTATTATTATTATTATTATTATTATTATTATTATTATTATTATTACTATTATTATTATCATCATTATCGTACACATCGTGACGTTTTCATACCGTTCCGATAAATTATTGGACGTACTTTTTTTTTTTTTTTTTTGTTTCCGTCATTTATACTATTTTTCAATTAATCTATATATCATTTTTTCTGAATAACGTTGCGCGTGATTATTTAACGGAAATTGTGATAAACCCAGCTGTGAAACAGCAGCAAAAGAAAAAAAAAAAAAATCGGCGACAAATAGACTACGGCTTAGGTAATACGTTTTATACTGATCATCATCTTTAATATGCAGTCTTCGAGGCGATTGAAGCGTAGCCAATGATCGGATACATCGTTGTGCGCGCGATGTGCATCGGTGCTAATCTATATACAATATTCTCCGCGTAACAATAATCTATATTTTTTTTTATTCACTTATTCATTATTGTAATACGCGATACTGCACAGGAAACGTATTTCCGATATATAAAACCGTTTTATCGTCCGGTTTGTTACGTTCGTCGTATCATCCGTATATCGTGATTCGGAGTAAAAACGAGACCACGGGAATGTATGTATCTTATATACTATAATAATGTACGATTTTTTTTTTTTTTACTCCATCAAATAAATTTTTTTTACCCAAAAATTTTTATACTTTAGAAAATTCGATATCATGCCTAGTCTTTCTCTATTTCTTTGAGCGGCTCGGTTATACAGCTCAGAGAATTGAGTCGTCGTGAATTAATGGATTCCAAGTTATATCGGAGCCTCGAATCTTCCCATTGTGAACTCCGAGATTTCACGCGATATATCTCCGCGCATGGAAATAAGAACAAAAAAAAAAAAAAAGAAAAAACAGAGAATACGACAGCTCTTTTATTACTGCGGTAGTATTTTATACTCCCTTTGTATAGGTATATATATATATTGCAGTGTGCGGGAGGGGGGGATTTTATAACCCGGGCGCATAATGAATTTTTGATATCCTGAGAATTGTTTTATCGCGACGATAATTGTTATACTTTAACGAAAAACTCCTCTGTTATATTGTACGAAGCGCATATGCGGTTTTTTTCGAAACGGGGGAAAAAACAGAACCAAAAAGAAATATATATATAACGTTTGATTTATCTACGCGACGTTAGAAACGGCCGTCTGTGTAATAAATTATTCATTAGGACGTAAAATGTCCCAGGTGTTAGTGACCCAAGAGGTCATAGGTACCGCTAATTGTCTAGTAATTCTAATTCATTATCTGATCCTGAAATTGCAGTGGCCCCTGAGGAAGGGAAACGGATGTATACCTATTGTTAAAACTCATTAGGCCTTTGGCTATAAGTTCCCTGAATTTTTCTCTGTCGATTTACCAATTTTACTGCCTCTTTTTCCCCCGTTCGGTCTAAATAATGATAATAATCTGGGGGTTTAAAACCCGGAATTCACTTTTTCCCTAAAATTAGTTTTCGTTCTGTTTCGGAATTGTGTAAATAAATGTTGTACGCACAGAAAAAAGGAATCACTCCAAATTTACGGCGTTACAAAAAAAAAAATTACGTCATATAAGATATTGTAAATTATGTTCATGTACCTATAGTAAACGAAGTAAAGGTGTCCGAACGCATATTATACGTACCTACACTTCTTGAAGTTATTCTTTTTTCACTTTTCAGTTTTTTTTTTTGTATAATCAGGGTTCGTGGGAACTGGTCTTTTCGTTAGACACGTGTCACTTGCGGTATCACATCCACGTGTGCCTTCTACGAATTCATTATACCCAACTACTCTTAATTGATTCAGTGTTGTACCGTTTTATATACACCTCTTTGTCACAAATTAACTTCATTTCATGAAATTATATGTATATATAGGTATAATATATCCACTGGAATATCATGGTCGGTTAAAAAAAAATTATCTTACGTGTAGCAGTTTCGCCATTTATCATCTTCTCATTCGTTCTAACCTTTTTATCACTTTAGCAGCAATCATAATATATAATCATTGCTAACTTTTTACACAATATCTGCACTCCTTGAATATTCATTCTTATGAATCCATTTGTTTATCGATTAAATTTTGAAATTTTTTCCCGAATAAAAGGACGTTTGTTATACTTTATACATATGTGTACAATGATATTATAAAATGACTATATCGATCCGAATTTTTTAGTTGAAAATTTTTCTATTTTTTATTTTTTCAGAGAGCAAGGTCGACGATAAATTTCAAAGTCCACACAGATTTCGACTATCGTTTGACCTGACCAGCATCCCGTTACAAGAAACGCTCCACGCCGCAGAGCTCAGTCTATCACGGGTAGCCCTGTCCCAAAACGCGCACGACAACAACGACGACGATGAGGAATCCAGGTACCAGCGTATCCTTGTCCACGACATCGTGCTGCCCGGTATTCGTGGTCGTAGTAAACCGATCCTAAGACTTGTGGACAACAAGCTGGTCGACACAAGGGAAAACTCATCCGTACCTCTCGACGTATTTCCGGCGGTAGAAAGATGGATACAAAATCCATCCCACAACCACGGTCTACTCGTCGAAGTTATTGGCTCGAAACGACGAAAGGAGCATGTCCGTCTTAGGCGAAGTATCGGCGAGGATGTAGACTCGTGGACATCAAACAGGCCGTTTTTATTCACGTATACAGACGACGGTAAAAATAAAATGGCGTCGAGTGATACGATAATGGAACGTCGTGCCCGAAGAGCAGCGTCAAAAAAAAGCCGGAGGAAAGACGGTAGAGAAAATTGTAGACGACATGCTCTTTACGTTGATTTTGTCGACGTTGGATGGAACGATTGGATAGTAGCACCGCCCGGATACGACGCTTTCTATTGTCACGGTGACTGCCCATTCCCACTTTCCGATCACCTAAACTCAACAAATCATGCGATTGTTCAAACCCTCGTATACTCAACGAATCCGAACATGGTTCCGAAGGCATGCTGTGTACCAACAGCCCTTAGCGCGATATCCATGCTCTATTTAGACGAGGAGAATAAAGTGGTGCTCAAAAATTATCAAGACATGGCCGTACTTGGTTGCGGTTGTCGTTGATAATATTACTCAGTAGGATGATATTATCATCGTAATATCATGACTTTTGAAAAGAAAAAACAAAAGAAAAAAAAACGAAGAGAGAATGGAAAAAACAAAAATAAATAAACGAACGAATGAAAGAAAAATGGGAAAAAGAAGAGTAAAAATAAGAAACCGCGGGTCGAAATGAAACGACGAAACAATTTCACTTTGTATCCTGAATTTTCTACTCGAGATTCGACGCACGATACCAGCTCTCACATCACCCGCGTATACAAATACCTTACCTCCTCTTCGACAATTTATTGTTTTTCAATTATGAGAATCTTGAAGCTATAAGTTTTATTAGCTCGATTCTCGAAGAGTGAGAAAAAAAGAGAGAGAGAGAGAGAGAGAGAGAGAGAGAGAGAGAGAGAGAGAGAGAGAGAGAGAGAGAGAGAGACAAGTTTGTGACGTTGCTAATGTTGCTGTTGCTGTTGTTGGTATTACATCCATACTACTGCTGCTGCTGGTGTTGCTGTTGTCGCTGCCGCATTCTCTCTACAGTTTCAGTAATCGAGAAAACCGGGCGGCCACTATCCAACTCGCGGTAGCGCCTTAAGCCGAAGCGCGCGGTGCGTGATAGGCAAGCCAAACCTCCTTGGATATAGCTATACATACGTGTCATTTATTAATAAGGCTGTAGAAGAAACCGGTATAGTTTTTATAAATACGTATACATATATGTGTGTATATATAAACGACCCGCAGGTGCTATTTGTCCCCGCGAAGGCAACATCGGCGCAACTATATATACATATATGTATATATATATATATACGAAGCAAAAGATTGTGTATATATAGGTATATATAGTTATGTTATATACGGTAAGGAAAAGGAAGACACGAAAATACGACATCGAAATATTGTTTCAATGATATTTTGTCTACTCTCTCAGTTCATCTTCACCTTCCTCGCCACCACTCCCATATCACATGATTTTCTTGTTAAAAAGTCCGCGAGAGACGGGTACCTATATACATATACTATATACACATTTATATGCATAATGGCCATATAGGTATATATGGACATATGCCGCATGTATCCGAAGGAAAAAAAAAAAAAAAAAAAAAGAGCGCGTCGTTTTATAGCCGGCGAAGTTTTTTCCTTATTTTCTTTATTTATTATCATTTTTTCCTTTTTTATTTTATTTTATTGTTCACGATTTATCACGTACGACGAAACGCGCTTTGGCCACCCTCCCCACCAGGCCCGCTACGGTGATCAATAAGAATCTATAACGTCTTGATATACGATCTTTGATCTCTCACCTCTGATCCTCTAAACGATTCTTGCGGTTTCCGAGCTACCGCGGGTTACTTTCGCTATAATATAGTGTATCTGTTTTATAGTATATTGTACAGGTATGTGTGTGTATTTGTCTGTGTGTGTATTAAATGAAAGAAATTGAGATGGATTGAAAGAAAAAAAAAAATTTTTAATGAAAATGAAAAATATTCATGTACGTAAGTGCGTACGTACGTATGTGCGTACATACATACATATAGATAGTTATATATATTTAAATAAAAGAAAAATTTTCCCTCTGTGTATATATACATATATAGTATATACATATATACAACTCGCCGGCAAGAATGCGTCGATATTGCGTCATTGACAGTCAACAACTCTTAATATAATCGCGTAAGAGTGAAATCGGTAATTTTCCAACACTGCAGCTGCGGGCAGGCAGGCAGCGCAGGATCGCGTCCCCAGGTGTGTGTCCCGCCGGTATATCCTAAACTCATACATACATAGATACATATAAATACATACACATACACGTTTAATATAAGTTTAACTACATGCATGATGTCCGCGCCAAACTGTAGGTACCCATACCTATAATATGTATACGTATATACGTGTGTAAGAATCGAAGAAGCCGGGAGCGGGCTGAGTGGGAGCGAGCAAGCTGAAGCAACTTGGAACCCAAGTGGTAACCAAGAGTGAAAGAGTGAAAAGTCCCAAGTCGCGCGGAAGGCAGAGGGTTGGAGGGCAAAGAGGGGGATGGAGGTTGAATGGAGAAGGGGAGACTACGGAATCTTTGAGAATCTTTTAAGAATGTTTTTTTTTCTTCTTTTCTTTTTTTTTTTTTTTTTTTTCGTTTTTTTAACACAGCTCGAGACAAGCGAGTTGAGACTGTATTTAGGCTTAGTCACAGGTGGCACCCGCGTATATATATATATACAATATACATATATATATATACATATAATATACATGCGTGTGTCTATATGTATATATATAAATATATAAACTACCTGTGTGTATTAAACGTACCCCCATTTATAGATGTGAGTAATGTATTTATGTGATCGCATATACCACGGAATAAAATAAAATATATTTAACATAAACTGTACCTGCTTAAGGATTACTATTTATTTTTTACAAAACAACAATAATAATAATAATAATAATAATAATAATAATAATAATGAAAAATGATTCAAAAAATAAATAAATAAATAAATAAAAAGAAAAAAAAAGCATGTGTAAATTTGTACAAAAGTGTTTTCTTTGTTGATATATATATGATAATATAGTTATTATATTATAAACCTCGATGTATAATGTGTGAATATAGATGATTTATGTAAAGTTTTGTAAATATATTATGTATGTAAAGTATCAATTATTATTATTATATTATGTATATTTTAAAATATATAGATATTCACAGTTTAAATAATTCCTATAGTTCTCCCTTCCCCCGAAAAATGTACACTTCTCATACACATATAGGTATATATATATATAGATATAACGCCTGTAAATAGTGAATAAAATTCAAATTAGTAATCATCATATACGAGTTATATCTGATTATCGTCAACTCTTAAATCTCCTCGAAAGTATATATATTTTCCTCGTTTTTAGAAAAATTCGGAAAGTTGATTTTTATTTAGTTATTTTTTTTTGTTTCGTTTTCCGTCAGAACTGATCTTCAAAGATGAAGAAAAATTTTAGTTGATGCTAATATAATATTAATATATTATACAAGTGAAAGTAATTCGGTAATAAGTTTATCCTATATAAGTATAAATCCAAAGCTTGCTGTACACACACTCAGCTATATAGTTTCTGAAAATTTACTCAAGCACATACGTATAGTTATCTGACGGTTAATTCTTAATAGTTGATCACAAAAAGAGATTAGAAAGATTCTTTAAAGCGAGGTTCAGAAAAAGTTTAAACACCGTTGATTCGACCGTAAAGTTTATACCGTCTATCGCGTGTTATACAGGTATATGGTATAGCTGTATATATTCCTATAATACGATTATATAAAGAGATTCCCTTTGGGTTCTGTCTTCGTTTGAAATGAATGGTCAAGTCGTCGTCGTCGTCGTCGTCGTCGTGGAATAGTGCTCCAAGATGCTAAAATAAGCTCAAATTGAAATACATAAAACCTTTTAACACCGCGCATCATTTAACGTTTAACGACAGCTATACGTATAACGAGTGAGTTGGATTTCATTCAACTGTTAAATTCTCTGTGCAGATACCTTGCAAATATATCCTTTAAGTACAAACCTATAAGCGGCTACAGTTTCGAACATATGTCCGTACATAATTTCGAAAATTGATTAAATCGATACGATATACAGATCTGAATTTATCCTCAAGAACTGAGCGACTCGATCATGGATCAAAATTTTTTTTTTTTAATAAAATAATGATAAAATTTAGATACCAATTTTAAAAACTTGCATTTCAAACCCTAAATGTCCATCAGGAGTTAGTCAGAACTTAAAGTCAACGTCATACAGTAGCTGGACCTGCAGCAGCAGCAGCAGCAGCCGGCCGGAAAGTGAGTATTGGGGGCAAACAGGGCACTAGCCTCTTGCAAACAGCTGCATACATATAAACTCGCCGCAGAGATTTCTTGGCCTAATATTAGCAGAGCGTTCTGGCAATGTTGGTGTAGCTTTGAGAAAATGAGAATCCATATAGGTATAACAACTATATACCCACCTACCTATACGTGCACAGGTATAGGTATATATGCCTATAACTACGCGGTTAAATATATTAGGTCCATAAAGATTTGAGTTAGGAGAATCGAGACGGAATTATGGGAAACACACATGAGGTGCGGAGGCGGTGAGAAATGGTTTTTAAAGGCTGGAGGGCTTATGATTATGTGTGCTGTGTGTGCAGTATGCATTGTGCTTCTTCTTGACACATATAACTGTATATTTGACCGTTCAAACATCTCACCTACCTATAACCCTCTAAACTCTTTTGTTCTCATTTTTTTCTTCAACACTTACCAACTCTCGAACAAGCTGTCTTTATACCGTTTAGACCTAAGTCTCGGAGTTTATAAAAGGTGTTGATTTAACGCGCGCATCAGGGATGTGACGTGACCCTTTAATAGTTAGAACCTGATGGTCTAAGGTTACTTAAACATATCTAACCAGTTTCGATTAGTCACTCAAATATTTTACCAGGTAGAACCGATGGCCACCGTTCTTGTTGTAGCTATACGAACGAGGTGGATGTGCTATGGGAATGAATAACACGTGTGGTCTTTGTCGACCTGCGGCGAGACCGCATCGGATATTAAATCCTTTTGCGGTTTGAAAAATCGCCGACAGACAGGACGGTCCTTCCTGTGGGTCGGGCGGAGCAGTGATCATCTCCGAAGTCAGCCTTCTATCCTCTCTTTTTCACGTTTCCATTGTCCCGCGGAAGCGGTAATTGCGCGAATCTTGATGACGGTCGTCGAGAAATTCCATCTTGACGTATATTATATTTAAATACTAAGAAATTAGGAATGGAAATTGAAGAAGTAGATAAAAGTAAAAAGACACATTTCACAGATCCTTCATGGAACGAGCTATACATATAGTTACATTCGTTGGAAAATTTTAGTGGGAGAAAAAATTTTCAGAGTAGCTGGTTTTCCCAAGAATTTTTCTTTGACCGCAGAACTTATCTGGTGTCTTGACTGCAGCTGAGTGTTAAGCAGCTAAAGAGGCTTTCGCAGTGCTGTACGTTTGTGAGTACGTTTGTATGTATGTATGTACCTGACCTTTCCGTATATACCTATATATATATACCTGGTATATATATTATATATATACCTATGTAGTTAATGCTACAGTTAAATACGGCCCGGAGGATTTTAAACTAACGATAAGTTGACTGCACTGATCTTAAGATAAACGGTCTACTACACCATTTCCCATATTTTAACCATCCTTTACACCCGATTTGAAAACCGATTTCCTGTCATTACGAATACTCGAACGGAACTAGGCATATATACATAGGTATACCGCGCTATACGCGTTAAGCTTCTGCAAACTTTCGGACATCTCTTAATCTTTGATACGAATCGAGCGAAAATTATCGTTCTATCATATTCAGTAGGTAATCCTATACTATTATAATGCAGGTATAGTCATCTTAACGACGATTTTAAATAGAGCTAAATAATAAACTGATGAATAGTTAGGTATAATTAATTGCATCGATAACGATACATATATGCTCATATACCTATATATATACGTCATGGAATTTTTTAATGATATGTTGCAAGATCGTGCGGGAATTTAATTTCTGTACGGAAATTTTTTTTTTTTCTTTTTCAAATCGATATTTGAACGTCCTTCTAGATCAGCGATATATTTGGAATCGATTTTTAATAATCCAGTTGTATTGCAGCTGGTTATTGCCTTCGGCTAAACGTACCTACGTAGTGAGGTCATCATCTGAAACTTCTGATTAAGTTGTTTGCATGTATGGAGTAGTTTCTTGACTGCAACGGGTTAGTGGTTATATGTACCCGAACAAAAAACTAAAAAAAAAAAATTACAAACTTTGCTACGAGTCAACCTACTTCACATAAATATATGTATATTATTTTTTAAGCCATCCAGTCGTGACCAAAATTGAACTGAAAAGATAAAATAAAATAAAAAATAAAACACGAGCTAATTGTTAATTCATTCAGATGTACATAACTATACAACGACGCAGCGGTAATAATTTGGATAACAAACAGGACAGTAATTGATACCGAAACGGTTTAACACAATGTGTACAAATTCCGGTTATAACTGGTTGCCTGTTGTCAGTTTCTAGCTAATGGGAAGATCTCTGACGTCTGTCTGCAGCGATTAAACTGTAGAAACTTGCTTCTACGAGATAAATTCTTTCGCTATTTTTAAATCTATCAAGTTAATCAATGCGTACGGTAGTGTGTAATCGACGTTGTAATCATATTTATTCAATCGCACTCTTCAATTGCGCTGCAGTGTTACATCGAAGAAAAATAACCCAATTATAATGTGTATAGTATAAGTACAGGTATAGGTATATGTATAGGTATGTGCAAGATTTAAATTTGCTTTCTCATGACACAAAAAAATGACGGAAATATTAATTTAATAATTAATCGATTGAAAATAAACAGAGCAATAAATAACGTATCACACCCAGGTACTGTCTTATTCTTTTTTGTTTCAACGTGTTGACTATTTATACATACCGCATACTTCTGTATACAAGGTAAATAATTAATTACCAGCAATAAGAGTTCACGCGAAACGTCATGCGTATACGCCGAAGAACTGGTGCCCATTGATTACAGTTTCGAGGAAGAGGCTGATACTCAGAGATCATAAAAATTAATGACTCTCGAAAGAATGCAAAACAACGAATTCGTGTTACGTTTGCAGTTCGTCATATACGTTTCTCAAAATCCTATATATTCAGGTAGGCACCGAATTTTCATTGTATTGTAGGTATTCCTTTTTGGTTTTTTTATTTTCACAATCTGCGGTGATGAGTTGAAAAATTATTATTTATTATTCTGGATCTGCGGGTATCATGTTCAACGGTAATTATTCATCTCTTCGCTCATCTTTGATCTATTATATATATTGCTCTTGTACAGCGAATTTTCTTTTCGTCGATTAGGTATAGTCAAACTATCATTTCAAACGTTCGCCGAGAATGATCAGTAAATTTCGAATTTACCAACGGTCTTTAATTTCTATTCAAATCTTGACGCAATGACGCGAGCATGAGCAACGATAATGTAGTAAAAAAAAAAAATAAAAATAAAATTAACAACATTTTTGTTGATTTGACATACAACATAAATAATTGACTTTTAATCTACGATGTGATATATTTCACTTGTGTCTTAATGTATATTATTGCCATGTTATACGCGGCGTATAATCTATGTTAAACAAATTTTATGTTTTTTTCACAGATTCCGCAGCTGGCTGAATTAGCATTGAAAAACAATTGAGTGTTGTCTATATTTATAATCAGTTCTGCATCTATTATAAAATTCAAAGAATCGTGAAGCCGAAACCGCTTTCTGGAATCCGTTGATAGTATAACATTATAACGCCGTTTCAACGTATGAAGAGAAAAAATCAAAAAAAAAAAAAAAAAAAAAAGAAAGAAATACATGGAGGAAAAAAAAAAAATAACAGCAAAAACTTTAGCTGTCAATGTGACACCGGTGATTTTTACGATAATAGCTGACATCCACTCCTTTGCTGTCCGGTTTAAAATAAGATCTTGTTATAAGTTAGTTAAGGACGTCGATTTATGGTCTTCCGATGCGAGGGGAATCGACGATATTTACTCCCCAGAGCTTTCTGGCCAGAAAAAAAGAATCAAATAAATAATTTACGAACACGTTTCGGTATTACATACTCGTAGATATATATGTATACGCGTGTGTATTGAGCATATGCAAAACATGCGTGTGCAAGTGGTGGATACATTTCACTCATCCACACCGCGAGAAACCATCAAAGATCTGTATATACGTATGTACCTATATATTGATCTGTATATTTATGGCGAGTGCGTATGATGCTAACATTACACATTGCAGTGCTAAGAATCAAGATTTTTTATTTTATTTCTCCTCGCTTGGCTCGGTCAAATACCGTAGATTTGCGCGTCGGCACGCGAGCGTAATCATTGAAGCCCGTATTTATTGTCAATTGCTATGTAGCCGTTAGCTAGAAAAAGGACCGCCGCACATCTCGCGTGGGAATCTCAATTAGACGAAAATAATCCTCCGCTATAATGTACTACATACATTTACTTTGATCACAATTAAATACTGCAGTCATGATTTCAATTACGAATAAAATAATTTTTGAATATCAAGTTTTTACATCAAAATAATGACTAATTCATAAAACTGCAGAGGTATTTACTTGTTCGACGAAATGACAAAAAAAAAAAAAATATCAACTTTTGCGAACTTTTCGTCTATAATAGTAAAGTTTGGCACAATTAAAAGAAAGAATTTTTGTCGTATCAGGTGAAACGTATCAATCAGACGCTTTATATTGTATCAGAGACATAAACTGAAGTTCTTGCACTTTCGAAAAGAAGAAAAAGACTGAATAAAAGACAGAAAGAAAGAAAGAAAATAAATAAATAAATAAATGTAAAAATTGATTGCTCGAAAGAACTGCATAAGGGTCTGCTGTTTTTCGGACGGGTTCAACAATTTGTCCGGTCCATGGAATAAAGTGTCTGTCAAAGAATGCAATTTGCACTCGTAAAGGTGCGCGTCCCGGGTATCCCGTTGAGCAAAGAAATACCGCAGCGCGAAATATATACGACAGAAGCGTATAATTCCGTGCGGGGTATAATTCTTTTATTTCGTATATGCCACCGTTGCGTGGTTCGCGTCGTATCTGGCCCCCGCGGCTATACACAACGAATATACATAATACGTACGCATCCACATATATCTATATACCATATACATATATACCTACAATATATATTAATATATATACACATATAATATATGTATACCTACATATTATCCAAAGATACTTATAACCGCTCGGTTAATAATTGGTGCTTCCTAGGGTAATAATATTTCGGGAATTCGGGCGGATCTCTTCGCCAGACATACCTATAGATCATAGGTATATGCAGTACACACATGCCTATACAGTGCAGTATATAATTTATTATTCGCGAGCTATTAATTCGATCCTCTGTAATACATCTATATAAGACGGAAATAATTTTAGACAGTAGGTTTATACAGGTACAATTCCATGTATACACGTTGACGCATCTAGTCGGAGCAGAACACTATGGCAGGTAAAACGTGATTAGACCCGATTGTATAGCTGTGCATCAGTTGAGGGTAAAAAACAAAAAAACCAAAAGAAAAGGAAAAAAAGAAGTAGAAGAAGAAGAACGGCGGTGACTCTCACGCGGTGTCCCCCGTCCCGCAGCCTGCAGCCAGTCCCACGCTATTATTGAAACCATACCTACTAATAACCACATGACAATTGGTTAATGGGGGCCCCGGGTACGGTACGATAGTGGCAGCAAAAGCGAAGGTAGCGAATGGACCTGAAGAACCCGGGTATAGGGGGAAGAAGCTGGCGGTGTTTTTTAAGTATCGAAAAGGGATGTGGAAATTGTTTCGTAATGAGGGTGATGTTAGAACAACGTGGTCGTAGTTGAGTAGTCTTTGTTTTAGAATCCCCCTTGGGGTCCTGAGTGAGCGTTTTACCACACAGGTAGAGAATGCGGCCCGCGCCCGTGCTCCCTCGCTGCTCCCATGGAACCCGTGGACCCCCGAGACCCCCCTCTAAACCCCACCTCAAGAACCCACCGGGAACGCCGACGAACGAACGGGCGAACGAACGAACGAACGAACGGACGAACGGACGCGCACACATCCAACGTAAGGATAGATCCACATCCAAGTATCCAACCCGTCCCTTTGGACCAGCAACAGCAGCCAGCAGAAGCAGCCAGCAGGAACGGCGGCATCGGCATCGGCACTCGGCAGCCACCCTGCAACGACGACCAGCCGCCCATTCTCGGTCGCGGACCCCCCTCGCTCCGGGCAACCCGCCCACCATCCTTCCCAGGACCCATAGGATGACCGTGTACTATCCAGGTAATGGCTTTATTCCAACAGATAAACTTGCTCTCTAGTTCTAGTCGAGCGTCATCTTCCTGGAGGCAATATACTATTCACGGGTCTCGAGACTACACCGTATACCACCGCAGCGCGGTCTCAGTTTTCCCTCTCTTTCTCTCTTTCCCTCTCTCTCTCCCTCTTTCTCTTCCTCTCTCTCGCTTAATGACAATTTCAGGTAGTAGGAATGTTGGAGAACCGAAGATCTCTTTTAACGGAATTTCGTGTACTTGGGAATGCACTCGACAAGTTCGGCTCGCTTTAATTTGTTTCGGTTATGTTAGGACAGAATTTTCATCTTAGACCCCTACTCGAGGATGTCGTACCGCGCGTTGACGCAGTGTGCTCAACAGTTTGCGGAATTGGGTATTCTATCAGCACCTTTTTCTTCTCTCTCTCTTTCTCTCTCTCGGTCACTCTCGCTACCTCTCCTCCTCCTATTCCTCTGAACTCGACTCCTATCCCGCTTCTCACCCTTTACTCTTCACTTTCCTAATTCTCTCGTTAATAGACTTATAATGTACAGTTCGCTCATTCAAACATTGTGCCGAAAATTTAACCCTTTTTGAGACCAAAACTTGTTTCATTTGAATAGAAATTTGAAAAATAAAAATAAAAATTGTTATCGTTTACAATTGACCCGAGCCTCGGACTTAACTTAAAGAATATAAGTATACGGGACATTTGTGATAGATATTGTAATTTTTGTTGGACCGTGACCAAATGAAGTATAAAAATTACCACGGCAGACAAACGAGACAGATAATAGTCTGTGGGTAGATATATAGGTATATATATATACGTGGAATGCCATACGTCAGGCGAATAGAACGTGGCAAGGTCACAACCGTAACTCTTCCATGGGATAAAAATCTATCTAAGAGATTCTCCAAACAGGTGTATCAAGATAATAAGTACAGCATGTATATAAGATTCGTCGGATCATTTGTCATTTTTTATATACGATCATAATTTTCGGCGCATAGATATCGCTGGAATACTGACTATAGCCGATAACTTATAGATTACGCCGTTGTTAGGCAAATTCCATTTCGCGTTTACGTATGGACGATCAAATTTCAATGAAAAATTGCTAGGCGGAATAATACGCGCCACTTCCGCTTTATTTCTCACCTAAGTTTAAAAATATGGTATATGCAGAATTAACGATTCAAAATTAGATTATTTAACTTCCGCGATGAAATGGTTGGGACCGATGGTTATTGTTTATAATTAGATAAAACTAACGCAGATTATAACTGGATTTTGATAACATTCATAATTATTGATCTATTTTATTGAATTAGCTTAATTCGAGTTCTATACTTACATACTTTGAGCGAAGATCAAGTGAAATTCAAAACTAAAAATAACAACTAATAATAACTGCACAGGAATCTACGACAAGAAAATTACGATGGTTTTTAGTCAATTAACGCGAATAGTTAATAAATCAATGTAACTATTTATATATGTCAATATTTTATATTATTGAGGGTGTATTCGGAAACTCTAACTGCACGGATACGGCTGATATTTTATCTTTGTTCATCGTACTCGGATAGAAGAAGATACAACGATATAATCGTAGCCGTGATTCAATTTTGAACTACGTTTCAAGTTGCTGTATAACGTAAATATTAACTCCAGACATTCCAGGAAATAAATAACATCTCCTTTTCAAATAAATATCTGTTGATCATAGCCAAGTGTTAATACCTAACTCAGGGGGTTAGACATCATAAGCGTTCACTTCTTTACCGATCGATCGTGAATCAAGAAACAAACCATAGGTGACCATAGACGTATGGAATACAGATATAGTCACAACTCTTACCTGAAACAGATCGAGGAATGTGGTCAAGCAGTGGCGTTTCACGTTTTTCACTACTTCTCATATGCAGCAGCACTTGATTGATATTCCACACTTTTGAATGAGAAGAACACCTGTATTTTCACGATCTGTTTGATCAAAACATACTTTCGTTGACAATATATTCACCAAACATTTTTAATGGTCACTCACTTTTGTCACTGACAAAAAACTATCGGTCACTTTTGTCACTGACAAAAAACTATCGCGGATCCGGTAAAATATGTAAAATTTTGACGTAGATGGCAGCACCGTGTAACGTATAATTCAAACGTACGGACAATGGTTAAGGATTTAGATTTTTCACGTTTGATAACTGCTAGCAAGTCTCTCTCTTTCTCCTCCTTTCACTGGATATCGAATAATGTCAAATCAAACTGCTAGCAAGTTTATTTAAACCATTGATTCGAACTTATTTTCCACTTTTTCTGGTCACAACTTATAGCCACCGATTTATCTCTGTCTCGGTGGCGCCCTTACTGGCAAAAAGTTGCACACTGAAGCCCGAAAAAAATTGAATACCTATATTCAACAACCTCGCCTAGAGGTCGCCACAGAATTACTAGTTTGTGGCATGTGTTCGAAAAATAACCATAAACTATACCCCGAGCAATTCCCACTCTAAACGCGTCTGATTTTCAGTTGCTCAAGTTTACGTAGTTTACAAAAATGACATTGTTGAGAGAAAAAGTGTAGAAATATTCGAAACACAGTATTTAACAATAGTGAATCAAAGTACGTTCTAAATGACTTAAACTGTATTGAATAACGTGCGGTTAAAATGTGAGAATTAACACTTAATAATAAATCGAATATAAAAAGTTTGGTTATATTTTTTGACAATACTATCGAATAAATTGAATAGTTTCATCCACTAGTAACGAATCGTTGGAATTTCAACTTAACAATCGAAAAAAAATATGTAGCTCTATGAATAATAGTAATATTCTTGCTGTTGTAAAAATCAAACAATGTCCGAAGGTTCGAAGATGGGCCTATTTGGCTCTAAAGACGATAAAAAAGAATCTACATCGACCGACACTGATACAAAACAAGATTCGCCTGATCGTTACGCACCGTATTGTATTGACAGTGATTCAGAAGCCTATGATACAGAAGCATTGAGTATTATGGATATCAACGATATAATAGGCGTGCAAACAGAAAACGCGGCTGAATCTACATTAGAAAGCGAAATCGCTGCTTTAACAGAAATTATGACTGAATCAAAATGTGATACTAACTCTGATACAATGAACGATATCCACGAAGAAAGTTCAGAAATTAAATTCAATGATGAATTATTGACCGAATTCACATCTTTGTCAACGTCCGAAAATCCTATTCCAACAATGAGCAATGAAAATGTTGATCAAGGTTTGTTTGTGAATAAATTGGAAGCGGATATCGTTGCTGTGAAATCTTCTGACAAATTTATTTCAGAAAGTATTACACCTGTTGCAGATGGGACTGAAGATTCGTCATCTAAAGATAAGCCAGAAGTTAAAACTGACGTCAAAATTCCAGATGAAGTAGCAACCAAAGCCGAAGATGTTGCGCTCTATTCGGTCGAACAAGATAATGACAATGTTGAAGCAACAGCAAAACCGGAATCAGAAAATGAGGCCAAAGAAGAAACTTTATCATCCTCTGCTGTGGAGAGTTTTGATGATGCTGCTCGAAGTGATGAGATCTCAGCTACTGAGAAGGACAAAATTCGTTCAAAGACTGATACTGTATCCATGATTACTAGCTCTGAAATAGAAACTATTCCTCAAGTTGCAACAGATTTGTTGAAAGAAAGTTTAGAAACTGTTAAGATAAGTCTAGATGATGAGAGCATTAAAGATGATACTGAGACATCAAAAGATGATAATGAGGAATTAGAAGATAAAGATGTTCCCGTAGTCTCTATTAAAAATGTAGCTAAAATTAGTTCAAATGTAATAGAAGATGTTGATTCTGTATTAAAGTTGAAATCGGAGGAAGAAGAAGCAGTCGATGATCCTGAAGATGATAAATTAGAGGATGTACTTACGAACGTGGGAAGTACTTCAAAGAGCTTACAACTTATTGGAGAAGCTTATATTTCTGAAGATTCACAGGAAATGGACGAAACTGATGAAGCGCCTGTGATAAAAGTTGCTTCTGTTGCGTTGGATGGAGCCAAGGAACGAGAGACAAAGGATAAAGAAAACGAGCTCCAACCAAAAGAGAGTTTTGATAACGTTTTAAATAACACCATGATTAATGAGTTGAAAACAAATGTTACTGCTGATATAATGGAGGGCGTAATTCAAGAATGTAATTTAGACAATCAAGATAGTGGGTCATTGGAGGATAACAAGGAATCTGATGACACAAAAGAGGCTTTATCTAATATAGAACATAGTAATGAAAGTCACAGCCTACATCCAAGCATTGACTTACGAATAAATGTTCATTGCAAAGATGATCAACTAATTGAAGAGGATAAATCAGTTGATCCAATTTTAAAAAATGACGAAAATACCGACAAAAGCAACGTATCCGTTAAAGTAACGTTATTACCGACCGAAAGCATAATTCCAGATGACAGTACTACAATGAAAACTACATTGATGAAAGAAGTACTTGAAATGAAGGAAGAGTCTTTGCACAAAAGTGAACAATTGCAAAATCTTACAACAAACTCAGAAGCTGAAACCGTCGAGGTGACAACAGCGGATAAACTCCTCCAGTTAGATATAAATAAGGATTCCGAAGAGCTGCAAGAAAAGATGTCTGACGAGGCAAAACTGCCGGATGAAGCAATGGACATTTCTGAAACTGATGTTAAAACATTGGATTCAAATACCCAGCCAATCTTGGAAATGGATAACTTTTCTACTGGAGATTCTGAACCTTTGCAGGAATCTGCAGATGTATCTAGTGTTTTATCGGAGTCCTCAACAACTAAAATAAAAAATACAATTGAAATAGATTCAGAAAATCGGATAGAAAGTGCAAAAGTCACGCGGTCGGTTGAACTTCCTGAATTCATTGATGAAGAAGATAATGCTGCATCTGTTGAATTGAATATTGAAAAGGAATTATCAGATTCTCAGGGTAACGAAGAATCTCTGACAAGTTCACAGCATCCTAGTATTGAAGATAAATTTTCAGAAAAGGATTCTGAATTTTCGGTGTCAGCAATAGAAGTCTGCACCAATTCAGAGGATGATGATAACCAATGCGGTACTACGACCAAATTTGCAGAAAAAATAATGTCTACAGAACAACAGAGCAAGGAAACATCAGATAATGTTGAACAACAAGAGAATGCAGAGCAACATATTCTGGACAATACCAGTATAGAGAAGCATACTTCTCTTATTCCAAAAGTAGAGGATGAAAAGATCGAAGACAATGATGAAGGCAGTAGTATACACAAGATGATTGAAGGTATTAAGAAAGCAGAAGCGAAAATGGAATCAGAACGCGAAGAGCTGCGCATTGAAAACGAGACTCAGTTATTGACGATGGAAATTACTTCACCGATTGTAGATGAAGCCGGTATTGATTCAAGTAATGATATACCAACTAATGAAGGGGATTTTGCTGTTGAAGAGAATAAAGAAACAATAAATGAGGCAGAGAATTCGGGAATAGAGTTAGACCAATCGGCAAGTGAGAGCAGCGTGGAGAATAATGCATCTACTTGTGATATTACGGAAACTAAGAAACAAGAGGAAACAGTAGAAGAAAATTTGAGTATGGGAAGAGATAATACCACAGAAACGGAAACTGAAACTGAAAAGGTAGAACTACCCAAGGCTGACTTGTCAAAAAATGAAATTGAGATGGAAGATGATAGTGGCTCTAGAAGAGATACACCAGAATCTGAAACATTGAGCAGCATTTTATCTGAAGATATATCAGAGGCAAAGATAGAAGCAACAACGGAAAATATTGCTCCTGCGAATGCTGATATAAAAAGTCTTGAAATTGTTGAACCTAATTCAAACGAAGATGATTTAAAAAAGGTGAAAACAGTTGAGAAATCACAAGATTCCGAAGAGATTGCAGATGCGGGAAGAATAGATTCCGATACACCGATTGAGTCTGGAAATTCAGGAACTGATGAACAGGAAATCTCAAAAACACAAGCCTGTGATAGAACTCAAGAATTAGAAGAAAATGAATCGATTAGCGAATTGTCAGTTGATACAAAAAAAGAACAGTCTGAAGATACATCCGACAAAGAGAATACAGAAATTGAGGAAAGTACAAGTACTACAGAACCAAGCACTGATGTGGTCTGCGACGAGACAGCCACACTTACGAAATTAGAAACCGTTTCAGAAGTCAGCACAATTCAAGATCCACTTAAAAGCATCAGTCACTCGCAATCAAAACCCGAACTAGGAAAATCCGAAGCTGAACTCAAAATTCAACACGTACAACGCGAAAGTGATTGCGTTGATATTGTAGGAAATGAACAAGAATTATATAATCCATCTGAATCTACAAAAAATACTGACGAAATACAATGCCTGGACCTATCCCAACCGAATGTTGAATGTAGCTCCGGTAATGTGAGGGCAGACGTTAAATCAGAAATGTTATCTGATGTTACAGTAGATGAAAAACAGGACAGTTCCGAAATTCAGCCTGAGAATTCTGGAAACAAGACCGATTTGCAACTCATTGTTGACGAATCTTCGCATCCTGTTGCATGTGACGAAATAATTGAAGACTTGAGTAGAACAGAAAACGCCACCAATGAAAATTTGCCTGAAAATTCAGCAGAAAAGATTGTTGACACAGAAATTGAAGCAAAGGAGTTAATGGAAATGGAAAGTATGCCAACTGTTTTAAATGATGTTTCAAAATTGTTAGAAAAGGAAGGAGATCTTGAAAATGAGAAATTACTTACAACTAAAGCTGTTGACGATAAGAATTTGGGTGATTTATTTGATATTCATTCGTTAGCAGATACTTTAGAATTGGGCCAAACACCAAGTGGTAAGAATGAGGTAGAAACTGATTCTCGAGAAGTTGTGTCAGATTCAATAGAAGAAACTGCACTGATAGCATTGCAGTCTGATAATTTGATAGAATCTGAAGTGAAGATAGATGAAGATTTGCTTTGTCAACCGATTGAAGAATTGGAAAAACTAGCGGTAGTTGCAGACGAAATTTTGATTGATGAGCTAGCAAATTCTGTTTTAAAGAACACCATAGAACCTTTAGAAAATATTAGCAATTTAGAAATATTAGCCGATAGCCATCTATCGTCGATTGTAAGTTCTAACGAATTAAAAACAACAGTAACAATGGTAGCGAATGAATCTTGTGAAATTAAAGATCAACCTGTATCATTTCTGAGAGAAGTAAGTGAAACATGTTTCATTGAAGCCTTGAATGAACCGCCAAGTGTATCACATGATGATAATTATATAACGGATGTTATCATAAGCTCAACAAACATTCACAGTATACAGCTCACAGATAATGTAGAAGATATGGATGACACGAATGCCGCTGCAGATGAATTTGCAGAGAGAAATCAAGGAGAAATAGCTAAAACCAGTGATAATTTGCTTTCTAAAGATATCACATCAATAGATCAAAGTATAACGAATATTAGTGAAGCATCTGAGCCAGTAGTCGAAAGAAACCTTGTTCTAGATAAGGATATTGAAATAGATTTGCCATTGAAGCAAGAGGAAGAAAAATTGATTGAATGCGCAGTGCTGGCATGTGATAATAAAATTGATATACCTGATGAGGTATTATTTGATACTGAAAATGCAGAGCAAACTGACGTTCTGTGCAGAACACCAGCGGACAACATTGATACCTCGCAGCAGAGTTCAGAGTTTTCTGAGCTCGAATGTGCCGTTAAATTTTTACAAGAGTCCGAAGAGCAGACAATAGATTCTCCGTTACTTTTGTCACCTAAATTAGCTGAAGAGATTGTAGAAGAGAATTCAGAGCAAAGTAAATCGTGCCTCTTTTTATCAGAAACGGAAGTTTGTCAGGAAACGTTGGAACTGCCGGCAGAATTGGAAGAAGAAATCACTCCTGACTCAATAGCTATATCAGAAGCAGAAATTATTTCTGAAGCGGCTAAATTAGAGAATGAACGTAAGCTGAAAATAGCTGCTGAAATGAGCAAAACTTCAGTGTGCGTCGAGAAATCTGAAGCAACTGATAAAAGTACATTAGGAAATAGTTCTTACATGTTGAAAAGCCTTCTGACAACATCGGAAGTTCGCGGCAGGCAAGAAAAGTCAGAGGAGAATGTTGCGTCAACTTCTAAATCATATGAAAATACACAAATACCAAAACTGTCAGAAAATATCATTAGAAGATCAGAGAAGATCCCTAAGATCTCAATTCTAGAAGAGCGATTGAAAGAGCCACCTAAGATAGAAATACCTATTCCTGAAGTTTCTCCTAAAATATCAGATACGCCAACAACTCCAAAAACGAGTTTGTTGATGCAAAGAGATTCTAGAATAGATACTAAAACGATGTATCAAAAAATGTTAGAATCTCCAAAAGGAGGGGACAAAAGTGAGTCAAGAATTGTCGACACTCCAAGAAAAGATTCTGAAAAATATGAATTCGAAAATGTTGGCTCTCCAAGAATAATTCTTAAAATAGCTAAGTCCGCTATCGCTGATTGTGGAGAGCCAAGATCGCCCAAAAGCCCTAAAATACGATCGGCGGCAAACTCTCCGAATCCAGAAGATAGTCCTGGTCAAAAATTAGGTAAAATTAAATTGAAATTGTCAAAGGGAGGCCATCCTTCCATTATTTCAAATGAGAATTTTGACGAGTCTGCACCACGTCATACGGAAGCAATTTTGTCTCCATCTCATATCGGTATGAAAATTAAATTATCAAAATCAGGAGACGCCTCGATCATTCAACCAGAGAAACATGACTCAATTGATGAGATTAGAGAAAGTAAACACAAATTTGGAGAAGCTTCACCGAAAAGAATTGAATCACCTCTAGGTATGAAAATTAAACTATCAAAAACCGGAGATCCATCAATAGTACAGCAAGAATCAAAAGAATCTACGTCAAAACGTAAAGATAAATTGGATATCGGTCAAGAGATCCCTAAAAGAACAGACTCTCCTATCGGGATGAAGATTAAATTATCTAAAAGTGGCGACGCATCGATAATTCAGCCAGAGAAACCAGAAACGTCAGATGATGCTGCATATAGAGAGAAATTTGAAATGGCTACAGAAATTCCAAAACGAACAGATTCCCCAATTGGAATGAAAATAAAGTTATCAAAAAGTGGCGACGCTTCTATAATTTCGTCAGACAACTGTGAAGACTTTAAGGACTGCTCATCAAAATCTAGAGACAAATTAAATACAAATCAAGACATTCCAAAACGAACAGACTCTCCTCTTGGAATGAAATTCAAATTGTCAAAATCTGGTGGGGCATCTATTATTCAACCAGAAAAACCTGAGGCTCCTGATGATTTTAGAGAAAAATTAGAAAATATTTCAGATATACCAAAGCGAGTGGAATCTCCCATCGGAATGAAAATCAAATTACTAAAAACTGGGGATGCTTCCATCATACATCCGGAAAAACCAGAAACTGATGACCATAGAGAAGCGATTATCATAAAACATCGAGAAAAATCGGAGACACAAGAAATTCAGAAAAGAACAGACTCGCCTCTCGGAATGCGAATTAAAGTGACAAAAACGGGCGAGGCTTCTGTAGTGCCTCCGGAAGAATTTAGTGAAAGTTTTGACATGACACATGAAGTACCAAAAAGAAACGAATCTCCCATTGGCATGAAAATTAAGCTGTCCAAATCTGGCGATGCATCGATAATACACCCAGAGAGACAAGAATTTTACGATGGATCAAAAGATTGTAGAGGAAGTTCAAGTGCTTCACAAGAAGGATCTAAGTCGTTAGAGACATCCTTTGGTATGAAGATTAAACTATCAAAAACAGGAGACGCCTCTATAATACATCCTGAAATTTCCGCAGATTATAAAGATTCACAGTCAAAACGTTCAGAAAAATTACAATCTTCAGGCGAAGGTTCAAAGAGAACTGACTCTCCTCTTGGAATGAAAATAAAATTATCAAAAACAGGTGACGCTTCGATAATAGAACCTGATAAAAAAGAAAAACCAATTACTACAAAGCTCAAAGAAAAATTGACCAGCGTACAAGAAGTTTCACAAAAGCGTAAAGAAATGGAATATCCATTGGAAATGAAAATCAAATTGTCGAAGACAGGACATCCTACTATCATTGCTAATGAAAAACAAGAAGCTCATGCCGAAATACACTCAAAAATTAAAGATTATCCTGAAAGTGGTCAAAGCACACATCACAAACACCTGGAATCAATACCTCCTAGTAAAGAATCTCAGTTAAGAATTTTCAAAACAGGACATTCAACCATCATACAGAGTAGTCGATCCGAAGTGACTATTGAACCAATTCAAATACTTACGGAACAACCAGAAAGCTCATTGGATATAGCATCGAAATGTAAAGACATTATAATTTCACCAGTGGACATGAAAAAATCTAAGCTAGAAGCTAAATTGTCGCATATATTACCGGAAGTTACAATTCAGCCAGTTATGTCTGGCGAACAAAAGCAAATAGTTTTGGACAAAAAGTCAAGTACAATCAGTCGGCAACAAATGAGCGTTATTAATCAAGAGATAAGTATTACTCATGTTCCACCTTCAAAACCTGCCGATCTATCGATGAGTGGAAAGCTGAAAGAAATATTACGCAAAAATGCAACCAATTCTCCGGCCAATTCAGATTGCGAAATAATTGAACATAGACCAGAATTGATTATCGTTAATGAAAATTCTAACTCTAGTCAGGACATTATGATTATTGAAGAGGTCAAAGCCCCACTACAAGAAGTCAAAGTACCAAGGAAACGAGGTAGACCTAAAAGATCTTCTCTACCACCACTGATACGACAAGGAATCCCACAAGATCCATTAGCGTTAGACAATACTCAACCATCAGCTGCAGCCGAGCACAGAGAGAGCGATAGACCGAAAAGAACTTGTAGAAATCAAAAGAGTTATGCTCCTCCGAAAAGAGGACGAGGAAGAGGTTTGTAGTATTTTATGTTCAATGTTTATGCATTATTGATGAATGTTTTATTTCTGAATTCTTAGATTGCCATTCAGATGAATTTTTGCAAACTAAATAAACATTATTTCTAAATTCCGTGTTTGTTCTCTGTACTTAGGTAGAGGTAAGCGAAAAATGGATCGATTGGATTGTGCTATTGGAAAAATACCTCGACTCGAAGATCCTTTGACCGCGATTGAAAGATCGACATTGAGTTTGATAGCACCTATTCAACAAAGAATTTTACCCGAAACAACGGCGCAAACATCAGAATTGTATAAAGCGCTGAAACAAGGTCCTATAGAAAGAAAAAGATTGATTGCAGAAACTGTAGTGCAACATGGCTTTCCTGATCCGCACAAAAAATTGAGACTAGAGCCTGAATCTGAAAAACAATTAACTCCAGACATAACTACAATACTAATAACTGAGGAACATTCTATAGTCAAAACTAATCTGGATACTTCAGATTCAAAAGCTGTTATGATTTCTGAGATGTTACAACTTGCTGAGCCAGTTACCCCTGAACAAACTACTGAGAAATTGCTAGAATCAACCAAACCTGAGATTCAGGAGTCGAAGAATATTATTTCAGACATGAATACGACAGAGCATCAAAATTGGTTGACCCCCTCTATAAAGTTACCTGAAACAACAGGAAAAACTGAGGCAATATCAATTGTACAAGTTATGGATGAAGAAACTAGAATGAGCGCAGAGTCTAATTCAAGATCCCAAACTCCAGCCAGAAACATTTCCATACCTGGTAAGATGTATAATATACATATATTTTTTACAATTCAATATTGGTTACTCCTCCATAGTCTTTTTTTACCATATCATGATGATGCTAGGATATTAAATTAACATTAAAGGGACATCTGGAAGACCGTCGTAGTTTGTAACAATATCTCTACTTGGAAATCAGCTTGGTTTTCGTTCGCTAATTGAACGATAGTCATTCAAATTACTACTTTTATTAATTGTTGTCATTTTTATTTGTATATTGTTTAAAGATACGAAACATATTTTATTGACAACATTTTTGTTGCTATTTTTATTTTTACTGGTCTTGATATACTTATGAAAATTATATTCAGATTTTCTTGATACTTTTGAGTATTTGAGACTAATTACTGAGAATTTAATTGAGTCTGAATTCCATTTTATTTGATTAATATTTACAGATTGGTAAAATGACAAAATTTCCTGATGTTTATGAAACCTTAATGATTAACACAATTTCTTTATTTTTGTATTATTTGTTGGTTTATTATTATTATTATTATTTTTATTATTTTTCGTGTATTTGGAACTATTTTGATAATATGAATCGTTAAGAGTCATTAAAAGTACCCAGTCACTAAAATATAAATGTAGTAGTGTACCTCCGACCGAGGTATCTAAAAATAGAGCATTTTCTCGCATCTTATTTCTATATTCCCAAATTTAAAATAGCCGTCACAGAGTATTTTGACGAGGTTAAAAAAATTATTGACTATTTTGCAATCGATACAATTCATGCGTTACAATAAATAATATGATTATGTTTAGTTAATAATCCTTTAACAATAAAACGTTACAAAATAATTACTCAAAGAACAATTCTACAAAGTGAGTGAGTGCAGATCATAAAATATAAAATTATTTATCGCTTACTTCAAATAGACTTTATTCATTGACAATAATTTATTTATATTATTCAAAATTTATAATTTAAATTTATCGAGTGTACATTTATTAATCGGAAATTGAGATGGCTTGACATGATGCAAATTTCGAGCTGAAATTTCGCTATCAGCAGCCGCGTGCTGAATATAATTAAATTTAAAAGAAGTTTTATCACAATCTCAAATTTTTGTGATGCCTGAAAAGCATGACAAGCAATATAAAAATGGGTGCAGCAACTGCGTCGGCTTGTCATTAGGAATGATAAAAATTATTCACAAGTCATGTGATATGAAAAGTCTAAATTATTTGTGATCAATTGTTGAATTGATTAGTTAATTAAGGATAATGAATGACAATAGAAATTGATTAGAATAAAATCACAGCTGTTGTGAAACAAAACGGAAAATTTTGGTATTAAGCATAGTCTTCTCTTTCACTTATTTCTCACTGAACGCACACACCTTAAATTCATGTATGTTAATTATGAAAAAATCTATTGTTACAGTAGTGGAAACTGTAATCAATGAGGAATCTCAGGGAAGTGTATTAAGCACAGCTACTACCGAGTCTGAAAAGGTGAAAGTGAAGAATCGGAGAATGGAAATAAACTTCGATCCTGACGAAGGACCATTTACTGTTGACAAAATTGCTGAATACGAATGGCCGCTTGATAAAAAAGGAGATACGTTTATGTTACAAGAACAAATTTCACAATACTTAGGAGTTAAATCTTTCAAAAGAAAATATCCAGATTTAAAACGCAGAATGGTCGAAATGGAGGAAAGAAATTACCTAAGAGAAAATTGCTTAGTTAGTGAGGCCATGTGTGATATGGGTGAGTTTATCAGGAATCATGCTTAAACATATTAAATGTAATCTCAACATGGATCTTTAAAAATTTGCGAGACTTCTCTCAACGATTTCTCACTTTCAAAAATTTTTCTTCAATATCTTTTCTCTGTAGAATAGAATTTGTTATCTGATCCTTGTTAAGTGAAAAAGTGTTCTTATCTTTACTACCTAATTATAAAATGCACTTGATATCAAGTTTATGTTTATTCTATAGGACTGACTGCGATTTGCAGTACAGAAGTACTAGACATCATGTGCAGCGACTTTCCAGATCAATACGAAGAATACCGTAAGCATATGCGAGAAAAGCAAGCCAAAGAACATTCGAAAAAGCAAAAAGAACTCACAGCTGCTGCGAACGCAGAACGAAATCGTATAGACCTTGCAGAGATGGCTGTACAATCGGCGTTATCGTGGAACGTTAATTTTAATAAAGCTCGTAAAGAATCTCGTAAATATAGTTTAGATTTACAAAGTTTCACAATTCACGTACCAAAAAAACAACTCAAAGTTGACGCTGAACGTAAAGCCAGTAACTATCCAGTAGCGTTAATACCTGGACAATATACGGATTATTATAGAGAATATACACCTGCTGAATTGAGGTATTATCCATTGAATACCGTTCTCTATGGTCCTATGAGACCTAACGAACGAAAATTCGATAGTCAATCTGAGGGGTCCCAAAGTGATAGTGATAGCGATTCATCGTCTGATGATACTAGGTGAGTTGTAAATTGGAATTGAGGTATTCAATACGCTAGCAAGTGAGATTAACGCTGAATTTGAAATTATCAGATGATTTTAGCAGAGCTTTGTGAAGATTATTGTGTCTCGATATTTCCTATCTATTAGATATTTTTTACAGTTCGTCGTCTAGCGAAGGAACTCAGGATACAGAAGAATCCCAGTCTACGGTAGACGAAGTTGACATGGAGATAGCAGCCCACAAGGAAGATAACAAGAACTTAAAATGTAAAATGTGTTTAAAACACTTAAACAAACATGGAAAGGCAGAAGTACTAATACAGTGTGGCACTTGTAATGGAAATGGTACGTGGAAAATTATATAGTAGTAAGAAATAAAAAAGCAAAACAAAAACAAAATACAGACTTATTATAGAATTATTAAATTCTATTGCATAAGCTTGTGAAAAAGACTTGATAATTTTTTTTTCAAACTACATATGTTGTAATATCAGCATATACTTCGAACAAGCCAATCTTGGTGAATTTTTATTTTGTCAGAATCGTAATGTGCAATGTGTGACTGTGCTCTATTAGTGTAATGAATTGAAATTAAGATTATTCTTAAAATCTTAGATTTAGGAAATTATAATTTAAAATTTATGTAGTTTATTACTTAAATATGTTAATATGAATAAAATTTCAGCATTTTGATTTTTTTTTCGAATTAGCTTTTAAGCTATGTAAAAAAAAAATTAGGTACATACAAATAGTTTAATTATTGGCTTTCAATATTTAAATTAATACAACAATGTATACTTGAAAACATAAGACAAATATCATAATGATGGTCTAAAATTCTCATATTGTGGATAAATATCAAATACCTACAAACTCTATCAACTAACACCGTAAGGTGAAAAAATAAGTTGTTCATTTAAACTGTAACGTATCTATACTTGAAGGTGATTTGTGGTTTTGTAGAGGTAGTTAGATTTGCTGTGGTCTAATGTGATTTTGTATGAAAAATAATTCAAATACAACTATCGATTGATTATAGTAATGTTTTTAAAAATATATATTTATTGAGCAAGAAGAGCCCGAAAGCTCCTCAATCCTTTCACTGGCATATGGAGAATTTAAATTTCCTCAGTCCTAGGTGGCTAAGTGTTTGAATAATATTCTTCAACACATAGGTTTATAATGATTTTTCATTCATAGGATAAAAAAAATGTTGTCTCAGGGTAAGTTTACCCGTTTAGTTGGCTCATACAACAAATGCAATAGATTGAAAAAAAAAAAAACTAATTTGATAATCTCACTGCTTAAGCTATGGTTTTCGAACAATGAAATATAACTGGAGTGATCTAAAACAGGCTCACCATTATTTGCATGGCATGTGAATGAAGTGTTTTTGTGTTCATATAATACGTTTTTCAACATTTGTATTAATAGATGTGTGAATCTAACAGCTCGTTTATTTAATTTGTTTGAATCTGCTGCCTAATGAGTAACAGATGGTCAATTTATTTGGGAAATGACCTGAATTCCTGAAATGAAGAGACCTAAATTCAAATTGCTTGCAAGGAGATTGCTTTGTTAAAATGAAAGTTGCTATATGTACTAAAATATCAATGATAATTGCTCATCTATACATAATACCATGAAATGATGATCAGTTAAAGCAGATAAATGAAAACCATGTGTCTGTTTCACTTCCTCTGTATCTCTTTAAACAGTCTGTAGAGCAGAAATGTTTTTCGCTGTAAGACATCAGTTTCTTTTTCGTACATAAGGTTTTGAAGTATGTCCACAGAGGAGATGCATCTTATGATAGTGGCCTTGAGCCAATTAATTAGGTATGGATTTACAGATTAAAATTTATTACTCATCTGAATAAGAATTTCAAAGTGTGAATTACCTATCATCAAATCCTTAAAAATTGAGTTAATAATTGACTGAATATTGATTTAAATAAAATATCAGGCCTCATTGCAGTACAAGAGTTTCTTAATAAATGAATCAAGATTTTCTGTATATTTATATATTCACCTAATTTTGAAAACTAATAATTCATAATTAAATCTATGTACACTAGCATCAAAGTGGTATCAAATTCATCATTTTGCATTATCAGAATATCATTCTAGTTGCATCTCATTTTGTCTGCAAAATATTTTTTTTTTGTGTTATTACAGTTCACCCATCCTGTATAGACTTAACGCTAGACATGGTACCTCACATTCAAGGCTATTCCTGGCAGTGTACCGACTGCAAAACATGTGTTCAATGTCATAATCCTGCTGATGAAGATAAAATGCTATTCTGTGACATGTGCGATCGAGGGTAAAATCTTTATTTTCTTATTTCTTAAACCAATTTATTCATTCAAGCTTCCAATTTATTACTTTTTATTGTCATACTCGTAGCATCCTTTTCACGTATTTATTACCGAATTCTGATTGATTTGATCTACGATTTCAATTCAAATTTAACATAATAAAATTAACTCCACAACTCTCATCATTACAGATATCATATTTATTGTGTGGGATTGAGAAGAGTACCACAAGGACGATGGCATTGTCGAGAATGTGCGGTTTGTGCCAGCTGTGGATTGCGACAACCAGGAGGAGCAAACTCTGACAGAAACAGCGTTGCGCAATGGCAACATGAATATAAAAAAGGCGAAAGAAACACACGTGTATACGTTTCAACTTTGTGCGTCCCATGTTCAAAGTAAGTTTAAGAATCTTTGCGCACATCTGCATTACCAGACCTTTAATGAAAGGCTTTAATGGGTACATACATACAAAGGTGTGGATACCAAATTTGAAATCTGCTTACAGCTCACTATAGGTCAGGCTTAGTTTATCAAATATACTAAACAAAACCCTCTTAAATCATAATTCTATACTGTTTTGGAAACACAACAGTATCCTTAAACACATACTCAAAGCATATCTTATATGGTGTAATGAGAATGCAACATCTGTGAATTTTTACTATCGTCGTATTTGAGTTCATTTTAATATACACAGATCATCGCACATAACGTTTTTATACATGTAAATTACACGTTGATCCGATTGATTTTCACTCATAATCACTGACTCTCGACACCATCAAAGAAGTTTTCAATTGTACAACAGCGCTGCATCACGTTTTGTATCAGTTTTCTTAAAACTAGAACCAGGCAAGTGCTTGATATACAGACTCTAACGTTAGTCAACGGCTAGCTTTTGCACTCCTCGATGTAATTTAAAAAGGCATTTTTTTGCTCGGTTTATGATCAATGAAATGATTCTTTCATGCTACTCATACTGATAATTATTAACCATTGATCAATATAACGTTTTGATTTGACTAATTACTTAATAATTTGTGCGTTAACAAGGCTGTGGCGAAAAGGCCGTTACTGCCCACACTGCAGCCGCTGTCACAGCGCCCAACGACTGGACCTGGAACCAAATCTAGTCCATTGCGGCGCATGTGACAAATATCTGCACTTAGGTACTGATACGAATCTTCCTTTACATTTAAGCTTTTTCATTATCTATTGACACCGAAAATCCTCTCACTCTCTTTACCTCTCTTTCTCTCTATTTCAACTCATAGTAGAATGGAATACAGACTGATACATCTTCGGTCATCAAACTGAAAGTTCATTAGAATATAATTCGAAATTACTAGATTAATTTCAATTAATGAATAGGTGAAATTTTTGCTGAAATGACATTCTATTGCATATTAATGAAAAAGCTTATGAAGTGCCATAAAGTAGATAATTGATTAATAGATGCAATAGTAAGATGTGTGTCGTGGTTTGTTATGCATGCTGGATGTAATTTTCTCCACAATATTTTTTATGCGTGTGTTGTAGATGTAAAATTGGTATAGTCAACAATCCAGAACAATTATCAATACTTGTTTGGTTTTTTTTTTTTTTTTTTAGGCCCCATTGATTTGCTGTAAACAAAAAAAAAACTCAATATTTTAACTAATATTAAGATAGTTCTGCAGCAGAATTAGCTCTGTCCACAATCTTTTTATCAGTCATAGAGATAATACTATCAACAATGTAATAAATAAGTAACATCTTGTAGTACATGTGTTAAAACTTTGAAGGGATCTTTCCTAATGTTAACGTAACGATTGTTTACAATCCCATGGAAATGTAATTGGGAAATGTTCAGACTATATACGTATGTATTTCTAAATGTGAATGTAAATAGTACATTTAGTAGGTAGAAAATTATCGAGACAGTAGCTACTGATTAGTCTGTAAACATAGAAGTATCCTATGATTTCAGTGTTGCATTACTATTGCATTTGGTACAGCATACGAATCTTATATTTTCAAATTAATAAAATAATTTTATTTCAGGATGCGTGGAGATTAGAAGTGGAACATTAGACAGAAAAAATTATATTTGCGAATGCTGCAGTACACCCAGTCAACTCTCGAGATCCTTAATGTCCAAGAATTTTAAAACATAGATTATGAAAAATAGATTGAAAGATATTAAAGTAATTTACATGTGTAAGAAAGACTGTTAAATAGTAATTCAATCATTCTTACTTTTTGTTAAACTATAATAACTTATAATACCCGTTCATTACTATGCATGGTACATTGATTTACTTCATCTACATCAATGATGTTCTAAATGACTCTGAATTTAGTTGAAGTTTCCTATGTAGTTTCATCTCGTTTATTGTACAGCGTGTATAAAAAAAACTGTACTGCGTATGTATATAATATATCATATCATATATCGTATATCATATATTATATTATATGTATATCATATGTATACAGAATATTATGATATTCTACTTTATTTGCAATGACAAAGATGGGCTTAAACTTATAACAAAAACAAAAAAACAAAGTATTTTACAAGTTTTTAAATTTGAGTGCCGATTGTATCCCATTTTTATAATGTATGTATGTACTACTAATATTAATCCAAAAGATAAGTAGAGGCAAAACATATTCATTATCAAATGCATCGTTCATTGACACTACTTTTATGTAACGATTTAAAGTATGAACATTGTTAACAGCCATTAATAAAATCAAACCTTTATCCCGAGATAATTAAAACTCCTAAGTATTTATAGCCTATCCAAAATTAATCTACGATCTGAAATTAATGGTTTATTGGCTATTATTTTCTCGAGACTATTCGCATGTCCGAGTGATACAATAAAAGGTGAAAATACATTCATATCTAACATTTATTTCATTTCTTTCTATTCAAGTAAGACAAATTAGGTATTAAAAATGCATCTAAACGTAAGTCGGGGTTCAATTTTTCTATTTCTTTCAACAAGTTATGTGTAAATAATGATAAAGATTATAAATTATTGGATTAGTAAAACATGCTATTTAATTTATTAAATAATCCCGGCAGAATTTCTGACTAGCAGCGCCACTGAAGGAAGCCATACAGATATTGACGGCAACTTTTGACCGCGAGATGGCAATACCATTAACAGGTGTTATTATTTCACATACACATGTTCGATTCTATACAATTTTTATACATACCGATCCGTATCGTTGCGGAAATTTTGAGGTTAAGGTGTTCAAACGTAATTAATATGTTTTGAGATTGTGAACAGTAATTTATAAATCGTACTGTCTTAAATAAAAATAAAATAAAAATGGGATCTAATAAGCGACATAAAACTGAAAAAACTAGGGAAACTAAGAAAAAACGTCATCGTAGCCGTTCCCGATCACATTCAATAGAACGTGAAAAAGCAGAAAAACACAGGCATCACAAAAAACATAAAAGACGAGAACGCAAGGATCACGAAAGCGATGGTAAAAGTCACCATTATAACTATTCTCAATCCTAAATGTGACACTATTATTACTCCTCCGAATTCACAGAAAATATCGGAAATAAAATTCAAGGTTCTCCCAGACTTTAGATTTCTAACCACATTTATTCCTACTTCAGACTTCATGGATAAAAATTATTTTCATGAATTTGTGCCGATATCTTGTTTTAATGAATATTTGCTCAAACCCTGTAAATATTTTTATTCTACAGTTGAAATTGTAAGTGCTCCACCTCCCCCTAAAATATCGAGGACATCTCATGCGTTAACGCCTCCTCCGCCTCCCGAAATATCTCGACAAAGGAGTCCATCTCCGGCTAAAGGAGGCGCGGCACAGACATCATTGTCAATTGAAGAGACTAATAAGTTGCGGGCAAAGCTTGGTTTAAAGCCCCTAGAGACTAGTACTGTTTCTGCAGATGATCCGAATAAAATTAAAGATGATTTGGGAGAGTTTTATCATAAACCAGCACCTAATGTTAACGACAAAGTTAAAACGCAGAAGATTAAGGAGAGACTTAATACTCAGAAAGAAAGACGGCAGATTGAATCTAATCTTTCTAAAGTTAAAACATTGGGAGAAAGCGATTCGGATGATGACGCTAAAGCTTGGGTTCAGAAAAACAGACGGCTAACACTGGAGAAAAAAAAGGCTGATGAGCGGGTAAATGCAAAATTTATGATCAAATGTAATCTATAATTTACGTTTTATACGGATTTTCTAATATTTAATAATTCTGTAAGACATGATCTATAGTAATGCTGCTAGTTAAAGATTAATTACAGTTCGATGGTTTCAGGCAAAAATGTTGGATCAGTTAGATGAAGAGTTTGGGATAGGTACTCTAGTTGAAGAAGAGGTACAGAGTGAACGTCGATCAGCGTACTCCAACAAAGACCTTCGTGGACTCAAAGTGGAACATGATATGGTAAATAATGAAGTATTAGATGTGTGCGTCGTAATGTTTTACATAATTGTTGGGTATATTTTGTTCTTTGGTTGGGTATTGACTTGAAATAAAAAATTTCTAAATTCCAGGATACTTTTGAAGAAGGTAAGACGCTTGTACTGACTCTAAAAGATCAGGCAGTTTTAGATGAAAATGAAGATGTATTAGTGAATGTGAATATGTTGGACGAAGAAAGATATTCACGTAGTAATTTGAATAAGACAAAAAAACCTGGATATGATGCTTATGACGAAGATAATTTTGACGATTTTGGGTTTCCAAAGAAAACTGTTCTCGACAAATATGACGAAGAGATAGATGGACAGAAAAAGGAAAGTTTTGCAATCGGTTACGATAATGCACAAGAAAGAAAGCAACGTCAAACTGAAATCGTGAAAAACCGATTAGCTAATAAGAAATTAGAGACGTTGAGGATGCCAGAACTAAAATTAGCTAGTGAATATTATTCTGATGCAGAACTGGCAAAGTTTAAGAAACCAAAAAAGAAAGTAAGTAATCTCCATACACTGAAAACCAGAGTGCATTTAGCAATATAAAAGACTATACCAAAGAGGCGAACTCTTTTCAGAATAAATATCACTTGGCATCAGGTTTACAGTAATTATTACTTTCAGATACGAAAAATCAGACAGAAGAAAATGCTAAAAGCCGATGATTTGGTACCTGATAGCAGTGACTATCTCAGAGATCTAGGGAGTCGAAGGCACCCAAAACACAAAGAAGTTAAAGCCCAAGAGAATCAGGAGAACCTTATGGATATCGATGACACAGAAAGTAAAGAAAATTTTTCAGTTTTAATCATACTTGGGTATTTTTAAAATGTTCATGTCCTTTATATCAGTAGTTGTAGTCTTTATTTTCTCTCTAAAAATACACAATTAATTTTCACTCTAGATCCAAGCGAAGATTTGTCTGGTGTTAAAATTGAAGATGATGATAGGGAGCTAGAGTTCCAGGTAGCATTGAAGAGGGCACAACGTGTGAAGCTAGCACTTCAATCCGGAGTGGAAAAAGTTGCTCAAACAATAAAACAAGAGGTTGAAAAATCTGACGACAATCAGGCTGGTAATATTGTACTTAATGCGACTGCTGAATTTTGTAGAACCTTAGGAGATATACCGACTTATGGACTTGCTGGAAACAGAGAGGAGAATGTTCAAGAGCTCATGGTAATATTTTGCTGATGATCTACTGCAATTTCCTTAATGATGAACTTTTTTTTATGTATCTTTACACAAAATTTCATCATTTCTTTAGGACTTTGAAGCAGAGGGGATTAAAGATGAACTGATAGATGATGGAGAAGATGCAGATGGCCGTGGAGCTTGGAATACAGTGAAAATCGGTATTTCACTAAATTATTCATAAACTATTTTCAAAGGTTTTATTATTCGTGATTTATTATACTCTTTTCATTTCGAATAAACTTCTTGAACTTCATGTGCTGAAGATATTTAAATGATTCTAAAAATCCGTGTTTACTTTACAGATGAAGCTGCAATTGAGCCAATGACGTTAGAAGCTGCTATACTGGACGCAGAACCATCGCTTGGGCAAGGTGTAGGCGGCGCTTTGAGACTTGCAATGAGTAAAGGCTATTTACAAAAAGAGGACACCAATCGACCTTCGGCCTCTCGCTTTGCTCATTTGCAAGCACAAAACTATTCAATAGAGGATAAAACTTATGGGTATGTTTTGTATTCGTATTGTCTTTCGACAAATGAAAAACAAGAATCACTCCAAGTTGTAACATACTTTGAATCTAATTTTTTTAAGAATCGCTTTTACACCTAATTTCAGTTCTTTCATGCATATAAATATATTACAGTTAATTGAACTAATTTCATCCTAATTTCTAGCGACGATGACAAATTTGGTCGGAGAGATAGGTTCAACGGACCAACTTCGGATTTCAAAGAACGTGATGGATTCAAGCCAAATGTCAAGTTGGAGTATATTGACGATGATGGCCATGTTCTGAGTGCTAAAGAAGCATTTAGATACCTTTCCCACAAGTTTCATGGTAAAGGTCCTGGAAAGAATAAGGTATAGTCAACAATACTGTAATTTTTATAGAAAGAATTATGTAATCTAGGTAGTATCGCAAGATATTTTCAATTATTGTTGGTTCAAAGTGAAAGGATCGAAACTATAAAAGTTTTTCTTCATTAGAAAGATCAAATAATCTCCGAATACCTGTCACGCTAGTTTGTTTCTCATTTATCATTAACAACAAAATAATATACCATGTGAATAAAGAAAATTTTCCTAATGTTTAGGTGGAAAAGAGAATGAAGAAAGCAGAACAGGAAGTATTGATGAAACGTATGTCTTCCACAGACACTCCGCTAGGTACCCTTAATCTGCTGCAAGCGAAACAGAAAGAAACTCAGTCTCCATATATTGTACTGAGCGGCAGCAAACAGTTACAAACGTGAGTATTATACCTTAAATAACAGAATATATGATCCATGCTATTTTTACTAAAAATTGATGTAGATTGAAGATATGTTTGGCGTTAATGAAATGAGGTAATAGCTAAAAATTTGTCTGATATTAATGTTCTATTAATCATTTGCAGGACCAGTATATCAAAGACTAAGCATTAAGATGAAATTACAAGGAAACAGTCAAATTGTACATTATTATATATAATGTAATAATAAATAACAGAACGAGATGTATTTTCCAAGTTCGGTTATCGCTTATCTTAGAATAGTAGAAACTAATCAACATTATCCAGGAAATTTTCGATCATCTTTTACATTGGACAACACATTTTTATTGTTAGTCGTGTATTGTTTCTTATACATTATAGTAAGTCTAGGTATCTGTATAATTTAATTATTCTGAGTTCCAACACCGGAATTGGATGGTCCAAAAATATCACACAATTATTCATTGAATAACTAACTTGCTGGACTACTAAAGTGAAATTCTTATTTATAAATGTTATATTATCAAATCAATTCGTATATTGAATAATCATTAAATTATTCTTAGAACAATCCAATTTGAAAGACGAATGAAATAGTATCTTTTTTTAAATATTTAAATCTTGTTCACTGGAGCAATAAAATATTTGAAAATACCACTTTTCGCAAATGAGTTTCGACCTATATGCTGTACGTAAAAAATATATAAAATAATTGATGAAGATTAAACTGTGACTTAATTCTCCTACCATCTAGAAAAATCTTACATGCTTAAAACTCTTTGAATTCATATCTCTGATTAGTATTGAAGTACCATGACGATTAAGCTCTGCAATCGAATTTTTACTTGCTATTATTTCTATGACAGAAGTATTCAAATTTTGAGTACACAATTAATCAATATACTGAAAATAATTTCGATGCTGCTGGATTTAATTATTACAATGCGTATTACGAGTAGATTAAGATAACGAACCACCTGCAGCCTTATCTCATTTGCTTCGTCATGATTGATGTGTTATTTATTTGAAAATTAAATCAATATGTTACTGATGAACAGAAAGCTAATTAATGCTTACCTTTGATGGAATTCGTTTTATTTATACATTATACAACGCACATCGATGGAAATTATTTAGAAGCTGTTATTTCAAACTGATATTAATACATTCTATCCATTATTATCAGAAGAGAGCTTTCAATGTTCATTTATTTAAAATGTATACATTTTATGATAGTGAATAATAAAAGTCCTTTGATTAATGTTCACATTTATTACAATTAAAACAAGTATTTTATAAATGTTTTTTTGTTTTCAATTTTTATTCTTCTATTAGCCACGCTTGTGTCAAATGGCTGGTTATGAGCCTGCTTTCATAGAAATCGTTTCTTTACAAATTTCATTATCACTATTTACTTGAGAAATGTATGCAAAAATTTTTTGGTATAAAAACGTTGCTTTTCGAAGATCAAAAATGTTTTTGCATTTTAATATACAGTTCGTGGCATATCTAATGTAGATAGTGATTAGCAATGCAACTACCAAATTCATACTATATTGAATAAAAATTATAATGCGTAAATCCATTATTATTAGCATTAAAGCTTGAATTTGTGCTCTTCCATTCTATACTCAATGACGATTATATTCTTAGAGCTATTGAAAAAAGTATTATACCTATTTAGCTGATATATAAAAAAAACACGTTTATTTTGCCAAAAATATTGAAGATTATACAAACTGGTTTAGGGCCTCAACAATATAGGTGGGTCTTCACAATAAGGGTTACACACAAAGTTTATTATTATATCAAACTTGCTTACCATACATATATACTCGTACCGCTCATTGTACGTAAGTTTTTTTAATTAATAATTACAAAAGAGTTCAGGCTTAAAATTTACAAAATAGGTATCTATAAAAAGTTAAAATATAGTGAAATTGTGCAAAATACATACTTATGATTCATTGTACCATTTGTAAGGGGAATTGTTTTTTTTTTCAGTCTTATGACCTATTTATATCCCTAATATAGGTATACTTATCACAGGATAGTGGTAGAAATTGCGAATCTCAAATGATTAGAATTTTTTTTTAAATGGTCAAGTTGGATTTTGGTATCGGCAAAGTGTGTTTCATTGTAACATTTCTCATTGTACGTCATCGGCTTCTTTCTACTATTACAGAAAGCAAAACAAGGCAAAGACTTATCTGTTTTAATTAATCATAAGATTGACTTGCTTCAACTATGTTATGGCATAAGCCATCACCGGGTCACTAAACCAGTTTGCTGAGGAATTAATGGATTATATTTAAAACGATCGTAAAAATTCGTAAAGCCACAAGAATAGAACAATGTATGTTTTGAATCAAAAAAACAATCCTGACTTGAATTTTATTCTAGGTTTTTGTTTTTTGTTTCCTTTAATACTCTTTGGTTGCTTTAAATCAGTGTTCAATCTTGTGTAGCTTAAAGGCAAGACCAAATATATCACAGTGTACTAAACACTAGCAATTTACAAACATTCCAAATACATTATGCAATACTCCTCAGCTATTGCCGAGTATTGCTACAGTTGTTATACCTCTACTAATTTGGCTACGTGCCGAATTCAAACCAGCATTTTTATTCTAGATTGAGTGACTGTAATTGAGCCAAGATTCAGAATTAAATTAGAGTTTATAGAATTTAATTAAGTAAAATCATACGGATTATTCAGTTCAAAAAAAGCACCAAAGTAACTATTTATTTAATAGAGGTGATTTTCAAGATCAGTATAAAAAACACAAACACGAACATGATATTATCGATATAGTGAGATACATACTGTTATAAGTATAACTCGCAAGAGAATGTGATAAAAGTAAATTATATGTCGTTAGATAAATCATACAGATGTCTCGATCTAGAATTCTAAGAAACTTGATTTGAAAATTTAGTTTACAGTAATTTATTAGCAAATGCATTTCACACTCAGAGTTTCAGCAAGCAAGACTTTAACATAATAATGAATAACTAACAACAAATAGTACAATACCAATAAATTGTGTGTTAAATATCCAACCAAAACTGTTAGTACACTACTGCTTCGGATAGATTTATGAAATCAGTCTATAAATATACGGAATTAATTCGATTTCAAATATTGTATCAAATAATGGAAACTTATGACATCATAATTGTCTTTAAACATTGTTACGAATACAATATTAGGTAAAAATTTTGTATGAAAATTCATGTTTAATGCTATACTCGTTATTAGTTCACATTTCATTTAAAATAAAGTGAAATCTTTAATATTTTCGATAATTGGGAAACCTTTTGGATGACATGGTACGAATAGCTTCTCGCTTAATTAGACAATGATAAAAATAATCAAATAATTTGTAGGTAGAATTGTTAATAACACAAATTAATAAAAATGTAATAAAATTATTTTATTGCGGTGAATCATTCATCATAAACGTGACCGTAGCATTTCAATTCAGCTCATAATACAGGAAAAACAATTTTTCCTCAAGTTTTTGGAGATGATAATGTGTAATTGGCAGACTAGTATAATTCATATTTTACACTATAACATTTCTTTAAATTTTTCATTTCAATACTTTTTAATGATTGTAAGTAAATCTTATATTCAATTTTCTGATAGTACATTTATAATACGAAGCGAACGAATACTGTTTCATCAAACGCAAGTGCATTATTGAGATGAACTGATTAACATTGGTACATGTTGGAATATTTGTCTCATACGTAAAGTGCTTAATATCAGTAGTTAAGAACAAGTTGCATAAAATTTTGAGACAATTGGTATTTTTTTAAATCCAGTTGAGTGATAACAAGAGATGTATTATAATCCATTAAGTACGGAATTAAAATTACTCTCTGTTTCATCGATTTTGTCATTTCAAACAATCCCTTACTATGAGATAAAAACCGTTGTACTTTGATCTCCTCGAATTTTAGAAATTATTCAACATTCTTTTAAATGCTTCAATTCTAATAACTAAGTTTTTAATAAAATACAGTCATTTTGAAAGATATTTGTTATTAAAACAGATGAAAACAGCATAAAAGATATTGAAATCTAGAAACCTAGAAATCATAATATGTTACAGATATTCACTGTGATATGACATTAATCAACTGTATCATACTTGTATGCATGAAGCGTGGGCTGCGACATTCATACTTGAGACATAACATACAAAATTATGAATTAATGTTGGTGTTAGTAATAATAAAAGTATAGTACAAATATAGATTTCAAACATAATGTAGGATTCCACAGAATTGACATTATCTTCTGAGTAGAAGATAATGTCAATTATAATTTCGGGAAATACCAATGGCCAAGAAAGTACATGTTTAATTGATGTCTGTAATAGCGGTCATAGGCTCCGAGTACCATTCAAGTATAATACTGTGTTGACTATTCAAATACCTATATTCCTCTATTAAATGATTGACAACATAACTATTCAATATGTTAAATATGCACAAAACAATAAGTACAAACAAGTCTATCTTTCTTAGTACAAAAAAACACGCCAATAAATTTGATTTTTTATATTACTTTTTCGTTTATAAATTTGATCACCATAGCATAACAATGAAGTTATTTTGACAAGCCCGATGTAAGGTACTTGAAGAAGATACAAAAGCTTTCAAGCAGATTGTTGGACTTGGGTTTCCAACACACATCTTGTTTTATAGCTAAGCTATTTGCTTGAAGTGTCTCGTTCACTTATGGTTGGCAAAATAAATTCAAATTAAGTACTTTTTATCTTTTTTTGAAAAAACATAAGCTTGTCTATAGTTTGTACATGTATAAGTTTATTAGATTACTGTTTTTTTCTTGTATTTTTTTTGTTTTTTCATAATTATAACATACGGAAGCCACTGAACAGCAGTTTTCATAACTATGTATGAACATTCTGAAAGTATTCATATAGATATCAACTAATACATTGATTTGATTAATCTAAGAATATAGATAATTGAACATGATATTATCAGGGGGGAATTTGACGAGACTTGCGCCATGCATCTATGTTGACGTTTATAGCCAGTTATCGATTTAAAATTAATACATAATTAACAAATGCATAATTCTCCATCACGCAGATGTTGCCATAATTTTAGTTCTACTATGTCTTTGGTAGTAATTAGAAAATACATCATTCTAATGTGGTAAAACAAGGATAAATTAAGTATATATCAAAATAAACTGTCTACAAGCAAAACTAGATAAAATAAAAAAAAATTACAGGAAACAATCGTTTTCATTTGAAAGTTTCTCTAAGGTCGTATTGTCTATCTCTATTATTTTTTCCGATGTAAGAAATAAAAACATAGTAATAATGAGGGATTACTGACATTCTACAGATGATTCACATCTGTGTATAACGAAGGCCATTGCGCAGTTAATAATGGATGAAGTTAAAGAAAGGAAAAAAAAGAAACGAATTGTAAATGAAGATAATAAGTTTCAGATTACTTGTACCCGACATCCTGAACAAGTTACATCATTGATGGGATACTTTCATTTGCTAGAGTAGAGGAGCTAATATTTCACGACAGTAAAATTATTTGAGTATAGATAATAAAAGACGTCTATGCTACTTGCATACAGAGAAAATTGGAAGACTATACTATTTTCCTAATATCTCAAATAAACAGTTCCACGAAAATACAACTAATTAACACTCAGATGTCTAGCAACCGTACAAACATGACTTCAGTTATATGTTATCGATGAAAAGCAAGTGAATCAAAGGTATCTTATCATTAGATGACAAATGACGAGCTCAAATCAAAAAAAGAGATCATGTTGCTGGTAGCCTCAATAACGAATAACACAGCAACACATATTGGATGTCTAGGGACAACTTTTTGTGCATAATCATTTTGAGGTAGATAATGAGTTCTGAGAAATGGCCAAACAGCTTAAATTATGTATAATGTTTTGACCACATGATTCGCGTTTCTACAGCTAAAGTGGAAGAAATAGAAATCATGTTCCAAGACAGATATCAGGATGACATCCTCACAAAATCAATGAAGCAAGCTGGACGAGGTCCACAAGGCAACTGAGAACCGCCAAGCCACATAGCCCCTGTTACAAGGCTGGCAGGGCGGAGAACCAAGATAGTCGTATTGCCTTGTCGAACTTATATAATTTTTTGAATTTCAATAAACTTAAGAAAAATAAATAAGTAAAAAATTTCGACTACACAATAATTAATATATAATTATGGACTCAACAATCCGTTAACTGCAGTGCTTTTTATTTGTCTTTCTAGCATTTCTAGCCCTTCTGCTTCTTGTGAAGCCATAATTTGTTTTCATTTAAAATTTCTACATGATTTAACTTACATCAAGTAACTATGCACAGTGCCATAACAATATTTGCTTAACCAGCCATTACAACTTGGTCTCTTCTGTCTTAACTTTAGCTGAGAAACTGAGTGGAAATTTTCAAGTATCAATGAAATATATAGGACATTTACAGATCTAAGGATTCTACTCGTCAGCGTGGGGAGTGCCGGTAGTTTTAAGTATTTTGAGTATCGTATTTAACGTAGTGCATTTAGTCTTTTAAACTACTTTCTAGAATACAACTTTAACATTGTAGCTGTTACAGTAGAAATATGAAAGAGATTCGTAACATTTGGCAAAACAATGAAACAGGTCAAAAGTCAGTCAACCGTTATTTTGGCACTTGATTTTGATAATATTTGAATTATAATAAATGAAATTTGATAAATCATTAGGAAATAGTTTTCATTTTTCTGCTGCAAATACATCGCTACAACGTCAAGATATTTCAATCAGATTCCTACCCAATATTTCACCTAAATCTACCAAGCCGTTATGTATCTTGTAAAACAATTTAGTGTGAAAGTAGACTGAAATGGATTCTTGGCTCTTCTGTATATTTTTACCACATTTCTATAATTTTTAACTACTTAACTGGCAAGTCTGTGTCAAAAGTAACAGTAACGTGAGCATTTAAATATACCGAAGCTACGTGGACTAGCTATACAATCTTCTTTCAGTTAAAATTGAATGAAAGAAAATCATAAATTGACGATTGTCGTTCTTAATTGAGAATTACAAAAAAAAAGAAATACCCTGTATAAAACTGAAATTATAACTGAAAGAAGATGAATAATATTTGCCAATAATTTCCTAAAGCTCTAAACCTAGCCAATTTTCTGTACTATTAACTTTAATTGGCACGTAGCTTGCACACAAATGACTACACGAAATTTTTATTTTTTTTTTCTATCATCATATACTGATAAATGCTTCGAGCGCTGTTCTGATGTTTTCAATATGAAACAACATACATATACCTGCAAAAAACTATGTCGATCAACGTGGTAATACGTATTTTCAGTTGTCATAGTTTCCTTACTCAATGAGCTATGCCCATTTGATATCAGTATTATGGTGGCTTCATTCTTACAGTCACAACTCACTAGGGTTTTTACATGTCTATGCCATGTTTGGGGAGTGAGCAAATTTATGACTCAGTAGAGCAGCACACCTGCCAAACGAGATGTTCACTGTTCAGAGTGTTTTCGCTTTCTCAAGCAAATCGTTGATGAATTTCTAAAATGAAAATCAGTTTATTGAACATAATTTATTCACCTTTACTTCATAATTGTGTATTTCATGTCATCAGCTTCTCCCAACGCAGCTTCATATCTAAATTGTATAAATATACTCTGCCTCAATCTACTCACCTTAACATCATGCGGTGATTTTTTTGCATCTACCAGTAATTCCTAGAAATTGTTTACCATGTTTATACTATAATTGTTACGACTATTTTACAGAGTTATAGCAATAATGAGAAAATTATCAAATCATCAGTGAAGTAGTGGTGCTAATAAACAAACATCCTGGTAATTTCGAAGTACCAAAGTACCTGTGTGACATTTTAAGACATGATTTGAATATTGAGATTTGGACTAAATTTGATTATTATTCAACACTATCTGCTTTCAATATCATATGTATAAATGGAATGACATGAAAGAGATGTTCGACAGTGGATGAGAATTTTGAATGTGAAAATTAAGTTTGTTTTCGTCTATCCTTAATATGATCAAGTTAATTGATAATAACAGAGTAATTAGTACCTGTAAATAACTTCGTCTATGGTCATCAGTGTCCATATCAAGCAGCTCGTCTATGTCCACTTCAACTTCTCGAGTTTTTCCGTTTTCATTCTGAGATGTGAGATAATATTCATCAATATTAACATTTTACTATGATTTTACTAAACAATAAGATAATGAATGTGATGAGAAATTTCTCTGTTCAAAGATAAAGCTGATTTATTATATATTTACTTTTTTATTTGCTAAAGTACTCAATGAATTTAAGATTTCCAAGTGTTGTATTCAATTCTTGGAACGGAGGAGTAAATTATGATTATCCATTAAGAAAAACATTATGAATTATATGTGTACACAAGAATGATAACTAAATTACTGCTTACTGATAGCATATTTCATAGAAAATTCAACAAGCTTTTAAATTGAGATATCAGAGTGCCATGATCAATCATGCTGTTTATGACTGGCGAGTGATAGCCTTTATTGTACTGGTCAAAGCAAAAAACTATATGGACATAATTATTTATTGATATTTTCCATTAATTGTATGTGCAACTTGTAAAAGGCAACGAGCAATTAGATAAGTACCAATCATTCTAAACTTAGAAGCCTAAAACTAGATCAGCCCAAAAGTTGGAAACATATTTTTTACGTATCTCTGTACTATAATGATCAGTAAATGTGAAACGAATGTAAAACTGATTACCAAGGAATACGATTTGGTTTTTTTAAATTCTTACCACAGTTTCGTAGAGCTTCTGCAACTCATCAAACAGCCACATTTCAACAGCAAGTCTCTTCCTAATAAGAGACATTTGATGCGACCCATACTTAGCTGTTAAAAATTTTTCCCTACGTTCTTTGACCTCTCCTTTTTCAGTAAACGCAACATGCAGATTAGCTCTGGCAGGACTTCGTTCTGCCGTTAGAACACCACCACCACCTTCCATGGTTGTAGCTAATTAAAAAAAAAAATTACATTTATCAATTGATTTTTTATTTATATGTTGAATCAATTGATATTAAGCTGACTGAGATTGCTTCTATAGATATAAACAATAAAAAAAATTCAATTTACTGTTGAATAAAATTAGCTGAATTATGAATATGGAATATAAAATTTGCTACAAAACTGTAGAAATAGGTATTTTAAAAATAGAAAAATTATGGAGAATTTTTCGAATTACTAAATAAATGTAAGACACCTGGAATAGGATGTGTGAACTATGAATGCATTTTTTTGATAAACATAAAGATGACTAAATCAGAGTTTTCTCAAGATAACCTTTTCAAGGTTGAATGTGAAATGCTGAGTCATCTGCTAAAATTTAAACATCTATTCATTGAATGAGATTGCATTGATTGATCTAGCATAAATCCTTGAATATATATTCTGGGAGCATTTGAATCGTGAGATTTGATTGTAAGAATTAAACCTGTTGTTACAGTATAGGGCAAAAAAAATCATATTAATTGATTTACAAGTTTTGTGCTAATGTTGGTTCTTACTCATCTCCTGCTACCCACCATGAAACAAAAGAACCGTATTACAAAGTAACAATAAAATTCGTCATCAGAATTCAATATGATAATGGAATGAATATAATGATGTGAATGTAATTATAAATGAAATCACTTTTAATAAGGTGTAGGAAATGCTTACTGCAAATTACATTCTGCTTTATTTGTATTACAAGGAAGTAAGTTTTTCATTCCGACCGCTATGTGGTGGCATGTATGTAGGTGTAATATGACCATAAGTTATATGAATACTTTAGATGATGTGTATGTACACACACACGAATACGTATGTATGTACACGCACAGACGCTTATTCATGGCGTGGGAACGCGTGTATAGATATGTATATACATATATAGATGTGCCCGTATGTGTATATGTATGTATGTAGTACATAAATAATTGTGATCCGCACTCCTTGCTCAGACAACTATTTAGTTTATCCAAAGAAATGTCGAATGCCAATAAAAACTAAAAGTCATTAAAAATATCGAGAAAAAATCTGAGCGATTGAGAAGCGTGAGAGTTGACCTCTGATAAAAGTAAATTAGTAGAGTTTAAATGAACTTGAATAAAATAGTAAGAGCCGTGGGAATTGATAAATAGATTGATCGTCGCTGAAGATTAACGATTAAATTTTTTAGTTTGATATAATTTTCGGTATCGGATTAGACAAGACGTCCGATGATTGATTTTGATATTAATCAGTCAAGCCTTGGTCGGTAATGATATACTTACATTAAAAATAGTCTGTTAACGACGCGTAGTTTATATCCAATTGAAACCGGCAAAGTAAATGCACGGCATGCACCACTCCCAAAATAACCTGACTGCCACTCGTATTATACACTAACACTGTACAGCGAGAATGTGAGCTTGGAGCAGCTCGCCGCACTATCAAACGAACAACAAAGACATTAGACAATCAACTGATCACGGGCGAAAAGACGAACCAGTGACAATGTTACTAAATTTACAGGCAATAGTTTCCGAGTGTCCACTCAACTGTCAAACTCCGTTTCTATTTATTAAGGCGCCACCTTATGACCTTTATTCATGCCTTGTTTACATGAAAATCTGATTTCAACGCTTCCAGACTATCTGTTATGTCTTCTGTTCAATGCTTGAAGAATATGTCTCGTGCTGACCAATGGCTGTGTAGCACTGTCACAAGAAGTTCGGGGTGGGGGGGGGGATAGGTAAATTATCTAGCAGACAGCCGGTGATGGTTTTTGTGGTAATTTGACGTCATCATAAAAATAATTTTTATCTTGTTAAATAAAAATTCGTAAAAATCAAGCAACTTATTAGACATGATCAGTCTCCGAGATAAACAAATAAGTACGATTATAATATTCGTTTTACTAATTGACAAAATACTTAAAAATTGAAACAATTTTTAATCTAGGTTAAGTTGAGCCATCTGCGTAATATTTCGCGGAAAAAAGAAACTGACGTTTCATAAAATGATACAAATTTCTTCCATGTCATTGACACGTCATTTATTATGTTTAGTTAAAATTTTAACGAAGGTTTTGTCCAGAGATTTTTCAAAAAACTCGATCATTCAATTCAAATGTATTTACCAAGGATCGAAACTTGACCTGATTCAACAACATGTCAAAGACAACTCGTTGCATTAGAAAATCAATTTACTAAGTTGACACACATGTTATAGATGCTCTAAGGCAAATGCTAAATCTGAATGATCCTGAAGTAAAACTTGACGCCGCTGAACCAACATGGAAAATTCTGATATACGACAGGGTTGGGCAAGACATAATATCGCCTGTAATATCCATCAAGGAACTTCGAGAACTTGGGATAACGCTTCACATGTAAGAGTTATGCATCAATCATCAAAGTTATGATTCAAAATAATAATTTTCAAAAGACTATATTCTACTCTCTCCTAATTTCACTAATAACAAATACCAAAGAGATCAATTTTCTGCCCCATTTCATTATCAAGATCTTTTATCACCAGGAAAGCAAATAAATGCGAAACGGTTGATCCCTTCTTTTTATAAAGCCAAAGAATTATTCTATACTTATAAATCATATATAATTTCAACACTGTTGTTATTTAGGCAGCTCCATTCAGACAGAGATTCTATTCCGGAAGTTCCGGCAATTTATTTTTGTGCCCCAACGGATGAGAACTTGGGACGTATCGGACAGGATCTTCAAAATGGTTTATATGACATATATCATTTGAATTTTATATCGCCAATATCAAGGCAGAAAATGGAAGACCTTGCAGCAGCAGCTTTACAAGCTGGAGCTGTAGCAAATATTCATAAGGTTGTATAGCTGAGTTAATGTTTGTCAAATAGGAAGAGGAAATCATTTCTGTGTTCATTCTTAACACATGATTATTTATTCAAGGTTTTTGATCAGTATCTGAACTTTATAACATTGGAGGATGACCTATTTATTCTCAGGCATCAGAACAGCGATGCTATTTCATATCATGGTTGGTATAAATTTATCTTTAATTGATATTTTGTGATCAAAGATCAACAAGGTGGTCATAAAATCTGGAACCTTGAGAATGCTTGAAATTTTTGTGAAATAATCAATAATTAGAAATAAATTTCATAGAAAAAAAAAGGTTTATTCTGGTTCTTGAAGCCATAAGAAATGAATGAAAATTCAAATTTTAGTTGTTATGATCACTCGGAGTGAGAATGATATTAATTAATGCAGTCTGATTCAACGTTTAGCTATTAATCGTGGAGAAATAAAAGACACGGAAATGGAAAGCATCATGGACGCTATGGTTGACAGTCTATTTTCAGTATTTGTCACCCTAGGAACGGTTCCCATTATACGTTGCCCAAAAGGTAATGCAGCTGAAATGGTTGCAAAAAAATTAGACAAAAAACTGAGAGAAAATGTTTGGGATGCAAGAAATAACTTGTTTCAGGGGGAGGTCACCGGAGCAGGGCATTTCAGGTACTATTTTGTAAAATTGTGCTATTGAATTGTAATTAACAAAGCATTTCCTCAAGGATTGATCGATATTCAATGATTTTTACCTTGAAACTTGTTTTATTTGTTCTATCTTCTCATATCTTCATACATGGAGCTTTGAGAATCTGTTATTCTTTTCATTTCCAGTTTCCAGAGGCCATTGCTTATAGTACTTGATCGAAGCGTTGACATGGCGACACCACTTCATCATACTTGGACATACCAAGCATTAGCACACGACGTGTTGGAGCTTGCCCTGAATCGTTTAGTGGTGGAAGAAAGTGCGGGAAGATCACCGGCTGGTGGAGCAAGATCAAAAACTCGAGCCTGTGAATTGGACAATAGAGATCGCTTCTGGTCAATCCATAAAGGAAGCCCGTTTCCTTTAGTTGCAGAAGCTATTCAGGAGGAATTAGAACAGTATCGAACTTCTGAAGAAGAAGTCAAGAAGTTGAAATCTTCTATGGTATTAACTGAGAAAATGATCAAACTACTGATAATTAGTATAAACATCGTTTTTCATAAAGAAGACTCGAAATTCCGTAGATTTATCTCTGATTCTAATTTAAACTCAAATTAGCAAGGTATAAGGAGAGGAATTCTTTTCTCCTTTATCTTTTAGTCCTGCTTTTTATCCGTTTAAAATAAATACTGCTTACTTCTGAGCAGAAATTTATCTATCAAAATTACAAGCTATACGAAGGCTATAATTAAAGTGCTGTAATGCTGCTGATAGAATTAGTTTTTGTGTTTTCTAGGGGATTGATAACGAGAATGATGCCGCATATTCCATGGTATCTAATAACACAGCGCGTCTTACTAGTGCTGTTAATTCACTGCCTCAACTTCTTGAAAAGAAGCGTCTAATTGACATGCATACAACCATAGCAACTGGTAGGCAATATTATATGAAATTTGAAGATTACTGTACGAATCTAATTATGAATAACAATTTATCTTACCCATGTGAAAATCATTTTACTGAATTTTCATTACTTCTTTTCATTACTGATTCAATTAGTATTTTCACTATCTTATAAAATTTCAGGTATTCTGAATTCCATAAAGTCTAGACGTTTAGATACGTTCTTTGAAATAGAAGAGAAAATTATGAGTAAACAAACTTTGGACAGAAGTATCTTAGACATTATTAACGATCCTGAATCTGGTACACCAGAAGACAAGCTGCGTCTGTTCATCATTTTCTATCTTTGTTCCAATATGTCAGATGTGGGTATAATCAATGTCACACTGCTTTTTCCCAATATCAGTATACATACGGAAGTGATCCTTCATAACAGATAATCACACATTTGTATCTTTCAAAATGTTTTTACAGACTGAATATAACAAACACGAAGGTGCCTTAGCCAATGCAGGGTGTGATCTGAACCCTCTAGCGTACATAAAGAGGTGGCGGTAAGTTGACGAAATAAATTCGTAATGTATTTACTTCCCTAGTTATACGTATTGAAAAAATATCATAGTTTAAATCGCTTCTGAGATATAATTCCCTAAGTCTCATACCGAATAATTACACTGAACTTATTTCAACAGAGGGTACACTAGAATAGCTGGAATCCAAAATCAGTACGAAGGTGGTGGAACTAAAACAGTTAGCATGTTCTCAAAGCTCATGAATCAAGGTTCTTCTTTGGTAATGGAAGGAGTGAAAAATCTTGTTGTTAAAAGACATGTGAGTTATTTATGAAACAACGATTACGTCAGTAATTATAGTTATCCGTTATGTGAAATTGTTTAAAACTAAAATTACATTTTGTATATAAAGATGAAACTTTAGCTCAAGTAATGAAGTTGAATAACAATTGTCAATTAGCAGCCGACAAAAAATTGACAAAACTAGAATGCTAGAATAATAGGAAAAGTTTGTTACGATAATTATTACTTTCTTTTATATATGTAGTTAATTTTCATTTTTCTTGAATAGAATCTCCCTCTTACAAAAATAGTTGATGAATTAATTGAGATGAGGCAATCACCACAGACTGACGATTACCATTACCTAGATCCCAAACAACTGAAACAAATGGACCAAGTTCCAAAAAATAGGACTACATTCCAAGAAGTTATCGTCTTTGTTGTTGGCGGTGGCAATTATATTGAATATCAGAATCTTGTTGATTACGTCAAGGTATGTATCAAAAATTTAACTCAAAATCTGTATTCAAGCTTTCTCAATGAAATTCTCTTTGCCAAATATACTTCCCTAGCACATATATTTTTATTATTTTTTCGTTTCTTAAAGGAATCTTTTCAGCTTTTCTATTAAAATAAATAGTACACTCTTGAAGTAAAAGCATTACAGGCATATCACTTTATCTAGGAATGACAGAATTTTTTCTTGAAGCCAAATAGCTCCTCTAAATCCAATATGTAATAACATGTCTATTATGCAAACATTATCGCCCTGTGAATACCTATTTGATGAAAATTATTTTGTGTTCAGCAAAAGACTGGAGGTGGAACAAATAAACGTGTTGTTTATGGATCATCAACCCTTATTAATGCAAGACAATTTCTCAAGCAGTTATCTCTTCTGGGTCAAGAAACGCATTAATATAGAATGTAAACGTTGTTGTATTTATCCATGTACATACACAACGAAAATGAATTGTTTTAAGTGTACACATGCTCGCATGTACACACACACACACACACACACACACACACACACACACACACACACACACACACACACACGTGCTCGCGTGCATACATACATACATTATATATAAATATATAGATAGCTCCGCCGGATGCCGTTACAAGTATTGGGCAGCCATTAATAAATAAAGTTATGATATCTTTTCCAAAAAAAAAAAAAATATATATATATATAGTCTAAACCATTCCTGGTATTTATAAAATAAATTTCATTTGGTTTAATTTTTATTTTCTCAACGTAAGGAATCACGTAATTTATACTATTGGGATCAGAATATATGTCGTAGTTAAATATTCAAGGGATTTCACGTTTCTGTTTGGCACGAAAATCACCAGACAATGAACTTATATACAAGTAGAGCAAGAAAATATTTTTTTATTACAAGAATAATAAAACGTTCGTATATGCATTTGTCATTTATTTTATATACTTTATACTTATGCGAGATAAGAAATAGAAAAAGATGGAACAATTTCTATCCATACATATTGCTTTTCGTTATTCCGGAATTACAGGAAGCATGAAGTCCTGAATTCGTTGTACTGAGTTGTGCCTTAAGTCGTTATACTATCTTCTCATGGAATTTACAAACTATTAGTCAAAGATATCCATTGCGTATTTTCATCTCTTCTCAATACCAAGAATTCTTTCAAAAGACCTACAGAAACTGACTGAGACAGGCTTATTGTTTACTTCACAAACTTATATCTCATTATTCGTTTTACCTTTCATAAAACTGACTGTTGAAGCTCAACAAAACATGAAGGTTTTTTTCCTTGTACGTATGAGCTTTGAAACAACACAGAAAGCAATTGATTGTCAGCAACTATATTGAAGGCAATGAAAAATAAAGATGTTAGGATAATTTAAAATATATTTGAGTGTAATTTCATTATTAACTCTGCTATTTCTCTAGCCTTGGTAGGTAAATTCGTTTTAAAAAATCCTACCAACGTTTCAAAGCTGTTAGAATTATCTATTTAGTGCAGGTAGTGAATGATTAAAAACCAGAGAATTGGGTCGTGCATTTTTGTTTCCTTGATTTTTAATTCGCATTAGCATTTGAGAATTGCGTATATGTATATGATGTCTCACTTTGGTACATACAACAAAACGTAATTATCGATCGAAATTTTAAGCGTATAATTCGAAGCATGCGCGTTTTCCGCGGCCAACTCCACTTGTTCCGTCATGCTTTATCAAGTTTTACGTATTCTGTTAAGTTTCGTAACAATTTTTTATTCTATTAACGGTGAAAATGTATCCCGTAAAAACGATAAACGTGCTGATATCAGCTTACAAATGTGCGTCGAAAGCTTTGACATTCACAAAGATAAAATCATCAGAACGGAAGATTCTCAAGAAATGGGGGCCAAGTACATTAGCGAAATCGACTTGGATTCACGGAAAGAATGTTTAAGGCTTTGCTGTGAAACTGATCAATGTGATGTCTTCATTTTCGAAGAAAAGGTATAACGATTTCATTGATTGTTATATTCACACTTTATATTATCTCATCTACCCGATAATGCAAAATATTTAATGTTCGATTAAAGTGTACCATTCCAGCGGGATAACAATAATATTTTAAGTATTTAAAAATACACATTTGAACTTACGTTTCGTTCATTCATTTCGTTCATTGTTATCAGAGCCTAACAATGATGTTTATACGGAACAGAAACTGATTCCAAAATTTATTATCAGGATCAGAATTGAGGACCAAATAATTCCTCTGAATAATAATATGGAATATAATATCTAGTGCTATTGCTAAAATAATTTTTCAACACATAGCATGTAATTAATTACCTAGTAAGGCACGATTATGTTATATAAGTTTAAAAAGTGACCAAAAAACTATTTTTTCTAAATGCTTACTGTTCGAAAAAATCAATTATTTGTTATTTAACATTCGCACAGAGACCAGGAAGCTGTTATCTCTTCCATTGTGGACCACCTGATGATTTCAAGTGCAAGTTTACAAGTCATGCTAACTATACCAGTGCTGTCCTCACGACAAATCTAAATTCTCAAAGCACTGTTGAATTGGAGGAACAAATTCGAAGAACTCAACAAGACCATGATCTAGAATCTTTGAGGTAATTATTGAAATAGATATTAGAAAATAAAAATAAACATATGCTACTAAGTGTATATTTCAAAACTTTTTACACTGTTTGCAATCGAATGAAAAAAATTACTCATACTTAACAAAACATCATTTCTTGAATTAGAAAATTAATTTGTCAATTGTACAAGTTACCTTATAGTTCACTCGATTTGAAATCCTATCCTTTACTCAACAGGAAATTGGCCGATAACGCACCCGCAGAATATGCTGTTCCTGAACCAACGGTCCCTATAGTTACTGAAGCACCCAAAGTATTTATTTCAACAACAGCACCCACTAAGCCAGGTCAGTTTCTTTCTTTATCACAATGATGACAGAATATTTTTCAGCTTTAACAACATGAGATAAAATGTTTGGTGAATCTATTCTAGCAGCTTATGTGACTTGAAAGATTCAAGACAAAATATACACCATTACTCTTTGAACTCGACATTCCATGAACTTATATTTTCTAATTTTGAAACATACAGCATGCAGCCGAAATCAATTCGAATGTCGTACATCTGGAGATTGTATCGCTATCTACAATGCATGCGATGGCGTACCACAATGTGCTGACGGTTCTGATGAGGCAGCGGAATTGGGCTGTCCCACAGAAAAGCCATCAATTCCACCTCCAATTGTGATGCAACAACCCTTACCGGCCCCAGTTGAATCTTTGAAATATCAACAACCGGTTCAGCATCATAAGCCATACGAATCTGTTTACGGGCGTCAAGAAAAGGATTCTAGTCCTTGGCAGCCGCCAGGTCATCAGCTAATTCCTCAGCAAGACAGAATACAATATCCTCAACAAGTTGTTATTTCACAACCGCAAGTAAACTTAGGTTCGCAAAGGTATCAGTGGGAATATCAACCCTTATATGAACAAAATAAAGGAACTTTCAATTCAATCAATTCATTTCGTGGGCAGAACGTCAACCCATATGAGCGTAAGTTCAATATGATTTAGACGTATTTGTGCGGATCTTTATTGTTGAATTCAATAGATCAAATTCGGCAATAGCTAGCGAAAGCGAAAATTCCGGATAACTGGGAACGTGAAAAAGATAGGAGAAAAAAATTTATCAGTGATTATTAAGACAAGTTATTATTCAAAGATATTTCTTTAACCTAAAATCATGTTATATTACATTTACAGCAGAACAGTCTCATATATTCAACCATAAGGGGCCGGGAGTAATTGGCGAAGATGGAGAAGGGTATGTAGATGAACTTATGTCGATACAACTTACAGAAATTGATCAATAAATTCCTCACTGCTAGCTATATCTTTTAATTTGTAATTTCCTCGTGATTTGATTTGTTGTTACATGGAAAACACACGATAAGTGATCATAGGATCTACAAAATTTCACCGAAATTCTGGTATTATGTATTCTGTTTGTTTCAGAGCGGCCTACGTAGAACAAAGTCGTCAATATGCACCGTACTATCCTCCAGATCATGCTAATTGGCAAGAAGGTCAACCACAACAGCCACCCTCAATATCACCTACGCAGCAACATGTTCTACCTGTATTACCAAAATCACAGCCTGAAGTTACAGTTCAACCACCACCGTGTAAAGTAAATATAGCATATTTCCGCTAGCTTCGATATTTCAGCGGTCCAACATTTATCCTCTATGTAGAATACATGTGAACAAGTTTAAGATATGCGCAATTCGTTGGATTGACCAGTACTAAATTTTGTGATAATAAATTACCTAATGTGGTCTTATATCAGTTTGCTATGTGTTTCAGCCTGATGAAAAAGAAGGAAAGGTTCCAGCAATCGTTGAGTCTGATCATCTGAGTAAATCTGTTATTCAAAAAAATCCATTCATTCCAAAAGCAAAGATTAAAGTTGAGGAGAATAAAAATTCAGAAGAGAAAGATATGGCACATCACAATGTACTACAGACCGATAAACCACACAGTATGTCTTTCAGAGATTTGAATAAATGAATATTTTCGGAATCTATTTTTGTTTGCAAATTCACTATTTTTAATCATATTGTTGAATGAATCATCGGATTAATTATCAACTTCATTCATCTACAGAGCACAAAGAAGTGTGGAGTAAAGTATTCGTCGATCATCCGAATGAGGAAACGGCAAATCATTTGATCATGGAGCATCTACAAGACAGCAATGAAGACAAAGACCTAAGACCAAGAGGCGCAGTAATATCCTTAGCTCTAGGATTAACAACAACTGCAATGATGGCAGCTTTAATAGCATGTAGATTACGAGTAGTGAGACGACGAGGACGTCGAGGCCATGGGCCCTACGCGCATGACGCTGATTACTTAGTTAACGGAATGTACCTTTGATTAAATTGTAGTTATTGTTTTAGAATATTGGTTAAAGGCGAGAATACATTTAAATAATTGTCTCCAACTACGTACTTTCTAGTGGTGGCATCATCTGTTACAATAAATTCTTTTTCAATGAATTAAATGTCTCGGTCTCACCCATTCTCTCAGTTATTATCACAACATATTTTACATCTTTGGTAAATGGAATTGATTATGCAGCTTCAAGCTACCATTTGGCGAATAAAAACTCGTATCTCCATAAAGAAATACTTAATGAATATGTTTTTGCTTTAGAAAAAAAAAAAAAAACAATGATAGCTGTAAAAAAATGTGATATAGTTTATAAATAGGAAGAAGAGAGCAAAAGATTTTTGTCTCTTGTTGATAATAATCCTTTAGGTTTATTATTGTAGCTCACGCTTACAGATGCGAATGGGTTAAATACAATATATTACAGTGAAACACACAGTTATAATTTATTGTTATTAATAATATTATGTCTATAATAATATTACAATTAACTTATGAATTATTATTACCATATGCTGACCTCAACTGATACAGAAGGTAGCACAAGACTGTAACGGGAGATTTCCAGCAGAGCTTGAGACAACACTATCATATTATCGTAATAATCCTCAGTAGCTGTGCAGCAGTAACTGTGATTTCAGTAATAAATAGTTAACATAAGGATAAATATTATGCTACCGCGGCAGTGCGCTCCCTGGATTCAGGATGCGGAAGGGGCTTTTTTCTAAACATTAGGTCTATTAATTAATTAATTACATTCTACACAGGGAACCCCCTCCCTCCCATACGTTTGAAATACGCTCAACCCTTCAAACCCGCATGACGTGCTGCTATCATCTGACAAATTGAATCTGCCATCATTTTCTGCCGCGTCACATTTTTATGTCACAGACCAAATGTGACTGGCTACAATTATTGCCTCATCCGTCACTTGAGCATACCGTCATTGAACAAAAATTTTCATTTTTGCAAGAGAAGAATATCATTCAGAGACATCGATAACACGAAACAAAATACAATAAAAACTACTTTTTTTTTTTTCTTAAAATTTTTTTCTTGTTTTCTTCTAGAGTTTATCAGTCAGGAAGAAAATATATAGAGTAACTAGAAAATGCTAGTATTTTAAAAGATTAAAGATGTTGATGAATGACGGTTTATTTATTTATTTTTTTTAATTCATTTTGGAACCGTGGCATACGGTCGTTAAGTTTAGTCGATTGTAATGTGATGAAATAAAAATATTGAAATTTAAATTGAGTGGTCTATACGAATATTATACTCCGACGGCAGGGTAAGACGACAGTATTAAAAACGTCCTCCGTCACTGAAGGGTTAAGACGATTATCAACAAATAGCGTTTACATTTTTAAATTATTTGAATAAAACATGATGGATATTAATTTCCTATAATATGAGTATCTGAATATGTAATTTGATACATCTATACTGTTCTCATTGGGTAGATTGATAATAGTAAAATAAAATTGGAAGTGGTACATACAGGTAAAACTATTTAAAAAGAACATGAGTACAAAACCGTTCTGCTATAAAGATAAAAGTTGATCATCTTAATTCAGACATACACTTTAGCGAGAGCATCCGCCCCGGCACTAGCAATAAACTGTCGCGACGGATGAAATGCTACGTCTAAGATACTTTCATCAAATTTCTTACGATGCGCCGTTATATCTTGAACACATGTTTTATTATCCATATTCCATAACCGTATACTGCAATCGTGACCTGGAATTAAAGGAAATAGTCATTTTTCAAAATCAATTTCACACAACAAAAGAAAAAAAAAAAAACAAACGATTTTTCCGTATCCATTTCATACATACATCATTAAATTCCGATAAACCTATGCTAAAGAAGCATTTCATTGAAGAATCACAAGTGTACTTACTTCCTGAAAGTAAATACAGGCCATTGGGGTCAACAGCAAGACTCGTAACGGCACCCAAATGGGCTACCATTGCATAGGCCAACGTAGCTGAACGATGGTCATAAAACCGAAGGTGTCTATCTTCGTGTGCCGCTACAACTAATGGTAGTGTTGGATGAGCAACAACACGGTTCACCCCTTTGATTCCATTCACTTCAAGCCGAGCCACTATAGCTGCTGTCTCTGTGTCAAATACTGCGCATACTCTTTCATAAGCAACAACTAATTTATTTGGCTCATCTCTTATGAAATCAACCGAAGTAGGGATTCCATCTGAAATAAAGAAAAGAAAAAAAATCATAAATTACAGTTCATATTTTCAGAGTTATTCAAGGAGCAGATTCCATATTGAGGGGAAAAAAAAACCATTAACCACCTTGTTCAGAAGTATATGTATTCAAAAGAGGAACTTTGCTCTGTGGACTCCAAAGCTTAACAGATCCATCAGCACTAACAGAGAGCAATTGAGATCTTGGATGATACATGCTCAATCCCCATACTGCATCTGTGTGACCAGTCAAAGTTCCACTAAGAACGCTTGGATCATATGAATCGTAAGGGTCTATGTTGGCTGACGGAAGCATCCAGCAGTGTATCATGCCGTCTAAACCACCGCTGTAGCAATGCTCGCCAGAACTGCTCATAGCAAGACATAGTACGGGTCCTGTATGCGATCTGAACGTATACAAAGGCTCCACATCTAGTGATGCCGATCTGTAATGTAAAAATTATTTATATTAGCCTTTTGATTAGCGTTAATTCATGATTTCTATGATTAAAAAGCAGTTGAGTTTATATACAGAATATTATCATTTCTGTAAAAAGACAATTCAATCAGCTAGATAATCTACATACTTTTTTGCTGGAACAGTTTTATAGACGTTCCATAATTTAAGCGTGTGGTCATCACTGGCAGTTATAAGTACGGGATCAGTGGGGTGGAAGACCAGAGCCCGAACACCATCAAAATGTGAACGAAGCGTGTATTTCGCCCTCCATGTCCTCCTAAATGCTTCTTCCGTAGTTGCAGCCATCTGGGTTAGTGAAAAAGTTTTGAATTATAGCTATACCGACTTTTTTCAATCATAATGTGGATCATCAAGTTGATGGTTTACTTTTATATAGAAATTGATCGGATATTTCAGAACAATGCATAAAAATTGAAACTTAAAATATTCTAAGAAATATTGTTATATTGATATAAAAATTCAAGCCGATGTCTTAGAAGCAAATTTTACGCTTAATTTCTATTCCATTTCACAGTTGAGATAATCATCAGAATTTTTTTATTCAATTTGTAAAGTTAAATGTAAAAAGTTTGAGAAGGTTCTTACATCATATGCAACTTCAGCGTCATTGTTCACTGTTAACTGAGCTAATTCCCCTAAACCCAACGACGAGTCTAGGCCTTCCTCATCAGGGCACAAAGCGCGCCTTGCATCTTGTTGGAACCCCATTCCCGTTGAATCTGAAATTGAACAGATATTCGATTATTGCTGTAAAATGTATTAGTTATTTTTGCGTTTGAATTGTATCAATACTAACTCCAATCAGCAGCGTCCCCTTGTGACTCTTCAGTTTCTCCCAGTTGATTCAGTTCATTGAGAACTTCTTCTGCTTCAGCATCCACATCTTCGCCTAGTATCATGGATGTCTAAAAACAATTAATAACCGATTAGTGAATCAGCAAACTTTCCGAAGGCAGGAAAACAGGCATATCATACGACATGGAAGAATATTTTTTGTAATTTCTCACCTTGTTTGGCTTCGTGTCTGAATTGGCTTCGTATATTTCTTCCTCAACATCACCGTCTTCTTCTTCCATGTCAATATCGGTATGAGCAAGAAACTCAAAATTCGCCATAACAGCAGCTTCTGTATCAAGGATCATGGCTTCGGCCAAAGGTGTTGGATGTGCCTAAAATGGTTGATAAAATTTACATTACATAAATACAAAACACCGTGAGTAGATCATATCAGATACACATTCTGAAAAACATCAGTTATCAGATCGCATAAGCTTTTAAATTATAACTTTTGTGAAAATCTACAAAACACGTATATACAGAGTCTCTTTAACTTTCAACATCGCAACATGTAAGGAGCCATAATCCAGGAAAAATTAAATCCGTTTGTAAAAACGATAAGTTTTTTGTTTAAAAGTTTAAATTTTAGGAATAAGTAACAAATCAGTTCAAAGAGAAAAATAGTATTTCACTATAAGTATTTAAGAAATTTGTAGTAGGCAAAGAATGGATTACTAAAACCTATTTGTTTTTGTAAATATGCACTGATAAATTGCGAAATAGGTACTACTGAATTTAAATGTCAAATAATTTATTTAAAAAAAAATCAGTTTCACAACCGAGTTCTAACATACTCTGACATTATCTATTCTCAAAAGAGATCAGCTGTTCAGATTTAGGGAGAGCAGCCTTCTCGTGTTGATGCTAATTTATTTATTTATTTATTTTTTCTATTGCTTACAAACTCAGCCAAGAACCCGACCTAGAATCTTTTAAACTAAGTTAAGTGATTCCAGCAGAATATCTTGGTACTAATTACAATTTAGAACGTAGCAAACATTTTTAGGTACCAATAAAAATAGCATAATTGTTAGTTCTATGTGAAAATTAAAGATCATTAAATCTTGATCTAAAGATTTCTATATCAAATCGTATTGCATATTTTCTATTCTCATAGTATTGAGACTTTCTTCAGTTAGTCTAGATGGAAATGATTAATTTGAATGAAATTAGTTATGGCAAGTGAAGCTTAGAACATCGCTATTCACCTCAATCTTTTTAACAGGTGCACGTCGTCCCTGATTCTCGCTAGCTCTCTTGTTTGATGATTCGTTTCCATTGAGTGCAGGTGTATTCAGATCATCTGAATCTGTGTTATTATTCAAACCAAGAAGCGATCGAACTCTGTTTGATCGGACATCTATAATAGTGTCTGTGTAACCAATTTCTTGCAAGTACCTATAATATAACTAGGTGTGACCAGTATGTATTATCAATACACTATCAACATGCAAAATAGTTAAAGTTGAGCTTAATCACAAATAAATTCATCACACATCTGTTTATACATAAGAAACCAGAGTGTAAAATTTTTTTTTAACATTCCAAGCTACTATATAAACCTCATCAAAAACTGTAGATACTATTAGTTCCTTCCGTGTAGAAAGAAAAAAAATTATATTTCATGTTGTAATTCATAAGAGGCATTTGAGAATCATAGTTGAGATATGAGTAACTACTTGCGATTTGAACTTGATGTAAAATCTGTAGTTTAAGCTTAATACTTAAAGATGAGAAGGATGAATATATTAGTAACTTATTTAAAACTCCTTGTTTTTTTCCCCTTTTCCTCGTGAGTAATGAGAATTGAAACATCTATCTTCATAATCAAAGGATAATATATATAATGAGAAACATACTTACTGTCTCAGAAGCTGTCGGCCCTGCCTCCAGCTAATATTGCTAACTGAAGTGAACGGAGCCTCACCATCTCCTCCACCTCCATCAGATCCACCGCAGGTACTTCCCTCATCATAAAGTGGCGGCTTGATATCTCCTTGTACCACAAGGTCAGTACCGTACTTTAATTTGTGATATTTTGCCCTGGTTTGATGAAACGATAAATATCCAATGTACTTGGCTGATAGCCTTTGAATAGTTGATTCATAATCCAGAGATTCAGTACCTGGTAAAACTTACCGTTCTTGCTTTAGAACGTATTCCAACATTTTTATCCGCCGCACCAAATCATTCTTTAAATTTTCTTGCCCTTTTCTTTCACCTTGCAAAAAGGCTATTCGCGCCTATAAATTAAAGAACTTGGTTTTATTGCTGTTTATAAATGTTGAAACATTTGAGTCTCTAAACACTGGAAATGCTTCTTTTTTTTCTCCTATGTATGCATTGAATGAATAAATGTATAATTTAGTCATGCTAATAAGAAAGTTATACATTTTGCATTTATGCCGCCTACTTAATTTTGCAAGAAGGTAAATTCAAATGTACTATTTATACACGCAAGGAGGGCTAAAAATTCTTTCTGCTATTTTATCTCTTCTGATATGTTTATCGAAGTTTAAAAAAAAAGTCTCCACAAATTAGATTCAAAGTTAACAGAGCAGTAGTTCGTAAGATGAAAATCTTGGTATAACAGTGGAAAAACTTTAGATTTTTCAACCACCTCATTTATTAATTTATCTCTCATTTGAATGAAATATATCTGGTCAAAGGAAAGTGCGGATACGATTGCCAAAAATAAATAAATACAGATGGTAATTTCATTTTATCTAAATAATTCCAAATCAATCCAATATGTAATGTTCACTGTTATTGGAACAATTAGAATTTTTTATTAGTAACTATCCAAGATACTTTCATATTACAACCAGGTTAAATATATATGCACATATTTTCTCTTTTCCCTAGAAATCAGATTTAATAATACATCTGTAGGAACGGTTCTTTTATTCTTGTTATTTTAGTAATTCTTTCACCTATTCAATTAGTAGAAAAATCTGCAGGTACAAATCTCAAGCTGAGATAATAGAAAACTATTGATTTATTAATAAATAAGCAATAACTTAAATCACAACTTTTTGTCCTAATATCTGTTACTAAACTACTGACTTAAAATCAGTTATTTCAAGATGTTAAAAAGCTTTGGCAAAAGAAAATTTTTTTTCAATTTCATTTTTTTTAATTTTTTTCATAACAATAAAACATTGTTGATGAAAAAAAAAACTTCAATTTTCATCTGATCAGTGTAAATATTGATGTGGATATAAAGTATATTAGACACGCTATAACATGTTTGATGTTTGAAATATCTTATTTTTACTTTTGGATATGAGCCTGTAAATGACAAGGGTATTTAGAGGCGTAAATTTAGCGTAATAAAACATGTCATAAATTAAAGTTTGGCTAACTATATTGTTACCAATCATACTACAATTGTTATGAAATAATGATTTTCGAATGTCGAAATCTCGTCGAATTAATTCTGTGAAATAATCCTGACTAATTGTATTATATGTTATTGACGATTAAACACAATACGAAGGTTTACATTAAAATTGATAAATAAGAGCCAGTAAAGAGTAACATAAACGTAAACACCTGCTAAATGTTTCGTGATATGTTGTTAACAATTGATAGCTGATTATTGCAAACCTGAAATTCGGCTCTGTCAACTTCCCATTGCGATCTTTCGAGCTCGAAACGAGCCCATTCGTGCTGAATGAAGTGCAGGATGCCTGGTATTGAATATTGCGGCCTTTGGTCACCATTGCCGCCGTCGCTGGTTTGGGGCTTGTATGAGGTGTTTGCCCCGACTGCCATATTACCTAACTGTTCGTCATGACCCATGGAAGTACCGCCTGATTTATACTCCATTCTAATTCTAGGCTCCATAGTTACGATTTTAGCGTAAATTTGACTGGGCACCTTCATTTCCATGACATGGCAGCCATTACAGCAACTTCTTTCTTTCCTTCCTTTAGAGGTGATAGATTGACGTTCTGCAGTATCGTGGGAGTCGTTAGAAATTAATATAATTTTGTTAACCGTAAGCGGACACGGGGCGCATACAATTTAACGATAAGTTTTTTTCAACACTAGATGTTCTTACACGGCTAAAACGCAATTATTTACTGTCATTAATCCAGTCAAGTCAAACGAATAATACGTCACTTGATGGAAGGTGCTTATATCGGAGTACACAATGTTACCAACCTTAACAGAATAAACACAACTTACGTTAAGACCATGAAAAAAAGGACCAATAAAGACCGGCAATATGTAGAAACTTCAAACTTCCGTAATTCACGGAAGCAAAACGCATACAGATGTTCGTTGTAAACTGGGCCTAATTCAGCTGATTCACTTACGCTGACTATCTAGTACTTTTCATTATTCGTGACTGTCCTCTCATGCTCCTTTCGGCAAATTATACGTACGTTCGGTCTCACAATCGTTCGTAGCAATTTGAGTTATTTAATCTGTTTATACATGTATTATAATGGCAACTATTCTACGGTCGTCAAAATATGTTCGTAACTTTGCTGAATTTTCTATGAAACTCGGTTTCAGTCACATCAAAACCGATATTCGTGTCAGTCTTCTTTTTCAAAGTCTATCTGCACCATCTACATTCGCCAAGTACGTGTATTACATCAAGTTTAACAAGATTTTATTCGGATAAATATGATATTATGCAATTAGTAATCTCAATTTTCACTTATTCGTATAAAAGGTCTCTGGCTACGCAAGCAGCTGCTAAACATGTGGACACTGAACATAATCTCGACATCCAGTTGCAGAGATTGGATGCTAACATTAGGCGTTTCGGAAGACTATCAAAGGGAAAATTAGAACGTATTTTAAAAACTTTTGAAACTTCAAGTAAGATGGATTTAACACTACTTAAGTTGTTCAAAGCATTACGATATTATTTCAAAATATTTTTGTTATTTATTTTACAATTACGGATTGGAGGCTTTGCTTATTTGTTCCGGAGCCATATCGTAGTTTGGTGCATTCATCCAGATTGATAATAACTGATTTGAAGTTTTTGGTTTTACATGCTTTCTTAGTTAACAGATAAGAATATTTATGTACATCATTTTGTGTCATTTTTCGTTCTGGTTAATTCAATTTAAAAATTTATCATGTACGTGTTATCAGTTAGCGTGTGTTATTATATTACATCATATTAAGAGATGTTCATTTTCTTCTCATAGTTGCCAAGAAACTGGAAATACCTAAATATCCGATACTACAAACCTGAAAATGAAGAAAAATTGACAAAAGTTGGAAAATTTTATTTGAAATGTGGAATTTGAGATACAGTTTTTTTAATATCAATTCTTTTCGGCAAATATTGTTAATGAGCGGTTATAAAAAACTTACAGAGGAAGTAAAATTTTCATTGGAAAAAAATCTTTTAGAATCAAAAATTCCAAATTTTCATCTTAAAAGTTTACAACAACCGTGATATAAGAATTGTTTAAAAAATTGTGATAGAATTATTTAAATTCAATAGTTCCGTTCGATCAAAACCTTGTATTTGAATGATTGATATAAATTTTTTTTAATTAGAATCTATTACCAGCTCTCAGGCTCTTATGGTCATAAGATGCTGTGGGGACTTGGTGCACGATGAATTGCCTGAAGTGAAATCTGAGCTAGTCAATAAAGTATGGAAGAGCTTGGAAAATTCAGGTCTGCATACTCTGTAGTTTATAATTTCATACGGTAGCTTTCAAAATGCTTTAAAGAAGTTCTATACCGACAATACTATAAAAGGAACCAAAATAGTAATAAAAAGATTCAGTATTAGGGTATATTTTGTTCCAACTTTCAGCTTTTAATTCAATCTTTTTGAATAAACAAATTAAATTTTATTTTCAAATAAGATTTCGTAAAGTAAACTAATTTTTTGATATTATAACACTGATTGAACTCTAGTCGATTACAAAATACTTTGAATACATGCTGTAATAATATTTCAAGGGATAGAATTGGATTTATCGCACTACAATGCTCTACTGCGAGTTTATGTTGAAAACGAGTATGCATTTTCACCTACCGAAGTTTTGGTGGAATTAGAACGTAAAGGGATTGAACCGAACAAGCTTACATACCAAAGATTAATTAATCGTTATTGTCAAAAAGGAGATATTGAAGGAGCTAGTAAAATATTAGAATTTATGAGAGAAAAAGGTATATCAGTTAATGAGAATATCTTTACCGCTTTGGTGAGAGGACACTCTGAAGCAAAGTACGTCTTTTACTAGTCATTTTTATAGCATAATAATAAGTGATGTTATATGTAAATTATTTAACCATTAAAAGCTACTATACATTTTTGGAACACTATCATGCATGATTTCTAATTACACATTAGTTTCCGGCGTTTCAGTTGATCGTGTAATTATAGCTATACATATTTACAGTGACATGGTGAGTGCGGCAGATATTTTATCGGTAATGAGACAAGCCGGTTTCGAACCATCAGCCGATACATACAAAGAGCTTCTTTGCGGCTATGCCAAACATGGTGATATAGGATCTATAACCAGGACACTATCAGAGTGTGAATCAAACAATGTGCATCTGTTAGATACAGATTTTCTCGATGTCATCTTCTCTTTAGCATCCAATGGACATGTTGCACATGTTGGAGCGGTGAGTCCTTTAGCTAAATGAAGAAAAGGAAAAATTATCACTAACTCATCAGATGATCGTTCTGTGATAAATTTTATTAGTCATTTCAGTTTATAATTACTTTTTACCTTTTTTTTCCAGATCCTATCTATAATGCCTAAGGAAGTTGGCATTATACAAGATGCTTTACATAATATTTTGAAATTAGTTCACATAAAACAAATAGACGTGGCTATGCAGATATTATCTTTCTTACCAGATCGTGATCAAGGGCACAGCGGATCTCCGGTAATAAAACAATTGGCCAAGGCTGATTTGGTGAGTAATCTAATCTATCTAAAGAAAACTGTCTTACCTAGAATTTTTGTGGGTTTTGATTTATATCTAAATTTCACATAAATTTACTTAGTAACAATTTTCTATCTATTGATTTTAGCCAGTGTCAACGCTTATTGATTTCTGCAAACAAATTCAGTCCAAAGGTATTCATTCTAGAGCTATCCTGATAGCTTTAGAGATGCAACTATTACAAGGTAATGTGGAAGGGAGTCTAGCCTTTCTGCAAGCTTTGAAAGAGTCTGGTGGAGAAATTAGGGAACATTACTTTTGGCCAGTTTTTATCGCTCTGGGAAGATCAAAAAATAATGCAGGTATAACGAAACTGATAATGATCACAATAATTTTATAATATTTATGGGTCAACTTCAACATATTGTGATATAATTTTTCTGGCACTAATCTTTAGATGTGAGAATATCAGACACTAAACTAAACGAATTTCGCTCTTAAGAATCATAAATTGACGAACTTGTAACATCCTATATGTAACTATGTTGCTTAGGTATTGATGATCTCCTACGAAGTATGAGATCTGAATACGGATTTTTCATATCAGGAGATACATTACGCGATTTTGTTGTACCAAATAAAACTGGTGAACCTGATGAGATTATGAGTGAATTACTTCTCGTTGGAATGTCACCTGGAATAACTGGTTTTGTGATTATGTATAACTTGGTTACACAAATGAAAATGAAAGAGGCTGCTGCATTTGGTAAGAAAATATAAACAAATTTTTCACCCAAACTATTTCAGGTTTTTCATTGATCAGATAACACGGCTCAAAAAAAAAATTTCTTTTTTGTTGCCCTTGCTATCTCTGCGGATTCTTGTGACTAAGAATACATAACTCACAAATAAAGTCATTAGTGAACCAGATTGGCTCTAGTTTTTTTGTTATTGGGGTGTGTCTTTTCCAAATAGCCTACAAAAAAAAGTCTTAGGAGAAGTATTTCTCTGAAATGTAATATCTTTTTCACCATTTTTCACTTTTATGTAAATGAACTAGATACTACAGTGAAATAATTAACATTAGGAAGGTCTAAATCAATCCAGTCGAGTCATTGGGTCACACCAATGACTCCAGTGGATTGATTTAGACCTCCCTAATATCAAAAGTTTGCGTGATAACTGCAAGATGTACAATATAAAATAATTAACGGTGTGTTTTTTCAAGAAACTCTTTATAATCAGAATTAAAATCAAATATTTCTTACAAATACTGCTTCTTACAGTGTTAATATAAAAATTGCGATTATTTCAGAAACTAGAGCTAATCTTGCAAAATCATTTGTAGTTCCGTTATTGTTAGCATGAAATCATCCTCGAATCACTCTCATACCAAGGGCAACAAAGTCACTGTTGACCAGTGTAATTAATCTCAAAAGTAAAGAACGCTGTGTCTGATTCTGTGTGGTGATGCTAATGTTGCTGAGACGTATTTTTTAAAATACTATATAACGTTTTATAAACTTCTTTATGCTATGAAATCAATTGATAGATAAGCGTGCAGTTAGAATATGAAAAATAGAAACGAGTCTAAGATTGTTTAATAAACTATTGGACTATTTCTATGCATTTAGAATGTTGTACTTCGGAGAACTGTCTTATTTGACCATAACTGTGATCACAAATTTTGCAGCTGAGCAGCACAAGTTTCGTTACAATGAAGTAACATTTTGTCGACCTGTTGTGGCGGCTTTAGCGCATACAAAAGACGTGACATCTTTTATTTCAATACTCAGTAAAATTTATGAAAACAGTTTCAACACAAAGACAATAGAGAATAAAGGAGTTGGAGTTGATGAAAATATTCTTGAACCTTACATTGTGGAACTTGCAACGGTCATCAAAGAAGAGAAATCCGAAACATTAACTAGAGTATGTATCAATTTAAAAAGCTAAATAATTTTATTAATTTTTAATACTTTTATAATTTAGATACAAAAATTTTTGATCAACTTAAATTTTTATAAAATTACTAGGTTTTAGAGGGGCTCCTAGAAGGAGGCTACGGTGGCATGAGTGATGCTTGCGTAAAAACTTTACAACGAACAATTGGCAACCGTTCTACACCACAGTTGACTAGACTCCTTAACAGAATGAGATCCAAAAATACTGGTTTCTTTCTGCCACGTACAGTGGATGTGTCGGCTTGTCGTGCAGTAAGTTGTGTTGATCAATATCCAGGATCGATCATATATTCGATGTGAATTTAGATGTGACATTAGATGATTGAATTATAGGAAATTCAAAACTAATTTAAATCTAGTTAATATATTAAAAGCAAAGCAGGTTCCTTTTCTAAATATATTTCTTATAGGAAATCTCAAGATTGGAGGAATCACTCAACACATCTAACAACAGTGAAGAAAAAACAATTGGAGCCAAAATGCGTCTCCTGCATCTTTACTGTCAGACAAAAGATTTGCCAAATGTTGAGAAAACAGTTACGGTGAGATATTATTAATTGTCACTGGACCCTGATTCACTTATAAAATAAACTTCATTTGACTTTGTTCAATTTGAGAAGATAAAGATTAAAAATTGATTAGATGTGCAAATGCGCCTTTTTACTTTTAAAATTATTCAAAATAATATGTTTTTTTACCTTCAGAATGTTTCCTCACATTATTTCTTATTATCAATACATTATCATAAATATAACTTATTTACAGGATTTGAAAGAAGTGGGAGTTGAATTGAATGACAGTATGTATAGACAAATTTTAGACGCTTACATAAACTCAGATGCATTGGAAAAAACTGAAGAGTATTTAACAATTCTTAAAAAATCTGATCCTGGTTATACATTGGAATATACAAGATTAATGAAGTACGTCGTTCTACTTGTGAAAAACAATCGTATCGACGGTGAGATCACCTATATTATCACATAATGGGTATAAACCTGATCTATATGTTCGGATATCAGCTCAAAATCCAAGTAAATATAAATATATGATTTTAACTAAAATCCTGTACATTTTTATGCTATAGACGCAGTAAAGGTTTTGCAGCACCAAATAAGTCTTCGACCCAGAGATGGTAGTAAGAATAGAAACAGTCTGTGGACATTACTAAACTCCATAGCAGATTTGGGAAATCCTGAAGCTGTTGACGCGATATTTAGTATGCTTTTGAAAAATGAGTACATTGAACTCTCTAGTACTAACTTGGGGCCATTGGTCAAGGTCCACCTCGTCAGGTATTACTAAAGATACTGTTATTCAATAAAAATTTTGCAGTAATTCACTAGCATAAACAGAATAACGATTAATTAAGTCCCATCAAATTTCAACTTCTTTCATATTCATTGTTATTTTATCAGGGAAGACCTGCAAGAAGCTATGAGCGTGTTTGAGAAATTGTGTGAAACGTATCAACAGACACCTTTAAAGAACGAATTGGCTAAAAAGTTGATACAAGCTGAGGATGCAACTGCTTTACAACGCTTGACTGATCTCAGTACTCAAGTTCACGGAGAAGCGAATTCCCTCTTTGATCTTGCTCAGAGTTTGATAGAATGTGATTGTCTTCGTCAAGCAAAAAAAATTCTTGAGGTGAAATGTCTAGTCTAAAAATTTACTCTCAATCTCAATGAAAACATATATTTTCAAAATAGGATTCTCGATTTTATGATCAGTCCAATTTCGTTTGCTTTTTATTGATCGTCAGCGCATTTCACATACAATGTAAAAGTATTTTTCATTGAATTCAATGCTGCTTGATCAATACATACCAGATTCTTATAATTTATATCGATGTATCGCGTCGTTTCTATATTATAACCGTATCAAGTAGATCTTTATTATTTAAATCAATTTCATCGGTAATTCACAATATTGCAGATTCCTGCCTTGCGTTCAAAATTCCACAGACTACAAAGGGCCTCTGAACGGTACAGTGAACAAGGATTGACAATTAATGTAGAGCGAGTTGTTTCGGTGATAAAAGATGTGCCTCATTACAAGGCAATACCACAATTCTACAATAATTTATTGCATTGTTACGGTCAGTATTTCTGATATTATAAATGATAACTATCTTATTGACTTTGTCTTGTCTTTTGTGTTGCTTCAAACTCACAAAAAAGAAAACTTGGCAGTCTAAAGAATTACTGCTTTATCTAAACGAGTTTTTTTTAAATCTATTAGATAAGGAAAATAACTGGGAGAAAGGATTAAATTTAAAAAAACAAATGGAAGAGGAGGAAGTTGAACCATCTATAGAATTTCTTGAAACTCTCGCTGAACTATTGAAAAGAAACGATGTTCCAGTTTCATTTACAGTGCCACAATCGAAACGTGGCGGCGAATTTTCCCAACAGAAAGGGGTAAAAGATTGGAAAAGTAATTTTAGATAGTGTGCAATTTCCTCTTACTAAATATTTACCACATTTTCAGTCCCAACTTTCAAGGCCAGCAAAAAATCCTTCACAGACTTCTCGCAAAACCAAGAGAAACAGCGGAAATGATGACTCAGACACTGATTCAACGTGAGTAGTAAGATAAATTATTTTCGAAGAATTTGATTTCAGTATTTTTTTTCGTTTTCAAAAAAAAAACCAACAGATTTAAATTGACTACGGGCGAGGCTCAGCATGCATGATCTGCTTCATAAATATCTATTTTGTTTTTCTGTTTCTTTCAGAAACTCACACGCGATTTGTACAATGGAAGAGTCTAAAGTAATTTTATCGTTGCTAGACAGCGACCAACTGCACTCAGCTTTTAAGTTCATGAACAGTTTGTTGGAAAAAAATACATACCCTGATTCTCGCATCTTCAGGTTTTTGTTTAAGAAGGCTGGTCTAGCTGGAGAGATAGAATTGATTGAGGATATTGGCAAAAAATTGTCCAACGTAAGTAGTAATTCGTTAAAAAGCAATTGAAACCTCGATTGTAATATTGTATTCCATTTCGTTCATAAGACTCATTTATTACTCGGAGATTTTTAGTTAATTGATTTTGCATTATACACAGTCTATGAAGAGAGACATGAACTTTGGAAAAAGTCTATGCCAAGCACACATTGTGGCAGGAAAAACTGAAGAATACCTCGATACAATGGATAAATATTTAGACACAGCTAGTGATTCTGATCGTGATGAACTTTTCGCTGAATTTCCAATGGTCGCTATAAGAATTTTATTGCAGGAACAGCCAGAATTTATAGAAAAATGTAAGTTATAATTTTGACTCTGCAATTTAACGTTCAACAAGAACCAAAGATTAATTTCATGACGTATTTAAAGATTCAGAAAATTAGTATTTTCAACTTTTCGAGATTGGTTTTCTTTTTATCGTACATCACAATATTTTTTCATGTCTCCAGATACGAAGTTAGCCGAGAAACATGCAGAGCGAGGAATTATACAGCCAATTAATGCGCTGTGGCTACATTACTTCATAAACGGACAACAAGAAGCGGATGAAATATGGTCAAAGTATTTAGCTAAGAGCCCGAAAATTCTGTTACGCCCTATTATTTTTCGCGCCCAGAGATTGCATGATCCAGAAATTGTGAGGAAATTGATCAAGACTTTGGAAACAGCTTCCTCCATTGATGACGCTTTAAAAGGATATGTTTACTCTCAATTGATTAAATTGTATTGTAAGTATACATTTAAAGTCTGAAATAACTCGGTAAAAGTTATACAACAAAATGTATACTGTGATGTATAATATTGAAATACTAATGACGAATAATCTTCAGCTTTCTACTCTTGGATCATAATTCAATATTAATTATTGTTCAAATGGTAAAATCAATTACAGTATCAAAGGTTATTTTCCGCGTTTAAAGACAAAAAAAAAAAAAACACCTACACATACATACAGGTATGTACATACGTGGATATTTATATAATCTAATAATTAGTGTCAAATCACTGTTACAGATACAAGAGGTAACTACCAGGAAAGCGTGGACGTTTTGCGAGAAGCGTTGAAGGTAGTGTCTGTTGATAATCTACCACAAAGTACTTTAAGAGAGCTGAAGAAATACCTTGCAGCCAAAGGACTAGCCCTTCCAGCCGACATATTTCTAGAGGTAATATGAAATAAGAGTTTATTCCAAATTTAAAAATTTTTTATCTTATAGAGATATATTGAGATGTATGTTGAAATTATTTTTTGTTTTTCTTTTTAGAGCCAACCAACTGAAGCTAGACAACGACTAATTACCTGATTACAAAATCCTCAATCTATTGTAAGTAAGAGGAAAATGAAAATTTTCTAATTCACGTGTTGCTAAGATATGTAGGGTCATGGGTAAATGCCAATGCTCTTTCATGTAGTGATATAGTAATATTGATCTTCGGAATGAAACAAAAACTTCATACTGTAGGATTGGCTTGATAAATTTACCCAGACTACAGATTCAATAATCGCGTGTAACTTCTACGTAATAATTGTTGTAAACGAGAAATTACAATAATTAAGAATCATCACTTATAGAACTAATTTCTCGTGCCAGTCTCAATTGTTTGGCATGTTGAATTTCAGGAAAGAAATTCCACGCGTTTACAGGCCTTTATCCGTGACTAATATATTCTGCCATCTTACCATACTTAGTACAGATACGATTTGTAGTAAAACAAACAAATAGTCTTAATTTTATTCATGTGAATATATATGATAATAAAATCGAAATATATTAATAAAATTTTCTTCATTTAAAAAATCCAGGCTACAATAAATATTAGAGATAAAATATGCTTATCATAAAATAATTGAGTAAAAAAAAATGTGGAATTTTTTTTTCAATTTTTTTTTTTTATTCTTTTGCTGTAATAGTGTATGCTGGAAAATAGCTTTCAACTTTTCAGGACAGCAGGAAGTAATTATGAATAACTAAAAGTTTCATAGAGTTAAGTAAATAGAAAGAATTTTATTAAAATTTGAATGAAAGATCAAGTGAGGATTATATACAATTGAAGTTGGTGAAACATGTTTATATTACAAAACAGTGCGATATAGATCATTTTGTTAAAAAGCCAATTTCAATCATTTACAAAAGTAAAAAGAAAAAAAAAAAAAAAAAACGTGAATAATATACCTTAAGATTTTCTAAAATTTACAAAAATTCTTCACACCAGTCGCAAAGGCATTGATAACAGTCCTGAGATTGTTTTGTATTTGCACTGCATGTGTCTTTCATCCATTCTTGAAACAACTCTTTATCTTTCTTGAGAACTAGATACTGACCAAGTACAACGTAGGCCTGAAAAACATATGAAATTCATAAGAGATTTTAAATTAGAACAATTCTTAGCGCATACAGGTTTGCTTTTCCCATTAAAAAATCCAAATATTACGCCACAATGAATTAAAATTTCTATTTACTGAGTTGAATTGAGATAAGGTTTTATATTGATTACGAATTACAGAGGAGAAAAACAGTTCAAATCAACTGATAAAAACCTTATCAAAACCAGCTGCCTCTAATCTTCTCCCTAAAACTTCACCAACACCAGCTAGTTCAGTGACTGGCTTTTCCCCCATTGGCTCAGCTACAAAGTTTCTATGTTTTTGTGATGTACTTGACATGATGCTGGATGTGCTGTAATCAGAGAATATGTACTATTATTTATAATTCAAGTCATGCAACGGGGGGGGGACAAGATGTCTGGAGCAAAACATCGGCTGAATTTATTCAGATCTTTTTTTTCCACTCAATAAGCCGGAAATATAATGAGCCGATAAATCACCGACCTAATTCTATTTGAAAATTGCTAAATTATTGCTATCATTGTCGGCGAAATAAATCACGCTATGTATTTCGGTTGCGTGATAAAGCTAACCAACAAATGTCACAAATCGGTATTCAAAAAATAAACATTTATAAACAGGAGATTAAGTGTTTTTTTGATCGTTAATAGATAGTTTGGATGTACCTGAGTGCGTGCTGCTGATTATAAGTATATATTTATCGCTAGGAGTATTGTTTGAATAAATTCAAATCTATGCCCTACACAATTTCAACAGGCTACAAGCCGACAGCGGTAAAGCCCATGCCACGGTGGAACGCAAACGCGTGCGCAAACGCAAACGCAGTGATTTGACGCTCCTGATTGGCTTAGCTTTGGACAAATTTTTTCAACAGCCAATAAGGAGCGTCAAATCACTGCGTTTGCGTCTGCGCACGCGTTTGCGTTCCACCGTAGCATGGGCTAATAGCGCGGGCGCGTAAAGTATTCTATTTTTAGTTGATTGATGATTCCCTCTTACACCTTGTGTTCACAAACACATCAGGTCTTGAACTTTGAACTACTGACCTAGAGGTCGCTGCTTAGGTTTTTGACCTAGGGCGTTGGGGCTTGGGGACGAAACAGCGTCGGAACTTACCGACAGAAATAACATTGTAGTATATCTATAGTGTGCGAATATACAGATATACAGTAATGCTATTTCGGTCGGTAAATTCAGACACTATTCATATCCCCAAGCCCATTTTCCCTGCTCACACTTCCCCGTTAAGTGAGCCGTCTTTATAGATCTTCAGTCAACGTTGTATGTCACGTCAACCAAAAAAAGTAGTGGCCCATGAGGGGATCGAACCCGCGACCTTCGCGTTATTAGCACGACGCTCTAACCAACTGAGCTAATGGGCCGATGGCGATGTACGCAACAATAAGTTATCTCTGCATAGAAACTATCTTGTCACTGGCACCACTGAATTAATATTGCATGCATGTGTGCATGCATGTAGTATTCAAAGATGGCGTTCGTGAATTGTGTTATGCGTATGTATGTGTGATATGTGAATGCGAAAGTGAAGTGAACTGCACGAGATTACTAACGAGACGTGTGAAATGCGATTTAATGAACGATTTGTGGCTTTAGAGTCCACACACCTGTAATCAATAACGAAAATATAAGGTATTACATAGTTTATTTAAACCTCAATTTATCACGTATTTGTAATTGATTACTAGCTAATTTTACCCACCTGCATTGTAATTAATGTATCAATGATACACATACACAATTCTTACCTAATTATTCTGCTTCTAACAAACAATGCAATTTATGATTACGATCAGTGAACAATGTTCATCATTTTCGCTACAGATAACATCAAATAATATAAAATCGTAATTAGAGTAACCTCTCACGGTGTTACGTCCGGGGTCTTAACATCCCGGACGTTACAACGGTATCAGACAATCTTAATTTTAAACCAATATAATGTCAACAATTGGCGAGGAAAAAAAAATTCAAAACTTTATTTTTTGTTGTATAGAAAAATTCAATGTTTATACATAGATAGCTTCCATAATTTTATCCAATGCGAAATGATTTATAATGATAAATAGTCAGCGGCTAGCCCCAGCTAGCATCGGAAGCAATTTTTCGATGTTGTTTCTGTCTAGCCCTGGGGCTAACAAGCTGAAACAATACTGAAATCAACAATCAACCTCGATCGTCTAGCTAGGCCCAATTGTTATTTGAATAATGCAGCAAGTTGTTGTGGATGTATAACAGGCTAAAAACTGCTAACATCAATGCAAATGTCCAATTTTCGTCGCCACTTATTAAATGGCTTCAAATCGATTGGACTTTGGTGTCATTGGTGAAAGTGGTGCAGCCAGACAACACGCTTGAAATGAATCCACGCAGAATAATTGCTATAAATAGATACATATTTTTTTTCTTTTCTTGCTATATTTTATTCTTCATTCAGGTTATTATCACCCTTGCATCAATCAATCAATTTATTGTTATATCATAACTTTATTGAAAAAAAAAGCAACAAAATTTCAAATAAATATTTAAGGAGTAAATTCACTTTGTGTACAATAACAAACCCCCTCCTCATTCCATTTGTCAACATTTTTTGTAAAGTATTAAAATAAATTCTCACCTCTACAATATTTGAAACCATTTTTATTCAATTTTTTCAAGTCATTGAATCAAGTGCGAATATTTATAGTGATCAGTTAATCCAAGGATAGCATAAATGAGCTTTACAGGGTGGTCCAGAATCTTGAGGTTTAATTTAAATACTATTCTCGAGCTCTTTCTCTTTTACTTGTGGTTTCGATATATTATTGAAACATCTAATTTCACCACAAATTTAGCAACGCTCGTTTATATTTGAAGGCAGCACGTTAATTTCAAACTTTGCTCAAGCCCAAGATTAGGTATCTTTTATGGTTTTATTTATGTTTCTAAAAGATATTATTTCCTAGCACCAGTATGATGTGCTATTTTCTAAGAATTCCGATTGATATTTATTTTTGAAATGAATTAAGAATTTTTTGGGCCACCCTAAATCTTACCTGTTCGTCTTTTCAATCTTACCTGTTTTGATGATATATGATTCCTGCAACTCGCGGCCTTTGAGTTTTCACAGGAATCGCAACAGTTAATAAAGCCGATTATTTTTGCCAAATCTTAGATTTCTGTGTACTCGTGACGTCAAGTACTTATATTCTGAATATTTTACGTGTCTGTAGCATCTTAATTTGACCTCCTAGCATTTTGGGAAACACGTGAAAGCTGGCATCATGAGTGACGGAGAAAACTCTTGTAAGAGATTAAAATTAGACGAAGAGAGCAGTGTACATGAGAATATTCTGATCAATGAAAAAGATGAACCAGCTGAATGTCCATTTAAAAATAGTTTGGATATGCTAACAGACGAAGACGACAGCATGAATCTTCCAAACATTATTAGAACTGATTCAAATTACAATAGTAATGGAGAAACTTTTGAACAAGATGATGATAGCTCTAAATACAACAGCCAAGATCTGCAGAACGGTCATGATCAGAATCATGATAATGATTCAAATCCTGGTATTAACGATGATTTAAGACACTTTGATGTTCTTGATGATTTGGAAAGACATCCAGATCAAGATGGCTCAGATTCTGAAACAGACTCGACCGACAGCATGGATTCTGATGTACCAGACGAAGAAATTGAAGCTATGCTTGAAGAGGGTGTGTCTTTAATTTCATAACCTGACTAAATTCTACGATGTATATTTGATTTGTACATATAAAAATTACCAAATATGTAATCGAACTGTAATATAGATATGCACTATCAATATCGTGCTGAATTTCACAGGTCTACCAGACGAATTCAAAGGAAAACGGAGAAAAAAGGCTGATGGTATGCCTTATGAAGAAAAAGAGAAGTTGGTTTTAGATGGTGCGTTATCAAATTTATTACATAAATTATTACTTAGGAAACAGAGCGGCAATTTCGACTACCTGATTTAATAACTTACATTTCTCTGCGAAACTAAGAATGGCAATTCATTATATACATTTCGTTCATGAAACTCACCAAAGGTATAACTGATATGCAAAATAGAATCTTTCTTGAACAGAGATTGGACACAACCATTTTGACGTTCTACCAGAGGGATGGGTTCAAGTGACTCATAACAGCGGACTGCCGCTATACCTACACAAACAGAGTCGCGTTTGTACCTTAGCCAAACCCTATTTTCTTGGACCAGGTAGCGTGCGAAAACATGAAGTACCAGTAAGCGCTGTACCCTGTTTACAGTATAGAAGAGCATTGCGAGAGGAGGAGGAAGAAGAAGAGAAGAGAAGAGAGGAAAGAGAGAAAGAACCCGCTGTGGAAACTTGCAGTTTACCAAGTGCTAAGATTGAAACTATTCAAGAAAATAGGGCAGCACATTCTTTGGACAGCGAACAGCTTAGAAATTATTGCCAAGCTTTGTTTCGCTTCAAAGCAATAAAAGTCATGAGATTTCAGTAAGCATAAGTAATATTGTTTCACCTTGGTTTGAGGCGAACGTCGTTCTCAGCTTTGATTAGGTTTAATAAAACTGTGAATAGCGATAAATTAATTGTGAATAGTCAATTAAGTTTAAAAGTACTCATTAAAATTTTTATTTCAGGTCTTGGTCGGCACGGAGAAAATTCACGAAGAACAAAAAGCATCGAAAACAACTGGAACGTCCCACGTTACCCGATGGTACCAAATTGATTACTTTTCCAGTCGGTGGAGCCGGAGTATCCGGGAATTGTAATGCAGTCGCAGGAGAAGACAGTGGTGGTCAAAGGCCACCAAAACACTGGATCATGAATCCATCAGGCAAAAGTTATGTTTGTATTTTACACGAATACGTCCAGCATGCCCTCAAGAAACAACCGACTTATAAATTCAAGGAATTAGGTGAGAGAATCTTGGTTTTACTATTATTAACAACAGATCTATCCCCATATTGCACTCTGTTCTTGTTTAGGAAATTTATTGAACAAACAGTGGTTTTACTAAGTATTGTTTGTTTTTGTGTTCAATAACAGCAACTCCCTCATTCTGATAAACTCGATAAATCGACTTTAAGAACAAAAATATAGTGCAATAGTAATATGCTTATTGATTAATTTATGGCACATATTGTAGAGAATGCATCAACGCCTTACTCAGCAGTGGTTTGCATCAACGAAATGGAATATGGAAGTGGTTTTGGCAGCAGTAAGAAGCAAGCCAAAGCTAACGCAGCTCGAAAAACCCTGGAGATTCTAATTCCTCAGATGCGAGATAAGATTTCAGGAGATTCAGGAGATGGTGGTGCTAATAATTCAAGCAGGGCTTTAAAGGCTTCAAGAGGAACGTCCGAAGCTGATCTTTCTTTCTTCGACGAAATTAGCATCACTGATCCACGAGTTGCTGAATTTTGTGCAAAGACTACAGAGCCTTCGCCACATGCAATTCTGATCACTTGTCTGCAAAGGAACTTTGGTCTTGGCGATATGCACATTAACTATTCTGTTAATACCCTGAAACATCAGCGCAATGAGTTCACAATGCGTGTGGGGAAACACGAAGCTACTGTTGTAAGTAGTTAAATGCCTTGATTCATCGCTTACTTCAACAGTAAGAGCTGTAAGACTGATTAGCATTTTCTGCGCAATAAACGATCAGAAATGAGTAGCTTTTAGCTATGTTCAGCGATTAAAGTTCGCTTTACAGTCAACTGAGATAGTTTTTATTTTTTTAAGGTATGTAGGAATAAAAAGGATGGTAAACAACGGGCGGCGCAGGCAATCTTACAGCTATTACACCCACATATACAGTCGTGGGGTTCGTTGTTGAGATTGTATGGATCACGGAGCGTTAAATCTTTTAAAGAAAAGAAACAATTAGAGCAAGAAATAACGCTATTGCAAGGTAAGGCTTTGGTAAATCAACCAAACCATGCAATTTTGGGTAAGCTTAGACAGGAGATGCGAAAGTTGGCTGAACAGAGAGAAGCAATACAGCCAATAGGTAAATTCTTGCCACCTGATTTACCAACTGGTTCTGCAGCTAACTTAAACAACGTTGACTTATAACACTCTAGTCCAATTCATTATTAATCGATATTCTTCAAAAGAAATAAACTATTAAACATAAATTGGGTACAATTATAATTTTTTTCAAACTTCCAGTGGTTCCATAATACACATAGTATATTATAGCACCAAAATTGGTGTTATGGAACTGAATGAACTATGCAGTATCTACATTTTTAGACTAATTTGTACCCATACTGCCAAAGTCGGAAGTTTTCTGTTTAATTTATTATGTTCTTTTTTATCGTTTATTTTCATTTTTTATCCAACAAATTTTACTTAACTTTATCTAGCTCTTCGGCTTCATTCATCTATAAGACTTTATAAATAATAAACGCTGTAAAGATGAGATTAAGTCTGTATTACACACATAATAATCACTAGACGTACGAACCTGCAATCTCAACAAAGTTGAAAGTCATGCATGTTTTAATAAATTTATTACCAAAACTCCTCAAAGCTAGTAGTACTAGTACTAATGAACTATTGACCATAGTGTCGGAGAAAATTATGGTAACGAACTGAACAGATTAGCGATATAAAGATAAGTTTGCTAATAAATCAGACTCTTTTTACCTCAAAAAGTAGTAAATTTAGTGAAATTTTATTCAGCCCTTAGTATGTATGAAAACTTTCACATTTGTAATGAGCGGATTGGAAAAGCTGCTTTATGTTTGGCTAGCTAATGGGTGCTACTTATAATATTATACAAAATTTTGTTAACTGATGTTAATTAAAGAATGAGAATGAGTAATTCTATTTGTTTATAACAATTTTTTTTTTTTTTTTACAAAACTTTTATTGGTTCTGTACTACAATTATGTTCATTTTGGCACTCTGTAAATACATTATTATATTAAACATACCTGTGCTAAATTGAAGCATTATGAATTTGAAGTTCTTTTGGAGAAACTTAACAATGAATATATTTCTACTGATTATTAAAGTTTTGTATTTAAAAGTGAAATACCATGCATTTTTTTTTTTTTTTTTTTTTTTTTAAATATTAGCTCAATATGATTTGTATTGTTGGGTTGCTATCAGTATAAGAATGCCGGAGTGTTAGTTGCCTATTATGAAAAATTCTTCTAAATGAAATGCAGGTAAAAAAAATTTTAATCATGTTAAATCTAATCAAGTAATAATGAAAAAAAAAATGATCCTAGATATTAGATTAGTAGTTGTTATGTCCAGTGAGTTTTCAATAATATGTAAGTATATTAAATACAAAAAGAAAAAAAAATACAGCATTGTGTGCTTAATGATTGAACAATTATAGATGAAATATATAAGTAGATAATTTAGGTACAACTGGATGAGTCCAATTGTAGATTCTCGAATAATAAAGGTAACATCATCATCAGAATAATGATAGTTATGAATAACGATTGTTATGTAATTATAATATCTCGCATCAAAATGCCCACTGAATGCAGTTTACGATAGACTATTTCATACCCATTTTTACGCTATAAACAAATGTACTTTATTAAATTTTATCTTTAACTCTCATTTAGTAGACTCAAACCTTGAGCTTGTAATATTATTTTATGTTATTATACAGCTCAGAAAAAAGATTGCTATAAAGTTTATAAAACAGAAAAAATTTTATGTGTACGTCACTCTCAATATTATATAATTACTTTTGTTTTTCATGTATGTATTTTAATATGTTGATAATTTTTTAACACTTCTATGTATACATCGCAATAGTCTTCAACGTTCAACACTATCAATTTACAATTACAAGATAATTTTTTGGCAGGGCATATATACATGGGAGTCTTGGTACATATGTATTTCGAAATTTAACATTTCTCTATATTATATGACAGCGCCTTTGAAAACAATATTAAAAGTGAGTATACAGTGCGTCAATATCGTAAAATAATGTTTCAACAATTATAATACCTATCGACTGACTTATAAAAGCAAGCTTTGATACTAGTTTAGTTAAATTCTATGTATATCTGATGTAAATATTTTTTCAATTGATCCTATCTTCTATCCTAAGTTTCATGTGAATGTCTTATTTCACTAAAATCTTTCTTTGGAATGTTGGTTTAAATTTCAAGTGCCGATATGTGTTTAATGCTGATGGTTAAAATACATACTTTATAACAGCAATTCTATTAGAATAATATATTTTAATTCGTAATCACTTACGAGTTCAGATAAATATATATATCTTTCAATTTTCAAAACATTTTCATTAATTATTTTCGAAGATAACTCCTTAATTAATTTGAATCACAAATAAAAAACAAAAAAGAAATAACAAAATGGAAAATAGAAAGAAAAAAGAAAAAAAATCTGCAAATACCAGTTATATACAAACAGGAAAATAAATGCATTGTCAGTCAAATGTTACTTTTTAAATAATAAAAACATTCTCGATGTTGTGACACTTGATAATATATACCACATAAATTAAAAGTATAAGAAATTCACCTAATAATAGATTTTCTTTATCACGGAGTTCAAATACCATTTCACGTCTTAGTACGATCAATATTCAACTGTCTAGATCGATGTATCGCTTGCACCATTACCAGACAATGCCATTTTCGAGAGACTGGACAGACTTCTCCGTGGGCTGCTACTGCCTAAAAAACTTCCACTGCTCTCCGAAAAGATTTTGCGGAAACTGATGAAAATAAAATTATAGTCATTAGGCTTGCCTTATAACATTTAAAATAATACATATTCTATAACTTAAAGATAAGATAGACCCCGCTGTTAAGCGATTTACTCACAATTTACGAATCCCAGACTCTGATGATTTCTTCCAAGGTGCATCGTCCGGCTCGTAAGGTAATGGCCCTTGTACTGGTGCGTCTTCCTCGGGCCTAATACAGACAATAACTTTTGTGATAAAATAACATCATTCAAGTATGTTGATTTAGCAAATTGGTTGATCAAAAGTTAGAATTCAAACTGTTATAAACATTTGGATAATTTCACAATTGCAAATATTTTACAGCATATAATATTTAAATCACAGTAGTTATCAATGCAGTGATACCCTGCCTTAAAAACATTTAATATCAGATTAGCATAGCTGAGGAGCAATCTTACGGAGTAACATTAGTCACTGTGGCAGTAGAAGTAGCGATGTTATACTGTCCGTAACTAAATGGAATCGCGGGTACCCCACTGCCTCGAGTATGTTGCGTGTGTAGTAAGTGTGGGTCAAACCAAACAGCCATGCGGTTGAAAAGCGTGCAAATTGAAATGATAAAGAACAAATTGTTGCATTGAAAACAACTCAAGTACTCTTTATTTTATTAGAATTAATAGGAATTGAAATTATTTAAATATTTTTACAATGATATTGCGATTCTTAATAATCTGTGATCTTTCAAAAAAAAATTTAAGATCACTTTTTATCCAGAAGAACTGGTATTGCATTATACCAGGCCTAATATATACAATAACTATCAGCAACTTGGGTGAAAACTAGCTCAATTGGGAATACCATTACATCGGAATACTGACGGGTATGACTAGCAAAGAAAAATTTGCATTACTATTCATCACAATGATTGTATGAAATAAAAATTATCATATATAATTACTGTAAAACTATTATATTTGAGAAAAATCAAAATTACATTTGCAAAAGCAAATAATAGCTTGAACGAAACAAAAAAAGACTAGCATTGTTATCTATGGTAATATATATAAAAAAACAGGAAAAAAAATCATTCTCAAAAAAATTACCTATACGTTGTTGCACAACTCAAGGTCCTGGAGTAGATGAAAATAATATAATAGGACCATAAAGTTTTTACTATGGCTAGCTGGAAAAAAATACTGTCTAGATTAGCGGACTAATTCAATTTGCATACAATACGTCTCATTCGTCCGTCAACTAAATACTTGTTACAATCCTGCGCGCAAGATTCCTGAATCGAAAATTGCCATCTCAATAATTAGCTATAAATGAATGACAATTAATGAGAGATGTAAAAAGTAACGAAAATGAGAGTTAGACCGTTAATTGTTTTTCTCACGTGAACTTTTTATATCAAAAGTACGTGATGCACATATAGCATTAACATCTCCACGTACGTCTCAGGCTTGGGGCGATAGAGTTCCAGCTCATCTTCCAGATCGGATACCCTGGCTTTCAATTCGTTTCTTTCGTGTAAAATCTCTTTTAATTCAGCAGTAGTAAATCTAGGCCGGTCTGGGTCATCCAAATCGTAAACTGCTTTATTAGCAAAATCTGGAGTAGGCTGGCACTTTGTTAAATCTTCATTCTCCTTTCTAGCTAGGCCAAGGCGGGCTCGGAGAGTAATTAGTTCTCGATTTTGATCCTGAAGTTGGGCCAAAAAATCTGCTCGTTCTTCGACAAGACCTCTAGCCTGCATCTGTGCTTGACGCTGTTTACGTCTTAATTCTCTGCCCACAACTCCAAGCTTTTCGACTTGGCCACTCAGCTAGATATGAAAAGAAATAAGAAAAAATTGAAAATTACTATTAGATAAATTAGGTATTCATGATGATTCGAATTTCATAACAAAGCTAATAGACTCATCGAACATGCCTTTTTTTTATTTCCATGAACTAAGAACCGAGCATGTCATATTTATATCAAAAAACAAAATCAGATTATCATAGCTTCGAGTGAAGACAAAGTTTGGAAGAATGGTCAGGGTACAATCAAAATTCTACCATATTTCAATACTATTTCAATAAGTCATGAACTTCAGGATATTATCAGGACTTCCAGGATTTCCGTAATTGGAAATCTTCTGTATATACAATTACGATAATTTATGGCGTTCATAGAGTGCTTCAAAACTTCATTATTGAGATTTCATGGAGAAATTTTTTACAAAAAATTCAATATTCGTTAAAATTCATCTGAGACAGTCATAGATTTGAAAATAGACTAGTTTAAGACTTGTTTCAGTCCACTTAACGAAGGATATAAGATATATTAATGATATAGAGAAGATAAAGTCATTTGACGCGTCTTTCCACACCGATATCTCTTTTAGTTTAACTATTGTTATTACATTCTCAATTTCCAAAGTCTTTTGTGATAATTCTCTGTCCCTGGCTCGAATCTGGTCCCTCTGTTGATCGATCATGGTTCTCAAGCGTTGCAGTACAGCGACATCAACTTCTTGACTTGCAGTGAATGCTGAAAATGAATTTTAGAACATAATATGTATAAATTTTTTCTTTTTTTTTGACACATTTTTAATCTCATGTTGTTATTCAATTAATTGCAGGTAGTGTTACTACTACTACAATTAATTGTACGCGGAGGGGGTTAGTACTTTGTTTACCGCTGTCCTCGCTGTCACTACGTGACTCTTGCAAAGCTGTAGCTAGCCGACGATTCTCATCTTGTAATCTTGTTACCATACCCACCAAATCCCGAGATTCTTGTCTCCAGTGATCCTCAATTTGTTCCAGCTCCTGTTCAACGAATAAATATATTCATAATATCATTTGTTCAGTCATAATATCTAATAAATGTTTTCAATTTCGTTCGTTCCTTAAAGTAAACAAATGAAAAACAGTTACATAAATTTACATTATTTAACCCTACTGATTGTTAGTTTATTTATAGAAACTGAATAATTCATGCAGGATTATGCACTTGTATGTATGTACAGATTGTACCCAAGATTGGTTTTTCTTAAATATGTGGATATTGAAGGTCACTTCATTAGGGCCTCAGATATGATATGAAATGATAGGCATGGAAACACTTGATGATAGAATTGATTTTTGTAGGCCGAAGCAAATTGATTATGAATTGGCTGTACTTTTACAGGGGTTTATTAATTATGAAATTTGTTTTTCTTTGTTATACACATTGTTTATTTATTTATTTATTTATTGTTGTTGTGATGTTTTAGTTGAACCTACTGACCTTTTCAAATCTCTGCCTATCCTCAGCTTTTTCAATCTTGTCATTTTCCAACTGTGAAATTTTCGATCTCAGTTCTTGAACGGTTGTATTTTCTCGTTCATTTTTTGTCGCTAAACGTTCCAATAATTCTAATGCATTAATAACTTTTGGCATTAGACTAGTCACGGAATCCGCCCCGAAAACATCTATCAATTTTTCACATTCTTTTCCAATTTCTGAAGCAATATCGTATACGTCCACCACGGATACGTCCGCCTCGTATTCCTCCATTTCTGAATGCATTATTAAATGAAAAGGCATTAATTACACTGTTTAATGATACCCTTATTTATCGTATATCGAATTGTAAAATATCCGAGCCCCGAAACAACTCCATACACTGTCACACTTTTTAATACGCAGTCCGTTCTGTACTTATGACTCCGAACGGGCTGCGGCCTTTTGACAGTACCAAGTGAGTGTAGATATACACATAACTCAACATAAGTATGTATGGTGTATCTACATTGACGTATGACTTTAAGCATACGCATAGATTTTTTATTCAAATCGTTTTAATTGAACAACGAAAACAACCTATAAATAATTACGGACCACGCCCATGCGAGATTATTTCATTAATATAAAGAGTAGAATGACAGGTCGAAAGAGCCGAAATTATCGAGGGATACGGGTACAATTCATACAAGGTACATCCCTGTCTGTATTTAGGGGAATTGGTTACATTTAAGAACCAGAAATTCTAATCTCTTACCCAAAAATTCAGATTATGGGCAATTGCTAAAAGGATAAAAAATGTTGGTTCGGTTCGTACTAAAATGCAGAAATCAGAAAGATGTATTAATTCAACTTATTATCTTTTGAATTAGTTTCATTTCTTCAATCTGGTGATTTTTGCTTTGAAAATTAGTTTTCAACACAAGTTGACAACACTGAGTTGATGTCGTCTGTCACCGTGACGTGAGTAGTAAACTAATGACAGCTGGCTCATGCCGCAGATAAATATTTCAGTTAATGAAATAACTGATGTTTTTTTCCCTACGAATTAAGATAATTTTCTGAAGGGAATTCGAGAACCGTGTTTGAGAAAAATTAATTCTACGCATAAGAGTAACTCAAATTTTTTCCCATTTTTCTAAATGGATCACAGGATAAAAGATTTTGCCGACAATTGTTGGAAAGATTTTTTCCATGAGGTTAAAAATGCCGCAGTCTATCTCGACAACGCAGCGGCTGAATGTCTGCATTGGTATACAGGTGATAAAACAATAAAAAAACTCCAAAATGCTGGAGCTATTGCTGTCCGCGAATTATCGATGCACGACTTTCAAGTAAGCATTATTTAAATTCCTTTGATTTTCTCGAGTTTCCCCATCTGATTCAACGCAACAAAATGATATCCATTCAAGTTTATGTGAAAATATTCGTTAATTGTTTACAACAATCAACAAATTTTAAACCGTAAAAAAAAACATACAAAATTCAAAACGTTTCAAAGCCCCGCTTCATTTCGTTAACACGAAAATTTTCTTGGTCTTAGTACGCTGCAGTCGAAAATGCACGAATGGCTATTTTCGTTTATTCTTCAACTGATCCAAAATTCTACAAGAATACTCTACAAACAATCATTAATATGAATAGATTCGAATCATGCACTGTCATATGCGCTGCTCATAGCAGTGTCTTAGAATATTATTCAAATTTTGAGAGTGATCATACAGACAGTTATGATCTTTTAAGAAATGATATTACTAATTGGATGAGCTTGAAAAATGCTGGAGGATTGAAACAGGTGAATGTTATTGAAGTTTTTTTTATAGTTGATTTTAGTCATGAGAAAAAAATTGAAACATTTTTATTCAAGTAAATTTTTACTCGATAATCAAATTGGTTTTAATATTTAAATTCTTTTCAGGATCCTATAGTTCAGATTATATTCCGCCCAATTTTTACAGCGTTAATTAATGATAATCTATTCGTGACACCTCCATTTTGGAGATTAATGCCACCAATTAATTGGAAAGATGAATTTAACGAGATTTTTGAAGCGGAAGTAAACCACTTTGTAAGCTCGCTCCACAGCATGTTTACAAATTTTAATCTGAGGGAAGATATTTATTTTATTGGTAATTTTAGCGAGCATGTTGCAGAGAAATTGGATAAATTACCTGCAGCTATCGATCGAAGAAAGGTGAATTTTCAAATCTCAATATCAACAATATGTTACAGAAATTATCAAAAACTTTGTTCATTTATATTACTTCGACGAATTTTAATCATCCGCAGCGTCTGATGGGCAAGACTGGAATTTCACTAATTTTGATAGATCGAACGCTGGATCTCTGCTTAGCCACAAGCCACAATACCGAATCTTTGCTGGGTAAAATGTTGAGTACACATCCCCGCCTGCCAGATCATCATAACGACATAGCAGTTAGCATGACAGCGCTTTGCCCAGACGGAGATGGTGGGTAAGTGTTATGAGTTTATAGTGAAAAAGATGAGAAATGCATTCGTATTTGCTTATCAGTTTTGATTTGACGTGTATTATAGATGGAGAGACTTATAAGAATAGCAGAATATTTCCTATGTATAATTATCATGATCTAGGAGTTGAAAATATTGAGTCAAAAGTTTATTAAGAGCCGCGTGGAGTCATCAGTTATGCAAACTTTGTATAAATTGTCATCGTTTTTTGTCCACAGTGATAATTATTCAAAATACTGCGCACCGGGATGTTTAGCTAGCGATGATTCAAGCATGATGAATATATTGATTAGAAATAAACAGAAAGACGTTTTAATAACTTTACACAAATTACTATCTGATATATCGGTTGCTAAGAAAAGTCCAAGAACAAGAATTGCCACTAGAATAACTGCGCATAGTTTGGAAAAACTTGTACAGAAGTTCAGGAATGTTGAAGATTTCCCCCACATAGTACACTCCAGCAAAAAGCTTCAGGTATTTTAACTCAACTGAGTCTCGTATCGAATGAATATTACGATTCAAATAGAAATGAATATTTTTCATAAATTTTTTAAATTACTTTTTAATACCATTCAATATAAACCTTTCGATTACAGCAAATATTGGCAGTAATTCAAGCCTTGAAATCCAATAAGACAGCGCAAATCGAGTTGATGATTAGCCTAGAGAAACTAATATTACAAAATCTGGCAGTCAGCAGGGACTCGTCGAGTATTCTTACTCAAGTAAGAATGCAACTTCTTTATAATTTTAAAGATCTTATATAAAGTATCGATAACTTATGATCTCGAGTTGGAATCACTATCAAAACAAATTCGAAACGCATTAATCCATGGTTTTTGTTTATGAGATTTAATGCAGCTTTCATTTCTGAATTGTTGTCATAGAATTTAGTACTTATTTCGTCAATTAGGTAATCCTATATTATATATCCCAAATAGTTGAGCAATATAATAAAGACTCGCGCCACTAGAGGATTGTCTATAAAAAATCTGCTCGGATTGGTTCTCCACATATACGCATTAGCTGGCACAGAAATACGTTTACCTGAACAGCAGGAACAGCAGTTAAAGGATGCTCTGGCTGAAGCACTATATGAAGATTCCAAAGTCTGTGATAAGCCGATTATTGATTCTGATACATCGATGTATTACCCATCAACGGAACTGTTTGGTGAACATTTGTTTTCTAGATATCAAAGTTTTACACCATAAAATATTCGTTACTTTCGAATGACACAGATTTTAATGAATGATTAGGTACACTTTTAATTTCTCAAATTAGGTAAAGGGGAAATATCAAAAGAAGCTTCAATACAAATTTCTGAAGATATTATGATAAAGCTCAAGAAAATTGGAGAGATGAGAAAATCTTTGCATAAATACCAGTTAGTATTCTTCTAAGTGACAAGACATAGCACACTTTGCGCGTATAAAATATTTTGCACTTGTTTTTAATCTCATTTTGTTTTTTTTTAATATAAATATAACATTTTCTGATAACAAAAGTGAATCATACATGGATAATACTTTGTTGTTATAAATTGCATTCAAAGGTCACTGATGCTTAAGCCAAGTCTGCAAGAGATGGCTGAATGCATTGGCATACTACAGCAACTAGTAACAGATTTACTTAATCCAGATAAGCCTGAGATTCCAGATCTGCAATGCAAAACGGTCTCCCGTATTACTGCTGGATTTAAGTAAGTATACTAAATACGATGTTTATTAAATGATAAACTAATGCTGTATACACTTATTTCAGTTTACTTATGAAAGGTCGAACTAAACAACATCCTGCTGATAATGATTCTATAATAATCTACGTTCTTGGAGGCGTTGTTCCAGAGGAAATAAAAATTGTACAGGATATAGTGTCTGCACGAAAACCTAATTGTCACGTAATACTAGCTGGGTCTAGACTGCTAAGCCCATCGGATGTCACAGACAATATACTTCTAAACGAAATAAATACTACGTGACGATTCTAGGATAGAATCTAATTTGTATAAATTTAGTTATATTTATAATATGTATGTATATACACAATGATGGTCATTTTTGTTTAATTACTTATATACTTAATTTTGTGGAAAGTTATTTTACATGCTTATTTGTATGAAAATGAACAGCGATGAAAGGAACAAATATTTCTGTACAATTATTTTTATCGAAATATAAACCAATAACAAAATATCATTAATTTGAAACAAATATGAGGATAAAAAATGAAACTGTTGACTAATTTCCAACAATTCTATATTCTTTTATAAACAGTGATGATCAGTTCTGCTCATTCTCATTCATTCTCCATTCTATGCCATTATCATTTATAGAGTAACTAATACTTCTCTTATCTGTTGCTGACTCTACAACAGCTGTAAATTTACTCGTCTTTTCTAATCTATAGAGTTTTATTTTATAATTAACTTTCTCTTCTTCCGGTAGAGTAGCACAATCTACAGTCTCTTTTCCTTTTGATTCGAATTCGCTTGGTCTGGTATAAAGAAGAACAACTTTATGATGGAAAGTATACTTTTGCATTAATTTTAAACAATTTTTAAGGTAACCATCCATTGACCAAATACCTCCGTTATATCTGTCTTGCCAATAGTAAGACGATACACTATCGACTATAACTATAGCTATTTTATCATCGTTAGACAATATTGTTTGCAACGATTCTAATCCCAATAAAAATTGATTGCTGTCATAGCAATTAACAACAGTTAAATAGCTCAGAGAATCTTCTACTACACTCCTAACTGTTTCATCGTCTAAAACTTTTCTACCTGATTTTCTACAAGTTGTTACATCGTGTATAAAACAAATCATTAAATTAACTAACATAGAAATTTGAAAATGATGATCAGTGTTCACAAGTATAGCACCTGCGCCAAGACCGTTTAAATAAAAATCTTTATAATTTTTAGGCAAAATACATTTGATTAGTAATTGCGTAATTAAAAGAGTTTTTCCGCTCGACAAATCGCCGGATATTTCGATCACCTCGTTATACCGCGGTCCATCTGAGAACAATACTTTTTCCAGACCTTTAAGAGACGGTCGTTTCATCAGCCGGGCCAATAGCTGTGCTCCAGTTTCTATCTGTATTGACTGTTCCATTGTCTGTAGTGTAAGCCTACGATTAGATTAGATTATAATGTATTAATTTTTAATTGATTAAAGTTTAGGTTAGCTAGGTCAGGTTAGGTTGTTTGGATCATGTAAAACGCGATAAATCACGTAAGAAATGTTTTTTTTTTGGGCAAATAATGCAAAATTAACTGTTCAAGTAGAAGTTGAATATTTTTAATCACCATGTAATTATGTGACTTGAATATTAATCAAAAATCGCGAGATTTGTGACAGGTTTAGTTTTTTTGTTTGGATTTCCCGCGATCGGGCGATGAACTACGTATCGATTGTTTAGCTTCGATTTAAAGTACAGGGTTTAGTTTGATAAACGGCCATTTGTAGAACAAAATTCTAACCTAAAATTAGAAAATGGTCGTGAATCAGTTGGGGGAGTTGCTGTGAAAGAAGAACGACAATAACAAAGCGTTTATTACTGACGACAGTAGCAGACAGGTGTGCTATTTTATTTATTTAAATATTTTTCTTTATCTAGTAGGTGATACAAGAGGCTAGTGATTTGGTCGAGTACGAGATGATTATCAACCTTTTTTTTCTATTTTATTAGTCTTATACGATTTTAATATATCCAATTCGCTAGGATTTTTTTCCTCTAAT